>JARQOD010000001.1:152892963-152976695 GCA_033576555.1 Oophaga sylvatica
TAATTCCAGAGTGTCATTATTATTCACCCCTCAAACCACAAGAATTCTTTTTGGTCCCCCTAAAGTATTAAGAAGTAGTTCAGGCACCAAGAATAATGAGCTTCACATGTGTGGATTATGATCTCTTTTGCCAGCCTTTTCTGACTTATTTAAGACCCTCCCCAAACTTGTGAACAGCACTCATACATGGTCAACATGGGAAAGACAAAGGAGCATTCCAAGGCCATCAGAGACAAGATCGTGGAGGGTCACAAGGCTGGCAAGGGTACAAAACCCTTTCCAAGGAGTTGGGCCTACCTGTCTCCACTGTTGGGAGCATCATCCGTAAGTGGAAGGCTTATGGAACTACTGTTAGCCTTCCACGGCCTGGACAGCCTTTGAAAGTTTCCTCCCGTGCCGAGGCCAGGCTTGTCCGAAGAGTCAAGGCTAACCCAAGGACAACAAGGAAGGAGCTCCGGGAAGATCTCATGGCAGTGGGACATTGGTTTCAGTCAATACCATAAGTAACGTACTCCACCGCAATGGTCTCCGTTCCAGACGAGCCCGTAAGGTACCTTTACTTTCAAAGCGTCAGGTCAAGGCTCGTCTACAGTTTGCTCATGATCACTTGGAGGACTCTGAGACAGACTGGTTCAAGGTTCTATGGTCTGATGAGACCAAGATCGAGATCTTTGGTGCCAACCACACACGTGACGTTTGGAGACTGGATGGCACTGCATATGACCCCAAGAATACCATCCCTACAGTCAAGCATGGTGGTGGCAGCATCATGCTGTGGGGCTGTTTCTCAGTCAAGGGGCCTGGCCATCTGGTCCGCATCCATGGGAGGATGGATAGCACGGCCTACCTGGAGATTTTGGCCAAGAACCTACGCTCCTCCATCAAGGATCTTAAGATGGGTCGTAATTTCATCTTCCAACAAGACAACGACCCAAAGCACACAGCCAAGAAAACCAAGGCCTGGTTCAAGAGGGAAAAAGTCAAGGTGTTGGAGTGGCCTAGTCAGTCTCCTGACCTTAACCCAATTGAAAACTTGTGGAAGGAGCTCAAGATTAAAGTCCACATGAGACACCCAAAGAACCTAGATAACTTGGAGAAGATCTGCATGGAGGAGTGGGCCAAGATAACGCCACAGACCTGTGCCGGCCTGATCAGGTCTTATAAAAGACGATTATTTGCTGTAATTGCAAACAAGGGTTATTCCACGAAATATTAAACATAGGGGTTGTATAATAATTGACCCACACTTTTATGTTTAAAATTTATTAAAATTCAACTGAGCAACATAACTTTTTGGTTTGTAAGATTTATGCTTCTGTTAATAAATCCTACTCTCGTTTGCAGTTTGAAGGCTCTAACTTATTTGCATCTTATCAAACCAGCTAAATCTGCAGGGGTTCAATACTACTTGTAGGCACTGCATGTGAAAATCCCCAGATTCTGAATGCAACAAAAGTGCTGAGAAGTGAAACACACAAACAAACTGCAGGAGAAGCAACAGAGAAAACCTCAGCAAGATAATCCCTCACTGGGGAGCTAAGACTCCAAACATCCATCTAACTTGAATATAGCCATTAAATACTGCATGTCCCTATTCCATTGTCCAGTTTGCCTCTTTTTCGGAAGTGACTTATACAATATAAGCCTATGGAGCCTCAGAACGAAGCTACATGAACTTAAATTGTAAAACAGACTTCTGACCCATGCGTAGCGCATAGAATGATTCGGCAAGTTGCAATTGCATTGAAATCACTCAGAAGCGGAGCAGAACAAAGCAGGACACAGGAGAAAGCAGTGATAGGTAAGTATATTAATTCAATTACACTATATTACATGCATGTACACACATTAAATGAATAAAAAGTTTAATGGGAGTGCTCCTTGAATCCTGGATGGGGCTTAATTGTAATTTACAGCTTTTTATGGAAACGAGACATTTACAATAAAGCATTCAATATACAGTATAGGTATCTCCCTTGGTTATGAAACAATGTACAGTAGTTATCTTTATGTTACATCTTCAGAATGAAGATTTGAGAGTACTGGAGGACAATTATCAGAAAGATTTTGCTATTAATAGAATATTTATAAAAAAGAAACTCTTTGCAAACAATTCCTAATTCTATGATAAAGGTGCATAAAACATTTTTGATGCGAAAATAATGTGCTATGTTTTGTATGTTTTGTGTGCATACTACATACTGTATTTGATTAATTTGTGTCAAATACAACATAGCACAGTGCGGTATAAGCAGTAGCAGACTGCATTCCGCTTTATACTGTATATACACTCAAGGGCACTCATGTTATTTCCACAATGCTCTTGTGTCCTCAGATTATCTGATATTTTTTATGGTATGAATTCAGTAAACAAATAGTGTTATTTTTGTTATGCATGCATATACAGCTCTGGCAAAAATTAAGAGACCACTGCACAGTTTGTCTACATGTCTGACAGCCATTCCATTCCAGTGTCAGTTGAATTCCAACCACAGTTCACCTCATTCTACTTAATGTGCTTCTGATTAGGTGATCATCTGAACCAAATCTTATTTAACAAAGGAAAGTATAAAAAACAATGCTGTGGTGTTCACAATCCTCTTGCAATAGGACAAGCTGGATGGCAAAACAAGTGCTAGTAATATCCCAATAGTAAAAGGAATGAAAGAATAACTTTTATCCATGCCAAAAGAGTTGAAAAGAAAAGTCTTGAGTGAGGAAAACAAGGGCTCAATTCTGGCTTTACTAGCAGAGGGATACAGTGAGCGTCATGTTGCCTCCATCCTTAACATTTCTAAGACGGCAGTTCATTATGACAAGGTCAAGCAGCAGACATTGGGGACAACAAAGCTACAGACCGGCAGAGGGCAAAAACGACTCTCCACTGACCGGGATGACCATCATCTTATTAGAATGTCACTCAGCAACCACTGGATGACATCAAGTGAGCTACAAAAGGAATGGCAAATGGCAGCTGGGGTGAAGAGCACAGCAAGAACAGTTTGTAACAGGCTGATAAAGGCAGTGCTCAAGTCATGTAAAGCTAGAAAAAATCTTTTCATCAATGAGAAGCAAAGGAGAGCTCGGCTGAAGTTTGCCAAAGACCATAAGGATTGGACTATAGAGGACTGGAGTAAGATAATCTTCTCTGATGAGTCTAATTTTCAGCTTTGCTCAACACCTGGTCTACTAATGGTCAGACGGAGACCTGGAGAGGTATAAAAGCCACAGTGTCTTGCACCCACTGAGAAATTTGGTGGAAGATCGGTGATGATCTGGGGATGCCTCAGCAAGGCTGGAATTGGGCAGATAAATCTTTGCGAAGGACGTATGAATCAAGCCGCATACAAGGTTATCCTGGAAAAACAGTTGATTCCTTCTGCTCAGGCAATGTTCCCCAACTCTGAGGACTGGTTTCTCCAGCAGGACAATGCGCCATGCCACACAGCTAGGTAAATCAATGTGTGGATGAATTATGGATAAGTCCGGTGATTTTGCGTGCATATGGGCTGTCAGCACCACTCCCGGCACCTTAATCCCCTAAATGCTGTGATAAAACTCAATTGCAGCATTTAGTAAGCCGGCAGAGCGATGACAGCCCCTCTGCCCCTGGATCAGCCTGCAAAAATGATAGTCACATAGTGGGACAAAATAAAAAAGTTAAAAAAGTTTTAAAACAATTGCAAAAATATATATTTTTTTAAATAATAATCTAAAACAACAATATATTGTACCCATAAATAAATATTTTTATGAAAAAAATAAACAAAAAAGTACACATATTTGGTATCACAAGAACGACTCGATCTATGAAACTGAACCACTAGTTAACCCCTTTAGTGAACACCATAAAAAAAAGTCAAAAAACAATGTTTTATCATCATACCGCCGAAAAAAGTGGAATAAAACATGATCAAAATGACAAATATAAATAACCATGGTACCGCATAAAACATCATCTTGTCCCGCAAAAAACAAGCCATCATACAGCTCCATCAGTGGAAAAATAAAAAAGTTATAGCTCTCAGAATAAAGTGGTGCAAAAATAATTAATTTCTCCATAAAATAGTTTTTATTGTGTAAAAGTGCCAAAACATGAAAAAAGATATAACTGTGTTTTAGCTGTAATCGTACTGACCCATAGAAAAAAAATGCCTTTTGAATTTTAACACACGTGGAATGACATAACCCCCCTCAAAAAAAATTCTTGAATTACTGTTTTTTGTTAATTCTGCTTCACAAAAATCGGAATAGAAAGTAATAAAAAATAACACGTGTCTGATAATGCTAACATGACTCACATGACTCTGTCGGCCAAAATATGGAAAAATTATAACTCTCAAAATATGGTGATACAAAAACTAGTTTTTGCAATAGAAGTGTTTTTTAGTGTGTGACAGCAGCCAAACATAAAAACTAGTGATGGGTGAGCACTAAAATGCTCGGGTGCTCGTTGCTCGGGTCGAGCAAATTGGAATACTCGGGTACTCGGATAGAATAACGAGCCCAATGTAAGTCTATGGGAGACCCGAGCATTTTTGCCGCGATCCCCCCAGGGGGTCCTTTTAAGGTCTAAATACGTCTGAAAATTATGGAAACACTGCTCAACTGACACGGTGACATCATGGGGATCGCCCCTGGAAGCATTCCTGACTCCTAGTTCACAGCTTTAACCCCTTCATGACCCAGCCTATTTTGACCTTCAAAACCTGGCCATTTTTTGCAATTCTGACCAGTGTCCCTTTATGAGTTAATAACTCAGGAACGCTTCAACGGATCTTAGCGATTCTGAGAATGTTTTTTCGTGACATATTGGGCTTCATGTTAGTGGTAAATTTAGGTTGATCATTTTTGAGTTTATTTGTGAAAAAAATGGAAATTTGGCGAAAATTTGGAAAATTTCGCAATTTTCAAATTTTGAATTTTTATTCTGTTAAACCAGAGAATTACGTGACACAAATTAGTTAATAAATAACATTTCCCACATGTCTACTTTACATCAGCACAATTTTGGAAACAAAATTTTTTTTTTTAGGAAGTTATAAGGGTTAAAAGTTGACCAGCGATTTCTCATTTTTACAACAAAATATACAAAACCATTTTTTTTACGGACCACCTCATATTTGAAGTCACTTTGAGGGTTCTATATGGCAGAAAATACCCAAAAGTGACACCATTATAAAAACTGCACCCCTCAAGCTACTCAAAACTACATTCAAGAAGATTATTAACCCTTCAGGTGCTTCACAGGAACTAAAGCAACGTGGAAGGAACAAAAATTTTCTTTTAGCATCAATTTTTTCATTTTTACATGGGCATCAGGATAAAATGGATCCTAAAATTTGTTGGGCAATTTCTCCTGGGCTCAGAAGGGAAGGAGCGCCATTTGACTTTTTGAATGGAAAATATGCTGGAATATTTAGCGGTTGCCATGTCGCATTTGGAGAGTTCCTGTGTGCCTAAACATTGGAGCTCCCCCACAAGTGACCCCATTTTGGAAACTAGACCCCCCAAGGAACTTATCTAGATGCATAGTGAGCACTTTGATCCCCCAGGTGATTCGCAAATTCATCCGTAAAAAAAAGAAAGTATTTTTTTCACAAAAATTTTCTTTAAGCCTCAGTTTTTTCATTTTCACATGGGCAACAGGATAAAATGGATCCTAAAATTTGTTGTGCAATTTCTCCTGAGTACACAGATACCTCATATGTGGTCATAAACCACTGTTTGGGTGCACGGCAGGGCCCAGAAGGGAAGGAGCGCCATTTGACTTTTAGAATGGAAAATTAGCTCCAATCGTTAGCGGACACCATGACGCATTTGGAGAACCCCTGTGTGCCTAAACAGTGAAAAACCCCCACATGTGACTCCATTTTGGAAACTAGACCCCTTATGGAACATATCAAGATGTATTGTGAGTACTCTGAACCCCCAAGCGCTTCACAGATGTTTATAACGCAGAGCAGTGAAAATAAAAAAATCATTTTTTTCCTAAAAATGATTTTTTTAGCCCGCTATTTTTTATTTTCACAAGGGTAACAGGAGAAATTGGACCACAAAAGTTGTTGTGCAATTTGTTCTGAGTACGCTTATACCCCATATGTAGGGGGAACCACTGTTTTGGCACATCAGAGAGCTCAGAAGGGAAAGAGCGCCATTTTGGAATGCAGAGTTGATGGAATGTTCTGCTGGCGTCATGTTGCGTTTGCAGAGCCCCTGATGTGCCTAAATAGTAGAAACCCTCCACAGGTGACTCCATTTTGGAAACTAGACCCCCCAAGGAGCTTATCTAGATGTGTAGTGAGAACTTTGAACCCCCAAGTGCTTCACAGAAGTTTATAAACGCAGAGCAGTGAAAATAAAAAAATCATTTTGCTCCTCAAAAATAATTTTTTAGCCTGCTATTTTTATTTTCCCAAGGGCAACAGGATAAATTGGACCCCAAAAGTTGTTGTCCAGTTTTTCCTGAGTACGCTGGTGCCCCATATGTGGGGGGAACCACTGTTTTGGCGCATGTCAGGGCTCAGAAGGGAAGGAGCACCATTTGACTTTTGTGATGATACTGGAAGCTCCATTCCTTGTGCTGTTCTAGAACTTTCCACATAGAACTACGACCCCCATCGTTTTGCCAGCACAGAGCAAAGCCACCCCTCTCTTCTCCCTTGTGCCTGCAGCTCTCTGCAAGTCACTGTTTGAACGTACAGCACTCATTCCGTTTGCCCCCACCTCAGGAATCCCTCAGGAATTTCCTTTGTCTTCAAGCTTCTGTGTTCTTTTCTCCCATTCTATAAAGTGGTAATCTAATCATCTGTCTATAATATGCCATGAGGTTATGATAGAAACACGGCACCTGCTGTTCTGTAACGTGCCCCCATCAGGCGTCGTTCCCGTGGTACTGGTGAACCCGTAACTCCAACAGAACCCGAGAAATGGAATTCTCGGGTGCACCATGAACTATCTCACCCAACTTTGGGCTCATTTGAACAGTCACTTCAAAATAAGATCACTGATAGGTCTGCCATTATTCTGCTAGGTTCCCAGGATGAGGTATGGTCCTTATGATCTTCCAGAACTTAAAACTAGAACTTCTAGCCCTGGGAGGTGGCCAGAAAACCAACCCCTTTTGTGAGGTCACCAGCCCACATGTATAAGTCTTGCACCTAGCCCCCCCCTGGTCATTCCAGGCTGTGATGATGTGACTAACAGATCTGCAAATGAACTATGACGTGTGGCTCATCCCCCCAGCCTGTCTTGCCTGTAACTACCTAAGTGCCATGTAAGTGATTTTCACCTTTAATCCTGTTTTGTTTTAACTGTATTGTACATAACTGTATTGTCTCAGCTTGTTACATCTTTTTAAACTGTATAAACACTGCCTGCAATTTTAGGAATAAACCTATAAAATGTATTAGTTAGTTTCTCCTGCTCTATTAACGATTTTGCACGTGCCTGAAGTACTACGCTACTGATTTGGGGTTGCTACGGACCCTCTTGATAAATTGTTCATTAAGTAAACCGTAGATGGTGGCAGCTAAAAAGAAGGGGTGTAAAATGTTGAACCGTGGGGTGGCGTTGGCAGTGACGGAGCGGGTTTTATAAGTGTATTGCCTGGCTGCGGCCCGTAGTAATTGTAATTCCCTCACTGCAGCGTGCTCAATAGCCAGCACACATCCAAGTGGCCCGTCTGGCGACTAATTATACCTAGGTGCAGTTCCCTGACTGACCTGAGGGTAAGGGGCGCCAGAGAGCTGCAAGTTCCTAAGTGGAAGTGGGATAATTATAAATCCCTGCAGATCATTCCTGACACATTGGGTCGGACGGCAGCAGCCGTCGTGTGTGTGCCGCGTTTTCGTCGCATTTGTGGCAACGGAGGGATCACAAGCCGTGATACCCCGGGCTACCGTGTGGCGGACCGTGTGAACGTTCATCACAACTTTTTTAATGGAAAATTAGCTCCAATCGTTAGCGGACACCATGTCTTGTTTGGAGAGCCCCTGTGTGCCTAAACTTTCGAGCTCCCCCACAATTGACCCCATTTTGGAAACCAGACCCCCTAAGGAACTTATCTAGATGCACAGTGAGCAATTTGAACCCCCAGGTGCTTCACAGAAGTTTATAATGCAGAGCCGTGAAAACAAAAAATCATTTTTTTTTCTCAAAAAATCATTTTTTTAGCCCCCTATTTTTATTTTCTCAATGGTTACAGGAGAAATTGGACCCAAAAAGTTGTTGTACAGTTTGTCCTGAGTACACTGGTACCCCATATGTGGGGGGGAACCACTGTTCGGGCACATGTTTGGGCTCGGAAGGGAAGTAGTGCCGTTTTGAAATGCCGACTTTGATGGAATGGTCTGCGGGCGTCATGTTACGTTTGCAGAGTCCCTGATGTATCTAAACAGTAGAAACTCCCCACAAATGACCCCATTTTGGAAACTAGACCCCGCAAGGAACTTATCTAGATGTGTGGTAAGCACTTTGAACCTCCAACGGCTACACAGAAGTTTATAACGCCTGAGCATGAAAATAAAAAAAATCATATTTTTTCCACAAACATGATCATTTAGTCCCCAATTTTTTTATTTTCCCAAGGGTAACAGGAGAAATTAGACCCCAAAAGCTGATGTCCAATTTGTCCTGAGTATGCTGATATCCCATATGTAGGAGAAAACTACTGTATGGGTACACGTTGGGGCTCGGAAGGGAAGTAGTGACGTTTTGAAATGCCGACTTGATGGAATGGTCTGCGGGCGTCATGTTAGTTTTGCAGAGCCCCTGATATGCCTAAACTGTGGAAACCCCCCAAATGACCCCATTTTGGAAACAAGACCCCGCAAGGAACTTATCTAGATGTGTAGTGAGCACTTTGAACCCCAAAGTGCTTCACAAGTTTATAACCCAGAGCAGTGAAAATAAAAAATCATTTTTTCCCTCAAAAAATGATTTTTTTTAGCCCACAATTTATTATTTTCATAAGGGTAAAAAGGAGAAATTGGACCACAAAAGTTGTCCTGTTTGTCTTGAGTACGCTGGTATCCCATACGTGGGGGGAACCACTGTTTGGGCACACGTCGGGGCTCGGAAGGGAAGTAGTGACGTTTTGTAATGCCAACTTGATGGAATGGTCTGCGGGCGTCATGTTAGGTTTGCAGAGCCCATCATGTGCCTAAACAGTAGAAACCCCCCCAAGTGACCCCATTTTGGAAACTAGATCCCCCAAGGAACTCCTCTAGAAGTGTGGTGAGAACTTTGAATCTCCATGTTCTTCACAGATGTTTATAACGCAGAGCCGTGAAAATAAAAAATATTTTTTTTTCTACAAACATGATCATTTAGTCCCCAATTTTTTTTTTCCCCAAGGGTAACAGAAGAAATTAGACCCCCAAAGTTGTTGTGAAATTTTTTCTGAGTACGCTGATACCCCATATGTGGGGTAAACCACTGTTTGGGCACACGTCGGGGCTCAGAATAAAGGGAGCACTATTTGACTTTTTGAACGCAAAATTTGCAGGAATCAATGGTGGTGCCATGTCGCGTTTGGAGACCCCCTGATGTGCTTAAATAGTGGAAACCCCTCAATTCTAACTCCAACCCTAACCCCTACACACCCCTAACCCTAATCCAAACCCTAACCATAACCCTAACCCCAACACACGCCTATTTTGACCTAAATGACCTGGCCATTTTTTGCAATTCTGACCAGTGTCCCTTTATGAGGTAATAACTCAGGAACGCTTCAACGGATCCTAGCGATTCTGAGATTGTTTTTTCGTGACATATTGGGCTTCATGTTAGTGGTAAATTTAGGTCGATAATTTTTGCGTTTATTTGTGAAAAAAATGGAACTTTGGCCAAAATTTTGAAAATTTCGCAATTTTCAAATTTTGAATTTTTATTCTGTTAAACCAGAGAGTTATGTGACACAAAATAGTTAATAAATAACATTTCCCACATGTCTACTTTACATCAGCACAATTTTGGGAACAACATTTTTTTTGTTAGGAAGTTATAAGGGTTAAAATTTGACCAGCGATTTCTCATTTTTACAGCAAAATTTACAAAACCATTTTTTTTAGGGACCACCTCACATTTGAAGTCACTTTGAGGGGTCTATATGGCAGAAAATACCCAAAAGTGACACGATTATAAAAACTGCACCCCTCAAGCTACTCAAAACTACATTCAAGAATATTATTAACCCTTCAGGTGCTTCACAGGAACTAAAGCAACGTCGAAGGAAAAAATGAACATTTTAATTTTTCCAACCAAATTTTTCTTTTAGCATCAATTTTTTCATTTTTGCATGGGCAACAGGATAAAATGGACCCAAAAATTGTTGGGCAATTTCTCCTGAGTACACAGATACCTCATATGTGGTCATAAACTACTCAGAAGGGAAGGAGCGCCATTTGACTTTTTGAATGGAAAATATGCTGGAATATTTAGCGGTTGCCATGTCGCATTTGGAGAGTCCCTGTGTGCCTAAACATTGGAGCTCCCCCACAAGTGACCCCATTTTGGAAACTAGACCCCCCCAATGAACTTATCTAGATGCAGAGTGAGCACTTTGAACCCCCAGGTGCTTCACAAATTGATCCATAAAAAAAAGAAAGTACTTTTTTTTTCACAAAAATTTTCTTTTAGCCTCAGTTTTTTCATTTTCACATGGCAACAGGATAAAATGGATCCTAAAATTTGTTGGGCAATTTCTCCTGAGTACACCGATGCCTCATATGTGGTCATAAACCACTGTTTGGGCGCACGGCAGGGCTCAGAAGGGAAGGAGCGCCATTTGACTTTTTGAATGGAAAATATGCTGGAATATTTAGCGGTTGTAATGTCGCATTTGGAGAGTCCCTGTGTGCCTAAACATTGGAGCTCCCCCACAAGTGACCCCATTTTGGAAACTAGACCCCCCAAGGAACTTATCTAGATGCAGAGTGAGCACTTTGAACCCCCAGGTGCTTCACAAATTGATCCGTAAAAAAAAGAAAGTACTTTTTTTTTCACAAAAATTTTCTTTTAGCCTCAGTTTTTTCATTTTCACATGGCAACAGTATAAAATGGATCCTAAAATTTGTTGGCCAATTTTCTCCTGAGTACACCGATACCTCATATGTGGTCATAAACCACTGTTTGGGCACACGGCAGGGCTCAGAAGGGAAGGAGCGCCATTTGACTTTTTGAATGGAAAATATGCTGGAATATTTAGCGGATGCCATGTCGCATTTGGAGAGTCCCTGTGTGCCTAAACATTGGAGCTCCCCCACAAGTGACCCCATTTTGGAAACTAGACCCCCCAAGGAACTTATCTAGATTCAGAGTGAGCACTTTGAACCCCCAAGTGCTTCACAAATTGATCCGTAAAAAAAGAAAGTACTTTTTTTTTTCACAAAAATTTTCTTTTAGCCTCAGTTTTTTCATTTTCACATGGGCAACAGTATAAATTGGATCCTAAAATTTGTTGGGCAATTTCTCCTGAGTACACAGATACCTCATATGTGGTCATAAACCACTGTTTGGGTGCACGGCAGGGCTCAGAAGGGAAGGAGCGCCATTTGACTTTTTGAATGGAAAATTAGCTCCAGTCGTTAGCGGACACCATGTCATGTTTGGAGAGCCCCTGTATGCCTAAACTTTGGAGCTCCCCCACAAATGACCCCATTTTGGAAACTAGACCCCCTAAGAAACTTATGCAGATGCACAGTGAGCACTTTGAACCCCAGGTGCTTCACAAAAGTTTATAACGCAGAGCCGTGAAAATAAAAAATCATTTTTTTTTCTCAAAAAATGATTATTTAGCCCCATATTTTTTATTTTCACAATGGTTACAGGAGAAATTGGACCCCAAAAGTTGTTGTCTAATTTGTCCTAAGTATGCTAGTACCTCACATGTGGGGGAGAACCACTGTTTGGGCACACGTCAGGGCTTGGAAGGGATGTAGTGACGCTTTGAAATGCCGACTTGATGGAATGGTCTGCGGGCGGGCAGAGCCCCTGATGTGCCTAAACAGTAGAAACCCCCCACAAGTGACCACATTTTGTAAACTAGACCCCTCAAGGAACTTAACTAGATGTGTGGTGAGCACCTTGAACCCCCACGTGCTTCACAGAAGTTTGTAATGCAGAGCCGTGAAAATAAAAAATCATTTTTTTCCTCAAAAACTGATTTTTTTAACCCGCAATTTTTTATTTTCACAAGGGTAACAGGAGAAATTGGACCACAAAAGTTGTTGTACAGTTTGTCCTGAGTACACTGGTACCCCATATGTGGGGGGGAACCACTGTTTTGGTGCATGGGAGAGCACAGAAGGGAAGGAGCGCCATTTTGGAATGCAGACTTGATGGAATGTTCTGTGGGCGTCATGTTGCGTTTGCAGAGCCCCTGATGTGCCTAAACAGTAGAAACCCCCCACAAGTGACCCCATTTTGGAAACTACACCCCCCAAGGAGCTTATCTAGATGTGTAATGAGCACTTTGAACCCCCAAGGGCTACACAGAAGTTTATAACGCCGGGCCATGAAAATAAAAAAATCATATTTTTTCCACAAACATGATCTTTTAGTCCCCAATTTTTTTATTTTCCCAAGGGTAACAGGAGAAATTAGACCTCAAAAGTTGTTGTCCAATTTGTCCTGAGTACGCTGATATCCTATATGTGGGAGAAAACTACTGTATGGGCACACTTCGGGGCTCGGAAGGGAAGTAGTGACGTTTTGAAATGCCGACTTGATGGAATGGTCTGCGGGCGTCATGTTACGTTTGCAGAGTCCCTGATGTGCCTAAACAGTATAAACTCCCAACAAATGACCCCATTTTGGAAACTAGACCCCACAAGGAACTTATCTAGATGTGTGGTGAGCACTTTGAACCCCCAAGTTCTTCACAGAAGTTTATAACGCAGAGCCGTGAAAATAAAAAATCATTTTTTTTCCACAAAAATAAATTTTAGTCCCCAATTTTTTTTCCCAACAGTAACAGGAGAAATTAGACCCCCAAAGTTGTTGTGCAATTTTTCCCGAGTACGCTGATACCCCATATGTGGGGGTAAACCACTGTTTGGGCACACGTCGGGGCTTGGAATAAAGGGAGCACTGTTTGACTTTTTGAACGCAAAATTTGCAGGAATCAATGGTGGCGCCATGTCGCGTATGGAGACCCCCTGATGTACTTAAATAGTGGAAACCCCTCAATTCTAACTCCAACCCTAACCCCAACACACCCCTAACCCCAACCCTAACCCCTACACACCCCTAACCCTAATACAAACCCTAACCATAACCCTAACCCCAACACACCCCTAATCCCAACTCTAACCATAAACCTAACCACAAGCCTAACCCTAATCACAACCCTAACCCCAAAACACCCCTAACGCTTATCCCAACCCTAACCCTAATTCCAACCCTAACCCTAATTCCAACCCTAACCCTAATTCCAACCCTTACCCTAGTTCTAACCCTAACCCTAGTTCTAACCCTAAGGCTGGGTTCATATTGCGTTTTACCAGCCCGTTCAACACGTAGCGTTGATGGGCTGGTAACTGTATAGCATAACGCGATCGCGTTATGCTATACCCGCTAGTGCAGAGGAATCAGCGATGATTCATCTGTGCTAGCGGTGATGGAGCCCAGACGCTGCAGCCTGCGTCCAAGGCTCCGTCACTGAATGACGACACGTCGCGAACGCATGCCGCTTCATGGCATGCGTTGCGATGCGCACACAAATGGGGTGAATGGCAGCGTTAACGGACTGCGTTACACCGCGTTATACCGCGGTGAAACGCAGTCTATCTAACGGACTGCCATAATGCAATATGAACCCAGCTTGACCCTAAGGCCCCGTGCACACGTTGCGGATTCACTTGCGGATTTTTCTAAAATCCGCAGGTAAAACGACCTGCCTTTTACCTGCGTATTTAGCGCGGATTTGCTGGGGTTTTTTCTCTGCGGTTTTACGCCTATAATGGAATAGGTGTAAAATCGCTGCGGAATCCGCACAAAGAATTGACATGCTGCGAATTTAAAACCGCAGCAAATCTGCGCTGAAAAATCTGCAGCATGTGCACAGCGTTTTTTTTTACCATGTATTTGCATTGTACTGTACATGGTTTCTGGATCTGCTGTGGATCCGCAGCGCCAAATCAGCTGCGGATCAGCAGCGAAATCAGCTGCGGATTAGCAGCGAAATCCGCTGCGGATCAGCAGCGAAATCAGCTGCGGATCAGCAGCGAAATCAGCTGCGGATCAGCAGTGAAATCCGCTGCTGATCCGCAGCTGATTTCGCTGCTGATCCGCAGCTGATTTCGCTGCTGATTTCGCTGCTGATCCGCAGCAAAATCAGCAGCGGATCAGCAGCGAAATCCGCTGCGGATCAGCAGCGAAATCCGCTGCGGATCAGCAGCGAAATCAGCTGCGGATCAGCAGCGAAATCAGCTGCGGATCAGCAGCAAAATCCGCAACGTGTGCACAGGGCCTAATAGGAAAAAAAAAAAAAATCTTTATTATTTGTCCCTACCTATGACAGGGGGGGTTCACTTACTTTTTTTTATTTTGATCACTGTGACAGTTTATCACAGTGATCAAAATAAATTTTTTGACTATGCAGGGCGCACTGCGCATGCGCCGGCCGGCGGGCGCACTGCGCATGCGCCCGCCATTTTCCAAGATGGCGGCGCCCATGAAGAATCCCGGGCAGCCGCCGGGAAGGATCCAAGGACATCGGTGGACCGGAGAGGTGAGTATGGGGGTCGGAAGTGAGGGGGGGGATCGGAAGGTGGGGCAGCGGAGGCCAGGACGAGGGGAGCTTTTAGTGACGGCGGTGACCGACCGCTGCCATCTTTCGGTGGCGGCGGCCGATCGCCGCCGTGAATCCGTGTGGGGGGGGTCAGGGCTCGGTGTCCAGCCATGGCAGATGCTATTGCAGCATTGGCCATGGCTGGATTGTAATATTTCACCAATTGTATTGGTGAAATATTACAGATTGCTCTGATTGGCTGTTTCACTTTTAACAGCCAATCAGAGCGATCGTGGCCACGGGGGGTTAAGCCAACCCCCCTGTGGTGAAGCACAAAGGGTCCTGTGCCGGCGGGTCGGGTGACCTTTCAGTGACCCCGGTCACCCGACCCGCAGGGACGCGATCCTTTCATGACGCCACATAGGCGTCATGGGTCGGATTGGCACTGACTTCCATGACGCCTACGTGGCGTCATGGGTCGGGAAGGGGTTAAACAGTGGGTCTCCTAAACTGTTATAGCCTATGCGGTGAGTGGATGGGCTGCCAAGAATTACGACGCACCCCAATACCCCTTTCACAAGATGTCTAGGATGGTTTGCATAAAAATGTTGCATTGAATGCAAGACCTGCCCTGCGACCAAGTTATATGCACCCCAATAAGCCTTTGAACCCAGGTACTGGATGGGCCCAGGAAAATCCACTTCACATTATTCATTTTGTCCTCCCATTCTGTTTCAATTGCAATGACTGCAAGGCCTGCCCTGCTACCAAGTCATATTCATCCCAATAAGACTTTGAACCCAGGTACTGGATGGGCCCAGGAAAATCCACTTCACATTATTCATTTTGTCCTCCCATTCTGTTTTTTTTTGCATTGACTGCAAGGCTTGCCTTGCTACCAAGTCATATGCACCCCAATAAGCCTTTGAACCCAAATACTGGAAGGGCCCAGGAAAATCCCCTTCACATTATTCATTTTGTCTTCCTATTCTGCTTTTTTTGCATTGACTGCAAGGCCTGCCCTGCTACCAAGTCATATGCACCCCAATAAGCTTTTGAACCCAGTTAGTGGATGGGCCCAGGAAAATCCCCTTCACATTATTCATTTTGTCTTACTATTCTGTTTTTTTTGCATTGACTGCAAGGCCTGCCTTACTACCAAGTCATATGCACCCCAATAAGCCTTTGAACCCACATACTGGATGGGCCCAGGAAAATCCACTTCACATTATTCATTTTGTCCTCCCATTCTGTTTTTAGGCAATGACTGCAAGACCTGCCCTGCTACCAAATCATATGCACCCCAATAAGCCCAATCCCCCCTTGGAAGAAGCATGGAGGAGGGCCTCTTAACAAAAAATGTCCCATTAAAAAGGAGCGGGTCTCCTAGACTTGTAATGCCCATACCCTAAGTGTGTTGGTTGGCCAACATTTTCCCCTGTGGGGTACACCTCAACCTTTTCCATGAAGAGTATTTAACATCCAGCAAAAACACCCACCCTTGTTATGATTTTGACACTGGCTGTAGCAGCACGGAACATGTTATCCCTATTGATCTAGTTCCGGCAGATGATGAGACGTGGAGGAAGGCCTGATTAAAAACTAGGCCCAATTTAAAGGAGCAGGTCTCCTAAACTTGGAATGCCCATACACTAATTGTGTTGGCTGGCAAACATTTTCCACTGTGGGGTACACCTCAACCTTTTCCATAACAAGTATTTTACGCCCAGCATAACCACCCACCCTTGTTAGCAATTCGACACTGGCTGTAGCAGCATGGAACACGTTAACCCTGTTGATCTAGTGGCAGCGGATGATGAGACGTGGAGGAAGGCCGGATTAAAAAATGGGCCCAATTTAAAGGAGTTGGTCTCCTAGACTTGGAATGCCCATACATTGGCTGGCAAACATTTCCCCCTGGGGGTAGATATCAACATAGTGTGTAGATTTTTTTTTTCAGGGGCATCATAAACATCTTGCAAAACTGTAATGTGGTTTCCTACACAGTTACTGCTGGGAAGGTGCAGGCTTTTAGTAAAAATATGGCAGACGAATCGGATGAAGTGATTAGGAAAAGGGGTATGGTGATGACAGGAATGGAAAAGTACATGATTAATAACAGCAGTGGCTAAGGGAGGTATGAGATCCAGGATACAGCCTACAATGGTTAGTCATTTAGCCACCATCAATTACCAGACTCGGTTTCATGCCCGTCAGAAGATCGCTGTAACAGATGTGCGTGTGAGACTCGGCCAAAGAAATGCCCGTCCAAAATATGTTACCAAACACGCACGTGTCTGTATAAAGGGCAAAGTGCAACATGTTCGTGAGATGCTGAATTAGAGAAAACATATCAGTGTCAGAGAAAAACCAAACAAACTGATGGATGCTCGTGAAAAACAAAGTTTAAAGAGGAGTGCACCCTCCGTAACTATAAACACACGAGTGGCACAAGCTTCTTCATCTTCACCCATACATATTACCGATAAGATCCAAATGTCCCAATCGAAAATTATTTTTTATAGTGTAACGAACACTGTTAAAGGAATGCCGCTAAACGTACATAACCACAACCATTGGAAACACCATATTTCCTCTTTACGTGATATGGATGATGATGGTATTGATGACGACTTTGAAATTTACCACATCCTCACCAAGAAGATGAAGATCACAGCTGCAAAATATGTGCAAAAAAGGAAGTGAATGTCTGGACAATCATTTTCTCTAACGCTAAGTTACCCTATTACTAAAGTGGTGCCAAATGATACATAGCTCTCATGTCTATTCAGCGTGAGACGCTTGAAAGATGATGTATTTTGATTTGTCCATGTCCACTTTTTGAAAGCGAGCAGAAAAGAAGGAAGATATAGAGGGAAGACGTGTGATTTTGGTCAGTAAGGAGGTGATGTTAGGTACAGATAGGTAGATCTGCGTGTCATCAGCGCAGTGATGATATTGCAAACCGTGCCATTACATCAGCTGTCCCAGGCCGAAGGTGTAGATAGAGAAGAGTAGGGGTCCTAGAACAGAGCTTTGAGGAACACCGAGAGACAGGTGTCGAAGTTAGGAGGTGGTGTGGGAGAGGAAATACAATGAATGTCCCCCTAACAGTCTTGTTGTTTTTTAAAGACTCTGCCGATAACCCCAAAAAGGCCGTTTGCACCACCGGCCATGCCCGCATCAGCAGGGGTAGCAAAACTATCAGCTTTACCAACACCAGCATGATCAGGCACATGGCAGCAAAGCACTCGACTTTGTTGGTTGAACACCAGGCTCCATTAATAGTTTCTACGGGTGATACCACAGGGTCTTCCACTGTAGTGCATGCAAGCCAATCCCCTGTCCATGGAGCAAACAAAAATGCCTCTTGCCCTGCATCTGTAGTGGCACACAAACTCAACTAGTAACCATTAACAATCACGTCCTTGTCCCAATGCAGCCTTCAGTTGTCCATACTCCTGTCCTTGGAACGCAAGCGGAAATACGCAGCCAACCCCACAGTACTAAATTCACACATTTTTCGTCTGTTTGCGATGGAAATGTTGCATTTTAGGTTCTTGGAAGATATAAGTTTTCTGCAACCTGATGGCGATGACCATAACAAGGTACTCGGACCCCACTCGCCTCTATTTCTCCCGGTCTGCCGTAACAACATTACACAAGCAAGCACGTGTCCCACAACATTACCCGGGCCCTCAACAATGCTGTTACAGGGGAAAATGCTCCTAACCACGGACACACGAAAATCAGGAGATATGTGACTCACAAAAATAACGTAAAATAAAATAATACTATAAAATAGTCATATTGAAATAATAAATGTGACAATATCACCTGAAAATTGAATGGCAGACCATCCGGATAGTGAAAACAAGACCCAGGAGATGAAAGGGATAACCCAGTGGCAGGGAAAGAAAAAAGAACACAACAGAAGGAGCCAGCTTACCACAGTTGTAGACCTCTTGTAATGTATGTGATACAGTTCATATAGCGTCTTGTGCTTGGGTGCGATGAAAATACTTGAGACACAGGTTGATAAAGAAAGTCTTGTATTGCTTCATACAAATTGGCAAAAATAAACACACAGGTTGCAAACACAGAAGCAGGAGACACAGCAGGCCAGAGTAATCTAAGTTCATCAATAACTCTCCACACAGATTCAGATCTTCTTCTATGTTACCGCAAGTCCATGCAAACGTGAGGCTTTCAAGAGCAGAGTTCAGAGTCCACAAGTGCTTCAGAGTTTCTCAGTAGAAATGGCTGGAGTACAAGGTCCAAGGCTTCAGGAGTCAGAACACAGGTTCACTGCAGGCTAGATTCTGAAGCACTGATTGCTCAGGTGTGGCTGTTTAAGAAGCAAACGGAGAGAATCAGGGCGGAACATGCAAGCTGGAAAACTCCATTTTAACTGAGGGCAAGATAGCTGCAGTAAAACAGAAAGCAAAATGGCCGACGAACAAACTGAGTTTCAGAAACAGATACACAGAACCTTACATTACTCCCCCCTTAGGGGCAACCTCCGGATGACCTCAGACCAGGCTTGTGTGGGTACCTCTGATGAAACTGACGGAGCAAGCGAGGAGCATTAACGTTATTGACTGGCTCCCATGAGTTGTCCTCCACTGGGTAGCCCTGCCATTTAATCAGATATTGTAACTGATTTCTATACAACCTGGAATCTAAAATCCTTTCCACCACAAATTCTTCCTGACCATCGACTAGCACTGGGTCAGGGCAAGGAGAAGAACGTCCAGGAAACGTATTGGGTGTTGCAGCCTTTAGTAGGGATACATGAAAGACAGGGTGGATTCTCATAGTTCTGGGCAATTGAAGACGACAAGCAACGGTACTTATAATCTTACTGATTTTATAGGGTCCAATGTACTTATGTCCCAACTTAGACGATGGAATCCTTAACTTAAGATTTCTGGTTGACAGCCAGACCAGATCTCCTACCTTAAAAGCTGGTGCAGGTTTACGAAATTTATCTGCTGCCTTCTTGTACCTTTCCTGAGCCGATTCCAGATTCTCCTTTAGAAGATCCATATTCTTCTGTAAAGTCGTGACTCTTTCAGCCACTGCTGGCAAAGGCGTCTCTATGGGAAATCGTGGTAGAATGTTAGGATGATAACCTAAATTAGAGAAAAAAGGAGACTGTTTAGTGGAGGCACTCTGAGAGTTGTTGTAAGAGAACTCAGCCAATGGAAGTAGATCCACCCAATCATCCTGTAGGTGGCAGATAAAGCAGCGGAGATACTGCTCCAGGGTTTGATTGGTTCGTTCGGTTTGTCCATTAGTCTGGGGATGAAAAGCAGAAGAAAGGTTTACTTTAATGTCCAATGCTGCACAGAAATTTTGCCAAAACCTAGAAGTGAATTGCACCCCTCGATCCGAAATAACCTCATCCGGTACTCCATGTAAACGAAACACATCTTTAATCATCAAATCTGATGTCTGTTTTGCAGTGGGTAAGCCGACACAAGGGATAAAATGAGCTGCCTTTGTTAAACGATCAACCACCACTAGAATAGTGTTCTTCCCTTGAGAGGTTGGTAATTCCACAATGAAGTCCATAGAAATGGATCCCCACGGGCGGGACGGGGTGGGAAGAGGCTGTAACAGACCAGTTGGTGAAGAGCGAGGTGTTTTGCATCTTGCACAAACCTCACACGAAGTGACATAGTCCAAAACATCCTTCCTACAAGTGGGCCACCAAAAGAAACGAGAAAGAAATTCCTGTGTCTTTAGAATTCCTCTATGCCCGGCTATTTTGGAATCGTGAATGAGTTGCAATACTCTCAATCTGACTGTTTCAGGTATATACAGACGTTGTCCCAGAATCCACACACCATTCTTAAAGACAAGACTTACGTCCCTTGGGGGTTGAGCCAAAAAAGAATCCGCATGGTATGCTTCCTTGATGTCTTTAATTAGGTCTTGATGATGAATCACTCCTAGGAATCTAGAGTCAGGAAGAATAGTCTTAGGAGGAGTAATTGGACGTGTCTCTGCTGAGTAAATCCTAGAGAGTGCATCAGCCTTTCCATTGCGCGATCCTGGTCTATAAGAAATAATAAAATTAAATTGGTTTAAGAAAAGATTCCAGCGAGCCTGGCGAGGAGTCAGGCACTTAGCCGACCTGATAAACTCAAGATTACGATGATCTGTCAGAACGACTATTTGCTGTGCAGCTCCTTGAAGAAGGTGTCTCCATTCTTTGAAGGCGGCAATAATGGCCAACAACTCTCTATTGCCCACATCGTAGTTCTTCTCAGCCGAAGACAACTGCTGGGAAAAGAAGGCACAGGGATGCAAGACATTCTTCTCACCTGTTCTCTGAGAGAGTATAGCTCCCACGGCACAGTCTGAAGCATCCACCTCTATTATGAAGGCAAGCTCTGGGTTGGGATGTACTAGGATAGGTGCAGTGGTAAATTTATCTTTTAGACGGGAAAATGCTTCCTGGGCTTGGGGAGTCCAGGAGAACTTAGACTCTTTCCGGGTAAGTTGGGTGATAGGTGACACTACCTCAGAGAAATTTCTAATGAAACGTCTATAGAAGTTTGCAAACCCGATGAAGCGCTGTACCTCCTTCACATTTCTAGGACTTGGCCAATCATTGATGGCTTGGGTTTTACTTCCATCCATACTAATTCCTTGTGTAGACAGTACATACCCCAGAAATTGAATTTCGGTCTTATGGAATTCACACTTTTCAAGCTTGATGTAAAGATGATTTTGTCTTAGACGTTCCAAGACCATTCTCACATGTCCATGATGTTCCTCTGTGGAGTTAGAAAAAATTAAAATATCATCCAAATAAATTACCACGAATGTATCTAGGAGATCCCTGAAGATGTCATTCACCAAGTGTTGGAAAGTGGCTGGGGCGGTACTCAGACCAAAAGGCATAACCAGATATTCAAAGTGTCCATAGCGTGACCTGAATGCAGTCTTCCATTCATCCCCAGGTCTAATACGGACTAAGTTATAGGCCCCACGAAGATCTAGTTTAGAAAAAATTTTGGCATGTCGCACTCTCTCCAATAACTCAGGGATTAAAGGCAATGGATAACGGTTTCTAATAGTAACCTTATTAAGTTCCCTATAGTCTACGCATGGTCTCAGGGATCCATCTTTCTTCTTTACAAAGAATATGGGTGCCCCTGCAGGAGATGAAGAGGGGCGTATGAAGCCCTTGGCTAGATTTTCGTCTATGTACTCTTTTAAAGCCTTCAGCTCGGGCCCCGCCAGGGGGTAGATCTTACCAAAAGGTATCTCTGCTCCAGGCAATAATTCAATTGGACAATCATATGGACGGTGAGGAGGAAGCTGGTCAGCGTTCTTCTTGTCACATAAATCCACATAGTCCTGGTATACAGCTGGTAATTCAGGGACTGACATGGTTCCTTTAGGAACAGAGCAAGCTGAAATTTTTTGACTCATCTGTTTCTCTGGAAAGTGTAATTCCTTGGTCTCCCAGTTAATGGTAGGATTCTGAGCCTGCAGCCATGGCAGCCCTAGAATAATGGGAAAGTGAGGAGAAGAGATAAGCATAAAGGACAGTTTCTCTTGATGATCTTTACCCATAAGAACCTTTAAAGGCTCTGTTTCCTGATCCACTGGTCCAGAGGTCAGCAGGGAGCCATCCACAGTTTCCATCTGTACTGGAGCAACCTTCTTCACTGAACGTATTCCCTGTTTTAGAGCAAAGGAGACATCCATAAAATTTCCACTTGCACCTGAGTCGATCATGGCAGAGCTAGACACCCAGGCTGAGTCAACCCAGAGTTTGATGGAAAGAAAACAGTGAGAATTGTTTTTCTTACAACTCAGCTGGGACACCGCTGAGGAAACTTGAAAGATGGCAGCATTTACACAGTCAACGTCCTCAGAGGTAACGGAGTTTAAGTCCGAGAAATCAAGATCTGTTGCTGCAGCTCTCTCTGGAGCCTGAGGCTCGGACCTGACAGATCCCCTCTCGCAACACTCACAATGAATGAGTGCTGCAGTAGTCTTGCGAGAACGGCTGGGACAGTTAATAATAAAGTGCCCTGACTTACCACAATAAAAACATAGATTCTCCTTAAAACGATGTTCCTTGCGTGCATCACTAACCCGTCGTAGTAAAGAGTCTACCTGCATGGGTTCAGGTTCAGGTTCCCGTGTAATCCTATTCAAAGGTTCCTTAGCTGGAGAGGAAGGTAGGAAAAGGTTAGTACGATTGCTTTCGAACCATCTCTCTTGCCTGCGTTCAGTTAAACGAGTATCAATACGGATGCAGTAGTTAATAAAGTCACCTAACGCAGTGGGAGGGTCGGCACGAGCAAGTTCATCCTTAATTAGTGGGGATAACCCCTTTCGAAAAATAGATTTTTTGGCGGAATTGTCCCAGGTGGTATCAAGGGCCCATCTCCTGAAATCCAAGGCATATTCAGCTACTGAGTGCTTACCTTGGCGCAAAGCTAACATGGCTGCTTCAGCTGTTGCACCTCGATTGGGGTCATCAAACACCTGCCCCATGGCTGAAATAAAATCATCAAGGTGATTCAAACAATCATCCTCAGTCTCAATCAGAGGGTTTGCCCATATCAAAGCCTTGTTGGTAAGCAACATAATTATAGTAAGCACCTTAGATCGTTCAGTAGGAAATTGTGAAGCATGTGCAGAAAAAAAAAGATTACATTGATTAACAAATCCCCTGAATTTTTCACGTTCACCACCAAAACGAAAAGGGGGCAACTTGGGAATCCCAGAACTCGGAGCCACGGCAGGAGCCTGGACTTGCCCCTCCAGAACCTCCATCCTGGCTCGCAAATCCTGAGTAGTCTGTCCAACCACTTGCAAATTGTGATTATTTAGGTCCTGAAGATTTGTAAAACGGGTCTTTAAATTCTGCAAATCTGCAAGGATATTATCAGTCACTCCACAAAGTTCCTTTATGCGGGCCTCCATTTTCCAGATCTTTTAAGACAGGATACTGGAAGAAGAGGAGAGAAAAAAAAACAATAGTGTTCACCTGTGGCAACACTGAAGAAAGAAAAAACTTTAAGGGAACTGCTCACCTGGAATGGTTGTGAGAAGTCACAACCACTATCATCACAGAAAGCTTTCAACCAGACATCTGATATCCAGAGTTTCAGCAGACAAAAAGAGAAGAGAAAAAAAAAAAACAATAGTGTTTACCTGTGATAACACTGCAGAAAAAAAAACTTAAGGGAATTGCTCACCTGGAATGGTTGTGAGAAGTCACAACCACTGTCATCACAGAAAGTACAACCGGACATCCGATATCCACAGTACAGCAGACAAGCCTTTCCAGACCCAGCAGACACTAACGTTTGGCTTCAGAATCTTGTAATGTATGTGATACAGTTCATATAGCGTCTTGTGCTTGGGTGCGATGAAAATACTTGAGACACAGGTTGATAAAGAAAGTCTTGTATTGCTTCATACAAATTGGCAAAAATAAACACACAGGTTGCAAACACAGAAGCAGGAGACACAGCAGGCCAGAGTAATCTAAGTTCATCAATAACTCTCCACACAGATTCAGATCTTCTTCTATGTTACCGCAAGTCCATGCAAACGTGAGGCTTTCAAGAGCAGAGTTCAGAGTCCACAAGTGCTTCAGAGTTTCTCAGTAGAAATGGCTGGAGTACAAGGTCCAAGGCTTCAGGAGTCAGAACACAGGTTCACTGCAGGCTAGATTCTGAAGCACTGATTGCTCAGGTGTGGCTGTTTAAGAAGCAAACGGAGAGAATCAGGCGGGAACATGCAAGCTGGAAAACTCCATTTTAACTGAGGGCAAGATAGCTGCAGTAAAACAGAAAGCAAAATGGCCGACGAACAAACTGAGTTTCAGAAACAGATACACAGAACCTTACACCTCTGCATGGACTCTCAGGTGGAAGAAGAAGAGTGCACATGAAAAAACGATGATGTGAGTCCAGCTGATTAAAAGACTGAATTTATTCAAAAATGGTAAAAATGTACCAAATTACATATGGCACCCAGTACACGCAGCAACGCATTTCAAACACATGCTGTGTTCTTTGATTGATTATTTTGTGCACACATTTACTATACTGCCTTGTGTTTGTATTGGCATACAGCCTTCATTGACACTTTCACCTTGCCTCCCCTTTATGTGACTGACTCTTTGTAGTCTGCTATACAGGTTTTGGTGATTTATACTTATGCACTAGCATTTTTGTGTGTATTACTTGAGTATATACAAGCCTGTTTTCATTATCTGGGTACCTTTGTGGTTCTACCTTTTTGGTTCACCACTGTCACATCTCTCCATATATATTGTCTGTATGTTTTTACAATTAACTATCTGTTAGGGTTTGAGTTCCCGCTGCTGCACAAGGGGGGTCTCGAACCAGTCCTGCTGAGGTCCCCCATCCATCTCCGGCCACAGTGGAGCCTGCTCAGCAAAGACGTCGGTCCCAGCGTCTCGCCCGGTCTAATGCTGTGCAGAGACTTGCTTGCCTCTTCAGGTTCTGCTATTATAGCCAGTACTGGTCAGCGGTGAGCAGACGTCTTTAGGTCTAAGTTCTTTGTTGCTTCGTCTGAGCATGCCCAGGGCAAGATCTCCCATTGGAGATCAGGGGTCACATGCTCAGACACAGCTGCCACTCCTATTGGTCCTTCAGGAAGGTCCTCTGGCTGTTGATGTTCTGAAGCAGCCTCCCATTGGTCCTTACTGGAAGGTCTTTTTCTCATGGCTGCTATAAAAGGCTGTCCTTACCGCAAGGCCGTGCGCTTGGATCAATTGCATTATGTGCTTTGCGCCAGTGTGATCATGTACGCATATGGAAAGGGCTTGGCTGAAATAAGCCCCTAGAATACCGGCACCTCCGGTGAGGAGATTTGGGTGCACGTGGTCAGGGCTTGGCTGAAATAAGCCCCTAGAATACCGGCTTCTCCGGTGAGGAGATTGCTTGATTGCGTTGCTGTCTGCATGATCACGGACTGCTATCCGCACAGAAGTTATCTGTGTATCCCTGTGGGGATAACAGGACACACTACCTATCTCTGCGTCTTTACTTCAGCGACTCTGTGGTGTAACAGAGTTCGCTTATATCGCCATATAGCGCAGCGGCATTCCCGCTAGCGGCTCTGTGGATTAACAGAGTTCGCATTAACTGCCACAGCGCGCTACGGCGTTTATTTTAGCGACTCTGCGGGATAACAGAGTTCACTACTTATGCCATTTTACTAGCAGCAGGCTCTGCCTGCACGGTGGAACCCGGGCTGCGAACCCACCTCTCTACATCTTATATTTGGTGCATTCCGCAGACCCTAACATAATCCTAGCGCCAGGGTCTGGCTAGTAAAATGGCGGATGAACAGCATTTACAGCTGTACATCCAGCAGCTGGAGGGTAGGTTGGCGGCTTTTGAGCGCACAACCTCAGCTGTGGATGTTACCGCAGTCGCTGTTCAGGCTGCTAGCGTAGCTGCAGCCAGTTTGTCCTCTGCCACCTCTGCCCCTACATTGTCCCACCTCCCGCTTCCAGACAAGTTTGCTGGTGACAGCAAGCAATGTCGGGGATTCGTGAATCAGTGCTCCATACACCTCGAGCTTCTGGCTGCACGTTTCCCCACGGATCGGGCACAAGTGGGCTTTGTGATAGCTCTTCTGTCGGGCAGAGCGTTGGAGTGGGCAATGCCGCTGTGGGAGAGCAACGACCATGTGGTGCAGAGCGCTTCTTGTTTTCTGCAGGCTCTGAAAAAGTTTTTTCTAGGACCTCAGGTCAGCCACGATACGGCGCTCCAACTGCTGGCAAGTACCCAGGGTTCGGCTTTGGTCAGCCATTTTGCTGTCCAATTTCGGACTCTGGCCTCAGAATTAGAGTAGCCAGATAAAGTCCTCATTCCTGTGTTTTGTAAAGGACTGGCCGGCCATGTGAAAGATGCCTTGGCTACAAGGGAGATTCCAGCCACACTGGAGAAGCTTATCGCCATATCTACCCGCTTCGACCTCCGTTTTCACGAGCGGAGGTTGGAACGGTCTCAGTGTAGGCAGAGGTTCCGGCTGGCCCCCACCTTCGCCAGACCTCTAGAATCTTTCAGTCAGGCGCCCGACTCCCTTGAGGCTATGGAGGTTTCTCGAGCGGGACCTAAGTCCTGGGCCGCTCGAGTACCCATGGTTTGTAACATCTGCCAGCAGTTAGGACATTATGCCAACAAATGTCCACAGCGGTCAGAAAAACGGTCGCGTCTAGTAACCCTGGGAGGAGGTTAACTAGACACCGTGGCATTTTTCACCAAGTTGTCCTTCAAAGGACAATTACTTTAGGTCCATCCACTCTCACCGTCGAGCTTTGTGTGGACTCTGGAGCCGAGGGGAATTTCATGTCCTCTGCCTTTGCTATACCTCAGGTGATGCTCGCCAAACCGGTGACTGTGCGAGTAGTGAATGGATCAACTCTACCCTCACAAATCACCCACCAGACTATCCCTCTCACTTTATCTATGTCCCCTTCCCATCAGGAGAGTTTTTCCTTTCTTGTCCTTCCTGAGGGAATAGACGAGGTTTTGCTGGGAATACCTTGGCTCCGTCACCACTCTCCCCATATTGAGTGGTCCTCTGGGAGGATACTGGGATGGGGTGATTCATGTAGAGGCAGGTGTGTCAGGGAATGCGTTCAGGTCATCACCACAGAGATACCCGTAGACCTTACTCCCCTTCCCCAGTGTTATTGGTCATACTCAGACGTTTTCTCCAAGAAGGCGGCGGAGACTCTTCCGCCTCATCGCCCCTACGACTATCCTTTTGATCTCTTGCCTGGAGCAGAACATCCTCGGGGAAGAGTCTATCCCTCTCTCTTCCTGAGACGGAGGCCATGTCCCAGTATATTCAGGAGAATCTGGCAAGAGGGTTCATTAGGAAGTCGGTGTCACCAGCTGGGGCGGGGTTCTTCTTCGTGCAGAAGAAGAACGGAGAATTACATCCGTGTATTGACTACAGGGGTCTTAACGCATCACCGTTAAGAATAAGTACCCGTTGCCCCTAATCTCTGAGCTCTTTGATAGGCTCCAGGGAGCAAAGGTATTTACTAAGCTAGATCTAGCTGGTGCCTATAACCTGATTCGCATCCGTGAAGGGGACGAGTGGAAGACAGCTTTTAATACCAGGGATGGGCATTATGAATACCTGGTGATGGCCTTCGGGCTCTGTAATGCTCCCGCTGTTTTCCAAGACTTTGTCAATGACATCTTCCGGGAAATGCTCTCCACCTATGTAGTAGTCTATCTGGATGATATTCTCATCTTTTCACCAGATATTGACTCTCACCGGAGGGATGTCAACAGAGTCTTCGACCTTTTACGGGCAAACTCCCTCTATGCCAAGCAGGAGAAATGCGTGTTTGAGTAGTAGTCTTTACATTTCCTGGGCTATATCATCTCCGCCCAGGGATTGGCTATGGATCCTGCCAAACTACAGGCTGTAATGGACTGGCAAGAACCCCATTCTCTTAAAGCGGTGCAGCGCTTTATGGGGTTCATTAATTATTATCATCAGTTCATTCCCCATTTCTCGACTTTTTTAGCTCCCTTGGTAGCCCTCACCAAGAAGGGAGCAAATCCCAAGGTGTGGTCTGAGGAGGTCTCTAAGGCATTCTTTTCCATCAAGTCACATTTTGCCAGTGCTCCCATATTACATCGCCCCGATGTTGATAAGCCGTTTATTTTAGAGGTGTACGCCTCTTCTGTTGGTGCTGGAGCAGTCCTTTATCAAAAGGATGTTCAAGGTCGGAAGAATCCCTGCTTTTCTTTTCTAAAACCTTTACACCAGCAGAGAGGAATTATTCCATCGGGGACAGGGAGTTACTATGAAGTTGGTCCTCTCTGAGTGGAGACATCTTCTGGAGGGGGCTCATTTTCCCTTCCAAGTCTTCACTGAAAACAAAAACTTGGTTTATCTGCAAACAGCCCAGCGGCTAAATTCTCGCCAGGCCAGATGGTCCCTATTCTTCTCTCGGTTCCACTTCACCCTCCATTTTCTCTCCCGTGAGATGAATATTCGGGCCGACACTCTCTCTCACTCCCTAGTGTCATCAGAGGAGTAGGATGAGGAGCTTCGGCTTATTGTCCCCACAGAGAGCATGAGAATGGTAGCCCCGGTTTCGCTAGAGTCTGTGCCTCCGGGCAAGACTTTTGTGCCCACTAATTTGCGACCAGAGGTACTTTCTTGGGCACACTCGTCCAAGGTGGGTGGACACTTTGGGGGCAAAGAGGACAACTGAGTTATTGGCGAGGACATACTGGTGGCCACATATGGTCCATGACATCAGGGAATATGTTCAGGCGTGTGTCTCCTGCGCCAAGAACAAGTCCCCTCGACAACGGCCAGCTGGGTTACTTTTCCCTTTGCTGGTGGCAGACTGGCCCTGGGAGATGGTCGGGATGGACTTTGTGGTGGGCTTACCCAAGTCTCGGTGTTGCACTATCATTTGGATGATCACCGACCACTTCTCCAAAATGGTGCACTTGGTGCCGCTACCACAGTTACCTTCTGCATGGGCTTTGGCAGCATTATTTATTAGACACATCTTCCGTCTACACGGTATGCCAGACAAGATTGTCAGCGATCGAGATCCCGAATTTGCATCTTGGTTCTGGAGAGAGCTGTGTCGTCTACTCTGCATTGAGTTAAACCTCTCCTCTACATACCATCCCGAGACAAATGGGTTGGTAGAGAGGGCCAATCAGACCTTGGTCACATACTTGCGACATTTTGTCTCTGCCAGGCAGGATGATTGGGCATCCTTGCTCCCGTGGGCAGAGTTTGCGCTAAACAATGCTGTAGCTGACTCCACCGGACAGACCGCATTCCTCTTAAATTACGGCCAGCATCCGCGGGTACCGGTGCCCATGCCCATGGCTTCCGCCTATTCCAGGGTGGCAGACTGGGCTGTGGTGACACGGGACATTTGGGACCGCACCCAGGATGCCATTCAGGCTTCCAAGGAGAGGATGAGGTCTTCTGGCGATGCCCATCGGCGTCCCGCTCCGACATTTGCTCCTGGCAACCTTGTGTGGCTCTCCGCCCGAAACATTAGGCTGCGGGTGGTGTCCACTAAGTTGGCACCCCGCTATTTGGGTCCCTTCAAGGTCTTCGAGCAGGTGAACCCTGTGGTTTACCGTTTAGCCCTTCCGCCTCACCTTGGTATCTCCGAGACCTTCCATGTGTTCCTCCTAAAACCCGTGGTCATCTCCCGGTTACCTGAGTCATCTGCCGGGACGTCGGGTTCGTCTACTAATAATCACGAGGTGAACGCCATTGTGGGGTGCAAGGTGGTACGGGGCAAAAAAATTTTTGGGGTGGATTGGAGGGGTTATGGGCCTGTGAATAGGTCCTGGAAGCCTGCTGAGCATATTCATGCTCCGCAGCTCATCGCTGCCTTTCAACATAGCGAGGCCCAAAGAAGGGGGCCCCAAGAGTGGGAGTAATGTTAGGGGTCGATTTCCTGCTTCTGCACAAGGGGATTCTCGAACCATCCCCGCTGCAGTCTCCCATCCATCTCCAGCCGCAGTGGACTCTGCTCAGCAGAGACGTCGGTCCCAGCGTCTCACCCAGTCTAATACTGTGCAGAGGATTACTGCTGCCTTTCCAGGACTGCTATTGTAGCCAGTACTGGTCAGCGGCGAGCAGACGTCTTGGGACTAAGTCCTGCGTTTCTCCTTCTGAGCATGCGCAGGGTAAGATCTCTCATTGAAAATCAGGGGTCACATGCTCAGGTACTGCAGCAGCTCCCATTGGTCCACCAGGAAGGTCCTGAAACTGCTTGTGTGCTGGAACAGTTTCTCATTGGTCCTTTTCTGGAAGGTCTTGTAGTTGCTGCTATAAAAGGGATGCATGGCCGCACGGCCATGCACTAGTATCAATTCTGTTATGTGCTTTGCGCCAGTGTGATCATGCACGCATGCGGTTAGGGCTCGGCTGAAATAAGCCCCTAGAATACTGCCACCTCTGATGAGGAGTTTTGTATGCACGTGTTCAGGGCTTGGCTGTAATAGCCTCTAGAATACTGGCTACTCCGGTGAGGAGTTGGTTGTTTGCGTTACTGACTGCATGACCACAGACTGCTATCTGCACAGCAGTTATCTGTGTACCCCTGTGGTGTTAACAGGACACAGTCTCTATCTCTGCGTCTCTACCACAGCGACTCTGTGGTGTAACAGAGTTTGCTCATACCGCCATATAGTGCCACAACGTCTATGTCTGTGACTCTTTGAAGTAACAGAGCTCGCTTATACCTCCATATTGTGCCATCTTACTAGCAGCAGGCTCTGCCTGCACGGTGGACCCCGGGCTGCGAATGCACCTATTATCTATATTTATTTGGTGCGTTCCACCAGCCCTAACAATATGCACCTCAAAAAAAATGTATGAATCTTTGATGAAAAGTTTAGCAAATAAATAAAAATAAATGTTTGGGCAATTTAATTAAAATTTTGTGTCTGCTTTCCGATTTATATTTGAATCAATTTTAAACATAAGGCTTGAAAAGGCTTATGATTGTCAATTATATTAATTCCACAGAAGAAAAAGAAACTTGAAAAGGTATGTTCAATATAGTCATATGAAACCACATTTATAAAGTAACAGTTTATTGCTAGAGATAAGAAGGCAGTAAAAAGCTCTGATGCTCATTACTCAAACCAAGCAATTCCTGATGCTCAGATGCTCATATTGAGTAACAAGTATAAAGGGAGTCAATGAGAAATCTAAGCATTTTTTTCAGCAGACATTACAATGAGGTCTGGGGTATAGTGAAAATGTCGAAATGTATAGAAAAAGTGCTCAATGGAAGGAGAAGACCATGGGGAAGACCCCTGAAACCATTTCTTACAACCAGATTGTTGCTGAGAAAAATGATGTCACACTTTTACTCCTCTTTAAGGACCGACAATAAAATATTCAAAATCGAGAAATTGGAGTATACAGGAAAAAAAATGGTGATGGCCTTCGGGCTCTGTAATGCTCCCGCTGTTTTCCAAGACTTTGTCAATGACATCTTCCGGGAAATGCTCTCCACCTATGTAGTAGTCTATCTGGATGATATTCTCATCTTTTCACCAGATATTGACTCTCACCGGAGGGATGTCAACAGAGTCTTCGACCTTTTACGGGCAAACTCCCTCTATGCCAAGCAGGAGAAATGCGTGTTTGAGTAGTAGTCTTTACATTTCCTGGGCTATATCATCTCCGCCCAGGGATTGGCTATGGATCCTGCCAAACTACAGGCTGTAATGGACTGGCAAGAACCCCATTCTCTTAAAGCGGTGCAGCGCTTTATGGGGTTCATTAATTATTATCATCAGTTCATTCCCCATTTCTCGACTTTTTTAGCTCCCTTGGTAGCCCTCACCAAGAAGGGAGCAAATCCCAAGGTGTGGTCTGAGGAGGTCTCTAAGGCATTCTCTTCCATCAAGTCACATTTTGCCAGTGCTCCCATATTACATCGCCCCGATGTTGATAAGCCGTTTATTTTAGAGGTGTACGCCTCTTCTGTTGGTGCTAGAGCAGTCCTTTATCAAAAGGATGTTCAAGGTCGGAAGAATCCCTGCTTTTCTTTTCTAAAACCTTTACACCAGCAGAGAGGAATTATTCCATCGGGGACAGGGAGTTACTATGAAGTTGGTCCTCTCTGAGTGGAGACATCTTCTGGAGGGGGCTCATTTTCCCTTCCAAGTCTTCACTGAAAACAAAAACTTGGTTTATCTGCAAACAGCCCAGCGGCTAAATTCTCGCCAGGCCAGATGGTCCCTATTCTTCTCTCGGTTCCACTTCACCCTCCATTTTCTCTCCCGTGAGATGAATATTCGGGCCGACACTCTCTCTCACTCCCTAGTGTCATCAGAGGAGTAGGATGAGGAGCTTCGGCTTATTGTCCCCACAGAGAGCATGAGAATGGTAGCCCCGGTTTCGCTAGAGTCTGTGCCTCCGGGCAAGACTTTTGTGCCCACTAATTTGCGACCAGAGGTACTTTCTTGGGCACACTCGTCCAAGGTGGGTGGACACTTTGGGGGCAAAGAGGACAACTGAGTTATTGGCGAGGACATACTGGTGGCAACATATGGTCCATGACATCAGGGAATATGTTCAGGCGTGTGTCTCCTGCGCCAAGAACAAGTCCCCTCGACAACGGCCAGCTGGGTTACTTTTCCCTTTGCTGGTGGCAGACTGGCCCTGGGAGATGGTCGGGATGGACTTTGTGGTGGGCTTACCCAAGTCTCGGTGTTGCACTATCATTTGGATGATCACCGACCACTTCTCCAAAATGGTGCACTTGGTGCCGCTACCACAGTTACCTTCTGCATGGGCTTTGGCAGCATTATTTATTAGACACATCTTCCGTCTACACGGTATGCCAGACAAGATTGTCAGCGATCGAGATCCCGAATTTGCATCTTGGTTCTGGAGAGAGCTGTGTCGTCTACTCTGCATTGAGTTAAACCTCTCCTCTACATACCATCCCGAGACAAATGGGTTGGTAGAGAGGGCCAATCAGACCTTGGTCACATACTTGCGACATTTTGTCTCTGCCAGGCAGGATGATTGGGCATCCTTGCTCCCGTGGGCAGAGTTTGCGCTAAACAATGCTGTAGCTGACTCCACCGGACAGACCGCATTCCTCTTAAATTACGGCCAGCATCCGCGGGTACCGGTGCCCATGCCCATGGCTTCCGCCTATTCCAGGGTGGCAGACTGGGCTGTGGTGACACGGGACATTTGGGACCGCACCCAGGATGCCATTCAGGCTTCCAAGGAGAGGATGAGGTCTTCTGGCGATGCCCATCGGCGTCCCGCTCCGACATTTGCTCCTGGCGACCTTGTGTGGCTCTCCGCCCGAAACATTAGGCTGCGGGTGGTGTCCACTAAGTTGGCACCCCGCTATTTGGGTCCCTTCAAGGTCTTCGAGCAGGTGAACCCTGTGGTTTACCGTTTAGCCCTTCCGCCTCACCTTGGTATCTCCGAGACCTTCCATGTGTTCCTCCTAAAACCCGTGGTCATCTCCCGGTTACCTGAGTCATCTGCCGGGACGTCGGGTTCGTCTACTAATAATCACGAGGTGAACGCCATTGTGGGGTGCAAGGTGGTACGGGGCAAAAAAATTTTTGGGGTGGATTGGAGGGGTTATGGGCCTGTGAATAGGTCCTGGAAGCCTGCTGAGCATATTCATGCTCCGCAGCTCATCGCTGCCTTTCAACATAGCGAGGCCCAAAGAAGGGGGGCCCCAAGAGTGGGAGTAATGTTAGGGGTCGATTTCCTGCTTCTGCACAAGGGGATTCTCGAACCATCCCCGCTGCAGTCTCCCATCCATCTCCAGCCGCAGTGGACTCTGCTCAGCAGAGACGTCGGTCCCAGCGTCTCACCCAGTCTAATACTGTGCAGAGGATTACTGCTGCCTTTCCAGGACTGCTATTGTAGCCAGTACTGGTCAGCGGCGAGCAGACGTCTTGGGACTAAGTCCTGCGTTTCTCCTTCTGAGCATGCGCAGGGTAAGATCTCTCATTGAAAATCAGGGGTCACATGCTCAGGTACTGCAGCAGCTCCCATTGGTCCACCAGGAAGGTCCTGAAACTGCTTGTGTGCTGGAACAGTTTCTCATTGGTCCTTTTCTGGAAGGTCTTGTAGTTGCTGCTATAAAAGGGATGCATGGCCGCACGGCCATGCACTAGTATCAATTCTGTTATGTGCTTTGCGCCAGTGTGATCATGCACGCATGCGGTTAGGGCTCGGCTGAAATAAGCCCCTAGAATACTGCCACCTCTGATGAGGAGTTTTGTATGCACGTGTTCAGGGCTTGGCTGTAATAGCCTCTAGAATACTGGCTACTCCGGTGAGGAGTTGGTTGTTTGCGTTACTGACTGCATGACCACAGACTGCTATCTGCACAGCAGTTATCTGTGTACCCCTGTGGTGTTAACAGGACACAGTCTCTATCTCTGCGTCTCTACCACAGCGACTCTGTGGTGTAACAGAGTTTGCTCATACCGCCATATAGTGCCACAACGTCTATGTCTGTGACTCTTTGAAGTAACAGAGCTCGCTTATACCTCCATATTGTGCCATCTTACTAGCAGCAGGCTCTGCCTGCACGGTGGACCCCGGGCTGCGAATGCACCTATTATCTATATTTATTTGGTGCGTTCCACCAGCCCTAACAATATGCACCTCAAAAAAAATGTATGAATCTTTGATGAAAAGTTTAGCAAATAAATAAAATAAATGTTTGGGCAATTTAATTAAAATTTTGTGTCTGCTTTCCGATTTATATTTGAATCAATTTTAAACATAAGGCTTGAAAAGGCTTATGATTGTCAATTATATTAATTCCACAGAAGAAAAAGAAACTTGAAAAGGTATGTTCAATATAGTCATATGAAACCACATTTATAAAGTAACAGTTTATTGCTAGAGATAAGAAGGCAGTAAAAAGCTCTGATGCTCATTACTCAAACCAAGCAATTCCTGATGCTCAGATGCTCATATTGAGTAACAAGTATAAAGGGAGTCAATGAGAAATCTAAGCATTTTTTTCAGCAGACATTACAATGAGGTCTGGGGTATAGTGAAAATGTCGAAATGTATAGAAAAAGTGCTCAATGGAAGGAGAAGACCATGGGGAAGACCCTGAAACCATTTCTTACAACCAGATTGTTGCTGAGAAAAATGATGTCACACTTTTACTCCTCTTTAAGGACCGACAATAAAATATTCAAAATCGAGAAATTGGAGTATACAGGAAAAAAAATGTTAAGAAACATTTTTCCCTGTATAATGACATGTATATAAGGCAAATTTTAAAAGGGATTTAAAAAAAAAAACAGTTAGAATTTAAGCAAACCAAAATTGATTTTTTTATTTAAAAAATGGAAATTTCAGTGTAATTTATGAAGGAAGCAAGAAGTGCCAAAAATTAGGGACTCTGAGGGACTCAGATACACCCTGTATTAGACATAAAGGATGGTCTCATCCACATTCTGTTCAAATTGTAATGTAGCGGTACTCCTAGACCCATAAAAGTTAGGCAGTAAGTGCAAATCCTGCCAAAAGTTACAAGCAAGGTCATCCATACACCGTTGAAGGAAAAACTGTAGTGACTCATTCAAATATTGTGAGCAAAGTGTAGTTGTGTTACTCCTACACTCACAGAAGCTGTACACACAGTGCAAAACCTGACAATAATTATATGCAGGGTCATCCATACACCCTTGAAGGCACCAAAAAGGTGACAGCCACCTGTGTCACCTGCATCATCACCTTCTCTCGCATAGGAAATAGGGACCCCGAAAGACAGTACGATCTCTCAGGATGGTAACCCCATTACAAGTCGGCTCGAGAAGCCTCTCCTAGGCGCTTTCATTTCTCAAGAAGAGTTCATCCTGCTCCTTTCCTTCTCAGATCATACCCACTGCACACCAGCAAAGTTGACCCTCCATTTTGGGGAATAATCAAACTGGGAACGGGAAAAGGAGAGTCAGCTAACCACCAGTTGCAGCAATAGTCCTGCTGTAAACATGCCAGCAGAGGCCTGTGATCCGGCTGCATACATATGAGACAAAGGAAGAATCCAGCATGACAGCAGGTACATAAATTAAAAGTCCAGCATATATTGTAGAATTATAATATTAGAATCAAAATAATTTTGTGACTTTGGCCTGTGTGAATGCAACCATAGTTCGCTCTATAGTTGCTGGATCCTGTCTCTCCCATCTGCAATCCACAAAACCCCCAGCAGGGAAGGCTGCGTCGCCTTATCGCCCACTGAGGGCGATAGTACACTGCACCAATTATTAATTCAATCCAGAAAAAATGCACATTGCATGTAATAATCTATGGATGAGTAATTGAATACAGAAAAAAATTTGAATGCTTTTTTGGAGTGTCATATACAACTAAAATGTACTCCAGAACACGTAATACTCTATGGACAAGTAATTGACTCGAGACAAATTTTTGAATGATTTTTCAAGTGTTATGTAGCACTGAAATGTACCTTAGCATGCTTAATACTCCATGGATGAGTAATTATTTTTCAACGCTTTTTTGGAGTCTTAAATGCCACCAAAATTTAACAGAAAAGTCCTAATGCTGTATGGATGTCTAATTGTATCCAGAATTTTTTTACAAACATGTCGAACACCAAGCCTATTCCCCCTTCCACCACAAACCTTCTTTTTCCCACTAATGTTCTAAGTAGCCTTTTGCTCTTATACCCTGCTGTTTCACAACCTTAGGCCCACAGATTTTATTTATTTATTTTATTCATTTATATAGTGCTATTAATTCCACAGTGCTTTACAGACATTATCGGCACTGTCCTCGATGGGGCTCACAATCTAAGTTCCTTATCAGTATGTCTTTGTAAGATGTCAATCACCTGTCACTAAATGAACAATCTCTATTTAATTTCTTAGAAAGTGTGCTTGAACAACACTGTCATGCATAACGATTTTAAAGTGAAAATCTGGCCTTCTGAATTGCTACTGAAACACGGTTTTAGCACAAACGATTTGGAGTAGCTAATTGGGCCTTGTGGCTGCACCACTATACATTGGGGGAAAAAAGTTTTTAGTCAGCCATGAATTGTGCAAGTTCTCCCACTTAAAAAGATGACAGAGGCCTGTATTTGACATCATAGGTAGACCACAACTATTAGAGTCAAAATAAGAAAGCAAATCCTGAAAATCACCTTGTCTGATTTGGCAACATTTATTTTGCAAATTATGGTGTAAAATAGGTATATGGTCATTAAAAAGTTAATCTCAATATTTTGTTATATATTCTTTGTTTGCAATGTCAGAGCTCAAACAATTTCTGCAAGTCTTCAAAAGGTTGCCACACACTGTTGGTGGTATGTTGGTCCATTCCTTCATGCATATCTCCTCTAGAGCAGTGTTGTTTTGGGACTGTCACTGGACAACACGGACTTTCAAATCCCTCTAAAGGTTTTCTATGGGGTTGAGATCTGGAGATTGGCTCGGCCACTCCAGGACCTTGATATGCTTCTTACGAAGCCACTCCTGTTGTGAATACTGTGGAGGCAACTTTTGAGCTGGAGTTCCCTCCGGTGGTTGCTGAGGGTAATGAACTAATTGCTGAATGGCCTTCAGCTGGCTCTGAATGGTCTGATATAAGTGACCTAAACTCCCTTCAGCCTTGCCGGTAATCAATTGTTCTTCCTGGTCTTGCTTGGAGCTCAGTTTGCATACCTGCTCTCATTCAGATAAGTGATTTGCTGTTTTTTTTCCTCTGGTTGGATTTTCCTTGCCTGGTTTGCTGCTTGCAGTGGACTCCAGCCTGGTCCCCTTTTGGGGTCTGATGCTGCAATTGTGCTCATTTTGTATTTGATCTCAGGTTTTTTGTTAATCAGAAGTGTTGGTATTTTTGTCAGGGTTTTTTTTGGGTTGCAGTCAGAATTCTTTCCTATACTTTTCTATCTAGACAGATTGGGAACCAGCATTTGCTCATTCTATTTTCTGCCTGTGTCTGTATTTTCTTCTTGTCTAACAGTAACCGCCATTACATGTTTGGGGGCTTCCTATTTCTTTGGGGGTTCTGCTCCGGGGCAGATAGCTTTCATCTTTCTGCCTTTAGGTGTAGTTATCTCTCCGGCTGTGACGAGGCATCTAGGATCACCATAGGTACGCTCCACGGCTACTTCTAGTGTGGCGGTTAGTTTAGGGTACTGCAATCCAATAGTTTCCAGCCTCTCTGGTGTATTACTACTTTGGCTGTTTTTGCAATTTCTCCTCAGCTACCGAAACATAACACACTCCATTGTTTACCTGGCTTTGTGCTTGGGATCATTATCATGCTGAAATCCCCATCCACATTTCATCTTTAACCCCTTAATGTCCACTGACGTGCACAGTCCATCATGGCAAGGTGCCAGTTCCGGCACCAGGACGGACTGTGCACGTCATGCCTTTGATCTACCACTGCGTGTAAACACGCAGTGGTAGATCAGTGCCGACAGCTGTCTATGACAGCTGACAGGCACAGCAAGCGGTGCGGGGACCTTTGCTGTCGGTCTCCGCACCCACAGCGCTGTGATTGGTCAGTCAATCTGACTGACCAAACACAGCAGCGATCGTGCAGGAGAAGCTGAAATTTCAGCTTCCCCAGCGCGATCAGTGCAGGAGCCGGCGCTGCAGTGGCCAGGCTTCCTGCACTGACAGCCAGGAGCGGAGCCCCCACCGCCCCTGGCTGTTAACCCCCTGACTGCTGCGATCCAGCGCGATCGCAGAGCTCCAGGGTGGGAGGCAGAGGGTCGGGAGCTCCCTCTGCCTCAGATCGGCGCCCTGCAATGTATTTGCAGGGCCCGATCTCTGCCTTGATGACCCGGGGGTTGTCATGACAACCTCCGGGTCATCTACCTACGGGAAGCTGCTGTGATCATGTCACAGCAGCTTTCATCATAGGTACAATGCATTGCAATGCTGGAGCATTGCAATGCATTGTAACTGCAATAAAAAGTAAAAAAAAGTGAAAGTCCCATAAAGGGACAAGTTAAAAAAAATCATTTTTTAAAAAAATTGTAAAAAAAATATTAAAAAATAATTTAAAAAAAATCCCCTAAAAAATACACATTTTTATGTAATAAAAAAAATAAAAAACAAAAAAATACACATGTTAGGTATCACCACGTCCGTAAAAATCCCATCTATAAAAGCGTAACCCTAGTTAACCCCTTCAGTGAAAGCCGTAAAAAAAAAACACAAAAAGTAGTAAATTATACTTTTTCCAAGCGGTATCATCATACCGCTTGGAAAAAGTGCAATAACACGCGATCAAAAAGTCAGATATAAATAATCATGGTACCGCTGAAAACGTCATCTTGTCCCGCAAAAAACAACCACTATACAGCTTCATCAGCGAAAAAATAAAAAAGTTATAGCTCGTGGAATAAACTGATGCAAAAATAATTATTTTTTCTATAAAATTTTTTATTGTGTAAAAAACGCCAAAACATAAAAAAAATATATAAATGAGGTATCACTGTAATCATAGTGACCCGAAGAATGAAGCTGCTTTATCAATTTTACCACACGCGGAACGGAGGGAAAAAAAAAAAAAAACAATTCCTGAATTGCTGGTTTTTGTTCATTCTGCTTCCACAAAAATCGGAATAGGAAGCGATCAAAAAACGTTATGTGCCCGAATATGGTACCAATAAATATGTCAGCTCGTCCCGCAAAAAATAAGCCCACAGATAACTCTGTCGGCCGAAATATGGAAAAATTATAGCTCTTAAAATACGGCGATGCAAAAATTTCTTACAAAAAATTATTCAAAAAAAAAAGCATCTTTTAGAGTGTGACAGAAGCAAAAGGATGTAAATCTGGTATCGCTGTAATCGCACCGATCCGAGGAATAAAGTCGCCTAATCACTAATACCGCACGAGGAACGGCGTAAAAAAGAAAACCAATTCTTCACCTTTTGTAGATTTGTTCATTGTGCCTCCCAAAGATCGCAGTAAGGCGATCACAGTGGTTCCCCCCCACATATTGGGGTATCAGCGTACTCAGGACAAAATTCACAATAGCTTTTGGGGTACTATTTCTCCTGTTACCCTTAGAAAAATAAAAATTTGGGGGCAAAAAGGTCATTTTTGTGGAAAAAAATATGATTTTTTTATTTTCACGGCTCTACGTTATAAACTTCTGTGAAGCCCTTGGGGGTTCAAAGTGCTGACCACACATCTAGATAAGTTCCTTGGGGGGTCTAGTTTGCAAAATGGGGTCATTTGTGGGGGGTTTCTACTGTTTAGGCACATCAGGGGCTCTCCAAGCGCAACATGACACCCGCAGACCATTCCATCAAAGTCTGCATTTAAAAACGGTGCTCCTTCCCTTCCGATCTCTGTCATGCGTCAAAATAGTGGTTCCCCCCCACATATGGGATATCAGCGTACTCAGGACAAATTGCACAATAGCTTTTGGGGTCCTATTTCTCCTGTTACCCTTATAAAATAAAAATTTGGGGGCAAAAAGATTATTTTTGTGGAAAAAAATATGATTTTTTTATTTTCACGGCTCTACGTTATAAACTTCTGTGAAGCACTTGGGGGTTCAAAGTGCTCACCACACATCTAGATAAGTTCCTTGGGGGGTCTAGTTTCCAAAATGGAGTCACTTATGGGGGGTTTCTACTGTTTAGGCACATCAGGGGCTCTCCAAACGTGACATGACACACGCAGACCATTCCATCAAAGTTTGCATTTGAAAAAGGCGCTCCTTCCATTTCGAGCTCTGCCATGCGTCAAAATAGTGGTTTACCCCACATATGGGGTATCAGCATACTCAGGACAAATTGCACAATAACTTTTGGGGTCCTGTTAGCCTTTGGAAAATAACAATTGGGGGTGGAAAGATCATTTTTGTGGAAAAGATATGATTTTTTAATTTTACTGCTCTACGTTATAACCTTCTGTGAAGCCCTTGGGGGTTCAAAGCTCTCACCACACATCTAGATAAGTTCCTTGGGGGGTCTAGTTTCCAAAATGTGGTCACTTGTGTGGGGTTTCCACTGTTTAGGCACACAGGGGCTCTCCAAATACGACATGGCGTCCAATCTCAATTCCAGCCAAAAAAGTCAAATGGCGCTGCTTCCCTTCCGAGCTCTGCCATGCGCCCAAATAGTGGTTTACCCCCACATATGAAGTATCAGCGTACTCAGGACTAATTGCACAATAACTTTTGGGGTCCTTTTATCCTTTGGAAAATAAAAATTGGGATGAAAAGATCATTTTTGTGGAAAAAATATGATTTTTTAATTTATGGCTCTACGTTATAACCTTCTGTGAAGCGCTTGGGGGCTAAAGCTCTCACAACACATTTAGATAAGTTCCTTGGGGGGTCCAGTTTCCAAAATGTGGTCACTTGTGGGGGGGTTTCCACTGTTTAGGCACACAGGGACTCTCCAAATGCGACATGGCGTCCAATCTCAATTCCAGCCAAAAAGTCAAATGGCGCTGCTTCCCTTCCGAGCTCTGCCATGCGCCCAAATAGTGGTTTACCCCACACATGGGGTATCGGTGTACTGAGGAGAAATTGTACAACAAATATTGTGGTTCATTTTCTCCTGATACCCTTGACAAAATTTAAAAAAATTGTGTCGAAAGAAAAATTTTGGGAAAAAAAGTTAAATGTTCATTTTTTCCTTCCACATTGATTCAATTCTTGTGAAGTACCTAAAGGGTTAATAAACTTCTTGAATGTGGCTTTGAACACGTTGAGGGGTGCAGTTTTTAGAATGGTGTCACTTTTGGGTATTTTCTGTCATATTGACCCCTCAAATTCACTTCAAATATGAGGTGGTCCCTAAAAAAATTTATTTTGTAAATTTTGTTGGAAAAATGAGAAATCGCTGGTCAACTTTTAACACTTACAAACTAGTGTTGAGCGATACGATAATGTAAATATCGGCTATCGGCCGATATTAGCTCTATCGGCCTTTCGATAATTCGTTTCGATATTTTCGTCTTATCGAATACCGGAATCGGATTTGTCACTGTCACTGTGAGTGTCCGTCGGTCGGGTCTGTCAGGAGTCAGCGGCACTTACCTGGCAGAAGATCTCTGGCGGTCACGGCCTGGACTGCTTCATGGCCGCCATCATCTTTCCCCGGCGGTCACATGCAGTTTCTCGCGATAACTGCAGTGACTGCTGGGTAATCCCGGCCGTAAAGCAGTCAGTCCGATGACGTCACCGCCGGGGAAGCAGGTAATCAGCGTGGCTGCGCCGGAATGACAGGCTCTGCCTGTCATTCTGATGTAGCAGAGCTGGATCGTCGTGGGACACTCGTTACTATGGACTGCGTCGGTCAGGTGGTATACTTTTTTTTTTTCATTTTTTTACAGGAGATATATGGCGTCGCAGGATTACACTGTAATAAAAGTAATGAAAACTGTGTTTTGTTTTTTTTATTAAATTAAAAAACTTTTTTATGAACATTCACCCGTCCGGGTACATAAACAATTTAACTATTTACATACAGTGACCCTGTCCGGGTTATTTATAATTCTTTGGCAGGGGTGTTCCAGGTACCACCTGGTACTCTTCTGATGCTTGCCAAACATCCGAGGCACCAAGGACCACCAGGACCTGATGACGTCGTGTGGCCTGTACAGTGACGTCGTGACCCGCTATCTGGGTCTGTGTGGCCACCTCTTTCATCTCCCTCCGGGTCTGGAGCCCTATGTCACGGACTGTACGAACCCCAGGGGGCCTAACAGGCGCCGGGTACGGGCCAGCTATACTTATTATGTCCATAGCTGGGGCTGCTGAGGAGACCACTGAGGGAGGCTGGGGAGATTTACGGCGTGGGGTGGGCACTTTTGCAGAGGCCTGGATGTGGGAGGCTCAAGGCTCCGAGGGTCTCACAGGTTCCTGACACTCTGGGGAGTAGGGGTCGCACCTGGTAACATTTAGGGCGTACCATCCATTGTAACCCCAGTGTCGGGTGTAAGTCACCAACTCTCCTGGCAACAGGTCCCTCCCCGGGTGTCCTTCTGGGAGGTGAGCCTCCACGTCCCGCCGGTTCACAAAAACTTCTAAATAAAGTCCAGGCTTCTGGATGAAGCCCCAACCACCTTTTAACTTAAAGTTCCGTACTGCACCCTTACGCCGCGGCTCCCTCAGGGTTCCTTTATCTTTTCTCATCCGGTCCTTATCTGCCCGGTCCTTCTCCAGCTGACGTTGGCGAAGTTTTTGGGATTCTCGCTGCTCCCTTTGTCGCTCTGCTTCCTTCTCCCAACGTCTCCACTCTTCCTCCTGACGCCGGTTGAAATTCTCCTCCAGCATCTCCATGTCTCCACCATCAAACTGCAGCTTACAGTGTCCGGTTTGCGGCAGCTCTCCTGGCGCCCCCCAGTCCTGGCGGCGCTCACCTGCGGAGGAAGCAGCCGGCTCTGGAACAGATGACAGTCGGGGCTCCGGTACAGGCAGGTAGACCTCTGGTGCCTGCGCGGCCTCCTCCATGAGGACGGGTGTCGCTTCTTCTGTCTCAGCGACGGGGGCAGACAGCGGGATCTGGGGTGCTGCCGGTGCAGCGTTTTTTGCACGAACGGGTGCCTCCACTGTGACAACGTCAACCGGATCACATTTCAAGGGCTGGGATGCCCGCACGGACTCCTCTACTAGAACGGGTGCCTCACCTTCCGGTACAGACACTTCAGGTAAGAGGGATTGGCGCCGCTCCAAGTTTAGTTTTAAGACACGCCAGCTGGCTTCCATCCTGGCGACCTCCTCCCGGTGCCGGGCCAGGCCTCTTAGGGTATCCTCCGCTTCTTGCAGCGTAGGAGGGTTTCCAGGCCGGGTGCCCAACGGTGGTTCCGTGGCGATCGGGTCGCTTCCATGGGGGGAGAGCTCTGACTGCTCCATCCCTTCACACTTCTGCTCGTGTCCATTAGCCATCTCTGCCAAGTCACATGTGTCATTAGCATCTGGAGAGGGCCCCTCTTTTGTAGTGAGGCGGGACCTTCGTGTTAGTTTCCGCACACTGAGGAGGATGAGGAGGCGGAACTCAAGAGCTGTGGGGCACGATCTTACATTGCAGTACCATTTAGAGCCATCGTTTTCGCGTCACTGAGTGAGTGTGTACACCCATGAAGAGCACGCCCTTCTTCTTCACCAGTGCCTCGTCGTGACGCAGATATGGCGGAAAAATGGCAAATACATTCTCTGATGATTTTAGCAATTCTCAAGCACAAAACCAGTTCAATTCAGGCACACAGGACTCGCTTATAGCGAGCTACAGAATCCTGTTCGTGACGCCCAAGTTGAGTCGCACAGAGCCAGAGGTTTTTGGGGTACTCGGCACCGAGCCCGTCGACTTCTATGGGGTATGTCACGGCTTTACCCGGCAATTGAATCAGAGTCTATTTTACTATGTAGAAGTGTATAAACTATAAATATATGTATATATATATGTCACAATGCCATGTATATATATATATATGTATTCTATGTGTGTATATTTAGTGTTTACAAGGAAATAAAGGTTTTTTTTAGTTGCGATATTTTGTTCCCATAGACTTACATTGGACTTCCGGTATCGAAATCGGATATCGACGATATTTAGTGCTATCGGCGATACAATTTCGATACGATATTTTTAGATATCGAGCACTATCGCTCAACACTACTTATAACTTCCTAACAAAAAAAAATGTTGGTTCCAAAATTGTGCTGATGTAAAGTAGACATGTGGGAAATGTTATTTATTAACTAATTTTTGTGACATATCTCTCTGATTTAATGGCATAAAAATTAAAAGTTTGAAAATTGCAAAATTTTCAAAATTTTTGCCATATTTCCGTTTTTTTCATAAATAAACGCAAGTTATATTGAAGAAATTTTACCACTATCATGAAGTACAATATGTCACGAGAAAACAGTCTCAGAATCGCCAAGATCCGTAGAAGCGTTCCAGAGTTATAACCTCATAAAGAGACAGTGGTCAGAATTGTAAAAATTGGCCTGGTCTTTAACCTACAAAATGGCTTGGTCATTAAGGGGTTAATGCCCTTGCTGATGGAAGGAGGTTTGCACTCAAAATCTCACGATACATGGCCCCATTCATACTTTCATGTACACGGATCAGTCATCCTGGTACCTTTGCAGAGAAACAGCCCCAATGCATTATGTTACCACCACAATGCTTCTGTCATGTGTGCATCGCCACGAAGATCGTCGCGGTTGCACATTCTGACTTCTCACAGCTAAGTTGCTGTTTCTTTGTGTTTGGCAGTGAGGGAGTTAATTCTGTCTGTGCTCGGTTCTGGGACTGGGTTCAGTTTCTCCCGGCTGCAATTGATTATTTGTTGATTGGTTTCCTTTAAATCCCTGGTTGTCTGTTTTGGGAGTTGCCAGTGAAATTCTTCATGCAGACCACAGATAGGATTGAATCTGTATAGACTTAAGTTAAAGAGCTCCTTAGTTGTTTTAAGCTCAACTTGCTTAGAATTTTATATCCCAGACCATTTATGTTCCTTCTGTGTTTGAGTGTGTATGCGAGTCTGTGTTTTCTCCAGTCTGTCCTATATGTCTAATCTGTGTATTTAGCAGAGATCAGCCCATATCCCTTTGGTGGTAATCAGGGTCATTCTTAGGACTGATTACAGGGTTCAGGGACTGATAGGAGACTAGGTTAGGCTGGAGACTTGGACCTCTGAACCATTATCAGTACCTCCAAGGTGAGGGATTAGTTAGGACCCCAGTTTTAGGGTCAGGTTAGACCCCGGTCCTCCTCTTTCCTGTGACAGCGTATCAAGTCCTCAAGATTAACCCTGAGTTCAACGGATATCGTGTCAGGTAAATCTATTCTATATTTACATGCTGATATTGCTAAACTATATGTTGTATAGAGTGTTGTTTCTGTAAGAATAGTTTACTGACATCGTACACATATCATTAGACAGCGTGACATTTTCACTGGCCCATAAAATTATCCCCAGTTGCCATGGATCCAGTAGCCCAGCTGGCTCTGCAGTTGCAGGGATTATCCATGGAGCTGACGGACATTAAGTCCAAAGTTTTGTCTCCCCTGGAGCAAACCAGATTTGAACCTAAAGTAGCTCTCCCGGACAGGTTCACTGGTGGGCGAGACAAATTTTTCACCTTCCGGGAAGCATGTAAATTGTATTTTTCGGCTTCGGCCTCGATCATCAGGGAGTGAAGAGCAGAGAGTGGGAATTGTTATCTCGCTCCTACAAGGGGACCCTCAATCCTGGGCATTCTCCCTTCCTCCGGGATTCCCGGCTCTACAGTCTGTAGATCGATTTTTTACTGCCCTGGGTTTGGTATATGATGACCCAGATCGGGTCTCTCTTGCTGAGACAAAATTACGTAAGATACAGCAGGGAGATCGTCCGGCGGAGGAATTTGCTTCTGAGTTCCGTAGATGGGCCACAGATACTCAGTGGAATGACCCCGCTCTTAGGAGTCAGTTTTGTCATGGGCTTTCTGACAAATTAAAGGACGTTTTGGCTCAGTATGATTCTCCTCCATCACTGGAGGCTGCTAAGGCCCTAGCTATCCGTACTGATAGACGGCTTCGGGAGAGGGGTGAGGTAACTCCGCCCCCAGTAGTTGCTCCACCTACTACAAAAGTCCCTTATGTTGAGGTTCCCCTTGTCTGTTCGGATGAGCCTATGCAGTTGGGAGGGACATCATTTCGTAGGAGGGGATTGGTGGTACGCTGCAGGACTAGAAGGTGTTTCTTCTGCGGGAAAGAGGGACATTTTGTTGGGGGATGTCCATCCCGTGCCTTGTTGAGCAAAAAGTTGCCGGAAAACTGTTAATCCCAGGTTGTGTGGTGGACGACAACCTGGAGTATGTATTTCGTCCGCTAGTTCTTCTCAGTTCCTTGTACCAGTGGAGATGGTGGTTGGTACGAGAGTGGAGAGATTTTCTGTTCTTCTTGATAGTGGGTCCGGGGCTAATCTGGTTGACGCTCAGTTTGCTCAGGCTCAAGGTATGCCTCTGAGTGTATTGGCCAAACCGATCCCTATATTCTCCATTGACGCCAGGCCTCTCGGCCAAGGTAGCTTTGTTCATGAGGTCCATAACATTGATATTCGGGTAGGGGCGATACATAGGGAACAATTATCTTGTTATGTGTTGGAGGGTCTACCTACTCCCATTGTGTTGGGACTTCCTTGGTTGGTTAAACATAACCCTGTGATTAATTGGCAGTCCAGAGAGATAAGCCAATGGGGTGAGTTTTGCAAAAGTAACTGCATGAACACAGTCATCAGTGCGGTCGTGCCTAGTACATTGCCTCCTTTTTTGGAGGACTTTGGGGATGTGTTCTCTGAGGAGGGGTGTCAGGAGTTGCCTCCTCATCGCGTGTATGACTGCTCTATTAATCTCCTTCCTGATGCTAAGTTGCCTAAAGCTAGGTTGTATAACCTTTCTGGTCCTGAGAGGCAGGCTATGAAAGACTATATTTCGAAAAGTCTGGCCAAAGGGCAATATAGACCTTCATCTTCCCCAGTAGCCGCGGGGTTCTTCTTTGTGAAGAAAAAAGATGGAGGCCTACGCCCTTGCTTGGATTTCCGCGAACTTAATCGGATTACTGTTCGAGATCCGTATCCTCTCCCTCTTATTCCTGATCTCTTCAATCAAATTGTGGGCGCCAAATGGTTCTCTAAATTGGATCTCAGGGGGGTGTATAATTTGATTAGGATAAAAGAGGGGGATGAGTGGAAAACGGCGTTTAACACGCCGGAGTGACATTATGAGAACCTTGTCATGCCTTTTGGTCTGACTACTGCACCAGCAGTATTCCAACATTTTGTTAATGACATTTTTCGTCACCTTGTGGGGCTGTTTGTGGTCGTATATTTGGATGACATTTTAATTTACTCGCCAGATCTTGTGTCTCACCAGGAGCATGTGAGACAGGTGTTGCAGATCTTGCGAGACAATAAACTATACGCCAAACTGGAAAAGTGTGTATTTGCTGTACAGGAACTTCAGTTTTTGGGTTTCTTGGTGTCAGCCTCCGGTTTCCGTATGGACCCTGAAAAAGTGAGAGCAGTGCTTGAATGGGATCAGCCAGAGGATCTTAAGGCTCTGCAGCGTTTTCTGGGGTTTGCTAACTACTACCTGAAATTTATTTGTAATTTCTCATCTGTTGTCAAACCTCTCACTGACATGACAAGAAAAGGGACGGATTTTTCTAAATGGTCGGACAAAGCTTGCCAAGCTTTTTCCTCTTTGAAAAAATGTTTTGCTTCGGCACCCGTTCTCATCCAACCAGATGCATCACAGCCGTTCATTGTGGAGGTGGACGCGTCTGACGTAGGGGTGGGTGCAATATTGTCCCAGGGTCCGTCCCCTGGTAAATGGCATCCGTGCGCTTTCTTTTCTAAGAAGTTGTCGTCCGCCGAAAGGAATTATGATATCGGCAATAGGGAACTTTTGGCCATTAAGTTGGCTTTTGAAGAATGGCGTCACTTTTTGGAGGGGGCAGTCCACCCGGTTTACCGTCATTACTGATCACAAAAACCTGCTGTATTTGGAATCTGCTAAGCGTCTGAATTCCAGACAAGCTCGATGGTCGTTGTTTTTTACCAGGTTTAATTTTGTCGTCACATATCGCCCTGGGTCTAAGAATGTTAAGGCTGATGCCTTGTCTCGCAGTTTCCCAGGGGCCGGGAAAACGGATGACCCGATTCCTATCCTTCAGGAGGGGGTGGTAGTGTCGGCTGTATGTTCTGAGCTTGAGGAGGACGTATTAGAGGCTCAGGGGGACGCCCCTGCAGGACCTTCAGGGAGACTGTTTGTCCCAAATCAGTTGAGACAAAAGGTTATTGAGGCACATCATAATTCTGCTTTAGCAGGACATCCAGGGAGTAAGGCTACTTTAGATCTCCTTTCTCGCCGGTTTTGGTGGCCTAACGTTAATAAAGATGTTATAACTTTTGTCGCGTCCTGTGGGGTTTGTGCTCGCTCTAAGACCCCGCATACCCGTCCGTCTGGACCCTCTTACCCTTGAAACTTCCGGAGCGTCCATGGACTCATTTGTCTATGGACTTCATTACGGATCTTCCTCCGTCGTCAGGGAAAACTGTCATACTGGTGGTTGTTGACAGGTTCAGTAAGATGGCACATTTCATTGCTCTTCCTGCCCTCCCTAATGCTAAAACTCTGGCACAGGTGTTCATTGGGGAGATTGTGAGACTTCATGGGTTGCCTTCTGATGTGGTGTCAGATAGGGGGTCTCAGTTTGTGTCTAAATTTTTAAGGGCATTTTGTTTACGTCGGGGGATGCAATTGTCATTTTCCTCGGCTTTTCATCCGCAGACCAATGGTCAGACAGAGCGTCTGAATCAAAGCCTTGAGACTTATCTTCGGTGTTTTGTCTCAGAGAACCAGGAGGACTGGTCTTCTTTCTTGCCTCTGGCAGAGTTCGCTCTTAACAACAGGCGGAGCGAGTCCACTGGTAAATCCCCGTTTTTTGGGGCATATGGTTTTCATCCCCAGTTTTGTACTTTCAATGGGGGGGGCCCTTCTGGGGTTCCTGAGGAGGAGCGTTTCTCGTCGTCACTTGCTTCAGTGTGGAGAGGTGTATTGAATAATCTGAGTGCTATGGGGAACCGTTATAAACGTATGGCTGATAGGAGGAGAGTTTCTGGTCCAGATCTGAATGTGAACGATCTGGTATGGTTGTCTACCAGGAATATAAAACTTAAAGTTCCCTCCTGGAAACTGGGTCCCAGATTCATCGGGCCGTACAGGATCAGTTCCATAATTAATCCTGTGGCATTTCGTCTGGACCTCCCTCCTACGTTTAAAATCCACAATGTGTTCCACAAGTCATTACTTAAGAGGTACGTGGCACCAGTCATACCGTCACCTCTACCTCCTCCTCCAGTGGTGGTCAATGGTAACTTGGAGTTTCAAGTGTCAAAGATCATTGACTCACGTCTGAATCGCCGGTCCCTTCAGTACTTGGTGCATTGGAAGGGGTATGGTCCAGAGGAGAGGACGTGGGTTCCTGCGTCTGACATTAACGCAGATCGGTTGGTTCGGACCTTCCACAGAACTCACCCGGGCAGACCTGGCCCTGAGGGTCCGGAGGCCCCTCGTAGAAGGGGGGGTACTGTCATGTGTGCATCGCCACGAAGATCGTCGCGGTTGCACATTCTGACTTCTCACAGCTGAGTTGCTGTTTCTTTGTGTTTGGCAGTGAGGGAGTTAATTCTGTCTGTGCTCGGTTCTGGGACTGGGTTCAGTTTCTCCCGGCTGCAATTGATTATTTGTTGATTGGTTTCCTTTAAATCCCTGGTTGTCTGTTTTGGGAGTTGCCAGACCACAGATAGGATTGAATCTGTATAGACTTAAGTTAAAGAGCTCCTTAGTTGTTTTAAGCTCAACTTGCTTAGAATTTTATATCCCAGACCATTTATGTTCCTTCTGTGTTTGAGTGTGTATGCGAGTCTGTGTTTTCTCCAGTCTGTCCTATATGTCTAATCTGTGTATTTAGCAGAGATCAGCCCATATCCCTTTGGTGGTAATCAGGGTCATTCTTAGGACTGATTACAGGGTTCAGGGACTGATAGGAGACTAGGTTAGGCTGGAGACTTGGACCTCTGAACCATTATCAGTACCTCCAAGGTGAGGGATTAGTTAGGACCCCAGTTTTAGGGTCAGGTTAGACCCCGGTCCTCCTCTTTCCTGTGACAGCGTATCAAGTCCTCAAGATTAACCCTGAGTTCAACGGATATCGTGTCAGGTAAATCTATTCTATATTTACATGCTGATGTTGCTAAACTATATGTTGTATAGAGTGTTGTTTCTGTAAGAATAGTTTACTGACATCGTACACATATCATTAGACAGCGTGACAGCTTCACAGTAGGTATGGTATTCTTTGGATTCAACTCAGCATTCTGTCTCCTCCAAACACGACGAGTCTTGTTTCTACCAAAAAGTTCTACTTTAGTTTCATCATACCATATGACAATCTCCCAATACTTTTCTGGATAATCCAAATGCTCTCTAGCAAACTTCAGATGGGCCCGGCCATGTACTGGCTTAAGCAGGGGGACATGCCTGACACTACAGGATCTGAGTCCCAGGCGGCTTAGTGTGTTACTGATTGTAGCCTTTGTTATGGTGGTCCCAACTCTATGCAGGTCATTCACTCGGTCCCCCGTGTGGTTGTGGGATTTTTTCTCACTATTCTTGTAATTATTTTGACCCCACGGGGTGAGATCTTGCATGGAACTCCAGATCGAGGGAGATTATCACACCAAGCTGCTTTCCTATTGCAGATTGAGTCTTCCCAGCCTGGTGCAGGGCTACAATTTTGTTTCTGTCTCCTTCGACAGCTCTTTGGTCTTCACCATAGTGGAGTTTGGAGTCTGACTGTTTGAGGTTGTAGACAGGTGTCTTTTATACTGATAACAATTTCAAACAGGTGCCAGAACTACAGGTAATGAGTGGAGGACAGAGGAGCCTCTTAATGAAGAAGTTACAGGTCTGTGAGAGCCATAAATCTTGCATGTTTTTAGGTGAACAAATACTTATTTTCCACCATAATTTGGTAAATAAATCTTGCCAAATCAGACAAGTGATTTTCTGGATTTGTTTTCTCATTTTGACTCTCATAGTTGTGGTCTACTTATGATGTAAATTACAGGCCTCTCTCATCTTTTAAGTGGGAGAACTTGCACAATTGGTGGCTGACTAAATACTTTTTTTCCCACTGTAATAGTCCTAATGATTTTTAAGTGGAAATCTGGCCTTCTGATTTGCCACTGAAATACAGTTTTAGCACAAACGATTTGAAGTAGCTAAGGGGGCGTCCAGAGACTGCCACACAGTTTTTGCACAATCTACTTCAATGCTGGAAGATCAATTTCACACAGGATAAATTCATTTTCAGCAACATCAGCACTAGCACAGGAGTAACCTCTCTGTACTGTGACATTAAGCAAATGGCGCCAGCAAAACAAAATGTCTGCTTTTTATATGGCCGTTAACATGTGACTTCGGCATCCAATCACATAAGACCTTGTGTGATGGCGTTGTGTATAGTTTCTGTACCCTGATTGGTTGCTGGAATGAACACTCATAAACTTAAGTTTTTTTTAAAAAAAAGCACGTGCCCCTCCTGTAATCTCTTTAGATGCTCCATTAACCTCTCCAAACCCCCTCACCTCAGCAAACACGTCCCACCGTTCCCTCGCTCATCATATAACACAACTATCCTAGCCAAAGTCATACAAAAGCATTAGTGGAAGCATGATGATTTACCAAACTGTGACCGACTTTTGCCGACTTTGAGTAAAAATGTTCGTGAAAGCGAACTCGAATCCGAATGTTCTATATTCATACCAAATTTGAGATTGGTGAACATTTTCCGAACACGTTTGCTCATCTCTACTTAATCATCTACTTCCTAGGCTAAATGCAGATTGTCTTTGATACAAGCAACAAAGCAAAAAATTAGCCCTTACAAGGACTTTTAAGCTTGATGGCTCAGCTTCAGCACCAGAATCAACACTACTGGACTCTGATTCTTTAAACTGAGCTCATACACGCCTAGAGCAGCACTCTCTCCCTCCAATAATAACTGTCACAGAGCTGTGCAGTGACCTCAGTGTGCTCAGCCTGGCGACACTTGTCCTTTTATAAGCCCTGATGATGTCACATGGCCAGACAATCACATTAATGCTATTACCTAGATGGCTATGGAATTACAGTGACTCACAGTCAATCCTTGCATGCTTATAGACCGTGTAAAGGTGCCAAATGTGTTGAGCGACGATTTGAGTTTGAAATTGAGCTGATTGAACACAAGACTCATGTGACGTATCAACCTGACATGAGCCATAGGAACACAAGTGCCAACATCACTGGAACCGCGTTGGTATGGGAAGTGAGTAGTGTTGAGCGATACGATAATGCAAATATCGGCTATCGGCCGATATTAGCTCTATCGGCCTTTCGATAATTCGTTTCGATATTTTCGTCTTATCGAATACCGGAATCGGATTTGTCACTGTCACTGTGAGTGTCCGTCGGTCGGGTCTGTCAGGAGTCAGCGGCACTTACCTGGCAGAAGATCTCCGGCGGTCACGTCCTGGACTGCTTGATGGCCGCCATTATCTTCTCCCTGGCGGTCACATGCAGTTTTTTCGCGATAACTGCAGTGACTGCAGGGTAATCCCGGCCGTAAAGCAGTCAGTCCGATGACGTCACCGCCGGGGAAGCAGGTAATCAGCTGTGCTGCGCCGGGATGACAGGCTCTGCCTGTCATTCTGATGTAGCAGAGCTGGATCGTCGTGGGACACTCGTTACTATGGACTGCGTCGGTCAGGTGGTATACTTTTTTTTTTTTTTTTTCATTTTTTTACAGGAGATCGATGCCGTCGCAGGATGAGACAGTAATAAAAGAAATGAAAACTGTGGTTTTTTTTTTTATTAAATTAAAAAACTTTTTTAGGAACATTCACCCGTCCGGGTACATAAACAATTTAACTATTTACATACAGGGACCCTGTCCGGGTTATTTAGACTTCTTTGGCTGGCCTCTTCCAGGTACCACCTGGTACTCTTCTTGAGATTGCCAAACATCCGAGGCACCAAGGACCACCAGGACCTGATGACGTCGTGTGGCCTGTACAGTGACGTCGTGACCCGCTATCTGGGTCTGTGTGGCCACCTCTTTCATCTCCCTCCGGGTCTGGAACCCTATGTCCCGGACTGTACGAACCCCAGGGGGCCTAACAGGCGCCGGGTACGGGCCACGTATCGATATCATGTCCATGGGTGGGTCTGCTGAGGAGACCACTGAGGGAGGCTGGGGAGATTTACGGCGTGGGGTGGGCACTTTTGCAGAGGCCTGGATGTGGGAGGCTGAAGGCTTCGAGGGTCTCACAGGTTCCTCACACACTGGGGAGTAGGGGTCGCACCTGGTAACATTTAGGGCGTACCACCCATTGTAACCCCAGTGTCGGGTGTAAGTCACCAAGTCTCCTGGCAACAGGTCCCTCCCCGGGTGTCCTTCTGGGAGGTGAGCCTCCACGTCCCGCCGGGTCACAAAGACTTCTAAATAAAGTCCAGGCTCCTTGATGAAGCCCCAACCACCTTTCAATTTAAAGTTCCGTACTGCACCCTTACGCCGCGGCTCACTCAGGGTTCCTTTATCCTTTCTCATCCGGTCCTTATCTGCCCGGTCCTTCTCCACCTGACGTTGGTGAAGTTTTAGGGATTCTCGCTGCTCCCTTTGTCGCTCTGCTTCTCTCTCCCTCGTCTCCACTCTTCCTCCTGAATCCAGTTGAAATTCTCCTCCACCAGCTGCTCCATGTCTCCACCACTCCACTGCAGCTTACAGTGTCCGGTTTGCGGCAGCTCTCCTGTCGCCCCCCAGTCCTGGCGGCGCTCCCCTGCGGAGGAAGCAGACGGCTCTAAATCAGATGACAGTCGGGGCTCCGGTACAGGCAGGTAGTGCTCTGGTGCCTGCGCGGCCTCCTCCATGAGGACGGGTGTCGCTTCTTCTGTCTCAGCGACGGGGGCAGACAGCGGGATCTGGGGTGCTGCTGACTGTGCTGCGGTTTTTGCAGGAACGGGTGCCTCCACTGCGACAACGTCAACCGGATCACATTGCAAGGACTCCTCTACTAGAACGGGTGCCTCACCTTCCGGTACAGACACTTCAGGTAAGAGGGATTGGCGCCGCTCCAAGTTTATTTTTAGGGCACGCCAGCTGGCTTCCATCCTGGCTACCTCCTCCCGGTGCCGGGCCAGGCCTCTTAGGGTATCCTCCACTTCTTGCAGCGAAGGAGGGTTTACAGGCCGGGTGCCCAACGGTGATTCTGTGGCGATCGGGTCGCTTCCGTGGGGGGAGAGCTTTGACAGCTCCATCCCTTCCCACTTCTGCTCGTCATGTCCATTAGCCATCTCTGCCAAGTCACATGTGTCATTAGCATCTGGAGAGGGCCCCTCTTTTGTAGTGAGGCGGGACCTTCGTGTTAGTTTCCGCACACTGAGGAGGATGAGGAGGCGGAACTGAAGAGCTGTGGGGCACGATCTTACATTGCAGTACCATTTAGAGTGGTCGGCCATCGTTTTCACGCCACTGAGTGAGTGACACCCACGAAGAGCACGCCCTTCTTCTTCACCAGTGCCTCGTCGTGACGCAGATATGGCGGAAAAATGGCAAATTCATTCTCTGATGATTTTAGCAATTCTCAAGCACAAAACCAGTTCAATTCAGGCACACAGGACTCGCTTATAGCGAGCTACAGAATCCTGTTCGTGACGCCCAAGTTGAGTCGCACAGAGCCAGAGGTTTTTGGGGTACTCGGCACCGAGCCCGTCGACTTCTATGAGGTAAGTCACGTCTCTACCCGGCAATTGAATTAGAGTCGATTTTACTATGTAGAAGTGTATAAACTATAAATATATGTATATATATATGTCACAATGACATGTATATATATATATATGTATTCTATGTGTGTATATTTAGTGTTTACAAGGAAATAAAGGTTTTTTTTAATTTCGATATTTTGTTCCCATAGACTTACATGGGACTTCCGCTATCGAAATCGGATATCGACGATATTTAGTGCTATCGGCGATACAATTTCGATACGATATTTTTAGATATCGAGCAATATCGCTCAACACTAGAAGTGAGTATAAGTGTTTTTACTTTAAAAGGGGCAAACATTCAACTTGAGAAAAAATGACTGTACAGCAATGCCGACATGGATTGTCACTTTAGGTACAAAAACCACATCAGGTATAAGAGATCTATATAATAATGTGTGTAGTGCGCAGTTTCAATTGTGAAATCTTATGACAGATCCCCTGTGAGTTCTCTATTTTTAAATCTTCCAACCACTAATGTATTGAACATTATATATAAATACAATGTAGACACTTGGCCTAAATACATTTCTAGCTGCATTTATTGAAAGAAATATTTAACAATATAGTGTTTCAGAATATTTATCATTTTTTTCCAAGGGAGTAATAGCATTTTATGTCCTATCTGCTAAAATATACTGACAACATATTTTGTAAAAATATCATAATTATATCTCAAATCCTCCCATCCTAGCATATTTTATAGTACTTTTTGCTTCTGTCAATTACATACATCATCTTTAAAGTATAAATTCAAGAATAATTAACATGAATCTAAATATTGTGCGCTCAAAGAAACATAAGATATGCAGTGCCCCCGGGTTTTTTTATTTATGCAAAAATAAAAACACAAACTTTAAAATTAATTATCTACATCAAAAGAATTAACATATGTAAATATTCTCTTTGAAATATTTTTATATTAAGCTCTAATATGATTAATAAGATTTTATTCCTTCCAGATAGGAGCAGCATAGCACACTTTGATCACAGACTTTCTTCCAGGCTGATAAAATTTTAAACTCTATTTAAACAATTTAAAATCAGTTATTAATATATCTGAAAACTGTACATGTTACAGAGTACATTTTCTTAACATAAACAACTTTTAAAACATCTTAGATTCAGGTTTTATTTAGAAATGGAAAAGTTGTCAATTCAGACACCTACATAGGCTTGTATTTATGCCATTATTAAAGCGGTTGTCCAAGATCAGACGTCTTTCCTTCATTGTTCCTCAGAAATGTGCATCAGTGGTGTGTAACAGCGGAAATGTTGTTTCAGTATCCCACTTAGACTACTAAAACACCCTGTATTAACATATTATCCCCTTGATAAAGGTGGAGACAATACAGGTGCAAAATACTGATGAGACAACTGCAAAGGTTCGTTGGATGCAGTAAAGAGCAGGAGGCAGAGAAGGGGTTAACAAGAATTTACTTTAACAGATATTTCTTAAATTTAGAGAATACTCCACGCAGGGAGATGATATGGCAAAGAAACACAAGGTGTGGAAAATGAACTTGCACACACAAATATACAACATCCAAGAAGATATGGGAGTAATGACTTATCGGTTGTAATTCCTGTTGGGGAGTGGTTGGTGACGTAGTTCGTGGACAAAGTCTGGCTCTGCTGCGTAGGAACGAGATGCACTCCTGACCGTGCCGAAGTATCCTTGTCTGTTGGTCTTGGGTCCATTGATGCGTGGATAAACTTTTTTCTGTTGGTTCCTTTGGAGTGACACAGTACACCTGGAGCACACTGCAGTGCAGGCCGCAGGGGTAACAAGGCCTCACATGGACTCACAAAGTTCGGGAAGATGAGAAATGTCTACTGCACTTTATGTTATGGATCGGGCCGGTAGGAGGGCACCCGGTAATGATGAAGTAAGTGCTTGCTGAGAGGGTGAGTCAGTCTGTCAGGAGCTGGCGTAAGTGGCGGTGGTAATCGGAGAAGAGGAGATGGAGTCAACATTTGTCTTGCTCTGAAGTCGCCTTCCCGCCAAGTCTCTCATGTTCCCGTGCTTCTGTCAGGTGTTCAGGCCCTCCACACACAGACAAGTCGTCCCCCGGCAACAGTGGTGACAGCCCTGATAGTTCCGGCTCCAAAGCGCACCTCAAACCGACGACACTGTTCCTGTTCATCCTCTTACACAACCTACCAATTCATGGAGGGAGTGATTGTTCAATATTGATCTTGCATGCAAATATGACTTGTATAGGACACTGGTCACGCACATGTATTGCACAATGTCTGGCTTGCAGCTTCTTAGTGACCCCTATACTATTAGATTGAACTGGCTGTCTAGCACTATGTAAGTGCACCCCATCCTGACAAAGTCAACATTGTTGGCCTGTAATTAAAAATAATTTTTGCATGTCAAAGCTGTCCATAGTCTTTAGTTTAGTTTAGTTTAGATTAGTTGCAGGATTGAATTGATGACATCTCACACTGATGCTGTTAGTTTTCTAAATGATGTGATTGTCCTGGGTAGTCATCTGTATGAGCTTCAGCTAGTCTAGTTCCTTACTGGGTTGCTGAAACACTGATTTCATCCAACACTGCATGATCTTGCTAGAGCTCATGAATACCCAGGACTACATAAAATAACTTTGTCCTGGATAGAAAGAGTAGAGGTGCAGCAAATAACATGGTGCTTTCATCAAAACTACAGCAAAATTTTCAGTAAATGAACCAATATTAGAATTTGAGCCTCTGTTCTTACTTTATGCTGCCTTCAGTTCAACCACAACAAGCCTGATGACTCATTACCTTAAAAATGACACAAAATGCTGCTGACTAAAATGATCAAAAAACTTGCCAAAACTGATCCTTTTAATATTGATCTTAAAGGTAGTAATGAAAATTGTTACAAACTAGCGTCTTTTAGTTTCAGTCCTATATGAATTATGAGCATCCATCAATCAATTCTTTATAAGAATATGTTTCCTTGTTGGCTCTAACAGCATTTATGTAGTCTGCCAGCACTGCAGGCAGGTATGACACTGAGTAGTAATGAACTAAGAAAAAAATGTGTCAATTGAGGTCCATACACCATAAATCTACCAGGAAGTCAAAGGCAACCCCTATAAAATATAACCTTTAATAAATATACTGTAAAAACATAGATAAAGCTCAAAATCAATAATATAAAAACAAGGTGCTTGGTAACAAAGGGCCAAAAATATATGTGGAAGAAAAAATGTTACAGAGTTTCTAAAGTTCACCAGTAATGCCCTCACAATGTCCTTACATGACCGTGGAGATTGACACCACTGTAAAGCGTAAGAATCGTGGTGGAGCTAAGAATGTCACCACGGACCAGAGACAGACCAACAGTTGAAGGATTTATTTACAGGGGAAAATATCTCCTCACAGGGAGAAGTAAAGGGGAACAAAACGTAATTCCAACAATGCACTAAAGCTAAGTAAGACTAAGCAACAGTTCACTAAACAACAGAAGAAGAAAGGGTATTCTGAGAACTTATCAGTTCGATGAAACCTTGATTGCAGGGTCCGTCTTCTCCAACGTAGGCACCGTCAACAGTGGCACTTGCAGTCTCCAAAGTCTCTCTCCTTTTCCTGGCAAACAGCGGGAAAACTCCGGGGTTAAAGCAGGAGACAGAAATGACGCAGAGGGGCTGCGTATCTCCTGCCCTGAGTCATTATATATCAGGCTTACAGTCTATAAGCAGAAAATGATGATGTGAAAACTGGCAAGTCTCTCTGGAACACTCAGGAGCTCCGGTCTGTCTCCGGGGGAAAGTCGGGGTTGAGTCTACGGGTTCCTGTCTCTGTACTCTCCTGAGGGAAGCCTTCTCTAGTCACCGGGGCCTCTGCATTCACGTGCTCACAGATGCGTCTCACTACGTCACGTACTGCTAAGTCAGAGCACTGACCGGGGGTACCCTCTTTACTGTGGCGTGAGGATGCGGCCTCTCCTCTACATGACACACGCTGCTCTCTGCTATGCGCGCGCTGCCTTCACGCCTTCCGCCCTTCTAGCTTCCTGTCCACCGCCCCAGCATGTCCCTCGCATCTCTTGTCGGTCATGTGGTGAGAACGGTCCATGTCAGGCAGTCTTCCCCCTGGCAAACCTGCTGCCCTGCCAAATGGTTCTGGACACGGAGTGAGGGAGGTAACCTCCTTCTGTCTGTTCTTGCTCTTCAACCCCTTACACCCTAAATCAAAATGAACTGGCGCCCTCGCTCAACATAGAATGGCCCTGCAGAACCCTAATATGCACCCTGTCTGTAATCACAGAGAATCCCAGAGCATCCTCGGTAAGGATTGCATGCCTTAAACATACTGCCCTCAACTGCGACACTTACACCCGCTGAGAGTCATGCCATGTATGGAATGCAATATAGGTTCAACGGTCAGCGTTGCTCTATTGGAATGCATATTGCACTGCAAATATACAGTGAGAAAAATAAGTATTTGATAAACTGATGATTTTGAAAGTTTTCCCACCCACAAAGAATAGAGAGGTGTGTATTTTTTATTGTAGGTGCACTTCAACTGTGAGAGACAGAATCTTAAAATAATAAACAGAAAATCACATTGTATGATTTTTAAATAAATTGAATTTTATTGTGTGAAATAAGTATTTGATCATCTACCAACAAGCAAGAATTCAGGCTCTCACAAACTTCTTAGTTTTTCTGTAAAAAACCTTCCTATTCTGCACTCATTACTTGTATTAATTGCAAAGGACCAAAGAGCTGTCTAATGACACCAGTGACAAGATTGTAGACCTGTACAAGGGTGTGATGTGCTACATTTCAATAGGCAAGCATTTGGTGAGAAGGCAACAACTGTTGGCATATTTATTAGTAAATCTAAGAAACACAAGATGACTGTCAATCTTCCTCTGTCTGGAGATCCGTGCAAGGTCTCACCTCAGGGTAAGGATGATTCTGAGAAAGGGCAGGAATCAGCCCAGAATTACATGGGAGGACCTGGTAAATGACCAATGACTCAAGGTCCCACTGCTCATGCTATCACATGTCCAGTCACATTTAAAATTCACCAATGACCATTTGGATGATCCAGAGGAGGCATGGGAGAAGGTCATGTGGTCAGATGAGATCAAAATAGAACATTTTTGTTATCAACTCTACTCACCGTGTTTGGAGGAAGAAGCAGAATAAGTACTACCCCAAGAATACTGTCCCAACTATGAAGCATGGTGGGGGAAATATCATACTTTGTGGGTGCTTTTCTGCAAAGGGGACAGGATGACTTTACCAAATTTAAGGGAGAATGGATGGCGCGAGCGCCAAAGTCGGTTTTCACATAATGCTTGCAGGTGCATTTTATCAGCCAATGATCAAGGGTGTACACTGTGGGCAACGGGATGACATGCGCAGCGGCCACCACCATCTTAGAGAAGGGCGTTGCAGTAATTGGCTTGCTTTGTGTGGCGTCACAGTGCCTATAAAAGCCCTCACTGCCGACCGCCATTTTACTTCTGCCGATCTTAGCATAGGGAGAGGTTGCTGCCGCTGTTTCTCAGTAGGGAGAGCATTAGGTAGGAAAAAAAAACTTATTCGGTGCTTGTGCTGATAGCGATTGTGCTGTACAGTTAGTGTGCAGTGACAGGGAAGGATTTTGTTGTGTGCAGCAGCACTGGTTCTTAGGCTGCCTGCCAGTGACAAGGGAGGAATTTCTTGTGAGCAGCAGCAGAGCTGGTTATTAGGCTGTCTGCTAGCTGTATTGTTGTTTGTACACTGCTGTGCAGAGTGCTTTTTAACACAGCACCTACACAGCACTAATACTTTTATTATTTTTTTCTGCACAGTTACCGAGGTTTCATTTTTCCCCACACCGTATAGAGCTGTACACTCCTCACACACTACCGTGTACCGGCTGGTATCACGGACAAATACATGCTGACTATCTGTGTGAGATTGTGGAAATATATACGGAGATTAAAATTTTCCCCAAAACCGTATACAGCTGGTATCTTCTGATACAGTACAGTTTTTCTGCCTTCTGTATTACAGTCAAATCCATACTGAGAGAGGGTCTGTGTGTTACTCTGGAAATATATACGGAGATTTAAAATTACCGCAACACTGTATACAGCTGTACGCTACTGAAACAGTACACTTTTTCTGCTTTTCATATTCTGGTCTACTCCATACTGAGCCTGCGAGCGTCTGTGTGTTACTCCTGAAATATATATGGAGATTTAAAATTACCCCAACACTGTATACAGCTGTACGCTACTGATACAGTACACTTTTTCTGCTTTTCATATTCTGGTCTACTCCATACTGAGCCTGGGAGCGTCTGTGTTACTCCTGAAATATATACGGAGATTTAAAATTACCCCAACACTGTATACAGCTGTATGCTACTGATACAGTACACTTTTTCTGCATTTCAAATTCTGGTCTACTTCATGCTGAGCCTGTGAGCGTCTGTGTGTTACTCCTGAAATATATACGGAGATTTAAAATAGCCCAACACTGTATACAGCTGTACGCTTCTAACACATTACCCTTTTTCAACTTTTTATATTCTGGTGTAATCCATACTAAGCCTGTGAGCGTCTGTGTGTGACTCTGGAAATATATACGGAGATTAAAAATTACCCCAGCAATGTATACGGCTGTACGCTTCTGACATAGTACACTTTTTTGCTTTTATATTCTGGTGTAATCTATACTGAGCCTGTGAGAGTGTGTCTGTTACTCCGGAAATATATACGGAGATTTAAAAATTACCCCAACACTGTATACAGCTGTACGCTTCTGATACATTACCCTTTTTCTTCTTTTTAAATTCTGGTGTGATCCATACTAGCCTGTGAGAGTCTGTGTCTGATTCTGGAAAAATATACGGAGGTTTAAAATTACCTCAACACTGTATACAGCTGTACGCTTCTAATACATTACCCTTTTTCTACTTTTTATATTCTCGTGTAATCCATACTGAGTCTGTGAGAGTCTGTGTCTGACTCTGGACATATATACGGAGATTTAAATTTACCCCAACACTGTATACAGCTGTATGCTTATGATAAAGTACACTTTTTCTACTTTTTATATTCTGGTGTAATCCATACTGAGCCTGTGAGAGTCTGTGTCTAAATCAGGAAATTAGTACGGAGATTTAAAATTACCGCAACACTGTATACAGCTGTACGCTTCTGATACATTACCCTTTTTCTACTTTTTATATTCTCGTGTAATCCATACTGAGTCTGTGAGAGTCTGTGTCTGACTCTGGACATATATACGGAGATTTAAATTTACCCCAACACTGTATACAGCTGTATGCTTCTGATAAAGTACACTTTTTCTACTTTTTATATTCTGGTGTAATCCATACTGAGCCTGTGAGAGTCTGTGTCTAAATCAGGAAATTAATACGGAGATTTAAAATTACCGCAACACTGTATACAGCTGTACGCTTCTGATACATTACCCTTTTTCTACTTTTTATATTCTGGTGTGATCCATACTGAGCCTGTGAGAGTCTGTGTCTGACTTTGAAAAAATATACAGAGATTTAAAATTACCCCAACACTGTATACAGCTGTACGCTTCTAATACATTACCCTTTTTCTACTTTTTGTATTCTCGTGTAATCCATACTGAGCCTGAGAGAGTCTGTGTCTGACTCTGGACATATATATGGAGATTTAAAATTACCCAACACTGTATACAGCTGTACGCTTCTAATGCATTACCCTTTTTCTACTTTTATATTCTTGTCTAATCCATAGTGAGCCTGTGAGCATCTTTGTCTGACTCCTGAAATATATACGGAGATTTACAATATTTTCACTATACTATATATACCTGGTATCTGGTGATACAGTACCCTTTTCCACCTTTTCATATTCTTGTCTAATCCATACTGAGCCTGAGAGAGTCTATGTCTGACTCCTGAAATATATACGGAAATTTACAATATTTTCACTATACTATATATACCTGGTATCTGGTGATACAGTACCCTCTTTCAGCTTTTTATATTCTTGTCTAATTCATACTGAGCCTGTGAGCATATGTCTGTTACTCCGGAAATATATACGGAGATTTAAAAATTACCCCAACACTGTATACAGCTGTCCGCTTCTATTACATTACCCTTTTTCTACTTTTCATATTCTGCTCTAATCCATACTGAGCCTTTGAGCGTCTGTCTGTTAATCCGGAAATATATACAGAGATTTACAATTACCCCTACAATGTATACAGCTGTACGCTTGTGATACAGTACCCTTTTTTGCCAGAAAGTACTCCGCCAGCCACCACTCTAAGTGCATCATTGAAACCTGGAACATTGGCCCACATGTGTGATTATTTCTTGCAGATTTGCTTTTTATATTCTTGTCTAATCCATACTGAGCTTGTGAGCGTCTTTGTCTGACTCCTGAAATATATACGGAGATTTAAAATATTTTCACTATACTATATATACCTGGTCTCTGGTGAAACAGTACCCTTTTTCAGCTTTTTATTTTCTTGTCTAATCCATACTGTGCCTGAGAGCGTCTGTGTCTGACTTCTGAAATATATAAGGAGATTTACAATATTTTCACTATACTATATATACTTGGTATCTGGTAATACAGTACCCTGTTGCAGCTTTTAATATTCTTGTCTAAACCATACTGAGCCTGAGAGCATCTGTGTCTGACTCCTGAAATATATACAGAGATTTACAATGTTTTCACTATACTATATACACCTGGTATCTGTTGATACAGTACCCTTTTTCTGCTGTTCATATTGTGGTCTAATCCATACTGAGCCTGTGAGCTTCTGTCTGTTACTCAGGAAATATATACGGAGATTTAAAAATTACCACAACACTGTATACAGCTGTACGCTACTAATACATTACCCTTTTTCTACTTTTCATATTCTGGTCTAATCCATACTGAGCCTGTGAGCGTCTGTTTGTTACTCCGGAAATATATACGGAGATTTACAATTATCACTACACTGTATACAGCTTTACGCTTGTGATACAGTACCCTTTTTGCCCAAAAGTCCTCCTCCACCCACCACTCTAAGTGCATCATTGACACCTGGAACATTGGCCCACATGTGTGATTATGTCTTGTGGATCCTAAAAAGGACTCCCGCATTTCCAAAATTATGAAGGATGACGACTACAGGTTGGCCAGCATCCTCGATCCACGCTATAAAGGCAAATTACAGAATATCATGACACAGGAGTGTTATAACACTCTTGTTAGGTTTTGTTTCAGTTTGCTGGTCACATGACCTTTTTACCCTATTTAGTCTGGCTCTGCCCTTCTGGCTTTGCTGGACTTCACTGTATTATCTACTCTTAAGCTAGCCGGGTGCTTAGGTGCCTTACTCTGTCAGTTTTGCTTGATCTTAGGATCTCTTAGTAATTTGTTTTCTGTTTTATTTTTTCTCTGCTACAATTTCTGTTAGGAGGTGTCCACCTTTTCACCCAGTCCCTAGATCTTGTAGGGATTCCTCCCTCGCAACTATAGGTCTTCGTTCAGACTAGTTGAGGACTTTAGCGGGTCTGGTCGCAGGATCAGGTTCCCCGTTACATCGTAGGGATCCAGCTTAGTACTATTGTAGGGACAGAATTCCTACCTTTCCTTAGTGCTTGTAGCAGATCATAACAGTAAGTCCAGCCAAGAAAAAAAAAAAAATCTGTAAGGAAAGATTTTCTTTTTCTATCATGGTGTCGATTCAGGATTTAGTTCAACGCCTGCAGGGTCTCTCTCTGGAGGTGGCTGAGATAAAGCAACACGTGAGTAGTTGTTCTGGAGCACATTTCGTGGAGCCAAAGGTACGTTTGCCTGATTTATTTTTTGGTGAACAACAAGATTTTTTTTCTTTTAAAAATGCTTGCTTGTTGTATTTCCGTTTGAGACCCAGATCCTCTGGTGATGACGCACAGCGCATAGGGTTCATAATGTCACTTTTGCGCAAAGAACCTCAGGAATGGGCCTTTTCTCTGCAGCCTAGTGATCCATGCTTTAGATCAGTGGATAGTTTTTTTTCTGCTTTGGGGTTATTGTATGACGATCCAGATCGTGTTTCATCAGCTGAGACAGAATTGAGACGTTTGAGACAGGGATCAGGTGGTGTGGAAAAGTATTGTACTCACTTCCGTAGATGGTCCACTCAGGTAGGATGGAACGATTCAGCTTTGAAAAGTTTATTTCTTGCAGGGTTAAGTGAAAGGGTTAAAGATTTGCTGATTGCTTATCCCATACCTGGTAACTTGCAAGAGGCTATGCAATTAGCCATACGGGTGGATAGGAGACTGCGTGCTAGGGTTAATGAGAGTAAATCTGCCTTGTCAGCTCCAAGTTTGGAGAAGGAATGTACTGACATTGGAGAGCCGATGGAAATTGGAGCAATGACACCTCACTCTCGTGAAAAAGAATGCAGATTTGCTAAGGGCTTGTATTTCTATTGTGGCAAATCTGACCATTTCATTAAGAACTGTGCGCTTCGTATGAATAAAGAAAAAAAAAAATGAGGTCAGTTTCGCCCGCATAGCTTGTTTAAACAATAAAAGTGTCTTTCTTTCTGCTACCACTGCAGGTGAGGAGGAATTATTGGAGTTTCGGGTATTTGTGGATTGTGGTTCAACTCTCAATGTGATTGATGGGAAATTTTTGGAAAAACTAAAATTAGAACCCAAACTTCTGTCTTCCCCTATTAATGTGGTGTCTGTGGATGGTTCTCCCTTGAAAAATGTTACTCACCATATCTGTGAATTTCCTCTTACTATTAATGGTGTTCATCAAGAGAATTTGGATTTGGTAGTTTTGAACAATTTGCCCTCACCGGTGATTTTGGGGTTACCTTGGTTAAAATTGCACAATTCGGTACTGGATTGGTCTACCAATGAAATTAAGTCCTGGAGTCCTAATTGTTATGACAAGTGTTGTAACGGGCGTATTGCTGCTGTAGTTAAGGGGGAGTTACCTGTACCTATTCAGGATTTTTGGAAAGTTTTTTCTGATAAGGAATCGCAGGTATTGCCTCCTCATAGAGAATATGATTGTGCAATTGAATTTGTCCCTGGAGCGAGTCTTCCTAAAAGTCGCTTATTTAATTTGACTATTCCTGAGAGAAAGGCTTTGGAGGAATACATACAGACAAGCTTGGCCGCCGGTCACATTAGGCCTTCCAAGTCTCCTGTGGCGGTTGGATTTTTTTTTGTTAAAAAAAAGGACTGCGGTTTACGGCCTTGTCTGGATTTTCGTGAGATTAATAAGATTACTGTACGCAATCCTTACCCACTGCCATTGATTCCTGATTTGTTTAATCAGTTAGTGGGGGCCAAGTGGTTCTCGAAAATTGATCTTCGAGGGTCATACAATTTGTTGCGCATGAAGGAGGGGGATGAATGGAAGACTGCGTTTAACACTCCACTGGGTCATTTTGAGAATCTGGTTATGCCTTTTGGGCTTTCCAGTGCTCCGGCATTTTTTCAGAATCTTATCAATGACATCCTTAGACCTTTGATCGGCAGAATTGTGGTTGTGTATTTGGATGACATTTTGATTTATTCACCGGATTTGCAGTCTCATTGGAGGAGTGTGCATGAAGTATTACAGTTACTGAGTGATAATTCACTTTTTGCCAAACTAGAAAAATGTGAGTTCGCTGTACAGAGACTTAGTTTTTTGGGCTACATTGTCTCCAGTGAAGGTTTTGAGATGGACCGGTGAAAGTGCAAGCTGTGCAGGATTGGCCTAGACCTATTGGTGTGAAATCAATACAGAGGTTTTTGGGGTTCGCCAATTATTATAGAAAATTCATAAAAAATTTTTCTGTGATTGCCAAACCTCTGACCGATCTCACCAGGAAAGGTGCTGATGTGGTTCAGTGGACTACTGAGGCCATTGAGGCTTTTGTGTTGCTAAAGGAGAAGTTCAGCTCTGCTCCCATCCTTACGCAGCCTGATGTGACTAAACCATTTTTGGTTGAGGTTGATGCTTCTTCTGTGGGGGTCGGCGCGGTGTTGTCTCAGGCAAAGACGGATGGAGTACATCCCTGTGCTTTTTTTTCAAAGAAATTTTCTGAGTCTGAACTAAATTATGATATCGGTAATCGGGAGTTGTTGGCAATTAAACTCGCATTTGAACACTGGCGTCATTTTTTGGAGGGAGCGGAATTTCCCGTTCAAGTCTTCACCGATCATAAAAATCTGATCTACCTTGATGCTGCCAAACGCTTGAATGCCCGTCAGGCTAGGTGGGCACTGTTTTTCTCACGGTTTAATTTTACCGTTACTTACATCCCAGGTACTAAAAATGTTAAAGCTGATGCTTTGTCTCGCAGCTTTTCTCCTATGGTGGGTATTGAGGAGGAGGAGAACATTTTACAAGAGGGGGTTGTTATTGCTGTCTTGGACTCCGTGTTGGAAGATGAGATTCTTAAAGCACAGGAGAATGCCCCATCTAACACGCCTCATGGGAGGTTGTTTGTGCCTGGTACCCTGAGGAGAGATTTGTTTGTTGAATGTCATGACTCTCGGTTGGCAGGTCATCCTGGAATCTCTGAGACCAAGAGACTTGTGGGTCGCAGTTTTTGGTGGCCAGGATGGCAGAAGGAAGTCATTAAGTGGGTGCGTCAATGCACTGTGTGTGCTAGATCTAAGTGTTCTCATACTCCTGCTGCGGGGTTGCTTTGCCCTCTGGAGGTCCCTAGTGCACCTTGGACACATTTGGCTATGGACTTTATTACTGACCTTCTCCCCTCTGAGGGTTTCACTGTCATCTGGGTGGTCGTGGACCGTTTTAGCAAGATGTGTCACTTGGTTCCTTTCATCAAACTGCCCTGCGCTAAGACTCTCGCTAGGGCCTTTGTCAAGGAAATAGTCAGACTACATGGTGTTCCTACTGACAATTGTTTCGGATAGGGACCTCAGTTTGTGGCTCGTTTTTGGCGTGCCTTTTGTGACAGGTTGGGAGTTCATTTGTCGTTTTCATCCGGATATCATCCTGAGTTTAATGGCCAGACAGAAAGGAAAAACCAGGATGTTGAGCAGTTCTTGCGTTGTTTTGTGACTGATAATCAAGAGGGGTGGTCTGAGTTTCTGCCACTTGCTGAGTTTGCTCTTAACAACCATACATCTGCTTCTGCTGGTTGTTCGCCTTTTTTTTGTTGTACTGGGAGACATCCGTCTTTTGGGTCATTTTCCAAGTTGGGATCGGCTGTACCTGAAGAGGAGAATTTTTCTGGTGTTTTGGAGAGAGTTTGGACTGATGTGCGTGGTAATCTTCAGGAGGCTAACAAAAGATCCAAAGTGTATTTTGATAGAAAACGACAAGAGGTTTTGTTTGCTATTGGTGACATGGTTTGGTTGTCCTCTAAGAATCTGCGCTTGAGGATTCCGTCTAAGAAATTGGGTCCCAAGTTTGTAGGGCCCTTTAAGGTGCTTCAGGTTATCAACCAATCTGCTGTTAGGTTGGAGCTTCCTACCTCCTGGAAGATCAATCCGGTGTTTCATGTTTCTCTCTTGAAAAAAGCTGAGGCCTCAGATGGAGACGTCTCGGCCACTGCTCCCCTGGTGGTGGAGGACGGGCAAAATGAGATTTCCCACATCCTAAATTCTAGACGGTATAGAGGGAGTTTACAGTACCTCGTCGCTTGGAAGGGTTATGGACCCGAGGATAACTCATGGGTGAGGGCGGATGATGTTTCTGCGTCTAGACTTGTCAGAGCGTTTCACAAGAGATTTCCGGATAAGCCTAAGTCATAGGGGATCCGGAGGATCCTCATAGAAGGGAGGGTACTGTTATAACCCTCTTGTTAGGTTTTGTTTCAGTTTGCTGGTCACATGACCTTTTTACCCTATTTAGTCTGGCTCCGCCCTTCTGGCTTTGCTGGACTTCATTGTATTATCTACTCTTAAGCTAGCTGGGTGCTTAGGTGCCTTACTCTGTCAGTTTTGCTTGATCTTAGGATCTCTTAGTAATTTGTTTTCTGTTTTATTTTTTCTCTGCTACAATTTCTGTTAGGAGGTGTCCACCTTTTCACCCAGTCCCTAGATCTTGTAGGGATTCCTCCCTCGCAACTATAGGTCTTCGTTCAGACTAGCTGAGGACTTTAGCGGGTCTGGTCGCAGGATCAGGTTCCCCGTTACATCGTAGGGATCCAGCTTAGTACTATTGTAGGGACAGAATTCCTACCATTCCTTAGTGCTTGTAGCAGATCATAACAAGGAGAACCTAGAGCTAATATAGGCGAACAAGCAAGCAACTCTGGTAATCCGTTTGTTAGAGGCATTCCCAGCACACAGCAGCGTTGCAGGTTCTACCACGAGCCGTACTGGGCCAAACGGAAGAGGTGTTCGTGGTGCACACAGCCGAAGTGGCATTGGAGACAGGGGTTTCATGACCATGTTGTGGACTGATTTCTCGAGTAACGCTCACACGACTGGTAATACTGAATCAATTGCAACAGACAGGAGACAGCAGTTGTCAACTATGGTTCAAAATTACCTCCTCCCCTATCGATGTTCTCCCTCACAGTTCATTCCTCTTTAACTACTGGGCCTGTAAACTGGACACCTGGCCTGAATTGGCACAATATGCCTTACAGAAGCTCGCTTGCCCTGCTGGTAGTGTGCTATCAGAAAGTGTGTTCAGTGCAGCTGGATCAATCCTGACAGAAAGAAGGACCCGGCTGTCGACACAAACTGTAGTTGATCTCACCTTCATTAAAATTAACCATGCCTGGGTTTCAGAGGATTTTGTACCACCTTCCCCTGGTGACACATAGGTTGCCAGCAAAATCTCTCGCTTTGTCCTCCTTTTCCTCCGACTTCTACAATTCCTCCAATTGCACCTGCTGAACGTCCAGTCTACACCTCAACATATGCCAGTTTTTCCACCAACCTAACTGGGCTGTACCCCCCAGGGCCGGCGTCAGCACCTGCCGCATCCAAGCAAGTGCCGGTGCCCTAAGCAGGTGGGGGGGCCCACTCGTGGGGGTCGGCACTGGCACAGGGCCTCTCATAGTACGCCGGTGTTTCTGACATGGGGGGCCCACTAGCCATCAGAGACAACGGCGTACTATGAGGGGCCCTGTGCCAGTGCGTCGCCAACAAGTGGGCCCCCCCTGCTTGCTCAGGGCCCCAGCACTTGTAATACTCACCTCTCCCTGCTCCATTGCTGTGACGTCTTCCGCTTTTCCTGACAATGACATTCAAGTCAGAGAGCGCGATGACGTCATGTCTGTACGCACTCTGCCTGAATAGTCCAAGTGCAGAGAGCTGGAAGATTGTGACGCTGAGTAGTCCAGAGTAGAGCAGAGCCCAGCAAGGAGAGGTATTTCATTTTTTTTAATATTTGGAGCAATATATGGGGAGCATTATACACTGGAGAATTATATATGGGGCCCATCATACACTTGAGCATCATAGATAGGGCCCATTATACACTGGAGCATTATTAATGGGGCCCATCATACATTGGAGCATGATATACGGGGCCCATTATACACTGGAGCATCATCCATGGGGCCCATCATATACTGAAGCATCATATGGGGCACATTATATATGGAGCATTTTATAGGCCCATCATACACTGGAGCATCATTCATGGGGCCCATCATACACTGGAGCATTATAAATGGGGCCCATCATACTGTTAGGGTCTGCGGAATGCACAAAATAAATAATGTAGAGAGGTGCGTTCGCAGCCCGGGGTCCACCTTGCAGGCCGAGCCTGCTTCTAGTAAGATGGCTTTAGTAGCGAACTCTGTTATCCCGCAGAGTCACTAAAATAACCGCCGTAGCACGCTGTGGCAGTTAGTGCAAACTCTGTTAATCCACAGATCCGCTAGCGGGAATGCCGCAGCGCTATATGGCGATAAGTGCGAACTCACTTAGCTTCAGTGAGCCGCAAAGTAAAATGCTAGGGCGCTGACTAGCGTTTTAAAGCGAACCCTGTTGCGTCACAGAGCCACTGAGAACCCTACTGTGTCCAGGTACACAGTTGACTTCTAAGCGAACATAGGAAGTGGTCATGCGCTATCTATGGCGTCTGTACGCCAGGCACTGAACACGGCAACCAAACTCCTCACCGGTTATGCCGGTATTCTAAAGGCATCTAAGACACCGAACCTGACCAGCTAGCATACCAAGCTCCTCACCGATTAGGTCGGTATTGTAATGGCGTATTTCAGCCACCCGAACCACACACACGCATGACCATGCTGGTGCAAAGCACATAAAGGTTTGATACTAGCACACGGCCGTGCGGTCAGGACAACCTTTTATAGCAGACACGAGTAGAAGACCTTCCAGAAAGAACCAATAGAAAGCTGCTTCAGATCACAAACAGCTACAGGACCTTCCTGGAGGACCAATAGGAGTCGTAGCTGTATATGTGACCACTGATCTCCAATGGGAGATCTTGCCCTGGGCATGCTCAGAAGAAGAAACAGATGACTTAGTCCCAAATCTGCCTGCTCCAGCACTGGTTATAACCGAAGATCCAGGGGAGGCAAGAGCAAGTCTCTGCACAGTATTAGACCGGGCAAGACGCTGAGACCGACGTCTCTGCTGAGCAGGTTTACTGCGGCCAGAGACGGATGGGGTACCGCAGCGGGAATGGTTCGAGATTCCACCTGTGCAGCTTTGGGAACTCGAACCCTAACATTACCCCTCCTCCTAAGGTCCCCCTTCTTTTGGCTCACTGCGCTCAAAGGCGGCGATGAGCTGCGGAGCGTGAATATGCTCGGCAGGCTCCCAAGACCTACCTCAGGCCCATAACCCCTCCAGTCCACCATAAAAAACTTTTTGCCTCGTACCACCTTGCACCCAACAATGGCGTTCACTTCATGATCGTCGGTAGAGGAACCCGACGTCCCGGCAGAGGACTCTGAAAACCGGGAGATGGCCACGGGTTTCAGAAGGGACACGTGAAAGGTGTCTGTGATAACAAGACGAGGCGGAAGGGCTAAGCGCTAAACTACAGGGTTTACCTGCTCAAGAATCTTAAAGGGGAGCAGATAACAAGGTGCTAACTTAGTTGACTCTACTCGCAGCCTGATGTTTCGGGCAGAGAGCCACACTAAGACGCCTGGAGCAAATGTCGGAGCAGGGCAGAAGACCTCATCCTCTCCTTGGAGGCCTGGATGGCATTCTGGGTACGGTCCCAAATGTCCTGTGCCTCCACAGCCCAGTCTGCCACCCTGGAGTCAGCGGAAGACATGGGCAAGGGCACCGGAACCCGCGGATCCTGACCGTAGTTCAAGAGGAATGGGGTCTGTCCGGTGGAGTCAGCCACAGCATTATTGAGAGCAAACTCTGCCCACTGTAGCAAGGATGCCCAGTCATCCTGCTGGCTGAGACAAAATGTCGCAAATACGTGACCAAGGTCTGGTTGGCCCTCTCTACCAACCCATTTGTCTCGGGATGATACGCAGAGGAGAGGTTTAACTCAATACTGAGTAGCTGGCATAGCTCTCTCCAGAACCGAGACGCAAATTGGGACCTCGATCACTGACAATTTTGTCTGGCATACCGTGTAGACGGAAAATATGCCTGATGAATAATGCTGCCAAGGCCAGTGCAGACGGTAACCGTAGTAACGGCACCAAGTCCACCATTTTGGAGAAATGGTTGGTTATCACCCAGATGATGGTGTAGCCCAGAGACTTGGGTAAGCTCACCATGAAATCCATCCGGACCATCTCCCAGGGCCTGTCTGCCACCGGTAAAGGGAAAAGTAGCCCAGCTGGCCGTTGTCGAGGGGACTTATTCTTGGTGCAGGAGACGCACGCCTGAACATATTCCCTGATGTCACGGGCCATATGTGGCCACCAGTATGTCCTCGCCAGCAACTCAGAAGTCCTTTTTGTCCCAAAATGTCCACCCACCCTGGACGAATGTGCCCAAGAGAGTCACAAATTGGTGGGCACAAAAGTCTTGCCCGGAGGCACAGACTCAAGCGAAACCGGGGCCACCATTCTTAGGCTCTCTGTGGGGATAATAAGCCAAGGCTCCTCCTCTACCTCCTCAGAGGACACCACGGAGCGAGATAGAGCGTCGGCGCGAATGTTCTTCTCACCGGAGAGGAAATGGAGTGTGAAATGGAACTGGGAGAAGAACAAGGACCATCTGGCCTGACGGGAATTTAGCCGCTGGGCAGTCTGCAAATACACCAAGTTCTTGTGGTCCGTGAATACTTGGAAGGGGAAGCGAGCCCCCTCCAGAAGATGTCTCCACTCGGAGAAGGCCAACTTCATAGCCAGTAACTCCCTGTCCCCGATGGAATAATTCCTCTCTGCTGGTGTAAAGGTCTTGGAAAAGAAGAAGTAGGGATGCTTCTGACCCTGGGCATACTTTTGAAAAAGGACTGCTCCATCACCAACAGAAGAGGCATCCACCTCTAAAATAAACGGCTTATCATCATCGGGGCGATGTAAGATGGGAGCACTGGCAAAATGAGACTTGATGGAGGAGAACGCCTTGGTGACCTCCTCTGACCCCAACTTGGGATTAGCTCCTTTCTTGGTGAGGGCTACCAAGGGAGCAACAATCAAAGTAGAGAAGTGGGAATCAATTGGTGATAGTAGTTAATGAACCCCATAAAGCGCTGCAACGCTTTAAGGGAGTGGGGTTCTTGCCAATCCATTACAGCCTATAGTTTGGCAGGATCCATAGCCAATCCCTGGGCGGAGATGATATAGCCCAGGAAAGGTAGAGACTCCTGCTCAAACATGCACTTCTCCAACTTTGCATATAGGGAATTTGCTCGTAAGAGGTCGAAGACCTTGCAGATATCTCTCCAGTGGGAGGCCATATCTGGAGAAAAGATGAGATTGTCATCCAGATAGACTACCACCGAGGTGGTCAACATATCCCGGAAGATGTCGTTCACAAAGTCTTGGAAAACAGGTGGGGCATTACAGAGCCCAAAGGGCATTACCAGATATTCGTAATGCCCATCCCTGGTATTAAATTCCGTCTTCCATTCGTCCCCCTCACGGATGCGAATCAGGTTATACGCACCCCCAGGTCTAGCTTAGTAAATACCCTTGCTCCCGAAGCCTGTCAAAGAGCTCAGAGATTAGCGGCAAAGGGTACTTATTTTTCACGGTGATAGCGTTGAGACCCCTATAATCAATGCACAGACTTAACTCTCCGTTCTTCTTCTGCACAAAGAAGAACCCCGCTCCCGCTGGTGACACCGACTTCCTAATGAATCATCTTGCCAAGTTCTCCTGAATATATTGGGACATGGCCTCTGTCTCAGGAAGAGAGAGGGGATAAACCCTTCACCTAGGAGGCTCATCTCCAGGCAAGAGATCGATAGGACAGTCATAGGGGCGATGAGGCGGAAGAGTCTCCGCAGCCTTCTTCGAGAATACATCGGCATAGGACCAATAGACCTTGGAAGAGGAGAGAGGTCTGTGGGTATCTTAGTGGTGGTGACCTGCATGCTATCCCTAATGCATCTGGCTTTGCATAAATTACCCCAACCCAGAATTCTCCCTGAAGACCACTCAATATGGGGAGAGTGGTGGCATAGCCAGGGTAATCCCAACAAAACCTCATCTATACCCTCAGGGAGGATAAAAAATGATATATTCTCCTGATGGGAAGGAGACATAGACAAGGTGAGTGGGACAGACTGATGGGTGATTTGTGTGGGCACAATTGCTTCGTTCAACACCAATACCGACACTGGTTCAGCCAGCAACACCAAAGGCATGGTGTGGCGAGAAGCAAAGGAGGATGACATAAAATTCCCCTCTGCCACAGAATCCACATACAGCTTGACGGGTAGGGTGGTAGAACCGTGGGTAATTATCCCATTGAGGAGCACTTTAGGGGCAAAAGTCATGGCATCCAATGACCCTGTTCCTACGGTTACTGGGCGCGACCGTTTATTCAGCCGCTGTGGACATCGGTTGGCAAAATGTCCCTGCTGCTGGCAAATATAACAAATCGGGGATGAACGAGTGGGCCGAGATTTAGATCCCGCAGGAGCAACCTCCTGAAGGTCAGGTGCCTGAACGGGCGACTCCAGAGGGGTGGCGAAGGTAGGAGCCAACCGAACGCTCTGCCTACACTGGGTACGTTCCAGCCTCCGCTCGTGGAAACGGAAGTCGAAGCGGGTGGAGATGGCAATAAGTTTCTCCAGTGTGGCAGGAATCTCCCTGGCAGCCAAGGCATCCTTCACATGACCCGCCAGTCCTCTCCAGAACACGGGAATGAGGACTTTATCTGGCCACTCTAATTCTGAGGCCAGAGTCTGAAATTGGACAGCAAAATGGCTGACCAAAGTCAAACTCTGGGTACTTGCCAGCAGTTGGAGCGCTGTATCGTGGGTGACCTGAGGTCTTATAAAACCTTTTTCAGAGCCTCCAGAAAATGAGGAGCGCTCTGCACCACATGGTCGTCACGCTCCCACAGCAGCATTGCACACTCCAACGCTCTGCTCGACAGAAGAGCTATCACAAAGCCCACTTGTGCCCAATCCGTGGAGAAACGTGCAGCCAGAAGCTCGAGGTGTATGGAGCACTGACTCACGAATCCCTGACATTGCTTGCTGTCACCAGCAAACTTGACTGGAAGCGAGAGGTGGGACAATGTAAGGCAGAGGTGGCAGAGGACAAACTGGCTGCAGCTACGCTAGCAGCCTGAACAGCGACTGCGGTAACATCCACAGCTGAGGTTGTGCGTTCAAGAGACGCCAACCTACCCTCCAGCTGCTGGATGCACAGTTGTAAACGCTGTTCATCCGCCATTTAACTAGCCAGACCCTGGCGCTAGTATTATGTTAGGGTCTGTGGAACGCACCAAATAAATAATGTAGAGAGGTGCGTTCGCAGCACGGGGTCCACCTTGCAGGCCGAGCCTGCTTCTAGTAAGATGGCTTTAGTAGCAAACTCTGTTATCCCGCAGAGTCGCTAAAATAACCACCGTAGCATGCTGTGGCAGTTAGTGCAAACTCTGTTAATCCACAGATCTGCTAGCGGGAATGCCGCAGCGCTATATGGCGATAAGTGCGAACTCACTTAGCTTCAGTGAGCCGCAAAGTAAAACGCTAGGGCGCTGACTAGCGTTTTAAAGCGAACCCTGTTGCGTCACAGAGCCACTGAGAACCCTACTGTGTCCAGGTACACAGTTGACTGCTAAGCGAACATAGGAAATGGTCATGCGCTATCTATGGTGTCTGTATGACAGGCCCTGAATACGGCAACCAAACTCCTCACCGGTTATGCCGGTATTCTAAAGGCATCTTAGATACCGACCCTGACCAGCTAGCATACCAAGCTCCTCACCGATTACGTCGGTATTGTAATGGCGTATTTCAGCCGCCCTAACCACACACATGCATGACCATGATGGCACAAAGCACATAAAGGTTTGATACTAGCGCACGGCCGTGCAGTCAGGACAAACTTTTATAGCAGCCACGAGTAGAAGACCTTCCAGAAAGAACCAATAGAAAGCTGCTTCAGATCACAAACAGCTACAGGACCTTCCTGGAGGACCATTATATGGGGACTATCATATACTGGAGCATTGTGTGGAGCTCATCATATACTGTATGGAACATTATATGGGACCAATTATTCTGTATGGAGCAATATATGGGGCTCATTATTCTGTATGGCGCACTATGTAACATAGTAACATAGTAACATAGTTATTAAGGTTGAAGTAAGACTTTAAGTCCATCTAGTTCAACCCATATCCTATCCTAACCTGCCCTAACATGTTGATCCAGAGGAAGGCAAAAAAACCCAAGTGGCAAACAGTAAGCTTCACATTGGGGAAAAAAATTCCTTCCCGACTCCACATACGGCAATCAGACTAGCTCCCTGGATCAACGCAGTATCTAGGAAACTAGTGAATATAGCCTGTAATATTATACTTTTCAAGAAAGGCATCCAGTCCCTTCTTAAATTTTAGTAAGGATTCACTTATTACAACATTAGACGGCAGAGAGTTCCATAGTCTCACTGCTCTTACAGTAAAGAATCTGCGTCTGTGATTATGGCTAAACCTTCTTTCCCCCAGACGTAGAGGATGCCCCCTTGTCCCCGTCACAGGTCTAAGAGTAAAAAGATCATTAGAAAGGTCTTTATACCGTCCCCTCATATATTTATACATTGTAATAAGATCACCTCTAAGCCTTCGTTTTTCCAAACTAAATAACCCTAAGTATAATAACCTGTCTTGGTATTGCAGACCCCCCAGTTCTCTAATAACCTTGGTCGCTCTTCTCTGCACCCGCTCCAGTTCAGCTATGTCTTTCTTATACACCGGAGACCAGAACTGCACACAGTATTCTAAGTGTGGTCGCACCAGTGACTTGTATAGAGGTAAAATTATGTTCTCCTCATGAGCATCTATGCCTCTTTTAATGCATCCCATTATTTTATTTGCCTTGGCAGCAGCTGCCTGACATTGGCCACTAAATGTGAGTTTGTCGTCCACCCATACACCCAGGTCTTTTTCAGTGACAGTTTTGCCCAGTGTTTTACAATTAAGCACATAATTATACATCTTATTTGTTCTACCCAAGTGCATGACCTTACATTTATCCCCATTAAAGCTCATTTGCCATTTATCAGCCCAAGCTTCTAGTTTACATAAATCCTCCTGTAATATAAAATTATCCTCTTCTGTATTTATTACCCTGCAGAGTTTAGTGTCATCTGCAAATATTGAAATACTACTCTGTATGCCCCCTACAAGGTCATTAATAAATATGTTAAAGAGAAGCGGCCCCAATACTGACCCCTGTGGTACCCCACTGCTAACCGTGACCCAGTCCGAGTGTGCTCCATTAATAACCACCCTTTGTTTTCTATCCATGAGCCAGTTCTTAACCCACTTACACATATTTTCCCCTATCCCCATTGTTCTCATTTTATGTATCAACCTTTTGTGTGGCACTGTATCAAAAGCTTTTGAGAAGTCCATGAACACCACGTCCACTGCATTCCCTTGGTCCAGTCCTGAACTTACCCCTTCATAAAGCTTATCAGATTAGTCTGACAAGAACGGTCCCTCGTAAACCCATGCTGATACTGTGTCATGAGGTTATTCAGCCTCAGATACTCCAATATAGTATCCCTTAAAAAACCCTCCAGGATTTTACCCACAGTAGATATTAAGCTCACTGGCCTATAATTTCCAGGTTCAGTTTTTGCCCCCTTTTTGAATATTGGCACCACATTTGCTATACGCCAGTCCTGTGGTACAGACCCCGTTATTATGGAATCTTTAAAGATTAAAAATAATGGTCTATCTATAACTGTACTTAATTCCTGCAGTACTCGGGGGTGTATCCCATCCGGGCCCGGGGATTTGTCAATTTTAGTGATTTTTAGACGCCGCCGTACTTCCTGCTGGGTTAAGCAGGTGACATTTAATGGAGAAATTTTTTTTATCACTGATCATGTTATCTGTCATGGGATTTTCTTGTGTAAATACAGTTGAAAAAAAGTCATTTAGCATATTGGCTTTTTCCTCATCCTCATCCACCTTTTCACCCAGACTATTTTTAAGGGGACCAACACTATCATTTTTTAGTTTCTTGCTATTTATGTAGTTAAAGAATATTTTGGGATTATTTTTACTTTCTCTGGCAATGAGTCTCTCTGCCTCAATCTTTGCTGTCTTGATTTGCTTTTTACAGAATTTATTCAGTCTTCTGTATTTATTTAATGCCTCATCACTACCTACTTGCTTTAATTCCCTAAACGCTTTCTTTTTGTCCCTTATTGCGCCCCTTACAGCTCTATTTAGCCATAGTGGTTTCCTCCTAATTCTAGCATGTTTATTCCCATAGGGTATATACTGTGCACAGGTCCTATTCAGGATACTAATAAACGTCTCCCATTTTCTTTGTGTATTTTTATGTCTCAGGATATCGTCCCAGTTTATTGCACCAAGATCATCTCTCATCCGTTGGAAATTTGCCTTCCTGAAGTTTAGTGTCCTTGTAACCCCTCGACTACACATCTTATTAAAGGATACATGAAAGCTTATTATTTTGTGATCACTATTACCCAAGTGACCCCCAACCCTTATATTTGATATGCGGTCTGGCCTGTTGGATAATATTAGGTCTAGCAGTGCCCCCCCTCTTGTTGGGTCCTGAACTAGTTGTGAAAGGTAATTGTCTCTCATAGTTGCCAAAAACTTATTACCTTTACTGGAACTACAGGTTTCTGTTCCCCAATGTATTTCAGGGTAGTTGAAGTCCCCCATAATAATGACTTCTCCTTGAGTTGCTGCTTCATCTATTTGCTTTATGAGGATATTCTCTGTTGCTTCCATTATTTTAGGAGACTTATAACAAACCCCTATCAGTAATTTATTATTTTTCCCCCCTCCCCTAATCTCCACCCACAGAGACTCTACATCTTCATTAGATTCACAGATATCACGCAGGATGGGTTTTAAGGATGATTTTACATATAAACACACACCCCCACCTCGCTTATTTTTACGGTCATTTCTAAACAGACTATAGCCCTGTAAATTAACAGCCCAGTCATGGCTCTCATCCAGCCAAGTCTCAGATATCCCCACCATGTCATAATTATGTTCCAACAAAATTAATTCTAATTCCGCCATTTTGTTGGTGAGGCTTCTGTCATTAGTATACATGCACTTTATGTATCTCTCTGAACCTCTATTCTTTCTTAAATTATTAACTGTTCTAACCCCACCCCCCATGCCACCCCCACCCCCAATTTCATTATTTGTGCCCAGGTCTCTATCTGCACTGCCTTCCCCTCGTATAAAATGAATACCCTCCCCCTAGTCCCTAGTTTAAAGACTCCTCCAACCTTCTAGCCATTTTCTCCCCCAGCACAGCTGCACCCTCCCCATTGAGGTGCAGCCCATCCCTAGCATAGAACCTGTAGCCAACTGAGAAGTCGGCCCAGTTCTCCAGGAACCCAAACCCCTCCTTCCTACACCAATTCTTGAGCCACTTATTAACCTCCCTAATCTCCCGTTGCCTCTCTGGTGTGGCACGTGGTACAGGCAGTATTTCAGAAAATACCACGTTGGAGGTCCTTGCTTTAAGCTTGCAGCCTAATTCCCTGAAATCGTCTTTAAGGACCTTCCACCTACCTCTAACTTTGTCATTTGTGCCAATGTGCACCATGACCGCTGGGTCCTCACCAGCCCCTCCCAGTAATCTGTCAGCCCGATCAGCGATGTGTCGGACTCGAGCGCCAGGTAGGCAGCACACTGTTCGACGATCCCTGTCTTTGTGACAGATTGCCCTATCTGTTCCCCTAATAATTGAGTCCCCCACTACCAGAACCTGTCTGGCCTGCCCTGCTCTCCTAATTCCCCCCTTAGTGGTGGCCATAATACTGTATGGAGGAATATACTGTCCGTTTTTGAGCTATTGTAGAATTTAAAATAGATATCAGTCATGTAATGTAAGGAGTGAAGTATTTGTCATTGTACTAAAGCTACATTTCTGTGCCGTATCGGAGCTTCATGAATTGCGGTATGTGTTAAAGGGGCTCACTGACACTCTTTCGCCCAGTGCACACGAAAACCTGGAGCCAGCCCTACCCCCCACAACTTTAGCCAAATAACCCCCAGTTTTCAATGCTTAACTATTATTATAAAGTAAACTAAGGTTGAGAAGCTTAAGTAATAAGAATTGATGTCGTTGGTATTGAAATGGGCACTGTAGGTGTGTTTACTGTCCTCCACTCCCTGCCCACTTTGCTTCCCCATTGACTTGCATTGGGTTTCGTGTTTCAGTCCAATCTCTGACTTTTCCCTATAGTCGGCCGATTTTGTTTTACGAAACCCGACTCGACCCTCTTGGAGGCAAAGTCACTCATCTATAGTGCTCATGGCTCATGGTGCTAGCGGGGATCTCACCGAAGTCACCGCTGTTCAGCCCAGTTGGGAACGAAGCCTCAGTGACTGATTGTAACCTCTATGACGTCACCCCTAGTTACTGATGTTACCCTCGGTGACAGAGCAATCTTCAGTGACCAAGCCAGAGTAAGGAGCTCTCTGGGTGCAGTGGTGCTTCTGCTGAGTTCGTTTTCCTGGTGCCTAAATTCTGCTGTGCGGTGCTTTGCAGCAGAGAAAGTTAAGTTGTTATTTCCCCGTCCCTTTCGTGTTTGTCACTGTCCCCTGTGTGGAATTATCTGCAGTGGCTAAGCTAGCGCCCTATGTCGGCCAGTGCACTAGCCAAGGCAGTATTAGGTGACAGCGAGGGAAGAGGTATCCTGATGGTGGTGGGACATTAGGGGAGTGCAGGGACAGGCTCAGGTTTGAGCTCAGGTAGTGACCATCCCTCATTCCCTTTCGGAAGGGCCTTCCTTTCCCCAATTCCATGCCATTGTGTGTTTCTCCATTCGCTGACCGACCACCCGTTGGGTCAAATCACATCGTGACATTATCACCGACCATCACATTTTTCCAGTGAGCCATGGCTCAAATGCAGGCTTTCGCCCAACTGATCCAGACCCTTACAGATTAGCTCAAGGAGCTGCAGTGTCAGGTGACGCAGCAGCTGCAGCAGTTGTTGTGGTTCTGTGTCTCGTCTCAAGTGCAGGCTCAACCAGAACCCAAAACATCTCTCCCTGACTGGTTCTCTGGTGGGAGAGATAAGTTTGTTGTACTTAAAGATGTCTGCAAACTGTATTTCAGGTTTCACCCTCGTTCTACAGGTAGTGAGGAACAGCATGTGGAGATTATAGTCTTCCTTCTCAAGGGTGATCCCCTATCCTGGTCCATCTCCCTGCCAACCGATTCTCCATTTTGTTGGGTCGCTGGACGAGTTTTTTTGCGGCTTTAGCACTGGTGTATGGGGATCCTGATGGCGTCTCCCTGGCAGCGTCTCGACTCCAGAAAATCAAGCAGGGGGGCCTGACAGCTGAGGAGGGCTGCTCAGAGTTAATGAGGTGGGTCACTGACATGCAATGAAATGACCTTGCCCTTAGGAGTCATTTGTGACAGGGTCTGTCATCTAGTCTTCAAGTTGAAGCCACGATCGATTTTTGGATTTGTGGCAGCTCTGGTTTCACTCAATTAAAACTTTATTCCTTTCAGGCCTACAGGGGGTTAATGTTAGTTTTTCCTCGCTGGCAGTCTGGTGTAATTGCAGTGCTGCTGGGTCAAGCCGGTGTGGGTGGTAACCACTCCCACCATCTTTTAAATGGTCACCTGATGCATCAGCTGACTGTCAGTGAGAGAGCAATCTTCAGTGACCAAGCCGGAGTAAGGAGCTCTCTGGGTGCAGTGGTGCTTCTGCTGAGTTTGTTTTCCTGGTGCAGGGACAGGATAAAATTTGAGATCAGGTGGTGACCATCCTTCATTCCCTATCGGAAGGGCCTTCTTCTCCCCAATTTCATCCCGTTGTGTGTTGCGCAGTTTGCTGACTGACCACTCATTGGGTCAAGTCACATCGTGACAGATTATTAACGGAGTCTGTGTCATTTTTTCATTTAAAGGACTTTATTCTGGCTGTGTCTTTAACATGTAACTATAGGATTAGTAACGGAAAGGTGTCTTACAGGCATTTCTCTATTGTCACCTCACGATACAAAGGTGACATCAACCCCACAAATATTACCCCACTTGACATCGATACAGGGCAAGTGGGAAGAGCTGGCAAAGGGCCAGAATATTTTTTTTTATGGTGGTTACTAAAGAGGTTAACTAGTAGGACAGTTTTATAGGTCGGGTTGTTGCGGACGCAGCGATACTAAATATGTGTACTTTTATTGTTTATATTTTTTTCATTCAAATATTTATTTAGAGATAGAATGTATATTGATTTTTTATTATTTTTGATTTTTTTTTTAATATTTTTACAATTATTTTAAATTTTTTTACTTAGTCCCACTATGGGACAATCATTTTTTGCAGGCTGTTCGCTTCTATAGCATGCAGATGAAGCAGCATCTCCATGCCATAGAAGCTGTCAGCGCTGCACTGACATAGAGACTTGCTGATCATGCACTGCACATGATCAACAAGTTTCCTAGTTCTGGTGGCCACGACATCCGCTCACCATGGCAACGATTGAGACCCTGCATCACACCGCGGGGTCTTCGATCCAAAG
>JARQOD010000001.1:152976795-153063742 GCA_033576555.1 Oophaga sylvatica
TGCCGCAGCACTATATGGCGATGTGTGCAAACTCATTTAACACCACTGACTCGCAAAGTAAACATGCTAGGGCACTGTCTAGCGTTAAAAGCGAACCCTGTTGCATCACAGAGCCACTGAGACAAACTTCTGTGTCCTGTTGGGCACCCAGGTACACAGTTGACTGCTAAGTGAACATAGAAAGTGATCATGCGCTAATGTCCTCGCGGGAGTCACCCGCAATCTATGGCGTCTGAACGCCAGGCCCTGGATACGGCAATCAACCTCCTCACCGGTTATGCCGGTAATCTAAGGCATCTAAGACACTGACCCTGACCAGCTAGCATACCAAGCTCCTCACCGATTAGGTCGGTATTGTAATGGCGTATTTCAGCCGCCCTAACCACACACTCATGACCATACTGGTGCAAAGCATATAATGGTTGATACTAGTGCACGTCCGTGTGGCAAGGACAGTCTTTTATAGCAGCCACGAGAAAAAGACCTTCCAGGAAGGACCAATGGGAAGCTGCTTCAGAACATCAACAGCCACAGGACCTTCCTGAAGGACCAATAGGAGTAGCAGCTGTATCTGAGCATGTGACCCCTGATCTCCAATGGGAGATATTGCCATGGGCATGCTCAGATGAAGCAACAAAGGACTTAGTTCTAAAGACGTCTGCTTGCCGCTGACCAGTACTGGCTACAATAGCAGAACCTGGAGAGGCAGCAGCAAGTCTCCGCACAGTATTAGACCGGGCGAGACGCTGGGACAAACGTCTTTGCTGAGCAGGCTCCACTGCGGCCGGAGATGGATGGTGGACCGCAGTGGGATTGGTTCGAGACTCCCCTTGTGCAGCAGCGGGAACTCGAACCCTAACACACCCCCATAGCATGATGCTGCCACAACCATGTTTCACTGTCTGTATTGTATTGGGCCGGTGATGAGCAGTGCCTGGGTTTTCTCCACACATACCGCTTAGAATTATCACCAAAAAGTTCTATCTTCGTCTCATTAGACCAGAGAATCTTATTTCTCATAGTCTGGGAGTTCTTCATGTGTTTTTTAGCAAACTCTATGTGGGCTTTCATATGTCTTGCACTGAGGAGAGGCTTCCTTTGGGCCACTGTGCCAAAAAGGCCCAACTGGTGGAGGGCTGTAGTGATTGTTGACTTTGTGGAACGTTCTCCCATCTCCCTACTGCATCTGTGAAGCTCAGCCACAGTGATCTTTGGGTTCTTCTTTACCTCTCTCACAAAGGCTCTTCTCCCACAATTGATCAGTTTGGCTGGACGGCCAGGTCTAGGAAGACTTCTGGTGGTCCCAAACTTCTTCCATTTAAGGATTATCGAGGCCACTGCGCTCTTAGGAACCTTGAATACTGCAGAATTTCTTTTGCAACCTGGGCCAAATCTATGCCTTGCCATAATTCTGTCTCTGAGCTGCTCGGCCAGTTCCTTTAACCTCATGATTCTCATTTGGTCTGACATGCACTGTGAGCTGTGAGGTCTTATACAGACAGGTGTGTGCCTTTACAAATCAAATCCTATCAGTTTAATTAAACACATCTTGACTCCAATGAAGGAGTAGAACCTTCTCAAAGAGGATCACAAGGATATGGACAGTATGTGACTTAAATATGAGTGTCTGAGCAAAGAGTCTGAATACTTATGAGTTATGACCATGTGATATTTGAGTTTTTCTTTTTTAATAAATTTGCAAAAATTTCTACATTTCTGTTTTTTTTTTCAGTCAAGATGGGGTGCAGAATGTACATTAATGAAAATAATGAACTTTTTTGCATTTACCAAATGGCTGCAGTGAAACAAGAGTGAAAAATTTAAAGGGGTCTGAATACTTTCCGTACCCACTGTATACATGTATATAAATAGTTGAAACTATAAGTTTACATACACTATATAAAAAGACACATATGCATGTTTTTCTCAATATCTGACATGAAATCAGAATAAACCTTTCCTGCTTTAGGTCAATCATGTTTATCATAATTAATAATATTTGACAAATGCCAGAAGAATGAGTGAATGTTTTAAGGCATTATTACTTACTGCAAAGTCAGAAGTTTTACATAAACTAATATTACTATGCCTTTAATCAATTCTGGATTGCCCATATGATGATATCATGTGTTTTGAAGCTTCTTTTTGTCAACATCTGAGTTAATTTGTATAGCATCATGGGAAAGTCTCAATAAATAAGCCAAGGTATCAGGAAGAGAATTGTGGACTTGCACAAGTCTGGCTCATCCATGGGTACAATTTCAAAATACCTGAAGGTGCCTCATTCATCTGTAGAAACAATTATACCCAAGAACTAACAAGATGGGAATGTCCAGCCATCATACCGCTCAGGAAGGAGATGGGCTCTATGTACCAGAGATGAACGTGCTTTGGTCCGACATGTGCATAGCAAACCAAGGACAAAAGCAATATACATTGTGAAGATGATGGCGGAAGCTGGTAAGATTGTATTAACGTCCACAGTGAAAGGAGTACTGTATCAACATGGGCCACTCTGCCAAAAAGAAGCCATTACTCCAAAAGAAACATAAAAATGCCAGATAAATGTTTGCAAATGCACACAGAGACCTTAATTTTTGGAGACATGTCCTGTGGTCTGATGAAACTAAAATTGAAATATTTGAGCATAATGACCATCTTTACATTTGGAGGAAAAAGGGAGACGTTGGAAGTCTAACATCATCACAACTGTGAAACACGGGGATGGCAGCATTATGTTGTGGGGTTGTTTTGCTACAGGAGGTATTGGCGCACTTCAAAAAATAAATGGCATCATGAGAAAAGAAGATTTTGTAGCAATACTGAACCAGCATCTCAAGAAATCAGCCAGGAAGTTAAAGCTTGGATGGAAAGGGGTCTTACAAATGCACAATGACCCAAAGCATACTGCAAAATGGTAAAAAAGTGGCTTAAGAATAATAAAGTCAATGTTTTGGATTGGCCATCACAAAGCCCTGATCTCAATCCTATTGAAAATTTATGGACAAAGCGCAAAAGGCAGGTGCGAGCAAGGTGACCTACAAACCTGGATTAGTTACACCAGTTTTGTCAGAAGGAATGGGCCCAAATTCTGATCAACTATTGTGAGAAGCTTGTGGAAAGCTATCCCAAACATTTGACCCAAGTCATTCAGTTTAAGGGCAATGATACCAAATACCAATGAAATGTATGTAAACTTTTGACTTGCAGTAAGTAATAAAAATGCCTTAAAACATTCTCTCTCTCTCTCTCATTATTCTGGCATTTTGTAAATATTAGTAATTATGGTAATCCTAATTGACCTAAAAAGGGAAAGGTTTATTCTGATTTCATGTCAGATATTGAGAAAAAACATTCATATGTGTCTTTTTATATAGTGTATGTAAACTTCTGATTTCAACTGTAGTTAATCACCCTAAGGGCACATTAGACAATACACTATGTACATAACGGTTATCATGAACAAAAGTAAAACAAATTTTCAGCTCACCCTTAGTTGATTCCCAATTGATTTCATGGAACGAAGCATAGCATCACGTCTCTGCCAGTAGTGGAGGCAAGGTGCATGTGTGTAGAAGAGATCCAGCTGCTGCAGAAAAAATTATAAAGTCTTTATTGAAGCCATTAAAAGCAAGGCATTTGTTGTGACAAAAATTGACAAGTGTGGTCAGAGTGTGGAAGGTACCAGGAATGGAAATCTGGATGCGTTTCGAACCTCAATGTGTTTTTAAATTCAATGGTTATACATATATAATGGGCAGATATGCAAATACAGATAGCAGTAGAACAAAAGATATAAGCAGATGGATCATGTCAATTACTGAAATTGATGTTCGACAGTGTGTGCACTGGGCCACAGGAGGTATGGGCTGCCAGCTGGTTACTAGGTCGTTCAAATCACATTATGCGACATGACCTCTCTTTCTAAGTGGACCACATGCATGACAGAGAGATCACATGGCCTTACACTATCCTTCATCCCCTTTTGATCACCCTCTGCTTCCAACTGGGCTGAATCTAAATCTCTTCCCCTTGCCTTTAGCAGCTAAAAACTCATAAACTTATGATGGGTCATAACTTCTTGGTAGACGGTCCTAGGGAGGTGCTTTTTGTACAATCAGAACCCTGCTACACATTGTGACTAAAAGAACATCTTTGCTATCTGGTTCTTACTAACCATTCTATGTATTTCCCCACCCTGTGGTGCTAGAACAGATCGAAACCCTGTAAGGTATTCGGTCTGGTCCAGAGAGCTCAAAAATTTAACCAGTGTGTCACTAGTACATACAATAAGTCCATATTCTCCTTACAAAATAATAGCTGTTGGAACAAACAAGCTAGCCCGCATGGTGCCCATATGGAAAGCAAGCCTTTTGTTTGAGCTTAGCTAGCTCAAGGTGTGAGATCTGTCATTCACAGCCTTTTGAGGCTCCACTTCCTCTGCTGAGCTAGGTGTTCTCATACAGCTGCAAGCTGAAAGGGGGTTTTATAATCTCATGCCAGATAGGATACAAATGATTGACATATATATTGACAAATTATATCTCCAATATTCTTCACAGTGATCAATACAAACTCATTCAGCTGCATTGGACTATGTCATGCCTTCTGCCACTCTTATATGCTCCCTTTATACACCATCATATTCAGAAAGAATGATACCCTATATGATTTTTTTTTTAGTTTTGCAAACAAATCAATATTTAATCTTTGAAAGGTAAGTTGATGGCTGATTCAAACTCCCTGATCCAAGGGAAGTAGATACAGAGACCAGCTTTGTCACTGCATTCATACTATTAAAACATGTACAAACTGGCAAGGGATGACTAGTCGTAGGTGGCTTCTCCCTACATCCCTCCCTTGATTCACAGGCCTCTCCTCAGATGCAACCTGTAATACTATACAGGTGCACAAAATGCAGGGGGTCCAACTTCCACCTCCAAAATAGGTGGAATTGTGCATTATGATGAGCTGTTAGACTGCAAAAGGCTATATAGTGTTCTTGCACATGAGCCTTTTCTGTCTATGTCCGCACCTGTCTCTCCTTATACACAAACATATGGAGAAACCTATCAGTCTAGTGAGGTAAGAAGAATTTGCCAGGACTTGCCTTGGATTAGTAATTCTAGTGTCATCATCCCTCAATGGTTTTAAAGTATTTTACTTTTCTGCAGGGTTTCAGAGAAAAACATAAATTAATGCAATAATAGAGCAAGTCTCAATGGAGCAAGTTTGGTGGGTTCATGCAATTGCATTGTGCTGTGTTTTCTAAGATCAGGACTATTGCTTTCTTAGCTCAAGCATGTCAACATTTAACACTATTCCATAATTTGACTGTTTCTGTATGGGAGCTATAGCTGACCATTATATGAATTCCAACCAACATGTACTACAGTATTCTGTCCTCAATCATTTATTGTGAGATCGTTAGAGTTATGAAATATTTTAGCAGCACTCCCACGCTATACTTATTGGAATATATTATGTTTCTAACGGCTTTAAAAAGTTGTTGGTTAAAGATATATTTCAACACCAAACAACAAAAGAGTCTGTAGGCTAAAATAAAACACAAGGATATTATTAATCTCTTCAAGGTTCTTAAAATAAATGGCTGGTCTTTTTCAAATGATCCATTTCTAAAAATCAATATGCAATGTTTTATTCTACAACTATAAAATCTAGAACAGAGGTTCTCAAATTTTCTCTACTAGGGCCTCATCAGACTGACTAAATTACTGCCTGGCACATACGAAAAGGCTGACAGCACTCACAAAGTGTGGATGCTCCTCTCAATCCAAGGAACCCACTTGGACAACTAGCAGAAGTCAGAGTAAATGAGAACAGCATCCAATCCATGTGAAGAAATTTCAAAGAAACTTTATTCCACCATGAAAATACAATGTTTTGACCTATGGTAGGTCTTTATCAAGTATACAGCATATCACAAAAGGCTGGTTTATATAGTGTGGAGACACAGTCTGCTCCAATCACCACAGAAGCACAGCCCAGAAGCATAAATTACATAATTTATATACAAATTACAGGAAAAAATACATATAATTTCTCTCAGTAGTATCGGTCATATATATAATAATTTAATTAGAAATGAACACCTCAATAAACCAATGTTCATATTGTTTATAAAATCCTATAGAATGTGATCAGCCAATGGAATTATGACATCCCTGTCTTCATGGATACCAAAAGCCAATCATCAAAAAGAAGGTCATGAATATGTGCTGTCCTATTATAGAGGTCCAATCAGGAATCCTTATAGAAAGAATGCCAAAATAGTTATGAGACCATGAATCAGCCTATCCTAGGTATTCACACGTGCAATCATACTAGTGCATGCCTGTCAGCCATTCACAAGCTCCCTCTCATCTCACATCACCGAACAGCACGCACATCACCTTCTGATGCCACCGGGGTGCGGTCACCTGACTCACGTCATATGACCAAACACACCGTGACGTACAAACCAGTGGAAGACTCACTCTGGAGATTTCTGATAATGTCATTGTTACATGTTATAGATCTTTCTTTTTATGATTGGTCCCTTCTCTCCTCTTACCCTCTGGCTCTACCCATATTCTTCTTTCTTTTTAACATATTGTTTTTTAATGGATTTTTATCACCATATGTGTTGATGGGCTATTTCCCGTTCTATGTCATGAACATGTGACCTGGAGGGGTTGCTCTCTTGTTGCAACAGGGCGGTCCTGTTGCTACTGACGTGGTTGGGACAATCAGGTTGCCAGGCACCATGGAGACATTCAGAGAAGCAAGGTTGGGACAATCAGATGTTTGGAGAAGTCAGGTTAGGACAATTGTGTCACCTGACCACGTAGCTTAATGGACTGTCATCTTCCTAAGCTTGTCGTTACCGCTTGTCTGTGGGTGCCTGACAAAAGTGGGGAGCCCTGGTGGTGATAATCGACATGGGAAGCCCCAAAGTAGCAGCTGCTCTAATCTCAGAGAGTCAGCGGAAGAGTGAGACTCTGTAATTTACACCATCTTTTGTATTTGCTGAGACTGTTCTATATGTTATTGTCATAATCTTTTGATGGTTCAATAAAGTATTGCTACATTGTTTTAACCTCCCCCTATGTTGTCTGAGTAGTATTCTGCTCACAGGAAAGCAGTTTAGGCTTCAGTGGAATGAGCACTGGTCCATGCGTATTTTATAAAGACAGCCATAACAGCAGACAAGAGCACACACTGACCCTCATGTCTCCACACTCCCCAAAGGCAACACAACACCCCTTGCAACCAGAGAGTGATGAGAGGAAACCCGACGGTGAGCCTGAAAGCATGAAGTGCACACTTGTACTCAAAGACACAAGAGAGCTCAGTTCCCTAATTCACCAGAGGTCCGCCCCGATGCCCAATGGTATCCAAGATGCCAAAACCCTCCTGGTAAGACCGACTCCGCCTTGCTGGCTGCCTATCAATAGTGTGCTGGAAAATGGGACAAAAATTTCAAGTGTGTTGAAATTGCAAAAAAAACTATTTCACAATTTTTTTTGTGTTTTTTTTATTTCCCATACGCATTATAAAACTAACCTGTCAATATGATTATCCAGGTAAGTACAAGTATGCAGATACCAAATGCATAGCTTTTCATTAAAATTTAAGTGGTGAAAAAAAATTGTAAAGTTAAATGAAATTTTTTTTAGTAGACTTGAAAATGAGTTTGTCTGTTCACTTGTGCTATACATAGCAGTTCTCATGCATATTTTTAGTGAAAATCACAATCTCCTATAAACCTCAGCCATGAACTGGCATTTACAGAAGGATCATATTGACAAGCACAGGGATCTTCAGCAGACCCTAGTCTGTTATGACAACCTATCAGAGCCCCGCGATCATTCAATAGGTGCTGCTGGAGAAAATAGCGTAAATAGAGTCTTATTCAAGACACAAATGGTTTAATACAATCAAATTGTACGCACCAGATGGAGCCATAATTGAGCTTAGAGGAATATTCGCTGCAGCAGATCCACAGTCCCAATAGTGGTCAACCGTTGGATAAAAACGTGGATTTATTCTGCGCTGCTGAATAACTGAAAATCTGGGCGTATTATATGAAATGTGGGTTTATTCAACGTGTTTCAAAGTACTGAGACTTCTTCATCAGGAAATACCACAAGTGTACAGATACAGACACTTCAGGGCTTCCATGATATATTCAATTTTGAATGGTAAAATCCCACAGTCAGTTCATTTGTAACTGCATCAGGATAAGACACTTATGTATTTAATTCATTTTGAGGAAGCGAGTTCTTGTCCCGTTTTTTCTATGATATTTTCTTTCTTTATTTCATTCTTTCTTTTCTTTTTTGGTTTTAAGTCCATATTTCCTCTGTAGATAGAAGCAAAAGGAAGTAATTTAATATCACACAATAATGACATGTTTTGTTCTTTTCAATTTGGATGCATCATGTGTCCTGTCCTTGAACTCTGACATTGTTTGTCAGGTGATAGTATTGGCGCTGAAATTTGAATCATTTGTCTATTTTAAGCCCTGAAGTGTCTGTATCTGTACATTTGTGGTATTTCTTGATGAAGAAGTCTCAGTACTTTGAAACGCGTTGAATAAAACCACATTTCATATAATACACCCAGATTTTCAGTTATTCAGCAGCGCAGAATAAATCCACGTTTTTACCCAATTTTATCGTCCCGCGATCATGTCACAGGTGCGCCGATGGGAGCTTGGAAAGAACTGCACCCCTGTCGTCACATGTTAAATGCTGCTGTCAGAGATATTGACAGTGGGATTTAACAGGTTAACAGCCACAGGCAAAGCTGCACTCCATCACTCCATCCATCATGTGCGGGGAAAGATATGAGCTCGGTGTGCTAGCGTAAATCAAAGTCAAAGTCAGAAAGTTTACATCATATGTTGTGAAGGAGTTAAACAACTGAAAATTGCTGCAGCCATAGAAAAAACTGTGCAGCATATACTTTCTGTGCAAAATTGCTTCCCCAGTTTTTCCTTCATAACAACGAGGGAAAGCCTCACATTTTAAGAAGCACCAATCAACTTTTGCACACTTGGAGCTGTTTGAAAAGTATAAAAAAAAGAGATGCGTTTTTTACCATTGACTTACATTAGCGCCGGATCGCGCCTGATGTCACTGCGTTGCACCCGTTTTTGGCCGGATCCGTCAGAAATGTACATTCCGGCGGCCGGACAAGACGCTGGCTGCAACGTTTTTTTTTTTTTTTTTCCAGGGCCGCCTGATAGTGCCTGAATCGGCACTTCAGGCGGCCGGAAACAATGCAAGTCTATGGAGCCTGACCAGTGTTTTGACAAATCCGACAGAAAACTGATCAGGAATCCAAGGTGTCTCTCTCTCTCTTCCGGACATTGATACCTGCATTTTCAACATGGAAATTTTTATCTTTCCGGGTTGAAAAGGTTAGGACGGATCCGGCAAAAAAACTGATCAGTCGCATCAGTTTTTTAAAATCAGCGCCGGATCCGTCCTGTCAGGCATAGGACGGATTATGCCTGACACAAAAAGCCTGATGTGTGAAAGTAGCCTAAGTGAAAATGTGAAAAAATATGTTTTCTTGACTTTCCAAATTTTAGGTTGATCTAAATTTTATGAGTATTTTGCATGGAGGGTTAGAAAAGTGCTGTGCATACAAGTAACCCTCAAACATAATACAGCTTAAAGAATTTCATACAATCAATTCCAGAGACTTTCAGAGAATTCTGCTGAAGGTTATTTCTTTAAAGAGTGGAATGATCGTTTGACTCGATCTTGAGCTATAGCGACTTGATGGATGAATGATCTGTAGATAGATTAATCTTGTGCAAACCGAGATAGGTCCTCCAGGTTTTCTACACCGTCATCTTATTGCTCTTCCTCTATGTTTAGTTCCTTCTATTCTTCCAATCATGATGTCCTTCTCCAGTGATTTCTCTTTTTGTATTATGCGTCAAAGTAGGCAAGTCATAGATTGGCGACTTCTTGCTTCGAGTGACATGGCTGGCTTGATTTGTTCCAAAATTAAATTGTTTGCTTTTTTTGCCATCCATGGTATTCATAACATCCTTCTATGGCACAACATTTTGAAGGCATTAATTCCTCTTCTGTCTTGCTTCTTTATTATCAATGTTTCACATCAGTGTACAAGTTTAATTAATTACTGGTTAACTTTCTACTTACCTTATTTTGGAATTTGACCTATGGTTATATGGCAAATGCACATCTCATCTTCGTGATTAGCATAGTCAATCCCAGCTGGAAGTGGACATATCACATGGGCCCAACTTCTGTGCCAACATGACCATGAGGATATACAATTACATCCTATTGTGGTTAAGGTCAACACAGTTAGAACATAATGGTAAGTTAAAATATGAGAAGGTTAACATTTTATGGCTCTAACTTCCATTTGAAATCCAATATACTTTTTCAGTGCTTTTATCATTGTTTTTATTGTTGGAAATGCTGTTCCTTTAATTTCCGATACTGAGTATAGCTACACAATAACCATAATAACATTATAACACCTGTCCTGTAAAGAGCATGATCTTTGAGAACTCTGCTTTTGTCAGCTTAAGTCTATGGGAAAATAAGCTTGATTGATTTTTATGATGCAAGCCTAATGAATGAAAATGAGAATTAGTCAACAAGATGTTTGACAATACTTCAGAGAGGAACTGTCATGAATTCTGTTGAGTCAATTAACATGTAACTATGTAATCATTATATCACAGGGAACATCAACACTAATGGACTTTTCCTGCATTTAAAGTTGGTTTTATGTTCCTGATGGAAACATAAATTCAGTGATGCCTTCTTTTTCAAATCTGTTACAAAGGAATCAGATGAGATTTATTTTAAGTGCTTGTATTTGAAGGCATTTTGTTCTAAGTAACATTCAACAGATTGCTTGTGTTACAGCGGTATTGCCAGCTATTACATTTGGCTGAACTAATAAATACAATATCACTTTCTGTAGACGGCATTTCAGCTCAATGTAAATATCATTTTAACTGTGTTCGAGAGCATTCAAATTTAATGTTCATAAAATCTAAAATTCTTTCTACAAACAGTTTCACATTTAAACATGAATAAAATGTATTTTCAGGTTGTCGTTCCGACTATGGAATTCAAAGCAACAAAACTATTTTAAAGATCACAAATTTAAAAGGTTTTCAAAAAAGAAAATATGCAATGGAAATACGCAATAGAATTGAATTGTCCTGGCTTCAAACGCATATTAAAAGTTAAAGCCTAAGGAAGTGGAGGTTATTACTTCTGAAAATTTCATTTCAATATGTACTCAAGTGCAAATATAACAATTTTCTTGAATATTAAATAAATTATATGAATATAATTCAGTAATTGAATGCGTGCTTACAGGTAGTAAACCGTCAATGGGCCTCACAAAGTGAGCATTCCTGTGAGAAAATATTCTGCATTATTTGTATTTGTGAATTGTTATTCCTCTGACGATAAAGGAAGAAATTTCCCAAAGAGATCTAAAAATTAATTAACCAATCTTTACATATATTTTCCTAAAAAAGGTATTATGTCTAAATTAAAACTTCCTTCATTTTATGGGACTTGCTCCAGTAGCAAATGACCATTTCAAAATTAAGATCTGTATTATTATAAATGGCTCAGCATCCTAAATTATTTGCTTAGTAGTGCATATTAGTGCAAGTGAATGTCTTATTATTTCCAATGAGGAGCGCAATTGATTTTATGAAGTAGTAAATACAAGCTAATTTCTAAACTAACTTGTAAGGATATCATCCTTTAAAGGGAATCTGCCAGCAGGTTTTTTCTATGTAATCTGAAGACAACTTGATCTAAAAGTTAAATAGTGAGTTAAGTGATGTCTTACTTATTAAGTTGTGTGCTGTTGTATATTTATAAGTAAGGCTTTATCACCAAGACATTATAACTGCTCAGACTACACAAATTACAGCACCAACATCTACACGTGAAACCTAGTCCAACCTCGCCCCTTCCTCTGATAGGCATCTCACTGTCAATAGACAACATACATAGAGAGCCTAGTGTGGACGGGATTAGCTCTCTGTTATGTTTCGGTAGCTGAGGAGGACAGGAACAACAGCAGGGCAGCCGAACACCTGAGATTTTGGTAACTAATGGGTTGCAGATTCCTAAACTAACGACACAACTAGAGGTAGCCGTGGAGCATTCCTACGTTGATCCTAGACGCCTCGTCACAGCTTGAGAGATAACTACACCTAAAGGCAGAAAGATGAAAGCTATTTGCCCGGAGCAGATCCCCAAAGAAAATAGGAAGCCCCCAAACATATAATGGCGGTTAGACAAGATGAAAATACAAACATAGGCAGAAAATAGACTGAGCAAATGCTGGGGCCACAAGCTGACTAAATAGGATAGGACAGGAGAGATTACTTTCTACAACCCAGAAAACCCTACAAAAATCCAACAATTCTGATTGCAAAAATACTGAGATCACACGATCTCGCCACCCACTAAATCATATCTCAGTGTGAACAAAAACCAAGCCGCAGCCGCTGAAAAAACAGGAGAAAGCAAAAGAGCAAATAACAGTGGCTGCAGAAAAACTGTGAGGAGCTCAGGCCCCAGGAGGGGACCTGGCTGACCTCCACAAAAGTGCAGAAAACAATTCAAAAAGCAAGCACAAAAAGAAAAGCAAAAAATATCTTATCTGAAAGCAGGAGATGCAGGCAAGACTCCAGCAAACTTCCAAATGAACCAGGAACCACAATTGAGACAAGAACAATTGATCACCGGCACCATCTGGGAGGGAACTCCTTATACGCCAGTCGTGATTCAGTGCCTCCGCTGAAAGGTTCAGTACTGTCTGTAACCACCAGAGGGAGCCTCTGCTCAGAAACCATCTCTAGCACATTCATAACAGTACCCCCCTTGAGGAGGGGTCACAGAACCCTCACTTGTGCAACCAGGCCAATCAGGATGAGCTCGGTGATAGGCACGGATCAGTCTCCTAGCATGGATGTTCGAAGCAAACACCTAAGAATTGTCCTCCTGACTAGAGTTGAGCGATACTTTCCGATATCCAAAAGTATCGGAATCGGAATGGTATCGCCGATAACATTAAAATATCGGCGATACCCGATACCGATACCGGAAGTCCCATGTAAGTCTATGGGAACAAAATATCGAAATTAAAAAAAAACCATTCTTGCCTTGTTGGTTAATTGTACATGAAGGAAAACAAGAAAGAGTAATGTAGAATGTATTGGGGAAGGTTGAGGAGACATTAAAGGCATAGATGTTTAACCCAATCAAATGGAATAGCATAAATATTTTTTTTTTTAAAGATGTTCGGATTGACGAAGAAATTGACAATGTTGTTAACGTTTTTTCTATTTTGGAAAATATGTATATTACACAACTTCCATGCTCTTCATCTTCACCTTTTTAACTTTTCACACACTTTCTCCTTCATAATCTTCTGCAGCATCATCTTTTTCATCAAATTATTCTTCATCTTCACCTTCTTTATCTTCTTCTTAAACTTCTTGCTATTCATCTTTGTTAACATTACTCATATTCTTCTTATTAAACTATTATTCTTATTCATATTCTGCTTCATCTTCTTCATCATATTCTTATTTGTGACAGAGAATCCTGTACTTGTAATCTGTCAAAGTATGAATTTTTCATCCTTCCGTTCTTGCTGTCACAAAAGATTTAAATTACAACAGTATTTGTCCGTGTTCAGTTTAGCCTGCAGCAGCAGGCATTTTCCAGGGGCACCACGAGGAGGAACGGACTCACCCCATACACTGCTTAGTCTTCTTCTGCTTAGAATTTAGAGCATATATTTTGCTCTTCATTTTGGTCTTATACTTCATGTTCTTCTGCTTTTAGATCTTCTGCTTATTGTTCTTGTGTCTCTTGTTCCGTATCTTGTATTTGTAGCACAATCTTGTACCAGCTGATGTTACTGGGACACGGTTACTAAGCAGGAGGTACCTGTGCTCCAAAGCACTACCAAGGACCAGCAGACGTTGCTGGAACTCGGATACCGAGATGGAGGCACCTAGGCCAAAGGCACTGTGGAGAACCAGCTGACGGTACTGGAACCCGGAGGGGCAGCAGAAGGAAAAGAGCCAATGGCACAACCGAGGACCAGCTGACGTTACTGGGACACGGTTACTAAGCAGGAGGTACCTGTGCTCCAAAGCACTACCAAGGACCAGCAGACGTTGCTGGAACTCGGATACCGAGATGGAGGCACCTAGGCCAAAGGCACTGCGGAGAACCAGCTGACGGTACTGGAACCCGGAGGGACAGCAGAAGGAAAAGAGCCAATGGCACAACGAGGACCAGCTGACGTTACTGGGACACGATTACTAAGCAGGAGGTACCAGTGCTCCAAAGCACTACCAAGGACCAGCAGACGTTGCTGGAACTCGGATACCAAGATGGAGGCACCTAGGCCAAAGGCACTGCGGAGAACCAGCTGACGGTACTGGAACCCGGAGGGGCAGCAGAAGGAAAAGAGCCAATGGCACAACCGAGGACCAGCTGACGTTACTGAACCCCAGTAACACAGGAGCAAGTGTTGACTGTGCTAACAGCACTTCGAGCAACAACTGGCGGTGTTGGAGCCCAGGGTCAAGGAGGATGTTTAAATACTAGATCAAGTAATTTCCTTGTTACCTGTCAATTTTAAATGTCTATACTTCAAACAAGAGAAAGATAACCTTTACTACCATAAGATGATGATTTCATTTAAACTAATATCTAGATAAATAAAGAATTGACAAACATAAACACATACATTAACATGTTGAACAGCAATGCAAACCACAAAATAAATTAGTTAAGGAATCTGCTATACGGTTGTACATAAAAGCATACAAGTATATATCTGAATCCATTAATGATGGATAAGTAACAGTATGTACACCATTTTTATTGTATAGACAATGAATGTCTGACTTCAAAACATCATCAGCATTACAAGTTATCTGTGATATTACTAAAATGTTCCATTTGCTGAATAATGTCACTAAATATTTTATACAAAATTATACAATTTCCATCATGTAATACTCATAATATGTGGCAATAATCATTTTTATTAACAAACATAACCTTTAAAAAGTGCATAGTGCATAGTGAAAATTGCTATTTATGGCTGACTGTCGACTTGGAAGCATGACAACAGATAGATAAGGTATATATAGATGAGACTGCATAGCCACAGATGGTGAATGGCGATGTAATACTGTACCTCAATAAAGTGTGCGTCACTACTACATAATTTTTTTTATATAGCTTTATAAACAGGGTACATGGATGTATGCTTGTGCCTTTGTTTTGACGCACAGACTGCCTTCCTGCTGAGACGCATTGGGTAGTGAACAGTTGTGTGCAGTGTTCACTGCAGTCTCTGCGGAATAACCACACTTAGACCTTATAACTTTTCAGACTTTCTTTATCAATCTACCAAGATGAAGAAGGCAGGGAGTAAGGCACGTGGTCGTGGAGTTTCTTCAGGGAGAGGACGTGGGGATTCTGTGGCTGCTGCGGCCCCCAGTGACAGGCATCCACCAGTTTTCCCCGTGAGCGTTCCTTTATGCGCACTTTTGTAGGAGCTCGGAGTACCCCCCTGCTGCGGGAAGAACAAATTGAAGCCGTTGTTGTTTGGATGTCAGCCAATGCATCGACTTCAATTGCTTCCACCTCCTCTCAGGACCACAGCACTGTTGGGCAACCATCTGTCTCTTCACCGCCTGGCAAATTGCCCAGGCAGTCAGAGAGTTCTGTACAGGAGCCAGCTGAGTGTCTGCTTCTGTTCTCAGAATCTATTGGCTTGCAAACAGGGGCCCAGCCAAGCAGCATTCTGTAATGTGAAGAGGGAGTATGCAGTGATGCGCAACAGCTGTGTCTCTCTGAATCTGAAGAGGCGGGTGAGACAGTGCCGATGGTCAGCACACCGCAGAACGCATCTGATGATGATGAGACCCAGGTGCCAGTTTCTGTTGAGCATGGTGCTGGCCAGACCACCCAACAGCAGGTGTTGGAAGAGGGTAGTGGAGATGATGAGGTCCAAGACCCAACATGGCATGAGGAACAGGAAGGTGGTGGGAGCAGCTCAGAGGAATAATAATAATATTTATTTATATAGCGCCATCATATTCCGCAGCGCTTTACAGTTTAGCAGTTTCAGAACACAAGTCATAAGTAACGTTAACAATACAATAATTTAAGCTAAATAAGTCGCCCTGCTCGTGACAGCTTACAATGTACAATGAGATGGGGGAGATACAAAGTATAGGTGTTTATATACAATGGTGCATTTACAATGATGTTCCAGCCATCTTAAGGGACTGAGGGATGGAGATAGTGAATGGGCTAGAGACACACACACAGTTACACAGAATACATAGAATGACTTTGATTAGTGAATGTGATAGGCCGCTCTGAACAAATGTGTTTTGAGGGAGCGCCTGAAACCATGCAAATTGTGGATAGTCCTAATTTCTTGGGGTACAGCATTCCAGAGGATTGGCGTAGAGCAGGAGAAGTCTTGGAGTCGGGAGTGGGAGGTACGTATTAGTGCAGAGGTTAGTCGAAAGTCGTTTGCAGAGCGCAGCAGTCGGTTAGGCCGATAGATAGAAATGAGGGAGGAGATGTAGGAGGGGTGCTGCACTGTGGATAGCTTTGTGGCTGAGAACCAGTACTTTGGTTGAAAGCTGGGAGAGGCCTAGAGAAATGGTTAGTGATAGAAGGAAGATAGAGGAAGACATTGCCCCAACGGTACAAACAGGAGGGAGAGTTAGGCTGCAGACTCGGTTGCCTGTAGCCTCCAGTTTGGCACCTGTTCGGAGCAGTTGTCTTCCAAAAGTCAAAACGTGCGCTCCCAGGACTTGCACTGCGTGGTCCTTTTTTCACACACTTGCACATGATATTTGCTATGTGAAATGCAAGCTGTGTAATCAAAAATTAAAAATAGCTAAAAGTGTCAGTCACCTCAATACCACAAATATGTGGAAACATGTGCGGACAAAGCACGTAGTTGAGTTACAAAGACACACTGGAGATGTAGGCCAACCTACAGCAGCACCTACATCTTCAGGTTGTGTTGAAGCCTCTTCATCGAGCTCACACACAGCTGGTTCTGCTTCCTCACAGGATCGCCATGGAAGAACCTCGGCCACTGTTGTCCAGAGACAAACTGTTATTCCACACACAGCAGCAAGTTCCCTGTCATCCTCACACTCCCAGGCCACAAAACAGCCATCGGTAGCACAGGCATGGGATAAAAGACGGCCATACTCCGCAAACCATGCACGAGCACAGGCTCTGAATGCTGGCATTGCAAAACTCCTGTCCCTTGAAATGCTGTGATTCAGGCTGGTGGAGACAGACAGTTTCCGTAACTGAATATCATTGTCAGTCCCACAATACAATGTGCCAAGCCGATTTCATTTCAGCAGGCAAGCCGTCCCTGGTCTGCAAAAGCATGTTGAGGGAAAAATTAAACATGCGCTACTAAAAGCCCTCAGTAGCAAGGTCCACCTGACCACCGATGCGTGGACCACTACCCATTGTTATGATCTGCTACAACCAGTAAGGAAAGAAGGGAATTCTGTCCCTACAATACAACTAAGCTGAATCCCTACGATGTAACGGGGAACCTGATCCTGCGACCAGACCCGCTAAAGTCCTCATCTAGTGTGAACGAAGACCTATAGTTGCGAGGGAGTAATCCCTACAAGATCTAGGGACTGGGAGAAAAGGTGGACACCTCCTAACATAAATTGTAGCATGGATAATTAAACAGAAAAATAAATACTTTGTGATCCTAACATCAAGCAAAACTCACAGATTAAGGCACCTAAGCACCCGGCTAGCTTAACAGTAGATAATACAATGAAGTCAAGCAAAGCCAGAAGGGCGGAGCCAGACTAAATAGGGAAAAAAGGTCATGTGACCAGCAAACTGAAACAAAACCTAACAAGAGGGTTCTAACACCCATGGCCAGGGACAATACCTTTCCCTCACTGCCCATTGGGTCAATGTTGTGCAGCGGGTACTGATCTTGCGAGTGGCGCTGTACGTGTTCTGCCAACTCCAAGGATTGCAGGAATCAAGTCTGTACACATTGATTCCTCCTCCTACTCCAGTTCCTCAGAATCATCGCTGCAGGAGCCGTCACGGTCTACCTCCACATGGACCCGTGAACGTTTACCTGTTGCGACCGATATGAGCACAGCCGTGTCCAAATGTCAACAGGCCGTCCTGAAATTAATTTCCATGGGGAATCTTAGCCACACAGCGCAGGAGCTCTGTAATGCCATAAAGCAGGAGAGCGACGTGTGGTTTTTGGAAGAGAATCTACAGGCAGGCTTGGTAGTGTGTGACAATGGCCGAAATCTGGTGTCAGCTCTGGGCCTTGGCAACCTCACTCACATACCATGTCTGTCATATGTGCTCAACTTGGTCGTGCAGAGTTTTTTGAGGGACTATCCGGATCTTGATGCACTGCTGCACAAGGTCCGCCTAGAGTGCGCTCACTTGCGACGTTCCAGCATGGCCAGATCGCTGATTGCAGCTCTGCAACGCAGATTTCACCTTCATGAACATCGCATCATATGTGACGTACCCACCAGGTGGAATTCCTCGTTACATATGTTGGAGCGGTTGTGTGAGCAGCAGCCAACAGTAATGGAGTATCAGCTGCATCAGGCGCAGTCAACTCGCAATTTGCGCCGTTCACACTTCACCACTACTGAGTGGGCCTCTATAATAAGAATAATAATATTATTTATTTATATAGCGCCATAATATTCCGCAGTGCTTTACAGTTTAACAGTTTCAAAACACAAGTCATAAGTAACAACGTTAACAATACAATAATTAAAGCAAAATCAGCCGCCCCTGCTGGTGAAAGCTTACAATCTACAATGAGGTGGGGGAGATACAAAGTACAGGTGTTTATATACAATGGTGTTTTTACAATGATGGTCCAGCCATTTTAAGGGAGTGAGGGATGCATGGAGATAGTGAATGGGCTACACACACAGAATTACACATAGAATGACTTTGATTAGTGAATGTGATAGGCCACTGTGAACAAATGTGTTTTGAGGGAGCGCCTGAAACCATCCAAATTGCGGATAGTCCTAATTTCTTGGGGTAGAGCATTCCAGAGGATTGGCGCAGCGCGGGAGAAGTCTTGGAGTTGGGAGTGGGAGGTACGGATTAGTGCAGAGGTTAGTCGAAGGTCGTTTGCAGAGTGCAGCAGTCGGTTAGGCCGATAAATATAAATAAGGGAGGAGATGTAGGGGGGTGCTGCGCTGTGGAGAGCTTTGTTGGTGAGAACCAGTAATTAGAATTGGATCCTATAATGAATGGGCAGCCACTGCCAGTGTAATGAGTGGCGAATAACTCTATGAAGGATATCTGCCACGTTTTGCGTGCGTTTGATGAGTCAACGCGGATGGCGAGTGCAGATGATGCACTAGTCAGCCTGACTGTCCCCTTATCTGCCTGCTTCAAAAAACACTGCAAGCACTAAGGCATGAGGTTTTGGAAGAGGTGGAGGATGAGGAGTCACAAATTCCATCACCTTCTGGACAGTCAGCGCAACGTGGTTCCTCACAAAGGGCTGGAGGACTTTCAAAGTACCATGCTGTATCAACAATTGAACCTCCAGAGTCGCTGTCTATATTTTCATAACCATTACAAACTTTTAATGTATTTACAAAGCACATAATGTACATTTTTTGTCTATCCTTTTGTAATGCTATTGTGTTTCCATAAACTGATGTTACAGAATTATGATACAAAGTTTTTAAATTTTGAGTTTTAAATTTTGTAAATTTATATGTATTTGAAGGACTTTGTGAGGAGGATGAGGAGGAGTCAATGGAGGAGGAAGACATCGCTCCAGAGGGAGGTAGACAATGCTCTAGTCAGTATGTAGACCAAGGGTGGGGTGATGCACAGCAGGCAGAGATGACGCCTCTTGCAGGGGACAACGTTTCTTGGCCAGTTGGGAGTCTGCAGCACATGGTTGATTTCATGCTGCAGTGGCTGAGAAACGACCGCCGCATCGAACACATTCACACCACGTCTGATTATTGGGTGTACACCCTCCTAGACCTCGCTACCGGGACAACTTACAAAGCCTCATCACACCGTTGAACCGGGAGTGTAAAATGCGGAAGTACCAAGACACACTGGTGCAATCCATAATGTTCTCCATTCCAGCCGAGAGCGCTGCTGCTACTGCTTTACAAAGCAGCTCTGTGCGTCGAGGCAGTGGAGACAGCTCTGCAACAAGAGGGAGCACAAGCAGCGCCTCTGCACAGGGCAAGAACAGTATGTTCCAAATGTGTCGAAGTTTTGTGGCAGCGCCACCAATGTCTACACCATCCGAGACGGCTCCAGTCAGCAGGAGGCAACATTTCCGTAAGATGGTGACAGACTACATGTCTTGCCCTCTCAGTGTACTCCCAGATGGCTCTTCCCCATTCAAGTTTTGTGTCTCTAAGCTGGATACATGGCCAGAGCTTAGCCAGTATGCATTGGAGGTGCTGGCTTGCCCTGCTGCCAGTGTATTATCGGAGCGCGTCTTTACTGCTGCAGGTGGTGTACTAACAGACCGTTGCATGCGACTATCCTCCGATAATGTAGAACGGCTTACTTTTCTGAAAATTAACTAGGCATGGATCTCGCCTGAATTTGCCTGTCCGGTTTCAGATTAACTAACTGGTTGGCAACGTTTTCCATGTCTCCTGTTATGTTCATCTTTCTACCACCTGAGCTATACTCCCTGGGCTACAACACTGCCAGTTGCTGCTCAGAAGTGTCGTGTCCACAGACCAATACACAAGCTATAGTGATAGTGGGGTTCAGTAACGCCTGCTGTTCCCCTGCTGCGTGTCTGACAAAAATTAATGCTGCTAACTCCAAATTAAAGTTCAAATTAAAGTTCAAACATCTCATACTAGGCCTCAGGCTACACCCTCCTTGACCCTGGGCTCAGAAGTGTTGGATGCACAGATCAAAACAATCGATGATGTGTTTGTGGGGTTCAGTAACGCCTGCTGTTCCCCTGCTGTGTGTCCGGCAAAAATTACTGCTACCTAGCTACACATGTTGAAAAAAACATGACATGTTAAAGTGGCTAGTGCTACACATAGATATCAGGCTACACCCTTATTTCTAAGCTGTAAACAAGTGAAACGTCAAATTTAAAACCATTCAATGATTAGTGTTGGTAACAAATCTGTAACTAAATAATTGTGACATATTATGGCAGATATCCACATGTCTAACACAAATGCTAACACAAAAGCATACTTATGCTATAGGGTACTGATGGTGAACCTTCTCACTCCATAACTTTGACAAATCCAACTCACATCATGCCTCAAATGCTGCAATGTTGGAAGTGCATAATGTGGGTTGAACTTTGACAACAGCTGCAGTGCGAAGGTTATCCTTCTGTGTTCTTGGCTTTTAAATAAAAGCATACAAGTAAATATAATAATACATTGCTGATTAAGGGACATGATGTACACCTGTAATATTGTGCAAACAATGGATGTAGGACTATTCCTCTTCAACATTACTTATATTTGTGTCATTTGAAAAAATACATATTTTAGTTAAAAATTAAAAACCCATGTTCAGTAGCTGTGAAAGGCCCGTTTGTGTACTTCTATATTGTTTGCAACCAATGTATTGTATACGGATGGAAGCACGTCACTGTAATAGATTTGAATTATTTTAAATAGAATAAAGCAGCACCAATTTTAGAAAAATGACAAGGATGAGCCAGTGACAGACACTCAGCAGAGTACACGCAGCGGTGGTTGAAGAAGTAAATGGAGCGTGATCTGCATTTAAAAAAAAAAAAAAAAAATACCTCACAGACTGCAGTGAACACTGAAACACAACTATTCACAATCTGTGAAAGGCTACTCCTTTGTCTACTTCTATAGTGTTTGCAACCAATGTATTGTATACGGATGGAAGCGCGTCACAGTAATAGATTAGATTTTTTTCAAATATAATGGAGAAGCACCAGTTGGAGAAAAATGAAAAGGATGAGCCACTGAGACACGCTCAGCAGAGTACAAGCAGCAGTGCTTGAACAAGTAACTGGAGCGTGATATGCACTCCAAAAATAAAAAACACAGACTGAAGTGAACACTGAAACACAACTGTCCACAATCTGTGAAAGGCTACTCCTTTGTCTACTTCTATAGTGTTTGCAACCAATGTATTGTATACGGATGGAAGCGCGTCACACTAATAGATTAGATTTTTTTCAAATATAATGGAGAAGCACCAATTGGAGAAAAATGAAAAGGATGAGCCACTGAGACACGCTCAGCAGAGTACAAGCAGCAGTGCTTGAACAAGTAACTGGAGCGTGATATGCACTCCAAAAATAAAAAACACAGACTGAAGTGAACACTGAAACACAACTGTCCACAATCTGTGAAAGGCTACTCCTTTGTCTACTTCTATAGTGTTTGCAACCAATGTATTGTATACGGATGGAAGCGCGTCACACTAATAGATTAGATTTTTTTCAAATATAATGGAGAAGCACCAATTGGAGAAAAATGAAAAGGATGAGCCACTGAGACACGCTCAGCAGAGTACAAGCAGCAGTGCTTGAACAAGTAACTGGAGCGTGATATGCACTCCAAAAATAAAAAACACAGACTGAAGTGAACACTGAAACACAACTGTCCACAATCTGTGAAAGGCTACTCCTTTGTCTACTTCTATAGTGTTTGCAACCAATGTATTGTATACGGATGGAAGCGCGTCACACTAATAGATTAGATTTTTTTCAAATATAATGGAGAAGCACCAATTGGAGAAAAATGAAAAGGATGAGCCACTGTGACACGCTCAGCAGAGTACAAGCAGCAGTGCTTGAACAAGTAACTGGAGCGTGATATGCACTCCAAAAATAAAAAACACAGACTGAAGTGAACACTGAAACACAACTGTCCACAATCTGTGAAAGGCTACTCCTTTGTCTACTTCTATAGTGTTTGCAACCAATGTATTGGATACGGATGGAAGCGCGTCACACTAATAGTTAAATTGCATGGAGCTGCAAGAATTACACTGAAGAAAAAAAAAAGAGTCTGTGAGTGACACGTGCAGATGCCTACAGACAGCGTTGGATGCAGAGCAAACTGCAGCGTCACCTGCACTCACACACACCTTGCAGAGCTGTTAAAACAACACTGCAGGCAAAAGGAAGCTTTACACAGCGGTTGGTGCTAGCCTGCCTACAGCACAGTACACTAAATCGCAATCTCTAACTGTCCCTCAGAGTCAGCAGAGTAGCGTTCTGTCCCTATCTGAATTCACAGCACAGTGACGCTAAAATGGCAGCGGCGCCTTTTATAGTGCATTCTGACATCATTTCAGCAGCCAATCACAGCCATGCCATTAGTTAAGATGACCGCAGCATTACAGGATGTGCCCACACTTCGTAGGATTCGTCATTGGCTGACTAAAATCACATTGCCTCTCAAAGAATTATGGAAACTTCCGATTCCGGTATACGATATTGAAAAAGTATCGGAATTAAGTATCGGAATTCCGATAACGCGAATATCGGCCGATACCCAATACTTGCGGTATCGGAATGCTCAACACTACTCCTGACCATAACCTCTCCACTTAACCAAATACTGGAGTTTCTGTCTAGAAAAATGAGAATCCGATATTTTCTCAACCACATACTCCAGATTGCCCTCAACCAAAACAGGGTCAGGAGGCGCAGCCATAGGAACCACTGGCTTGACAGACCTCTTCAATAAGGACTTGTGGAACATGTTATGGATCTTAAATGTCCCTGGAAGAAGCAAACGGAAGGAAACAGGATTAAGAATCTCCATGATCTTATAAGGTCCAATGAACCTGGGCTTAAACTTTGGAGATGCAACCCTCATAGGGATATTTCTTGAGGACAACCAAGCCAAGTCCCTCACTTTAAACCGAGGACCATCAGTCCTATGCGGGTTGGCAAACCGTTGGGCCTTCTCCTGAGAGAGAGACAACCTCTCCACTACCTGGTCCCAAATCTGCTGCATTCGCTCCACAACAGAGTTAACACCCGGACAGACAGAAGCCTCCGCCTGTCCCGAAGAAAATCGAGGGTGAAACCCAAAATGGCAGAAAAATGGAGACATCAAGGTGGCAGAGCTAGCCCTATTATTAAGAGCAAACTCAGCCAAAGGCAAAAAAGAGACCCAGTCATCTTGATCAGCAGACACAAAACATCTCAAATAAGTCTCCAAGGTCTGGTTTGTTCTCTCGGTTTGTCCATTGGTCTGAGGATGAAAAGCAGAGGAGAAAGATAATTGAACACAAAGTTTAGAACAAAATGTCCTCCAAAATCTGGAAACCAACTGGACTTCTCTGTCAGACACAATGTTCTCCGGAATGCCATGTAACCGAACCACGTGCTGAAGGAACAAAGACACCAATTCGGAGTAGGAAGGTAACTTAGGTAATGGCACAAGATGTATCATCTTGGAAAACCTATCACAGATTACCCAGATAACGGTCATTCTCTGAAAAACAGGGAGGTCGGAAATAAAATCCATAGAGATATGGGTCCATGGCCTCTTGGGCACAGGTAATGGCATTAACAAACCACTAGAGCGAGAGCAAGGCTTGGAGCGAGAGCAAGTCCCACTGGACTGCACAAATTCCCTGACGTCACGAGACAAAGTAGGCCACCAAAAGGACCGACTCACCAAGTCTCTGGTACCAAAAATCCCAGGATGACCAGCCAACGCGGAACAATGAATCTCAGACATCACACTCTTCTTCCACTGGTCTGGGACAAACAATTTACCAATATGGCAACGCTCAGGTTAATCCTCCTGACACCCTTCCAAGGCCAGTCTCAAATTGGGCGAGATGGCGGAAAGAACTACACCCTCTTTCAAAATAACAGTAGGATAAGATAACTCAGGAGAGTCCGCAAAAAACTCCTCGAGAGGGCATCCGCCTTAACAAAAAGAAACCACAAAATTAAAACGTGTGAAAAACAAGGCCCACCTGGCCTGTCTAGGATTAAGTCGCTTGGCTGATTCGAGATAAACCAGATTCTTATGGTCCGTGAGGACCAAGACCTGGTGTTTGGCTCCTTCCAGCCAATGTCTCCACTCTTCAAAGGCCCACTTCATGGCCAATAACTCCCGATTACCCACGTCATAATTACGTTCAGTTGGAGAAAATTTTCGAGAGAAAAAGGCACAAGGGTTACTCTTAGAGGTCTCTGGATCTCTTTGGGACAAAACGGCACCTGCCCCAATTTCAGAGGCATCAACCTCCACCTGAAACGGTAGAAAAACATCAGGCTGCCGTAGAACAGGAGCAGAAGTGAATCTCTGCTTAAGTTCCTGAAACGCAGAGACTGCCTCAGGAGGCCAATTCACCACATCAGAACCCTTTTTGGTCAAATCAGTCAATGGTTTAACAATACCGGAGAAATTACAATAAATTTACGATAAAAATTGGCAAAACCCAAGAATCTCTGAAGAGCCTTTAATGAAGTAGGTTGGACCCAATCACAGATGGCTTGAACCTTGACCGAGTCCATTTCAATAACAGAAGGAGACAAAATGAATCCCAGAAATGAGACCTTCTGTACGCCAAAAAGACACTTTGATCCCTTCACATACAGTGCATTCTCTCTCAAAATCTGGAACACAGTCCGAACATGTTTCACATGAGAGTCCCAGGCATTGGAAAAAATCAAGATATCATCCAAATAAACAATCAGAAATTTATCCACAAAATCCCTGAAAATATCATTCATGAAGGATTGGAAGACGGAAGGAGCATTAGTGAGCCCAAAGGGCATCACTAGGTACTCAAAATGCCCCTCTGGGGTATTAAACGCCGTCTTCCATTCATCCCCGTGCTTAATGCGAATAAGGTTATACGCCCCCCTGAGGTCAAGCTTGGTAAACCAACTAGCACTTTTCACCCTGGAAAACAGGTCAGAAATCAAGTGTAACGGATATTGATACTTCACAGTGATCTTATTCAAGAGACAATAATCAATACATGGCCTCAATGAACCATCCTTTTTGGCCACAAAGAAAAAAACGGCACCCAAGGGTGAAGAGGATGGTCTGATATGACCCTTCTCCAAAGACTCCTTGATATAAGATCGCATAGCATCGTGTTCAGGTACAGACAAGTTAAAAAGGCGACCTTTAGGAAATTTACCACCAGGCACTAATTCAATAGCGTAATCGTAGCTCCTGTGAGGGGGCAAAGATGCAGATTTACTTTCACTAAATACATCCGAAAAATCAGTCAAAAAGTCAGGAACATCCTGAGACTTGGGAGAGGCAGAAAAAACAGGAGTGTCTGTATTAACACATTGGCAGCCCCAACTGGTCACAGACACAGATTTCCAATCCAAAACAGGATTATGAGACTGTAACCAAGGGAAACCTAGTACAATAATGTCATGCAGATTATATAGCACCAGAAATGTGCAACTCTCCTGATGATCTGGTTCAACCCTCATTATCACCCCAAAGGGGTAGAATCAATGCCCAGTAGGGGAATAGACTTCCGCAGGGGTATCATGGGAAACCCACAAAGTTTGGCAAAGTCAAAATCCATCAGGTTAATAGCTGCTCCTGAATCAACAAAAGTCTGAGCAGAAAATGTGGACAAGGAGCAAATCAGGGTAACAGTCAACAGAAATTTAGTCTGAACACTACCCAAGACAACTGAGCGTGCAAAACGTCTTCCCCTCTTAGGGCAGACTGAAATAGCATGAGAGGCATCACCACAGTAGAAACATAACCCATTGCGCTTTCGAAACACATGACGCTGAGCCCCAGAAGTCACTCTATCACACTGCATGGGCTCAAAAGCTGGCTCACAAGGCAACACTATCTCACGCATACCTCTGCGCTCACGCAAACGTCTGTCAATTTGAATAGCCAATGACATAGAATAATTGAGACCAGAAAGAGCAGGGAATCCCACCATAACATCCTTTACATTCTCTGACAGCCCCTTCAGAAAAAGGGCTGCCAAAGCATCATCATTCCATTTGGTCAGGACTGCCCACTTTTGGAATTTCTGACAGTACAATTCAGTGTCTTCAAGACCCTGATTTAATGCCAACAAAGTTTTTTCAGCTTGATCAGTGACATAAGGTTCATCTTACATAACCCCAGAGCCAGAAAAAATGCATCAATATCATTCAAAACAGGATCCCCAGGTGTCAGGGAAAAAGCCCAATCCTGAGGATCGCTGCGCAGGAGAGAGATGACAATTTGAACCTGCTGTGCTGTGTTACTTGAAGACTTAGGCTTTAAGGCAAAAAACAACTTCCAGTTATTTTTGAAATTCAGAAATTTAGCCCGATCCCCCAAAAACAAATCTGGCATGGGAATCCTAGGTTCCACAACCGGCAAACCAGCAAGATAGGTAGCAATACTCTGAACCTCAGTGGCAAGCTGATCCACATGGCCAGACAACTGTGCAAACTCCATTGAGAGAAAAAAAAATCCTCCTCAGCACCCAGAGAAAAAGAGGGAAAAAATGCAACAGACAGAAAAAAAAAAAAAATCTCTGACTACTCTGACAACTTTTTTCTTTCCACACTATTTTTCCCTTCTGTGAGTACCATATAATTTTCAGTTATGGCCGGTGATACTGTTATGTTTCGGTAGCTGAGGACAGGAACAACAGCAGGGCAGCCGAACATCTGAGATGTTGGTAACTGATGGGTTGCAGATTCCTAAACTAACGACACAACTAGAGGTAGCCGTGGAGCGTTCCTACGTTGATCCTAGACGTCTCGTCACAGCCTGAGAGATAACTACACCTAAAGGCAAAAAGATGAAAGCTATTTGCCCCGGAGCAGATCCCCAAAGAAAATAGGAAGCCCCCAAACATATAATGGCGGTTAGACAAGATGAAAATACAAACATAGGCAGAAAATAGACTGAGCAAACGCTGGGGCCACATGCTGACTAAATAGGATAGGACAGGAGAGATTACTTTCTGCAACCCAGAAAACCCTACAAAAATCCAACAATTCTGATTACAAAAATGCTGAGATCACACGATCTCGCCACCCACTAAATCATATCTCAGTGTGAACAAAAACCAAGCCGCAGCCGCTGAAAAACAGGAGAAAGCAAAAGAGCAAATAACAGTAGCTGCAGAAAAACTGTGAGGAGCTCAGGCCCCAGGAGGGGACCTGGCTGACCTCCACAAAGTGCAGAAAACAATGCAAAAAGCAAGCACAAAAAGAAAAGTAAAAAATATCTTATCTGAAAGCAGGAGATGCAGGCAAGACTCCAGCAAACTTCCAAATGAACCAGTAACCACAATTGAGACAAGAACAATTGATCACCGGCAACCATCATGGGAGGGAACCTCCCTTATATCAGACCAGTCCGTGATTCCAGATTGCCACTCCTCGCTGAAAGGTTCAGTACTGTCTGTAACCACCAGAGGGAGCCTCTGCTCAGAAACCATCACTAGCACATTCATAACAGCTCTCTATGCTTCATCCTACATCTAAGAACTCTGATTGTGTCCCAACTGTTTCACCCAGCAAACTAAGTAAAACATCTTTGGAAACAGGCTTTCTTTTCCTACATTATACTGCTCTCAGATGGGGTAGCAAAAACCTGGTGACATATTCCCTTTAACTCAATGATTGAGTTGCACAGTTGATCAATGATTAACACTGTTGCTGTGCAATTCTGGGATCCTGGGTTCAAATCCCACCAATGATAAAATCTACAATGAATTTGTATGCTATCTCCATGATTGTTCGGGTTTCCTCCAGGTACCACAGTTTCCTCTCACACTCAGCTGATACACTAATGGGTAATTTAGATTGTCAGCCCCATTTGGGACAGTGATAATAATATCTGCAGAGTGCTATAGAAGTAAGGGAGCTATATAAGTGAATAAAATAAATTAGTAAACAATGACAGAATGGTTTTTATGCTCATATTTACACATTTGCTGTTAATTTCACAGAAGTTGTTCCCATAGCTTTGTAGGTTTTGTGTTTGAAAATGTCATCAGATTCTGCATCATGGCAGCACTTCATGAATGGTCTACAGTCGTGGCCAAAAGTTTTGAGAATGACACAAATATTAATTTTTACAAAGTCTACTGCTTCACTTTTTCTAATGGCAATTTGCATATACTCCAGAATGTTATAAAGAGTGATCAGCTTAACAGCAATTACTTGCAAAGTCAATATTTGGCTAGAAAATGAACTTTATCCCCCAAAACCATTTCAACATCATTGCAGCCCTGCCTTAAAAGGACCAGCTAACCTCTTTTCAGTGATTGCTCCATTAACACAGGTGTGGGTGTTGAGGACATGGCTAGAGATCAATCTGTCATGATTAAGTAAGAATGACACCACTGGACACTTTAAAAGGAGGCTGGTCCTTGGCATCATTGTTTCTCTTCTGTTAACCATGGTTATCTCTAAAGAAACATGTGCAGTCATCATTGCAATGCACAAAAATGGCCTAACAGGGAAAAGTATCGCAGCTAGAAAGATTGCACCTCAGTCAACAATCTATCGCATCATCAAGAACTTCAAGGAGAGAGGTTCCATTGTTGCCAAAAAGGCTCCAGGGCGCCCAAGAAAGACCAGCAAGATCCAGGACCGTCTCTTAAGTGTTTCAGCTGCGGGATCGGGCTACCAGCAGTGCAGAGCTTGCTCATGAATGGCAGCAGGCAGGTGTGAGTGCATCTGCACGCACTGTGAGGCGGAGACTCTTGGAGCAAGACCTGGTCTCAAGGAGCGCAGCAAAGAAGCCACTTCTCTCCAGAAAAAACATCATGGACAGACTGATATTCTGCAAAAGGTACAGGCAGTGGACTGCTGAGGACTGGGGTAAAGTTATTTTCTCTGATGAATCCCCTTTTCGATTGTTTGGGACATCAGGAAAACGCCTCATTCGGAGAAGACAAGGTGAGCGCTATCACCAGTCTTGTCTCATGCCAACTGTTAAGCATCCTGAAACCATTCATGTGTGGGGTTGCTTCTCAGCCAAAGGAATCGCTCTCTCACAGTCTTGCCTAAAAACACAGCCATGAATAAAGAATGGTACCAGAATGTCCTCCAAGAGCAACTTCTCCCAACCCTCCAAGAGCAGTTTGGTGATCAACAATGCCTTTTCCAGCATGATGGAGCATCTTGCCATAAAGCAAAGGTGATAACTAAATGGCTCAGGGAACAAAACATAGAGATTTTGGGTCCATGGCCTGGAAACTCCCCAGATCTTAATCCCATTGAGAACTTGTGGTCAATCATCAAGAGACGGGTGGACAAACAAAAACCTAAAAATTCTGACAAAATGAAAGCATTGATTGTGCAAGAATGGACTGCTATCAGTCAGGATTTGGTCCAGAAGTTGATTGAGAGCATGCCAGGGAGAATTGCAGAGGTCCTGAAGAAGAAGGGTCAACACTGCAAATATTGACTTGCTGCATTAACTCATTCTGTCAATATAAGCTTTTGTTACTCATATGTTTGCAATTATTATATTTCTGTCTGTGTTAAAAACATCTGTCAAACACACATAAAAACCAGAGGGCAGCAGATCATGTGAAAATATAATATTTGTGTCATTCTCAAAACTTTTGGCCATGACTGTATACTTCAAGAGGTACATATACAATAAACTATGGATCTATCGGGTCAATACATTCTCTAAACTAAACTTTTATTCTTTTTTTCAATAAATTTGGTGAACATTTAAACTTTTACAATAGTGTGGCGGGACATACATTGGGTACGGAAAGTATTCAGACACCTTTACATTTTTCACTCTTTGTTTCATTGCAGCCATTTGGTAAATTCAAACAAATTATTTTTTCTCATTAACCCCTTCACCCCCAAGGGTGGTTTGCACGTTAATGACCGGGCCAATTTTTACAATTCTGACCAGTCTCTTTATGAGGTTATAACTCTGGAACGCTTCAACGGATCTTCGCGATTCTGAGACTGTTTTCTCGTGACATATTGTACTTCACGTTAGAAGTAAAATTTCTTTGATATAACGTGCGTTTATTTTTGAAAAAAACGCAAATATGGCGAAAATTTTTAAAATTTTGCAATTTTCAAACTTTGAATTTTTATTCCCTTAAAACAGAGAAATATATCACACAAAATAGTTAATAAATAACATTTCCCACATGTCTACTTTACATTAGCACAATTTTGGAACCAAAATTTTTTTTGTTAGGAAGTTATCAGGGTTAAAAGTTGACCAGCGATTTCTCATTTTTACAACAAAATTTACAAAGCCATTTTTTTTAGGGACCACCTCTCATTTGAAGTCACTTTGAGGGGTCTATATGGCAGAAAATACCCAAAAGTGACACCATTCTAAAAACTGCACCCCTCAAGGTACTCAAAACCACATTCAAGAAGATTATTAACCCTTCAGGTGCTTCACAGGAACTAAAGCAACCTGGAAGGAAAAAATGAATATTTAACTTTTTAGCCACAAAAATGATCTTTTACAAACTTTTTTTTTATTTTCATAAGGGTAAAAGGAGAAAATGGACAGATAAGGTTATTATGCAATTTCTCCTGAGTACGCCAATACCCAATATGTGGGGGAAAACCACTGTTTGGGCACACGGCAGAGCTCGTAAGGGAAGGAGCGCCGTTTGACTTTTTCAAACTAAAATTGGCGGGAATTGAGATTGGACGCCATGTCGTGTTTGGAGAGCCCCTGATGCGCCTAAACAGTGGAAACCCCCACAAGTGACACCATTTTGGAAACTAGACCCCCTAAGGTACTTATCTACATCTGTTGTGAGCACTTTGAACCCCCAAGTGTTTCACAAAAGCTTATAATGCCTGGGTGTGAAAAAAAAAAAAAACAATTTTCCACAAAAATGATTTTTTAGTCCCAAATTTTTGAATTTTCCCAAGGAAATTGGACCCCAAAAGTTGTTGTCCAACTTGTCCTTAAGACGCTGATACCCCATATGTGGGGGGGGGAACTGTTTGGGTGCACGGCAGGGCTTGGAAAGGAAGTAGTTTGGAATGCAGACGTTGATGGTGGTCATGTTCCGTTTGCAGTGCCCCAGATGAGCCTAAACAGTGGAAACCCCCCACAAGTGACCCCATTTTGGAAACTAGACCCCCTAAGGAACTTATCTAGATCTTTGGTGAGCACTTTGAACCCCAAGTGCTTCACACAAGTTTATAATGCCCGGGCATGAAAATAAAAAATCCTATTTTTTTCCCACAAAAATTATCTTTTAGTCACAAATTTTTTATTTTCCCAAGGGTAACAGGAGAAATTGGACCACATAAGTTGTTGTCCAATTTGTCCTGAGTACGCTGATACCCCATATGTGGGGGGGAACCACTGTTTGGGCGCACGGCAGAACTCGGAATTGAAGGAGCACCATTTGACTTTTTCCAACCAAAATAGGCTGGAATTGAGATTGGATGCCATGTTGCATTTGGAGAGCCCCTGATGTGCCTAAACAGTGGAAACCCCCACAAATGACCCCATTTGGGAAACTAGACCCCCTAAGGAACTTTTCTAGATCTTTGGTGAGCAATTTGAACCCCCAAGTGCTTCACACAAGTTTATAACGTAGAGCCGTAAAATTTAAAAATCATATTTTTTCCACAAAAATGATCTTTTCACCCCAATTTTTATTTTTCCAAGGGTAACAAGACTTTAAAAGTTATTGTGCAATTTGTCCTGAGTGCGCTGATACCCCATATGTGGGGGTAAACCACTGTTTGGGTGCATGGCAGAGTTTGGAAGGGAAGGAGCGCCGTCTGACTTTTTCAACGCAGAATTGGCTGGACGCCATGTCGTGTTTGGAGAGCTCCTGATCTGACTAAACAGTGGAAACCCCCATAAATGACACCATTTTGGAAACTAGACCCCTCAAGGAACTTATCTAGATGTGTGGTGAGAACTTTTAACCCCCAGGTGTTTCACTAAAGTTTATAACGCACAGCCGTAAAATAAAAAATCTTTTTTTTTTTACAAAAATTATTTTTTCGCCCCAATATTTTATTTTCACAAGGGTAACAGAAGAAATTGGAACCCAAAAGTTGTTGTCCAATTTGTCCTGAGTACGCTGATACCCAATATGTGGGAGAAAACTACTGTATGGGCGCACGTCAGGGCTCGGAAGGGAAGTAGTGACGTTTTGGATTGCAGACTTTGATGGAATGGTCTGGGGGCGTCATGTCACATTTGGAGAGCCCCTGATGCACCTATACAGTGGAAACCCCCCACAAGTGACCCCATTTTGGCAAATAGACCCCACAAGGAACTTATCTAGATGTGTGGTGAGCACTTTGAACCCCGAAGTGCTTCACAGAAGTTTATAACGTACAGCCGTAAAAATAATAAATCTTTTTTTTTTTACAAAAATGATTATTTTCGCCCCCAATATTTTATTTTCACAAGGGTAACAGGAGAAATTGGTCCCCAAAAGTTGTTGTCCATTTTGTCCTGAGTACGCTGATACCCAATATGTGGGAGAAAACTACTGTATGGGCGCACGTCAGGGCTCGGAAGGGAAGTAGTGACGTTTTGGATTGCAGACTTTGATGGAATGGTCTGGGGGGTCATGTCGCATTTGGAGAGCCCCTGATGCGCCTAAACAGTGGAAACCCCCCACAAGTGACCCCATTTTGGAAAATAAACCCCACAAGGAACTTGTCTAGATGTGTGGTGAGCATTTTGAACCCCGAAGTGCTTCACAGAAATTTATAACGCACAGCCGTAAAAATAAAAAATCCTTTTTTTTTTGCAAAAATGATTTTTTTGCCCCAATATTTTATTTTTACAAGGGTAACAGGAGAAATTGGACCCCAAATGTTGTTGTCCAATTTGTCCTGAGTACGCTGATATCCAATATGTGGGAGAAAACTACTGTATGGGTACACGTTGGGGCTCAGAAGGGAAGTAGTGACGTTTTGGATTGCAGACTTTGATGGAATGGTCTGGGGGCGTCATGTCGCATTTGGAGAGCCCCTGATGCGCCTAAACAGTGGAAATCCCCAACAAGTGACCCCATTTTGGAAAATAGACCCCACAAGGAACTTATCTAGATGTGTGGTGAGTGCTATGAAGCCCCAAGTGCTTCACAGAAGTTTATAATGTACAGCCGTAAAAACAAAAAAATATTTTTTTTTGTACAAAAATGATATTTTCGCCCCCAGTTTTTTATTTTCCCAAGGGTAACAGAAGAAATAGGACAAGTTGCACAATAACTCTTGGGGTCCAGAGTACGCTGATACCCCATATGTGGGGATAAACTACTGTTTGGACGCATGGCAGAGCTGAGAAGTGAAGGAGCACCGTTTGACTTTTTCAACGCAGAATTGGCTGGAATTGAGATCAGACGCCATGTCACATTTGGAGAGCCCCTAATGTGCCTAAACAGCGGAAACCCCCCAATTCTAACTCCAACCCTAACCCCAACACACCTCTAACCCTAGTCCCAACCCTAAACACAAACCTAACCCTAACACACCACTAATCCCAACCCTAACCCTAATCCTAACTTTAGCGCCAACCCTAACCCTAACTTTAGCCACAACCCTAACCCTAACCCTAATGGGAAAATGGAAATAAATACTTTTTTTTAATTTTATTATTTTTCCCTTACTAAGGGGGTGATAAAGGGGGGTTTGATTTACTATTTATAGCGGGTTTTTATGATTGGCAGCTGTCACGCTAAAAGACGCTTTTTATTGCAAAAATAGTTTTTGCATCATCACATTTTGAGAGCTATAATTTTTGCATATTTTGGCAAACAGAGTCATGTGAGGTCTTATTTTTTGCGGGACGAGTTGACGTTTTTATTGGTACCATTTTAGAGCACGTGACGTTTTTGATCGCTTTTTATTTTGATTTTTGGGAGGTTAGAATGAACAAAAATCAGCTATTCATGAATTTCTTTTGGGGGAGGCGTTTATACCGTTCCGCGTGTGGTAAAATTGATAAAGCAGTTTTATTCTTCGGGTCAGTACGATTATGGCGATACCTCATTTATATCATTTTTTCATGTTTTGGCGCTTTTATAGAATAAAAACAATTTTATATAAAAAATAATTATTTTTGCATCGCTTTATTCTGCGAGCTATAACTTTTTATTTTTTTGCTGATGATGCTGTATGGCAGCTCGTTTTTTGCGGGACAAGATGACGTTTTCAGCGGTACCGTGTTTATTTATATCGGTCTTTTTGATCGCGTGTTATTCCACTTTTTGTTCGGCGGTATGATGATAAAGCATTGATTTTTTGCTTCGTTTTTTTTTTTTTTTTAAGGGGTTCACTAAAGGGGTTAACTAGTGGGACAATTTTATAGGGGGGGTCGTTACGGACGCGGTGATACCAAATATGTGTACTTTTATTGCTTTGTTTTTTTTATTTACAGGAAGAAGTGAATTTATTGGGGAATATATATATATTTTTTTATTTATTTTGGATTTTTTTTTAAAACATGTTTATTTTTATTTTTTTAACTTTTTTACTTTGTCCCAGGGTGGGACATCACTGTATTTTATCAGATCACTGGTGTGACAGTGTGCACAGCACTCTGTCACACCAGCGATCGCTCAGGCAGTGCAGCAGGCTTCTCAGTGCCTGCTCTCGGCAGGCACTGAGGTAGCCGCCTCCCTCCAGGACCCCGGCGCCATCTTGGATCCGGGTCCTGGGAGGGAGGAAGCCCTCAGAACAGCGCGATCACATCGCGCTGCTCTGAGGGTCTCAGGGGGGCGCGCAGGGAGCCCCCACCCTGCGCGATCCTCCCCTGTGCCCCCAGTACACCGCGATCATGTTTGATCGCGGTGTGCAAGGGGTTAATGTGCCGGGAGCGGTCCGTGACCGCTCCTGACACACAGTCATGGGTGTCAGCTGTGATAATCAGCAGACACCCGGCCGCGATCGGCTGCGCTCCCCCCGGGAGCGCGTCCGATCGCACGAGACGTACTATCCCGTCCCCGCTCATACGGGCCCAGGTACAATGGACGGGATAGTACGTCCGATGGCAGTAAGGGGTTAATGTTCACTCTGCACACCATCTTGACTGAAAAAAACAGATATGTAGAAATTTTTGCAAATTTATTAAAAAAGAAAAACTTAAATATCACATGGTCATAAGTATTCAGGCCCTTTGCTCAGTAATGAGTAGAAGCACCCTTTTGAGCTAGTACAGCCATGAGTCTTCTTGGGAATGATGGATTTGGGGATCCTCTGACATTCTTCCTTGCAGATCCTCTCCAGTTCCGTCAGGTTGGATGGTGAACGTTGGTGGACAGCCATTTTCAGGTCTCTCCAGCCATGCTTAATTGGGTTTAGGTCAGGGCTCTGGCTGGGCCAGTCAATAATGGTCACAGAGTTGTTCTGAAGCCACTCCTTTGTTATTTTAGCTGTGTGCTTAGGGTCATTGTCTTGTTGGAAGGTGAACCTTCATCCAAGTCTGAGGTCCAGAGCACTCTGGAAGAGGTTTTGATCCAGGATATATCTGTACTTGGCCGTATTAATGTTTCCTTCAATTGCAACCAGTTGTCCTGTCCCTGCAGCTGGAAAATTCTCCCAAAGCATAATGCTGCCACTACCATGTTTCACTGTTGGGATTGTATTGGGCAGGTGATGAGCAGTGCCTGGTTTTCTCCACACATACCTCTTAGAATTATCATCAAAAAGTTCTATCTTCATCTCATCAGACCAGAGAATCTTATTTTTCACAGTGTGGGAGTCCTTCACGTGTTTTAAGCAAACTCTATGCAGGCTTTCATATGTCTGGCACTGAGGAGAGGCTTCCATTGGGCCACTCTGCCATAAAGGCCCGACTGGTGGAGGGCTGCAATGATAGTTGATTTTGTGGAACTTTCTCCCTTCTCCCTACTGCATCTGTGGAGTTCAATGATACACAAATAACCAGAGACCCCACATCCTAATTAAATGTATCAATCACATCCTATCATGGGAAATTAGGGGTGGACATGGAAATGTATAGACACATCGATAGCATAAATAAACAAAACCACCGAAGTGGAAAAAGGATGTACTAGTCTATGTATAAAACAAGAATCTTTATTAGTTAACAAAACTGAAAAAGTTAAAGGCAGTAAGGGGCATACACAACACCCAAGTGGATGCACTAGGGCACATATGCAGATTAAAAATACGAAAAGGGGCACACCACCCCCAACAACCCTCAAAATTTATCAAGATAAATTGCACTGTGATTAACAAAATACAGACAGGTGACGGTATCTAATGAACAAATATTCCTAGAATGCACATGTGAAGCATAATAAACATGGATCCAAGGATTAAAAGACTTCATTAACACATAGCTATGCTTCACATGTGCATTCTAGGAATATTTGTTATTAGACACCGTCATCTGTCTGTATTTTGTTAATAACAGTGCAATTTATCTTGATAAATTTTGAGGGTTGTTGGGGTTGGTGTGCCCCTTTTCGTATTTTTAATCTGCATATGTGCCCTAGTGCATCCACTTGGGTGTTGTGTATGCCCCTTACTGCCTTTAACTTGTTTCAGTTTTGTTAACTAATAAAGATTCTTGTTTTATACATAGACTAGTACATCCTTTTTCCACTTCGGTGGTTTTGTTTATCTGTGGAGTTCAGCCAAGGTAATCTTGGGGTTCTTCTTTACCTCTCTCACCAAGGCTCTTCTACCACGATTGAACAGTTTGGCTGGAAGGTCCCTGGTGGTCCCAAACTTCTTCCATTTAAGGATTATGGAGGCCACTGTGCTCATAGGAACCTTGAGTACTGCAGAAATTCTTTTGTAACCTTGACCAGATCTGTGCCTTGCCAGAATTCTATCTTTGAGCTCCTTGGCCAGTTCCTTTGACCTCATGATTCTCATTTGGTCTGACATGCACTGTGAGCTGTGAGGTCTTATATTGATAGGTGTGTGCCTTTACAAATCAAGTCCTATAAGTTTCATTAAACACAGTTGGACTCCAATGAAGAAGTTGAACCATCTCAACGAGGATCACAAGGAAATGGACAGCATGTGAGTTAAATATGAGTGTCTGAGCAAAGGGTCTGAATACTTAAGACCATGTGTGTTAGGGTTTGAGTTCCCGCTACTGCACAAGGGGAGTCTCGAACCAGTCCTGCTGCGGTCTCCCATCCATCTCCGGGCGCAGTGGAGCATGCTCAGCAAAGACGTCGGTCCCAGAGTCTCGCCTGGTCTAATACTGTTCAGAGACTTGCTGCTGCCTCTCCAGGTTCTGCTATTGTAGCCAGTACTGGTCAGCGGCGAGCAGACGTCTTTAGGACTAAGTCCTGCATTTCACCTTCTGAGCATGCCCTGGGTAAGATCTCTCATCAGAGATCAGGGGTCACATGCTCAGGTACTGCAGCAGCTCCTATTGGCCCGCCAGGAAGGTCCTGAAACTACATGTGCTCTGGAACAGTTTCTCATTGGTCCTTTTTTGGCAGGTCCTGTAGTTGTTACTATAAAAGGGTTGCATGGCCTTGCGGCCATGCGCTAGTATCAATTGCATTATCTGCTTTGCGCAAGTGTGATCATGCACACATGTGGTTAGGGCTCGGCTGAAATAAGCCCCTATAATACCGGCACCTCCGGTGAGGAGATTTGTATGCACGTGTTCAAGGCTTGGCTGAAATAAGCCCCTAAAATACCGGCTTCACCGGTGAGGAGTTGTTTGTTTGTGTTGCTGACTGCATGACCACGGACTGCTATCCGCACAGCAGTTATCTGTGTAGCCCTGTGGTGTTAACAGGACACAGTCGTTATCTCAGCGGCTTTACCGCAGCGACTCTGTGGTGTAACAGAGTTCGCTTATACAGTCATATAGTGCCACAGCATCTATGTTTGCGACTCTGTGAAGTAACAGAGTTCGCCTTTACCGCCATCTTACTAGCAGCAGGCTCTGCCTGCAGGTGGACCCCGGGCTGCGAACGCACCCACTATTTATATTTATTTGGTGCGTTCCGCAGACCCTAACAATGTGATATTTCAGTTTTTCTTTTTTAATAAAATTTGCAAAAAATTCTACATTTCTGTTTTTTTTTTTGAGTCAAGATGGGGTGCAGAGTGAACATTAATGAGAAAAAAAATAACTGTTTTGAATTTACCAAATGGCTGCAATGAAACAAAGAATGAAAAATTTAAAGGGGTCTGAATACTTTCCGTACCCACTGTATGTTGTGAGTAGAATGGCACCTTCATCAACTAGAAATAATTTACTATATACTGCTGCTCCAATTGATAACCCTTGTCCACTTATCCTATAATGGCATATGAATATTATGATGAGACATAGCCTTGCAATAAAAGTCCATAATCCATAGAGTTTGACATTACTTATGAGCACTTTTGATAGAAATGGATTTTCTTAGAGACACTTTACCTCACATTTTGTACAGTTTACAAAATCTGCTCTATACCTGACACTGTTACTGGCCTTTACTATGGCTGGGAATATTTTATGATTTGAGGAGACAATACAGTATGTTTAGCACTACTGTATGTGAACTGCATTGCTTCTACATATACAGTGCCTTGAAAAGATATTCATACCTCGTGAACCTTTCAACATTTTTTCACCTTACATCCACAAACTTAAATGTATTTTTTTTTATTTTATGTGACAAATAGTGTTGAGCATTCCGATACCGCAAGTATCGGGTATCGGCCGATATTCGCTGTATCGGAATTCCGATACTTAGTTCCGATATTTTTCATATATCGTATACCGGAATCGGAAGTTCCCATAATTCTTTGAGAGGCAATGTGATTTTAGTCAGCCAATGAGGAATCTTATGAAGTGTGGGCACATCCTGTAATGCTGCGGTCATCTTAACTAATGGCATGGCTGTGATTGGCTGCTGAAATGATGTCAGAATGCACTATAAAAGGCGCCGCCGCCATTTTAGCGTCACTGTGCTGTGAACTCAGTTAGGGACAGAACGCTGCTGTGCTGACTCTGAGGGACAGTTAGACATTGCGATTTTGTGTACTCTACTGTGCTTTAGGCAGGCTAGTTTACCAACCGCTGTGTAAAGCTTCCTTTTGCCAGTGTTGTTTTAACAGCTCTGTGCAAGGTGTGTGTGAGTGCAGGTGACGCTGCAGTTTGCTCTGCATCCACCGCTGTTTGTAGGCATCTGCACGTGTCACTCACTGACTCTTTTTTTTTATTTGATTTTGTGGAATTGGTGCAGCTCCATTATATTTGCCAAAAATCTAATCTATTAGTGTGACGCGCTTCCATCCGTATACAATACATTGGTTGCAAACACTATAGAAGTAGACAAAGGGGCCTTTCACAGCTACTGAACAGTTGTGTTTCAGTGTTCACTGTAGTCTGTGAGCTTTTCATTTTTTGAGTGCAGATCACGCTCCAGTTAGTTCTTCAACTACTGCTGGTTGTAGTCTGCTGAGCGTGTGTCACTGCCTCATCCTTCACTAATTGGTGCTGCTCCATTATATTTGCCAAAAATCTAATCTATTAGTGTGACGCGCTTCCATCCGTATACAATACATTGGTTGCAAACACTATAGAAGTAGACAAAGGGGCGTTTCACAGCTACTGAACAGTTGTGTTTCAGTGTTCACTGTAGTCTGTGAGCTTTTCATTTTTTGAGTGCAGATCACGCTCCAGTTAGTTCTTCAACTACTGCTGGTTGTAGTCTGCTGAGCGTGTGTCACTGCCTCATCCGTCACTAATTGGTGCTGCTCCATTATATTTGCCAAAAATCTAATCTATTAGTGTGACGCGCTTCCATCCGTATACAATACATTGGTTGCAAACACTATAGAAGTAAACAAAGGGGCGTTTCACAGCTACTGAACAGTTGTGTTTCAGTGTTCACTGTAGTCTGTGAGCTTTTCATTTTTTGAGTGCAGATCACGCTCCAGTTAGTTCTTCAACTACTGCTGGTTGTAGTCTGCTGAGCGTGTGTCACTGCCTCATCCTTCACTAATTGGTGCTGCTCCATTATATTTGCCAAAAATCTAATCTATTAGTGTGACGCGCTTCCATCCGTATACAATACATTGGTTGCAACACTATAGAAGTAGACAAAGGGGCGTTTCACAGCTACTGAACAGTTGTGTTTCAGTGTTCACTGTAGTCTGTGAGCTTTTCATTTTTTGAGTGCAGATCACGCTCCAGTTAGTTCTTCAACTACTGCTGGTTGTAGTCTGCTGAGCGTGTGTCACTGCCTCATCCTTCACTAATTGGTGCTGCTCCATTATATTTGCCAAAAATCTAATCTATTAGTGTGAGCGCTTCCATCCGTATACAATACATTGGTTGCAAACACTATAGAAGTAGACAAAGGGGCCTTTCACAGCTACTGAACAGTTGTGTTTCAGTGTTCACTGTAGTCTGTGAGCTTTTCATTTTTTGAGTGCAGATCACGCTCCAGTTAGTTCTTCAACTACTGCTGGTTGTAGTCTGCTGAGCGTGTGTCACTGCCTCATCCTTCACTAATTGGTGCTGCTCCATTATATTTGCCAAAAATCTAATCTATTAGTGTGACGCGCTTCCATCCGTATACAATACATTGGTTGCAAACACTATAGAAGTAGACAAAGGGGCCTTTCACAGCTACTGAACAGTTGTGTTTCAGTGTTCACTGTAGTCTGTGAGCTTTTCATTTTTTGAGTGCAGATCACGCTCCAGTTAGTTCTTCAACTACTGCTGGTTGTAGTCTGCTGAGCGTGTGTCACTGCCTCATCCTTCACTAATTGGTGCTGCTCCATTATATTTGCCAAAAATCTAATCTATTAGTGTGACGCGCTTCCATCCGTATACAATACATTGGTTGCAAACACTATAGAAGTAGACAAAGGGGCCTTTCACAGCTACTGAACAGTTGTCTGCAGTGTTCACTGCAGTCTCTGAGGAATAACCACACTTAGGCCTTATAACTTTTCTGACTTTCTTTATCAATCTACCAAGATGAAGAAGGCAGGGAGTAAGGCACGTGGTCGTGGCCGGGGAGTTTCAGCAGGGAGAGGCGTGGGGATTCTGTGGCTGCTGCCGCACCCAGTGACACAGCATCCACCAGTTTTCCCCGTGAGCGTTCCTTTATGCGCACTTTTGTAGGAGCTCAGCGTACCCCTCTGCTGCGGGAAGAACAAATTGAAGCCGTTGTTGGTTGGATGGCAGCCAATGCATCGACTTCAATTGCTTCCACCTCCTCTCAGGACCACAGCACTGTTGAACAACCATCTGTCTCTTCACCGCCTGCCAAATTGCCCAGGCAGTCAGAGAGTTATGAACTGGAGCCAGCTGAGTCTCTGCTTCTGTTCTCAGAATCTGTTGGCTTGGAAACAGGGGCCCAGCCAAGCAGCATTCTGGAATGTGAAGAAGAGGCAGTATGCAGTGATGCGCAACAGCTGTGTCTCTCTGAATGTGAAGAGGCGGGTGAGCCAGTGCCGATGGTCAGCACACCGCAGAACGCATCTGATGATGATGAGACTCAGGTGCCATTTTCTGTTGAGCAAGGTGCTGGCCAGACCACCCAACAGCAGCAGGTGTTGGAAGAGGGTAGTGGAGATGATGAGGTCCAAGACCCAACATGGCGTGAGGAACAGGAAGGTGGTGGTAGCAGCTCTGAGGAAGAGATTGCCCCAACGGTCCAAACAGTAAGGAGAGGTAGGCTGCAGACTCGGTTGCCTGTACCCTCCAGTTTGGCACCCGTTCGTAGCAGTTCTCTTCCAACAGCCAAACCGGGCGCTCCCAGGACTTGCACTGCGTGGTCCTTTTTTGACACACTTGCAGATGATATTTGCTATGTCAAATGCAAGCTGTGTAATCAAAAAGTTAAAAGAGGTAAAAATATCAGTAACCTCAATACCACAAATATGTGGAAACATGTACGGACAAAGCACGTAGCTGAGTTACAAAGACACACTGGAGATGTAGGCCAACCTACAGCAGCACCTACATCTTCAGCTCGTGTTGGAGCCTCTTCCTCCAGCTCACACACAGCTGGTTCGGCTTCCTCACAGGATCGCCATGGAAGAACCTCTGTAACTGTTGTCCAGAGACCCAGTGTTATTCCACCCACAGCTGCAAGTTCCCTGTCATCCTCACACTCCCAGGCCACAAAACAGCCATCGGTAGCACAGGCATGGGATAAAAGACGCCATACTCGGCAAACCATCCACGAGCACAGGCTCTGAATGCTGGCATTGCAAAACTCCTGTCCCTTGAAATGCTGTCATTCAGGCTGGTGGAGACTGACAGTTTCCGTGACTTAATGTCATTGGCAGTCCCACAATACAATGTGCCCAGCCGATTTTATTTCAGCAGGCAAGCCGTCCCTGGTCTGCAAAAGCATGTTGAGGGAAAAATTAAACATGCGCTACTAAACGCCGTCAGTAGCAAGGTCCACCTGACCACCGATGCGTGGACCAGTACCCATGGCCAGGGACGATACCTTTCCCTCACTGCCCATTGGGTCAATGTTGTGGAGCCGGGTACAGATCTTGCGAGTGGCGCTGTACGTGTTCTGCCAACTCCAAGGATTGCAGGAATCAAGTCTGTCCACATTGACTCCTCCTCCTACTCCAGTTCCTCAGAATCATCGCTGCAGGAGCCGTCACGGTCTACCTCCACATGGACCCGTGAACGTTTACCTGATGCGACCGATATGAGCACAGCCGTGGCCAAACGTCAACAGGCCGTCCTGAAATTAATTTACATGGGGAATCGAAGCCACACAGCGCAGGAGCTCTGGAATGCCATCAAGCAGGAGAGCGACGTGTGGTTTTTGCCAGCGAATCTCCAGCCAGGCTTGGTAGTGTGTGACAATGGCCGAAATCTGGTGGCAGCTCTGGGCCTTGGCAACCTCACTCACATACCATGTCTGGCACATGTGCTCAACTTGGTCGTGCAGAGTTTTTTGAGGGACTATCCGGATCTTGATGCACTGCTGCACAAGGTCCGCCTAGAGTGCGCTCACTTGCGACGTTCCAGCATGGCCAGATCGCGCATTGCAGCTCTGCAACGCAGATTTTGCCTTCCTGAACATCGCATCATATGTGACGTACCCACCAGGTGGAATTCCACGTTACATATGTTGGAGCGGTTGTGTGAGCAGCAGCCAGCAGTAATGGAGTATCAGCTGCATCAGGCGCAATCAACTCGCAATTTGCGTCGTTCACACTTCACCACTACTGAGTGGGCCTCTATGAAGGACATCTGCCACGTTTTGCGTGCGTTTGATGAGTCAACGCGGATGGCGAGTGCAGATGATGCACTAGTCAGCCTGACTGTCCCCTTATCTGCCTGCTTCAAAAAACACTGCAAGCAATAAGGGATGAGGTTTTGGAAGAGGTGGAGGATGAGGAGTCACAAATTCCATCACCTTCTGGACAGTCAGCGCAACGTGGTTCCTCACAAAGGGCTGGGCAGTGTTCACTTTGTGAGGAGGATGAGGAGGAGTCAATGGAGGAGGAAGACATCGCTCCAGAGGGAGGTACACAACGCTCTAGTCAGTATGTAGAGCGAGGGTGGGGTGATGCAGAGCAGTCAGAGATGACGCCTCTTGCAGGGGACAGCGTTTCTTGGCCAGTTGGGAGTCTGCAGCACATGGTTGATTTCATGCTGCAGTGCCTGAGAAACGACCGCCGCATCGCCCACATTCTCACCACGTCTGATTATTGGGTGTACACCCTCCTAGACCCTCGCTACCGGGACATCTTACAAAGCCTCATCACACCGTTGAACCGGGAGCGTAAAATGCGGGAGTACCAAGACATACTGGTGCAATCCATAATGTTCTCCATTCCAGCCGAGAGCACTGCTGCTGCTACTGCTTTACAAAGCAGCTCTGTGCGTCGAGGCAGTGGAGACAGCTCTGCAACAAGAGGGAGCACAAGCAGCGCCTCTGCACAGGGCAAGACCAGTATGTTCCAAATGTGGCGAAGTTTTGTGGCAGCGCCACCAATGTCTACACCATCCGAGACGGCTCCAGTCAGCAGGAGGCAACGTTTCCATAAGATGGTGACAGACTACATGTCTTTCCCTCTCAGTGTACTCCCAGATGGCTCTTCCCCATTCAAGTTTTGGGTCTCTAAGCTGGATACATGGCCAGAGCTTAGCCAGTATGCATTGGAGGTGCTGGCTTGCCCTGCTGCCAGTGTATTATCGGAGCGCGTCTTTAGTGCCGCAGGTGGTGTACTAACAGACCGTCGCATGCGACTATCCTCCGATAATGTAGACCGGCTTACTTTTCTGAAAATGAACAAGGCATGGATCTCGCCAGAATTTGTCTGTCCGTTTTCAGATTAAATAACTGGTTCGCAACGTTATCCATGTCTCCTGTTCCCTACACATGCACAGAAAAACCCATGTCGAACATGCTCCAAATAGGGAAGAGCCGTCACCCTGATTGTTATGCTTAAAACAGGAAATTGTGAAGTTTTCCAGGCCTAGAATGATAAATTTTTATGACAAATATGGACAAATAATAATTTGTCATCACAGCGCATATCTGCACATGTCTATTATAAATGGTAACAAAAACTAAAACAGTCTTCACTTTTTGAAATTAATTCATAAAAGTACATTTCATACTTATCAATTAATGCTTTTTAAGGAACTTTATCTGTACCTGTAAGATAATGCAGTCAATGGATGTACAAATCATAAAATCCTCATAATCATCATCACGATTTTTATTTATGACAGACATTATAAAATACACATACTGATGCCAACTGTAACTTCACACACCATATATGAAATGGCCAGCATCTAAACCTGGTAATAATGTGCAATAATAAATTATTACATCTAGATAGTGCATCATGCATACTGACAATAGGTAGTACTAGTTATACCTGCAAGTGCTGTTGAAACAACCACAACAGATATAAATTAATAATGGTATATAGGTATCACAGTGCATAGTTACTCATGGACAATGTCGATGTAATACTGTACCTCAATAAAGTCAGCGTCAACCATTATGCTTGTTAGTCTTGTAGATTGTTAAAGAGGGAACGGTCTTTTTTGGTTGGTCATAGGTGGAGTATTAGACAGTAAATGATTACTGCTGTCGTATTTTTGGCGTCCCTAGTGCGCAATAACGCTGCGTAACGTCACATTTTATACAGTCATCTAATTGACACACGCTACCCTACCCTACGTGTGACAGTAGGAAGGTAGTGTTGACGGATAAAGCCTTGCGCAACCAGACATGCTTTTACCCTCTTCAACACTGTACAAGCAAAAAATGCATGATTGCAGCCGCAGACTTTATTGACGTACAGTATAACATCGCCATTACCCATCAGAGGCTGTCCACTGTCTGAAACAGACATAGAATATACCTTTGCTATCCGTAGCCTTTGTTTCACCTACACTTGCAGGCACACACTTAAATTGTGACAATGCATTATGTTTTTTTAAATGGTTATTTTTTATCGTACATTATTGTGTCATCACATTGATGAGTCCATGCTGGACATGTCATACATGGTGTACAAAGTAACTATTTTATTAACTTAAATAATTGAAATGTCTGTGACTGTCACATCTAAATTGCAATGATGATGATGATAAGTGACTATTACAAAATCCATTGTCTTCACTATGTTATGGTTTAACATAGCGTTCCTTAAGCATTATTCATAAATACAAAAATGGACTTTTATTGTTAAATTTACAACACTATATTTTGTAACCAATTTTTTGGGTGGTGTGTTGTTCCATTTCTTGTTGGCATGTGCATATATGCGTTTATATTTGCAGTGTCTTTATTTTTATTCTTGAAGTTAGGAAACATGTGTATCTTTGTACCGTGTTAGCCAGTAGATAGATAAATATTTAGACTTGAGAGTCCGCAGTGGTTGATACCTTTGAATGGATAACTGAAAAGATGGTAACAAATTGCAAGCTTTCGAGGCTACTCACGTCTCTTCATCAGGCAAAGACTAAACCAAAAAATGAAGCATCACATATTTCTATACACAACAGGACACAGGAATAGTGCAATAGGTAAGACAAGTAAGTGACGTGTAGCAGAACTGTCATTTTCACAGAGGGATGAACATAAATATTGGAACAGTTCCTAGATAACGATAGAAAGTTTTATTGCCCTCTGATTGGGGTCTTGTTTTGTGTTTTCATGCCCCTGGAAGGGCAGAGACGCAGATTCCTTAATTGATATAGAATGACATAAATCCGTGTGATCTATTCATTCCATCACTAACAGTGTCAAAGGTCATGATGAGCTTATATTCTGAAACCTTTGTATCTTTGTCATATTTGAAGTTATATTTTAATACCAGTAATTCCATATCCATCATGCTATGACCGGGCATACAAAAGTGTTTTGCCACAGGTAAATCCATTATTTTTGTCTTATCGTGTGGCGCTGATAATTCATCCTTGTTCTCATTTTTTGGCCGGTCTCCCCTCACTTGTCCCTCCCTCACTTGTCTTACCTATTCCTGTGTCCTGTTGTGTGTAGAAATATGTGATTCTTCCTTTTTTTTTTTAGTCTTAGCCTGATGAAGAGACCTGAGTAGTCTCGAAAGCTTTGAATTTGTTACCATATTTTCAGTTAGCCATTAAACGGTATCAACCACAGAGGACTCTCAAGTATAAATATTTTTCTATTCTTGGAATTGAAATTCATCATTTTATTGTCCTAGTAAAACTTCATTTATTCTTGTTTGAAGTACATACATTTGCAATGGCCACGTAACAAGGCAATAACTCAATATTTTGTGCCTACACCCTCCTTGACCCTGGGCTTCAACAGCGCCAGTTGCTGCTCAGAAGTGTTAGATGCACAGATGAAAACAATCGCTGATGTGTTTGTGGGGTTCAGTAACGCCTGCTGTTCCCCTGCTGTGTGTCTGGCAAAAATTACTGCTGCTAACTACAACTTCAACTTCAAACGTCTCATACTAGGCCTCTGCCTACACCCTCCTTGACCCTGGGCTTCAACAGCGCCAGTTGCTGCTCAGAAGTGTTAGATGCACAGATGAAAACAATCGCTGATGTGTTTGTGGGGTTCAGTAACGCCTGCTGTTCCCCTGCTGTGTGTCTGGCAAAAATTACTGCTGCTAACTACAACTTCAACTTCAAACGTCTCATACTAGGCCTCTGCCTACACCCTCCTTGACCCTGGGCTTCAACAGCGCCAGTTGCTGCTCAGAAGTGTTAGATGCACAGATGAAAACAATCGCTGATGTGTTTGTGGGGTTCAGTAACGCCTGCTGTTCCCCTGCTGTGTGTCTGGCAAAAATTACTGCTGCTAACTACAACTTCAACTTCAGACGTCTCATACTATGCCTCTGCCTACACCCTCCTTGACCCCGTCTTCAACAGCGCCAGTTGCTGCTCAGAAGTGTTAGATGCACAGATGAAAACAATCGCTGATGTGTTTGTGGGGTTCAGTAACGCCTGCTGTTCCCCTGCTGTGTGTCTGGCAAAAATTACTGCTGCTAACTACAACTTCAACTTCAAACGTCTCATACTAGGCCTCTGCCTACACCCTCCTTGACCCTGGGCTTCAACAGCGCCAGTTGCTGCTCAGAAGTGTTAGATGCACAGATGAAAACAATCGCTGATGTGTTTGTGGGGTTCAGTAATGCCTGCTGTTCCCCTGCTGTGTGTCTGGCAAAAATTACTGCTGCTAACTACAACTTCAACTTCAAACGTCTCATACTAGGCCTCTGCCTACACCCTCCTTGACCTTGGGCTTCAACAGCGCCAGTTGCTGCTCAGAAGTGTTAGATGCACAGATGAAAACAATCGCTGATGTGTTTGTGGGGTTCAGTAACGCCTGCTGTTCCCCTGCTGTGTGTCTGGCAAAAATTACTGCTGCGAACTACAACTTCAACTTCAAACGTCTCATACTAGGCCTCTGCCTACACCCTCCTTGACCCTGGGCTTCAACAGCGCCAGTTGCTGCTCAGAAGTGTTAGATGCACAGATGAAAACAATCGCTGATGTGTTTGTGGGGTTCAGTAACGCCTGCTGTTCCCCTGCTGTGTGTCCGGCAAAAATTACTGCTAGCTACCTAATCATGGTGAAAAAAACCTGACATCTCAAAGTGTCTAGTGCTACACATAGATATGAGGCTACACCCTGATTTCTAAGCTGTAAACATTTGAAACGTCAACTTTCAAACCATAAAATGATTAGTCTTTGTCACAAATCTGTAACAAAATAAATGTGACATATTATTACAGATATGCACGTGTCGAAAACAAATGCAAACACAAAATCCTACTTATGCTATAGGATACTGATGGTCAACCTTGTCACTCCATAGCTTAGACAAATCCAACTCACATCATGATGACTCCAATGCTGCAATGTTGGAAGTGCATAATGTGGGTTGAACTTTGACAACTGCTGCAGTGCGAAGGTTATACTTCAGTGTTCTTGCCTTTGAAATAAAAGCATACAAGTTAATATAATAATCCAATGTTGATTAAGGGACGTGATGTACACGTGTAATATTGTGCAAACAATGCATGTAGGAATAGTCCTCTTCAACATTACTTATATTTGTGTCATTTTAAAAAATACATTTTTGATTAGAAAGTTAACAGCCCATATCATAAAGGTCCTTCATGTAAACATGATAATCGCTAACAAAAATCATGCATTACCTTGGTAAAGTCAATAGTGCATAGTCACAATAGCAAAATATATACCTGTAAGTGGTGCTAAAAGAACGACAACTGATAGAATACGTGAATGATATATATTTATCAGACTGAATAGCGACATCTGTACAATGTCGATATAATACTGTACCTTAACAAAACAGCTGTGTCACACCTCACACTCGTTTTTCTTGTAGCTTGTTATGTAATAGGGCACATGCGTGTATGTTTCATCATAGGTGCATGTTTACTGAGTAAAGCAGTCATGACAACGCCTTTGTGTTGTCGGTACGCTTGCGATGATGAACGATGCGCACCGTAATGTTAGTCTGCGTCATAAGACGTACAGACGCTCCAATACCCAACGCGTCACAGCAGGAAGCCAGTCTGTGCGTCCAAACAAAGGCGCAACCATACATGCACGTAACCTTTTATAAAGCTACATAAAAAAAAGGATGTAGTAGTAACGCACACTTTATTGAGGTACAGTATTACATCGCCATTCACCATCTGTGGCTATGCAGTCTCATCTATATATACCTTATCTATCCGTTGTCATGCTTGCAAGTCCACAGTCAGGCATAAATATCTGTTTTCACTCTGCACTATGCACTTTTTAAATTTTTGTTTTGTTAATATAAATGATTGCCACATATTATCAGTATTACATGATGGAAATTTTAGATATTTTTTAAAAATTTTAGTGATATTATTCACCAATGTAAAGTTTTATGAATGTCAAAGAAAACTTGTAATGCTGATTATGTTTTTAAGTCAGCCATTCATTGTCTACACAATAAAAATGGTGTACATACTGTTACTTACCCATCATTAATGGATTCTGATGTGTACTTGTATGCTTTTATTTTAAACCGTATAGCAGATTATTTAACCTATTTTAATTGTGGTTTGCATTGCTTTTCAACATGTTAATGTATGCGTTTATGTTTGTAAATTATTAATTTACATATATTTTTTTAAGTTAAATCATCATCTTATGGTACTAAAGTTTATATTTCTCTTGTTTGGAGTATAGACATTTTTAATTGACACGTAACAAGGAAAATACTTGATATACTATTTAAACATCCTCCTTGACCCTGGGCTACAACAACGCCAGTTGTTGCTCGGAAGTGCTGTTAGCACAGTCTACACTTGCTCCTGTGTTACTGGGGTTCAGTAATGTCAGCTGTTCCCCTGCTGTGTGAACGGCAAAAAGTCCTGCTGCCTCCACCCTGTTCTCTTCTCATCCCTGGGCTACAACACTGCCAGTTGTTGCTCGGAAGTGCTGTTAGCACAGTCAACACTTGCTCCTGTGTTACTGGGGTTCAGTAATGTCAGCTGTTCCCCTGCTGTGTGAACGGCAAAAAGTCCTGCTGCCTCCATCCTGTTCTCTTCTCATCCCTGGGCTACAACACTGCCAGTTGTTGCTCGGAAGTGCTGTTAGCACAGTCAACACTTGCTCCTGTGTTACTGGGGTTCAGTAATGTCAGCTGTTCCCCTGCTGTGTGAACGGCAAAAAGTCCTGCTGCCTCCACCATGTTCTCTTCTCATCCCTTGGCTACAACACTGCCAGTTGTTGCTCGGAAGTGCTGTTAGCACAGTCAACACTTGCTCCTGTGTTACTGGGGTTCAGTAATGTCAGCTGTTCCCCTGCTGTGTGAACGGCAAAAAGTCCTGCTGCCTCCACCATGTTCTCTTCTCATCCCTGGGCTACAACACCACCAGTTGTTGCTCGGAAGTGCTGTTAGCACAGTCTACACTTGCTCCTGTGTTACTGGGGTTCAGTAATGTCAGTTGTTCCCTGCTGTGATAACGGCAAAAAGTCCTGCTGCCTCCACCCTGTTCTTTCTCATCCCTGGGCTACAACACCGCCAGTTGTTGCTCGGAAGTGCTGTTAGCACAGTCAACACTTGCTCCTGTGTTACTGGGGTTCAGTAATGTCAGCTGTTCCCCTGCTGTGTGAACGGCAAAAAGTCCTGCTGCCTCCACCATATTCTCTTCTCATCCCTGGGCTACAACACCGCCAGTTGTTGCTCGGAAGTGCTGTTAGCACAGTCTACACTTGCTCCTGTGTTACTGGGGTTCAGTAATGTCAGCTGTTCCCCTGCTGTGATAACGGCAAAAAGTCCTGCTGCCTCCACCCTGTTCTCTTCTCATCCGTGGGCTACAACACCGCCAGTTGTTGCTCGGAAGTGCTGTTAGCACAGTCAACACTTGCTCCTGTGTTACTGGGGTTCAGTAATGTCAGCTGTTCCCCTGCTGTGTGAACGGCAAAAAGTCCTGCTGTCTCCACCATGTTCTCTTCTCATCCCTGGGCTACAACACCGCCAGTTGTTGCTCGGAAGTGCTGTTAGCACAGTCTACACTTGCTCCTGTGTTACTGGGGTTCAGTAATGTCAGCTGTTCCCCTGCTGTGTGAACGGCAAAAAGTCCTGCTGCCTCCACCCTGTTCTCTTCTCATCCCTGGGCTACAACACTGCCAGTTGTTGCTCGGAAGTGCTGTTAGCACAGTCAACACTTGCTCCTGTGTTACTGGGGTTCAGTAATGTCAGCTGTTCCCCTGCTGTGTGAACGGCAAAAAGTCCTGCTGCCTCCACCCTGTTCTCTTCTCATCCCTGGGCTACAACACTGCCAGTTGTTGCTCGGAAGTGCTGTTAGCACAGTCAACACTTGCTCCTGTGTTACTGGGGTTCAGTAATGTCAGCTGTTCCCCTGCTGTGTGAACGGCAAAAAGTCCTGCTGCCTCCACCATGTTCTCTTCTCATCCCTGGGCTACAACACTGCCAGTTGTTGCTCGGAAGTGCTGTTAGCACAGTCAACACTTGCTCCTGTGTTACTGGGGTTCAGTAATGTCAGCTGTTCCCCTGCTGTGTGAACGGCAAAAAGTCCTGCTGCCTCAACCATGTTCTCTTCTCATCCCTGGGCTACAACACCGCCAGTTGTTGCTCGGAAGTGCTGTTAGCACAGTCTACACTTGCTCCTGTGTTACTGGGGTTCAGTAATGTCAGCTGTTCCCCTGCTGTGATAACGGCAAAAAGTCCTGCTGCCTCCACCCTGTTCTCTTCTCATCCCTGGGCTACAACACCGCCAGTTGTTGCTCGGAAGTGCTGTTAGCACAGTCAACACTTGCTCCTGTGTTACTGGGGTTCAGTAATGTCAGCTGTTCCCCTGCTGTGTGAACGGCAAAAAGTCCTGCTGCCTCCACCATGTTCTCTTCTCATCCCTGGGCTACAACACCGCCAGTTGTTGCTCGGAAGTGCTGTTAGCACAGTCTACACTTGCTCCTGTGTTACTGGGGTTCAGTAATGTCAGCTGTTCCCCTGCTGTGTGAACGGCAAAAAGTCCTGCTGCCTCCACCATGTTCTCTTCTCATCCCTGGGCTACAACACCGCCAGTTGTTGCTCGGTAGTGCTGTTAGCACAGTCTACACTTGCTCCTGTGTTACTGGGGTTCAGTAATGTCAGCTGTTCCCCTGCTGTGTGAACGGCAAAAAGTCCTGATGCCTCCACCCTGTTCTCTTCTCATCCCTGGGCTACAACACCGCCAGTTGTTGCTCGGAAGTGCTGTTAGCACAGTCAACACTTGCTCCTGTGTTACTGGGGTTCAGTAATGTCAGCTGTTCCCCTGCTGTGTGAACGGCAAAAAGTCCTGCTGCCTCCACCATGTTCTCTTCTCATCCCTGGGCTACAACACCGCCAGTTGTTGCTTGGAAGTGCTGTTAGCACAGTCTACACTTGCTCCTGTGTTACTGGGGTTCAGTAATGTCAGCTGTTCCCCTGCTGTGATAACAGCAAAAAGTCCTGCTGCCTCCATCCTGTTCTCTTCTCATCCCTGGGCTACAACATTGCCAGTTGTTGCTCGGAAGTGCTGTTAGCACAGTCTACACTTGCTCCTGTGTTACTGGGTTCAGTAATGTCAGCTGTTCCCCTGCTGTGATAACGGCAAAAAGTCCTGCTGCCTCCACCCTGTTCTCTTCTCATCCCTGGGCTACAACACTGCCAGTTGTTGCTCGGAAGTGCTGTTAGCACAGTCAACACTTGCTCCTGTGTTACTGGGGTTCAGTAATGTCAGCTGTTCCCCTGCTGTGTGAACGGCAAAAAGTCCTGCTGCCTCCACCCTGTTCTCTTCTCATCCCTGGGCTACAACACTGCCAGTTGTTGCTCGGAAGTGCTGTTAGCACAGTCAACACTTGCTCCTGTGTTACTGGGGTTCAGTAATGTCAGCTGTTCCCCTGCTGTGTGAACGGCAAAAAGTCCTGCTGCCTCCACCATGTTCTCTTCTCATCCCTGGGCTACAACACCGCCAGTTGTTGCTCGGAAGTGCTGTTAGCACAGTCTACACTTGCTCCTGTGTTACTGGGGTTCAGTAATGTCAGCTGTTCCCCTGCTGTGATAACGGCAAAAAGTCCTGCTGCCTCCACCCTGTTCTCTTCGCATCCCTGGGCTACAACACCGCCAGTTGTTGCTCGGAAGTGCTGTTAGCACAGTCTACACTTGCTCCTGTGTTACTGGGGTTCAGTAATGTCAGCTGTTCCCCTGCTGTGATAACGGCAAAAAGTCCTGCTGCCTCCACCCTGTTCTCTTCTCATCCCTGGGCTACAACACTGCCAGTTGTTGCTCGGAAGTGCTGTTAGCACAGTCAACACTTGCTCCTGTGTTACTGGGGTTCAGTAATGTCAGCTGTTCCCCTGCTGTGATAACGGCAAAAAGTCCTTCTGCCTCCACCCTGTTCTCTTCTCATCCCTGGGCTACAACACCGCCAGTTGTTGCTCGGAAGTGCTGTTAGCACAGTCTACACTTGCTCCTGTGTTACTGGGGTTCAGTAATGTCAGCTGTTCCCCTGCTGTGATAACGGCAAAAAGTCCTGCTGCCTCCACCCTGTTCTCTTCTCATCCCTGGGCTACAACACTGCCAGTTGTTGCTCGGAAGTGTCATTGGCACGGGTACTCCCTCCTGCCCAGACTGGTTACAGCACGCCATCTGTTTCCTGTCAGTGTAAACATCACTTAGCCTCCAATAAGTTGTCCTGTCGTGTTGCGGTCGGGTTAGCCGACTCTATGGTGCTTGGAGTTTAGGTGCTTCCTATGTGTGCTGCGGGATATGCAAATAAAGGCTGTTTCCGTTGTGACAATAGGACAATCACCCACTGTAGTACTGTGGGATTCGGTAACTGCGGCCGGCTCGCGGCCTGTCATCTTAAATTTCCATGGGTACCTTCTGATACCCGTCCGGGTTCCAGTACCGTCAGCTGGTTCTCCGCAGTGCCTTTGGCCTAGGTGCCTCCATCTCGGTATCCGAGTTCCAGCAACGTCTGCTGGTCCTTGGTAGTGCTTTGGAGCACAGGTACCTCCTGCTTAGTAACCGTGTCCCAGTAACGTCAGCTGGTCCTCGGTTGTGCCATTGGCTCTTTTCCTTCTGCTGCCCCTCCGGGTTCCAGCACAGTCAGCTGGTCCTCGTTACTTGCATTGGCTCTTGTACCTTCTGCTACCCGTCCGGGTTCCAGTACCGTCAGCTGGTTCTCCGCAGTGCCTTTGGCCTAGGTGCCTCCATCTCGGTATCCGAGTTCCAGCAACGTCTGCTGGTCCTTGGTAGTGCTTTGGAGCACAGGTACCTCCTGCTTAGTAACCGTGTCCCAGTAACGTCAGCTGGTCCTCGGTTGTGCCATTGGCTCTTTTCCTTCTGCTGCCCCTCCGGGTTCCAGCACAGTCAGCTGGTCCTCGTTACTTGCATTGGCTCTTGTACCTTCTGCTACCCGTCCGGGTTCCAGTACCGTCAGCTGGTTCTCCGCAGTGCCTTTGGCCTAGGTGCCTCCATCTCGGTATCCGAGTTCCAGCAACGTCTGCTGGTCCTTGGTAGTGCTTTGGAGCACAGGTACCTCCTGCTTAGTAACCGTGTCCCAGTAACGTCAGCTGGTCCTCGGTTGTGCCATTGGCTCTTTTCCTTCTGCTGCCCCTCCGGGTTCCAGCACAGTCAGCTGGTCCTCGTTACTTGCATTGGCTCTTGTACCTTCTGCTACCCGTCCGGGTTCCAGTACCGTCAGCTGGTTCTCCGCAGTGCCTTTGGCCTAGGTGCCTCCATCTCGGTATCCGAGTTCCAGCAACGTCTGCTGGTCCTTGGTAGTGCTTTGGAGCACAGGTACCTCCTGCTTAGTAACCGTGTCCCAGTAACGTCAGCTGGTCCTCAGTTGTGCCATTGGCTCTTTTCCTTCTGCTGCCCCTCCGGGTTCCAGCACAGTCAGCTGGTCCTCGTTACTTGCATTGACTCTTGTACCTTCTGCTACATTTACAAATTGAAGATTTTTTCAATGCTTTTTTGGGTAATCACTCTGGATCTCCAACAATGAAGACGACGACCCTGATGACCACCCCGAAGAAGATGACGACCACAAGGACGACGAGCATCAAGCCAACCAGCCTAAACACCATCACAAAGAAGAAATAAAAGATTACCAAACAGGACTAAGAAGGTTAAGACAAACTACAAGATACAGAACAAGAGACTTAAGAACAATAAGCAGAAGATCAAAAAGCAGAAGAACATGAAGTATAAGACCAAAATGAAGAGCAAAATATATGCTCTAAATTATAAGCAGAAGAAGACTAAGCAGTGTATGGGGGTGAGTCCGTTCCTCCTCGTGGTGCCCCTGGAAAATGCCTGCTGCTGTAGGCTAAACTGAACACGGACAAATACTGTTGTAATTTAAATCTTTTGTGACAGCAAGAACGGAAGGATGAAAAATTCATACTTTGACAGATTACAAGTACAGGATTCTCTGTCACAAATCAGAATATGATGAAGAAGATGAAGTACAATATGAATAAGAATAATAGTTTAATAAGAAGAATCTGAGTAATGTTAACAAAAAGATGAATAGCAAGAAGTTTAAGAAGAAGATAAAGAAGGTGAAGATGAAGAATAATTTGATGAAAAAGATGATGCTGCTGAAGATTATGAAGGAGAAAGTGTGTGAAAAGTTAAAAAGGTGAAGAGCATGGAAGTTGTGAAATATACATATTTGCCAAAATAGAAAAAACGTTAACAACATTGTCAATTTCTTCGTCAATCCGAACATCTTTAAAAAAAAAATATTTATGCTATTCCATTTGATTGGGTTAAACATCTATGCCTTTAATGTCTCCTCAACCTTCCACAATACATTGTACATTACTCTTTGTTGTTTTCCTTCATGTACAATTAACCAACAAGGCAAGAATGGGGTTTTTTTAATTCCGATATTTTGTTCCCATAGACTTACATGGGACTTCCGGTATCGGTATCGGGTATCGCCGATATTTTCATGGTATCGGCGATACCATTCCGATTCCGATACTTTTGGATATCGGAAAGTATCGCTCAACCCTAGTGACAAACCAACACAACATAGCAAATATTTGTTAAGTGTAAAAGAAATGAATCATGTTTTATACAATATTTTAAAAACATAAACCTGAAAATCATGATATGCATTCGTATTCAGCCCCTCGAGTAAGTACTTTGCAGGAACACTTTTTGCTTCAATAACTGCTGCAAATCTTTAGGGGTATGTCTTTACCAGCTTTGCTTATTCAGTTTTCTCAACTCTTCATTAGAAACTACCTCTAGCTCAGTGAAATTGGATGTTGAGCGTTTGTGAACAGCAATTTTTAAGTCTTGTCACAGATTTTCAATGGAATTTAGGTCTGAACTTTGACTGGGCCATTTACACTCTTGAATATGCTTTCATCTAATCCACTCTATTGTAGTTCGGACAGTATGTTGCAGTCGTTGTTCTGCTGGAAGGTGACCCTTCACCCCAGTTTCAAGACTTTTGCGTCCTATAACAGGTTTTCATAAAGGATTGCCCTGTATTCAGCTCTATCCATCTTCCCATTAACTCTGACCAGCTTCTCTGTCCCTGCTGAAAAAAGTATCCCCTCTGCATGATGCTGCTACCACCATGTTTGGTAGTGGGGGTGGTGTTTTCAGAGTGATGTGCAGTGCTAGTTTTCCATCACACATAGCGTTTTTGCATTAACCCCTTAACGACTGCTGATACGCCTTTTAAGGGCGGTAGTTAAGGGTACTTAAACCACAGTGTCATTAACCCCTTAATGTCCACTGACGTGCACAGTCCGTCATGGCAAGGTGCCAGTTCCGGCACCAGGACGGACTGTGCACAGTCATGCCTTTGATCTACCACTGCGTGTAAACACGCAGTGGTAGATCAGTGCCGACAGCTGTCATAGACAGCTGACAGGCACGGCAAGCGGTGCGGGGACCTTTGCCGTCGGTCCCCGCACCCACAGCGCTGTGATTGGTCAGTCAATCTGACTGACCAAACACAGCAGCGATCGTGCAGGAGAAGCTGAAATTTCAGCTTCCCCAGCGCGATCAGTGCAGGAGCCGGCGCTGCAGTGGCCAGGCTTCCTGCACTGACAGCCAGGAGCGGAGCCCCCACCGCCCCTGGCTGTTAACCCCCTGACTGCTGCGATCCAGCGCGATCGCAGAGCTCAGGGGGGGAGGCAGAGGGTCGGGAGCTCCCTCTGCCTCAGATCGGCGCCCTGCAATGTATTTGCAGGGGCCGATCTCTGCCTTGATGACCCGGGGGTTGTCATGACAACCTCCGGGTCATCTAGCTACAGGAGCTGCTGTGATCATGTCACAGCAACTTTCCCCATAAGTACAATGCATTGCAATGCTGGAGCATTGCAATGCATTGTAACTGCAATAAAAAGTAAAAAAAGTGAAAGTCCCATAAAGGGACAGGTTAAAAAAAATCATTTTTTAAAAAAAATTGCAAAAAAAATTGCAAAAAATAATTTTAAAAAAAATCCCCTAAAAAATACACATTTTTATGTAATAAAAAAAAATAAAAAACAAAAAACAAAAAAAATACACATGTTAGGTATCGCCACGTCCGTAAAAATCCCATCTATAAAATCGTAACCCTTGTTAACCCCTTCAGTGAAAGCCGTAAAAAAAAAAAAAAGTAGTAAATTATACTTTCTCCAAGCGGTATCATCATACCGCTTGGAAAAAGTGCAATAACACGCGATCAAAAAGTCAGATATAAATAATCATGGTACCGCTGAAAACGTCATCTTGTCCCGCAAAAAAAAAGCCACTATACAGCATCATCAGCGAAAAAATAAAAAAGTTATAGCTCGCGGAATAAACTGATGCAAAAATAATTATTTTTTCTATAAAAATTTTTATTGTGTAAAAAACGCCAAAACATAAAAAAAAATATATAAATGAGGTATCGCTGTAATCGTAGTGACCCGAAGAATAAAGCTGCTTTATCAATTTTATCACACGCGGAACGGAGGAAAAAAAAAAAAAAAAAACAATTCCTGAATTGCTGGTTTTTGTTCATTCTGCTTCTACAAAAATCGGAATAGGAAGCGATCAAAAAACGTTATGTGCCCGAATATGGTACCAATAAATACGTCAGCTCGTCCCGCAAAAAATAAGCCCACAGATAACTCTGTCGGACGAAATGTGGAAAAATTATAGCTCTCAAAATACGGCGATGCAAAAATTTCTTACAAAAAATTATTCCAAAAAAAAGCGTCTTTTAGTGTGTGACAGAAGCTAAACATGAAAAAAGGATGTAAATCTGGTATCGCCGTAATTGCACCGATCCAAGGAATAAAGTCGCCTAATCACTAATACCGCACGAGGAACGGCGTAAAAAAGAAAAACAATTCTTCACCTTTTGTAGATTTGTTCATTGTACCTCCCAAAGATCGCAGTAAGGCGATCACAGTGGTTCCCCCCCACATATGGGGTATCAGCGTACTCAGGACAAAATGCACAATAGCTTTTGGGGTCCTATTTCTCCTGTTACCCTTAGAAAAATAAAAATATGGGGGCAAAAAGGTCATTTTTGTGGAAAAAAATATGATTTTTTTATTTTCACGGCTCTACGTTATAAACTTCTGTGAAGCCATTGGGGGTTCAAAGCTCTCACCACACATCTAGATAAGTTCCTTGGGGGTCTAGTTTCCAAAATGGGGTCACTTGTGGGGGGTTTCCACTGTTTAGGCACACAGGGGCTCTCCAAATACGACATGGCGTCCAATCTCAATTCCAGCCAAAAAAATCAAATGGCGCTGCTTCCCTTCCGAGCTCTGCCATGCGCCCAAATAGTGGTTTACCCCCACATATGGGGTATCAGCGTACTCAGGACTAATTGCACAATAACTTTTGGGGTCCTTTTATCCTTTGGAAAATAAAAATTGGGATGAAAAGATCATTTTTGTGGAAAAAATATGATTTTTTAATTTTACGGCTCTACGTTATAACCTTCTGTGAAGCCCTTGGAGGTTAAAAGCTCTCACCACACATCTAGATAAGTTCCTTGGGGGTCCAGTTTCCAAAATGGGGTCACATGTGGGGGGTTTCCACTGTTTAGGCACACAGGGACTCTCCAAATGCGACATGGCGTCCAATCTCAATTCCAGCCAAAAAAGTCAAATGGCGCTGCTTCCCTTCCGAGCTCTGCCATGCGCCCAAATAGTGGTTTACCCCCACACATGGGGTATCGGTGTACTCTGGAGAAATTGTACAACAAATATTGTGGTTCATTTTCTCCTGATACCCTTGAGAAAATTTTAAAAAATTGTGTCGAAAGAAAAATTTTGGGAAAAAAAGTTAAATGTTCATTTTTTCCTTCCACATTGCTTCAATTCTTGTGAAGTACCTAAAGGGTTAATAAACTTCTTGAATGTGGCTTTGAACACGTTGAGGGGTGCAGTTTTTAGTATGGTGTCACTTTTGGGTATTTTCTGTCATATTGACCCCTCAAATTCACTTCAAATGTGAGGTGGTCCCTAAAAAAAATGGTTTTGTAAATTTTGCTGGAAAAATGAGAAATTGCTGGTCAACTTTTAACACTTATAACTTCCTAATAAAAAAAAATGTTGGTTCCAAAATTGTGCTGATGTAAAGTAGACATGTGGAAATGTTATTTATTAACTAATTTTTGTGACATATCTCTCTGATTTAATGGCATAAAAATTAAAATTTGAAAATTGCAAAATTTTCAAAATTTTTGCCATATTTCCGTTTTTTTCATAAATAAACGCAAGTTATATTGAAGAAATTTTACCACTATCATGAAGTACAATATGTCACGAGAAAACAGTCTCAGAATTGCCAAGATCCGTAGAAGCGTTCCAGAGTTATAACCTCATAAAGAGACAGTGGTCAGAATTGTAAAAATTGGCCTGGTCTTTAACCTACAAAATGGCTTGGTCGTTAAGGGGTTAATTAACGGCGCTGTGGAGAAAGTATATAGAGCCCCCAGAGTCGGATTTTCTCCTGGGTCTCGGCTACCGGGGGTAGCCGAGACCCCAGTGAACTTGATTTGGGTCGGTTTTTACCGACCCCGCTTTTGCGATCGCCGTTATTAATCCTATAACGGCGACCGCAAAAAAAAAAGCCGTGATTCTCCATTTAATTTCTCTCTCCTCTGATGAGAGGGAGAGAAACAGGTTCCCCTGGACCCCCGGTCTAACCCCAGTACCTCCCGGTGTCCCCCCCGTCCTCCCATGGCTCCCGGAGCTGCCCGCGTCTTGTCCCGGCAAAGAAAATGGCGGGTGCATGCGCAGTAGGCAGTGCGCCCACCGATTTGGATTTTCTCCGGGGTCTCGGCTACCAGGGATAGCCGAGACCCCAGAGAACAAAATTCGGGTCCCCTGCTTTTGCGATCGCCGTTATTAACCAAATAACGGTGACCGCAAAAAAAAAAAGCAGCGATCCTGCATATAATTTCTCTCCCCTCTGATGTGATTGCACATCAGAGGGGAGATAAATAGGTTCCCCGGGTCCCACGATGTGCCCCCCGTACATCCTGGTGTCCCCCCTGTCTTCCCGCAGCTCCCAGCCTCCCAGCGTCTTCTTCCTGTAAAAGAAAATGGGGGAGCGCATGCGCAGTGCACCCGCCGAATCTGCCGGCCGGCAGATTCATTCATTCTGTGAAAGTAACAGTAACATAGTTATTAAGGTTGAAGGAAGACTTTAAGTCCTTCTAGTTCAACCCATATCCTATCCTAACCTGCCCTAACATGTTGATCCAGAGGAAGGCAAAAAAATCCTATGTGGCAAACAGTAAGCTTCACATTGGGGAAAAAAATTCCTTCCCGACTCCACATACGGCAATCAGACTAGCTCCCTGGATCAACGCAATATCTAGGAAACTAGTGAATATAGCCTGTAATATTATACTTTTCAAGAAAGGCATCCAGTCCCTTCTTAAATTTTAGTAGGGAATCACTCATTACCACATTATACGGCAGAGAGTTCCATTTTGATCACTGTGAAAAACGCTATCCACAGTGATCAAAAAAAAAAGTAGATAAACCCCCCCTTTATGACCCCCTTAGTTAGGGACATATAATAAAATAAAGAAATTGTATTTATTTTCATTTTTCCATTAGGGTAAGGGTTAGGGTTATAATAAGGGTTAAGGTTGGAATTAGGGTTAGGGTTAGGGTTACAATTAGGGTTGGAATTAGGGTTAAGATTAGGGTTAGGGTTAGGATTAGGGTTAGGGTTGGGATTAGGGTTAGGGGTGTGTTGGGGTTAGGGTGGGAGCTAGAATTGAGGGGTTTCCACTATTTAGACACATCAGGGGGTCTCCAAACACGAAGTGGCGTTCAAAAAGTCAAATGGTGCTCCCTCCCTTCCGAGCCCTGCCATGCGCTCAAGCAGTGGTTCCACCCAACATATGGGGTATCAGCGTACTCAGGAAAAATTGCACAACAACTTTTGGGGTCAAATTTCTCCTGTTTCTCTTGGGAAAATAAAAAAACAGCAGGCTAAAAAAATCATTTTTGAGGAAAAAAATGATTTTTTATTTTCACGGCTCTACATTATAAACTTCTGTAGAGTACTTGGAGGTTCAAAGTGCTCACCACACATCTAGATACGTTCCTTAAGGGTCTAGTTTCCAAATTGTGGTCACTTTTCGGGGGTTTCCACAGTTTAGGCACATCAGGGGCTCTACAAAAGCGACATGGCGTCCAGCAAATTCTGCGTTGAAAAAGTCAAACGGCGCTCCTTCCCTAGCGACCTTTGCCTTGCACCCAAAAAGTGGTTTACCCCCACATATGGGGTATTGGCGTATTCAGAAGAAATTGCAGAACAAATTTTGTGGTTAATTTTTCTTTTAACACTTGTGAAAATAAAAAATATTGGTTCTGAAGTAAATTTTTTGTAAAAAAAGATAAATGTTAATTTTTTCCTTCCACATTGCTTCAGTTCCTGTGAAGCACGTAAAGGGTTAATAAACGTCTTGAATATGGTTTTGAGCACCTTGAGGGGTGCAGTTATTAGAATGGTGTCACTTTTGGGTATTTTCTATTATATAGACCCCTCAAAGTGACTTCAAATGTGATGTGGTCCCTAAAAAAAAATGATGTTGTAAAAATGAGAAATCGCTGGTCAACTTTTAACCCTTTAACTTCGTAACAAAAAAAAATTTTATTCCCAAAATTGTGCTGATGTAAAGTAGACATGTGGGAAATGCTATTTATTAAGACATTTGTGTGACATATCTCTCTGATTTAAGGGCATAAAAATTTAAAGATTGAAAATTGCTAAATTTTCAAAATTTTTGCCATATTTCCGTTTTTTTCATAAATAAATGCAAGTCATATAAAAATTTTTTTTACCATTGACGTGAAGTAAAATATGTCACAAAAAACAATCTCAGAATCAGCTGGATTCGTTAAAGCATTCCAGAGTTATAACCTCATAAAGTGACAGTGGTCAGAATTGTAAAAATTGGCCTGGTCATTAAGCTGCAAATTGGCTCTGTTACTAAGGGGTTAAGCACGAAAGGTTCTACTTTAGTCTCATCTGATCAGAGTACCTTGTTCTACATGCCATGTAGGGGACACAACAGTAGCTATGAATAATTTTTCAAGGTACTGTAACTGATATGACTACTATAATGGCATTACTATGTGACTGATGACTGATCAGCTTAAAATAGTTTTTGCTACTCAACTATAGGTGGTGAGCTGACTCTCCTTTCCCTGTCTCCCATTGTTTACCATAAAAATAATTATGGTTTATTTTCCTTTGTAGTGTTCAGAGACTCAAACTCAGTCTTTTTACCTAGATAAAAGAAAGCTTCATCATTGTATCATTGGCACCTATGAGTTAACACTTCTTTTAGATCTTTAAAACTTTTGTAGCTTAAAGTGTATCTCTGTAAGACATAGAGTAACATGACAGATGGCGTTGAAGTAGGCAGACTACCAACTACTGGGTACAAGATTGTTGGAACAGTGGCTTTTCACAGTAGAAGTAAAATATGTTCAGTACGTGGGATAAAAGCAGTTCAATCTTTATTCAGAAATCCATTAAAACAACTTTACCAGTAGCACAACTGCTAATGCAGTCATTTTTTAAGTAATTTTATTTGAAACACATACTTTAAGTATTCCATTAACATTTCTTTTTTTTTCGGGGTCATCAGAGTTCATTAGATATTTTACTTTATCCTGGAATAACAACATGCCGACTATACTGTACTGTCATCTCTATTTCTTCCTTTCAATAAAATGGTTCTACTTGTACAATAGATGTCTATCCTGTGGCTTTTCACAATGACATTATCTTTTATTCTGCTGTGTATGGGTCTGGCATCAGGGACCATTTCCATTGCTGATGCCTTTTTAACAGTCTGCCAAGTTCCAAAGCCACCACTTTCAATAGTTTAGGACTCATCACCTAAATAAATATATTCAGTCACACTTTACAACACTTTTCTTTACAAAGTCAATGCTAAACTCTGGTACTGCAGTCATCTGATATTTCTAGTGTTTTGTCTATTTTGATGTCATCACTACTTTGCTGATTAAATTCATATACAGCTCTGGAAAAATTAAGAGACCACTTGCAAATGTTCAGTTTGTCTGATTTCTCTCTTTATAGGTATATTTATGAGAAAAATGTAAATTGTTCTTTTAGTCTATAAACTTCTGACATGTCACCGAATTTCCAAGCAATAAATTTTGTATTTTTTTTCTGACAAACAAAAGTGGTCAAAATGAAAAAAAAAACCCAGTGCTTTCAGACCTCAAATAATGCAAAGAAAACAAGTTTATAATCATTTAGAAACAACAATACTAATGTTTTAACTCAGGGAGAGTTCTGAAATCAATATTTTGTGGAATAACCATGAGTTTTAAAAACAGATTTCATGCATTTTGGCATGCTTGCCACCCTTCTTTCACACTGCTATTGGCCCAAAAATTTAAGCAGTTCTTGTTTGATGGCTTGTGACTATCCATCATCCTCTTGATCACATTCCAGAGGTTTTCAATGGGGCTCAGGTCTGGAGAATGCGCTGCCCATGAAAGGGTTTTGATGTGGTGGTCTCTTAATTTTTGCCAGAGCTGTATGAAGATTTATTGGGTGAAGTTTGATATTTTCTTACCTAAATGGATTTTTGTAACCAGTAATTAAACTGTATATGTTTAATTTATTAAAAACGTCATATTATCGGGACAGGCATGCTTTTAGCTCAAAAACCATTGACCTTTATTTCTAATAGGATCAAACAAACCTGCTGACCTTCTCATGAGTGACTGGCAACTGACTACTGTGTTTGCAGATAAAATGGAGAATGTCAATCAGTGTAAGGCCGAATTCAGACATCCGTGTTCCACGTATATGTTGCGTTCGTCTTTTTCAAGGATTCATCATGTACTCATTAAAATCCATGGTGCTGTTCACATGTTCATGTTTTTCACTGACTTTGTGTCCATGCAAAACACACAGAGATATGTTTGTTTTTTTCTGACAGCATGGATAAAAAGGGCCAATGTCAGAGAAAACACATACAGCTCACGGATGTGCTTTTTAACATTGCAAAGTTTAGGAGAAGCTTTGTAATTTATATATTTCTTTATCCATCTGTGAAAAACACTGATGACAGAATATTAGGCGCTGGGATTTTCCTGCTGCTCAAGATAGATCCCAGGCACTGCAGTCTCCCATTTGGATCCAGCTGCTGGAAGTCCTGCTCAGCATGGACGTCAGACCTAATGTCTTGCTCAGGCTCATGGTGTGCCTTTGGTTACTGTTAGCTCTCCAGCTAAGTCTATGGCAACCAGTGTTATACAGGTGCAGCCTCACATCCAGGAGTCTAAGTCCAGAGATCACCGTACTGAGCATGTCCGTGATGCGGCATCTTCCTATTTGTGGTCGGACATCAGCTTCTCTGGTGATGTGGCAGCTCTGGATTGGCCCGTGGGCGATGACAGCGTGAGTGTTTGGAGTGGAACTTTGGGTTTAAAAGGCCCTCAATGGCGCATGCGGGGGCACTAGTATCGCTTATGGTTTGTCAGTGTGAGTGGATAGGCTACCACTCTGACTGCACGTGTGTGTGTTGGTAAGCTACTTAAGATTTGAGCCAGTTACGGTTTTTCTTCCCGCTTGGCTTAGCATTAGTGATGAGCGAGTATGCTCGTTGCTCGGGTTTTCCCGAGCACACTCGGGTAGTGTTGAGCATTCCGATACTGCAAATATCGGGTATCGGCCGATATTTGCTGTATTGGAATTCCGATACTGAGTTCCGATATTTTTGTCATATTGGATACCGGAATCAGAGTTTTCCGACCAAGTCTATGGGAGTTCCTGTGTCACAGAACGAAGTACGTGACACAGGAACTTCCCGAAACTGTCACTCTCAGTGTCGGTCGGGTCTGTCAGGTGTCAGCAACACTTACCTGGCAGAAGATCCCCGGCGGTCACGTCCATCCATCCATCCAGGACGGCAATTACCCTCTCCCTGGCGGTCACGTGCAGAATCTCGCGATAACTGCAGTGACTGCCGGGTACTGGGTAATCTCGGCCATCTGTACTCTCGCGACAGCTGGCCGTAAACCAGTCCGGATGACGTCACCTCCGGGGAAGCCGCAATGGTAAGCAGCTCTGCTCTGTGTGGATGTCAGGTTCAGCCTGTCATCCAGATGTAGCAGAGCTGGACTCATCGTGGGACACTCGGTATTTTGGACTGCGTCGGACAGGGAGTATTTGTGTTGGTTTATTATTTTTGTTTTTTTACAGAACGATGGCGTCGCAGGAATGAGAGTGAAATAAAATTAATGAAAACTGTGTGGTGTTTTATTTCATTAAAATACTTTTTCCTTGCTGTGTATTTTTTAAAAAAATTTACAAACTATGATTAATAATGGATCGGTGTCTTATTGACGCCTCTCCATTATTAACAGGGCTTATTGTCACCGATCAATCAAAGGTGACATTAACCCCTTATTACCCCGCTTGCCACTGCTACAGGGCAAGTGGGAAGAGCCTGGTAAAGTGCCACAATTGGCGCATCTTTGGATGCGCCAATTGTGGGGCTGCTGCAGCCTGGTATTTTTAGGCTGTTGAGGGCCAAAATCCATGGGCCTTGACAGTCTTTTAATACCAGGCCGCAGCAGTCTGCTTTTTACTTGGCTGGTTAACAAAAATAGGGGGATCCCCACGCTTTTTTTTTTCGAGGGCATCCCCTATTTTTGTTAACCAGCCAAGCTAAGCAGACTGCTGTGGCCTGGTATTATCAGGCTTGCAAGGTCCATGGATATTGGATCCTTACCAGCCTGAAAAACCAGGCCTCAGCAGTCTGCTTCATCTGGCTGGTTAACAAAAATAGGGGGGAGCCCACGCCATTTTTTTTCGAGGGGATCCCCTATTTTTGTTAACCAGTTCACTTCAGGTCAGCCTGGGTTCCCTCTGACGTCACTGATGCTGTGGGTGTCCCTAGCTGACCTGAAGTGAAAGTGGGAAGCAATCAATTATGCTAACCACTTCCTCTCCTGTCAGCCAGGAGAGGAGATGATTCAGTCGGGGGTTTACTGTGAAACTGTCAGCATTAGCTGCGGTCTCTGCAGTAAACATTAACCCTTTCAGAAGGATTACATCGGGGACCTGACTGAACATCGGATAGGTAAGAATAATGTTGCTTTATTATTTTATTTTTATTACAGGTGAACAAGGGCTTCGCAAGGAATGGCAGTAAAATAAAATATGGTCAAAAACTGTTTTTATTTCATTAAAATGATTTTTAATTAAAGTGCGTGTGTTTTATTTTTATTTCATACAATAGGATTAATAATTGATAGTTGTCTAATTGACAGCTCTCAATTATTAACCTAGCTTAAACTCACCTTTCAATAGCAAGGTGGCTTTAACCCCTTATTAACCCATTCGCCACCGCTACAGGGCAATGGGAATAGACGGGCAAAGTGCCAGAAAGGGCTAATCTAATTATAGATTTGCCTTTTCTGGGGTGTCTGGGGGCAGATGTTAGTAGCCAGGGGGGTCCAAAAATAATGGTCCCTCTCTGGGCTATTATTATCTGCCCCCACTCGCTGGCTTTGTCTGTCTGGTTGAAAAAATAGGGTGGGAGCCCACGCATTTTTTCAACAATTTTACACCTCATATATATATATACATGTCATTGAATTTGTGACACATATATATATATTTATAGTTCATACACTTCTACATAGTATAATAGCGGCTAATTCAATTGCCGGCTTTTGTGAAAATACAGAACCCGACATGAAATGACACATGGTTTACATAGAGTTAACCATGTCTTTTCATATAGTTTGATATATGGTTTTCACTAACAATTACATTAGTGTATGTGTGCAAAATTTGACACATGTAGGGGTTAATTAAAGGTGTAAATTCGTAGCAAAAAAATGTGTTTTTTTACAACGAATTTACACCTTTAATTAACCCCTGCATGTGTCAAATTTTGCACACATACACTCATGTAATTGTTAGTGAAAACTATATATCAAACTACATGAAAAGACATGGTTAACTCTATGTAAACCATGTGTCATTTCATGTCGGGTGCTTCTGTAATTTCACCAAAGCCGGCATTGCCCGGCAATTGAATCAGAGGCTATTTTACTATGTAGAAGTGTATGAACTATAAATATATGTATATATATATGTCACAATGACATGTATATATATATATATATATATATATGTATTCTATATGTGTATATCTAGTGTTTACAAGGAAAGAAAGAGGTTTTTTTAGTTCCGATATTTCTGTCCCATTGACTTGCATTGTGTTTCCGGTATCGGATCGGCGATACCCGATAATTTTTGAGTATCGGGCCGATCCAATCCGATCCGATATTTTGGGATATCGGGCAGTATCGCTCAACACTACACTCGGGTGATCTCCGAGTATTTGGGCATGCTCGGAGATTTAGTTTCTGTTGCCACAGCTGCTTGATTTGTGGCTCTTGACAGCCTGAATACATGTGGGGATTCCTTAACAAACAGGCATTCCTCACATGTATTCAGCCTGTCCAGCAGTCACAAATCATGCAGCTGCATCAATACAACTAAATCTGTGAGCATGCTAAAATACTCGGAGATCACCTGAGCGAGCAATGAGCATACTCGCTCATCAATACTTAGCATCTGTTTCCATCATGAGTGCGGTTAGCACAGACGAGATACAGAGCAAGAACCAACCAAAGAGCTGTGCTCCCCTGTGTGTTCAACAGGGTATTTTTGCAGCTAGCATCAGCTTAGTTTTTTCCTTTGTATCAGCATCTGTTTTGGCCACATGTGCGATTGGCACGGGTCAGTCACAGAACGAGCACAACTCTGTAAAGCTAACAGAGCGTAGTATATTCCGTACACTTCACACTGCATGGTGTTAACGCAGTCGTACTAGGGTACGCCCGCTGTTTATTTCCGTCATTATACACACTAGCAGCAGCTTACAGCTCTGCACGGTGGACCCCGGGTTGTGATCACATCTTATTATTATTTTATATTTGGTGTGATCCGCAAACCCTATCACACATGGATGGTAAAAATTGACACATGGATGTCACACTCATGACAAAAACGGACACACGGATATCACCCTGATGCACAATACAAATGACAGTGGTACTATTTTTTCATGTACGTGTTTAAACATGGATGTGTAAACGAGGCCTTAGGGAAATTAGTGGGAGGCAGGCGGAGAATTATCCTTATGATTACTGATAATGTAATTTGCTGCACTCACAAAGCACCATATTCAGCTTTAAAAAAAACAACAATATTTTGATCCAACAACTTCCCTGCTGATGTTTTTCTGGTTCTCCCCTTGTCTTTGTGCAGTGATGATGTGTTGTCCCAATAGATAATTCCTTACTTCATCACTAAGGTGTTGCTGTTGCTGATGTAACTGGTGTAGCCAGTAGTAGGAAACTAACAGTCTCCATCGACCAATCAAACATCATCACAGAGCAGCAGGGAATTTGAAAAATCAGTCCAATTTTTGACCCATATTCACACATGGTCAAAATTATTGATACCCCTCGTTTAATGACAGAAAAACCCAGAATGGTCACAGAAATAGCTTGAATCTGACAAAAGTGAAATAAATAAAAAATCTATGAAAGTGAGCAAATGAAAGTCAAACATTGCTTTTCAACCATGCTTCACAAGCATTTTTAAAAAAAATAAAACTCATGAAATAGGCCTGGACAGAAATTATGGTACCCTTAACTTAATTTTTTGTTACTCAACCTTTTGAGGCAATCACTGCAATCAAACGATTCCTGTAACTGTCAATGAGACTTCTGCACCTCTCAACAGGTATTTTGGCCCACTCCTCATGAGCACAGTGCTCCAGTTGTCTTGTGTTTGAAGGTTTCCTTTTCCAGACGGTGTGTTTCAGCTCTTTCTAAAGATGCTCAATAGGATTTAGGTCAGAGCTCATAGAAGGCCACTTCAGAATAGTCCAACGTTTTCCTCTTAGCCATTCTTGGGTGTTTTTAGCTGTGTGTTTTGGGTCATTATCCTGTTGCAAGACCCATGACCTCCAAATGAGACCAAGCTTTCTGACACTGGGCAGCACAATTCTCTCTAGAATCCATTGATAGTCTTGAGATTTCATTGTACCCTGCACAGATTAAAGACACCATGTGCCGCATACAGCAAAATGCCCCAAAACATAACAGAGCTTTCTCCATGTTTCACAGTAGGGACAGTGTTCTTTTCTTAGACAAAAAAAACCTGACTGGCACATCCAGACTATTGTGAACTAGGTGCAAACCAAGGGAAGCTACCCCCATGTAAAACATACAAAAAAAGGGCTGCACTCAAGCATACTAAAGCATGACAATATGGAATACATGAAATTTAGAATAGCAATATGGCTTTGGAATATAAGGAAAAATTTGAGACGCTTAGTATAAACATTTGGCCAAACATTTTAAAGCCCACCAACCATCGTCAAGGTGGTCTCAATACTGGTGAGTCCCTGACCTAATGTGAACATACCTCTATTAGGCTGATATCTGAATTTCTGGGTGAATATGCACTTCTGTCAGCAATGCCTACATTTATGGGTAAAGTAGGGACCTGGTGTAATTAAAATCACCACCTGGTGGGGGCGGAGTGCTCGGTCAGCAAGCTAACATTCAATAGACAAAAAAACCTGACTGGCACATCCAGACTAATGTGAACTAGGTGCAAACCAAGGGAAGCTACCCCCATGTAAAACATACAAAAAAAGGGCTGCACTCAAGCATACTAAAGCATGACAATATGGAATACATGAAATTTAGAATAGCAATATGGCTTTGGAATATAAGGAAAAATTTGAGACGCTTAGTATAAACATTTGGCCAAACATTTTAAAGCCCACCAACCATCGTCAAGGTGGTCTCAATACTGGTGAGTCCCTGACCTAATGTGAACATACCTCTATTAGGCTGATATCTGAATTTCTGGGTGAATATGCACTTCTGTCAGCAATGCCTACATTTATGGGTAAAGTAGGACCTGGTGTAATTAAAATCACCACCTGGTGGGGGCGGAGTGCTCGGTCAGCAAGCTAACATTCAATAGACAAAAAAACCTGACTGGCACATCCAGACTAATGTGAACTAGGTGCAAACCAAGGGAAGCTACCCCCATGTAAAACATACAAAAAAAGGGCTGCACTCAAGCATACTAAAGCATGACAATATGGAATACATGAAATTTAGAATAGCAATATGGCTTTGGAATATAAGAAAAATGAACTTAAAAAATTTGGCCAAACATTTAAAGCCCACCAACCATGAAGTTCATACTGTAGTCCCTGATAATGGAACATACTTATTAGGCTGATATCTGAATTTTGGTGAATATGAACTCTCAGCAATGCCTACATTTATAAAGGTAGGGCCTGTTAATTAAAATCACCACCTGTGGGGGAGTCTGTCAGCAATAACATTCAATAGACAAAAAAACCTGATGGAATCAGACTTGTAATTAATGCAAACCAGGGAAGCACCCCTGTAAAACATACAAAAAAGCTGCACTCAAGCAACTAAACATGAATTGGAATACTGAAATTTAGAAGCATATGCTTTGGAATATAGAAAAAAATGGACGCTTAGTATAAACATTGGCCAAACATTTTAAAGCACAATCATGTCAAGGTGGTTAATAATGTGAGACCTTATTAATACCTATTTGGCAAAATTTAATTAGCCCGAACATCCTTCAGGTGTCTAATCTGGGTTGATAGTGACTACTTATTAAATACCATCTGAATGGTGCGGTGTGCAACTCATTATGACAAAAACTTATGGAATAGGACAAGTGTAATACAAACCAAGACTACCCCTGTAGAGCAGTCCGAACAAAGCTACATTCAAAGACAAAAACCAGCATTGGCAATCAACATAATTGAATAGGCAAACAAGGAAAGTACACATTAAACTACAAAAAACTCATACGCAACTAACATTAAAGCACAACATGAAGGTGGTCAATATGGTTTGGGCTTAAGGAAATTAAACCTTATTAAAACTGATACTGAATTTTAAACACACCTCTGTCAAATGCTCATATGGTGTTGTAATGGAACCTTATTATAATCAACTGGTGGGGGATGCTCGACAGCAATCTCAATAGAAAAAAACCTGGTCAATCACACATGTGGACGGAGTGCAAACCAGAAGCTAACCATTAAAATAAAAAAACAGGGCACATCAAGACTATAACAGACAAAGGAATACATTAAAATACAAAAAAAGGCTTGATAACAGATAAAATTTAATTGATAAAAATTGAAACATAAGGCCAAAAATTGAGACGCTTGTAATAACATTTCCAACATTTTAAAGCCCACCCATTCAAGGTGGTCTCAATACTGGTGAGTCCCTGCCTAATGTGAACATCCTCTATTAGGTAATCTGATTTTGGTGAATAATGCACACTCTGTCAGCAATGCCTACATTTATGGGTAAAGTAGGGACGGTGTAATTAAAATCCCACCTGGTGGGGGCGGATGCGGTCAGCAAGCTAACATTCAATAGACAAAAAAAAAACTGACTGGCACATCCAGCTAATGAACTAGGTGCAAACATAGGAAGCTACCATAAACATACAAAAAGGGCTGACATAAGATTAAAGCATAGACAATAGGAATTCAAATTATTAGCCACCATCCTGAATGGTAAATTGGAGTAGTCTGAAACATTGGACCAAACATTTTAAGCCATCAATTTCAAGGTGGTCTATACTGTGAGCACCTACTTTATGGTAAAGTAGGGACCTGTGTAATTAAATCCCTGGGGGAATGCATCTGTCAGCAAGCTATTAGTTAAAGAGGAAAACCTGAATAAACACCAGACATGTGGGACAGGTGAACCAGGAAGCTAACCCCCATTAAAACAAAAAAACTATGGACCGCAAGTAATGTGCAAACAAGGAAGCACCCCATGTAAAAATGAAAAAGGCCACTGCAAATTTAAAATACAATATGGATTGACATGAAATTTAGAAAGAATTGGCTTTAATATAAAAAATTGAGACATTTAGTACACCAATCATTCCAAACATTTTAAAGGCACCAACCATGAAGTGCTCTAATACTGGTATCCTGACTAATGTAAATACTCTATTAGGCTGTCCTGAATTTGGGTAAATGCACTTCTGTCAGCAATCTAACATTTATGGGTAAGAGGGCGGGTGTTAAAATCACACCTGTGCGGAGTTCGGCAGCAAGCTAACATCAATGAAAAAAACTGTGGCAACCAAGAAGTACCCATGTAAAAACAAAAGAAGGGTACCCCCATTAAACATAAAAAAAAAGGCTGCACTCAAATACTAAGCATGACAATAGAACCCAAAAAAAAAAAAAAAAAAAAAAAAAAAAAAAAAAAAAAAAAAAAAAAAAAAAAAAAAAAAAAAAAAAAAAAAAAAAAAAAAAAAAAAAAAAAATTGAGACGCTTAGTATAAACATTTGGCCAAACATTTTAAAGCCCACCAACCATCGTCAAGGTGGTCTCAATACTGGTGAGTCCCTGACCTAATGTGAACATACCTCTATTAGGCTGATATCTGAATTTCTGGGTGAATATGCACTCTGTCAGCAATGCCTACATTTATGGGTAAAGTAGGGACCTGGTGTAATTAAAATCACCACCTGGTGGGGGCGGAGTGCTCGGTCAGCAAGCTAACATTCAATAGACAAAAAAACCTGACTGGCACATCCAGACTAATGTGAATAGGTGCAAACCAAGGGAAGCTACCCCCATGTAAAACATACAAAAAAAGGGCTGCACTCAAGCATACTAAAGCATGACAATATGGAATACATGAAATTTAGAATAGCAATATGGCTTTGGAATATAAGGAAAAATTTTGAGACGCTTAGTATAACATTTGGCCAAACATTTTAAAGCCCACCAACCATCGTCAAGGTGGTCTCAATACTGGTGAGTCCCTGACCTATGTGAACATACCTCTATTAGGCTGTATCTGAATTCTGGTGAATATCACTTCTGTCAGCATGCCTACATTATGGGTAAAGTCCAGGGACCTGTCGTAATTAAAATCACCATTGGTGCGGGAGTCTGGTCAGACAGCCTTGACATTTGTGGCTAAAACAAATTATACTAGGCTCCCAAATTTTTACTATAATCCAAAGCCATATGCTATCTAAATTTCATGTATTCCATATTGTCATGCTTTAGTATGCTTGAGTGCAGCTTTTTTGTATTTTTACATGGGTAGCTTCCCTGTTTGCACCTAGTCACATTATCTGGATGTGCCAGTCAGGTTTTTTGTCTATTGAATGTTAGCTTGCTGACCGAGCACTCGCCCCACCAGTGGTGATTTTAATTACACAGGTCCCTACTTACCATAAATGTAGGCATTGCTGACAGGGTGCATATTCACCCAGAAATTCAGATATCAGCCTAATAGAGGTATGTTCACATTAGGTCAGGGACTCACCAGTATTGAGACCACCTTGACGATGGTTGGTGGGCTTAAAATGTTTGGCCAAATGTTTATACTAAGCGTCTCAAATTTTTCCTTATATTCCAAAGCCATATTGCTATTCTAAATTTCATGTATTCCATATTGTCATGCTTTAGTATGCTTGAGTGCAGCCTTTTTTTGTATGTTTTACATGGGGGTAGCTTCCCTTGGTTTGCACCTATTCACATTAGTCTGGATGTGCCAGTCAGGTTTTTTTGTCTATTGAATGTTAGCTTGCTGACCGAGCACTCCGCCCCCACCAGGTGGTGATTTTAATTACACCAGGTCCCTACTTTACCCATAAATGTAGGCATTGCTGACAGAGTGCATATTCACCCAGAAATTCAGATATCAGCCTAATAGAGGTATGTTCACATTAGGTCAGGGACTCACCAGTATTGAGACCACCTTGACGATGGTTGGTGGGCTTTAAAATGTTTGGCCAAATGTTTATACTAAGCGTCTCAAATTTTTCCTTATATTCCAAAGCCATATTGCTATTCTAAATTTCATGTATTCCATATTGTCATGCTTTAGTATGCTTGAGTGCAGCCCTTTTTTTGTATGTTTTACATGGGGGTAGCTTCCCTTGGTTTGCACCTAGTTCACATTAGTCTGGATGTGCCAGTCAGGTTTTTTTGTCTATTGAATGTTAGCTTGCTGACCGAGCACTCCGCCCCCACCAGGTGGTGATTTTAATTACACCAGGTCCCTACTTTACCCATAAATGTAGGCATTGCTGACAGAGTGCATATTCACCAGAAATTCAGATATCAGCCTAATAGAGGTATGTTCACATTAGGTCAGGGACTCACCAGTATTGAGACCACCTTGACGATGGTTGGTGGGCTTTAAAATGTTTGGCCAAATGTTTATACTAAGCGTCTCAAATTTTTCCTTATATTCCAAAGCCATATTGCTATTCTAAATTTCATGTATTCCATATTGTCATGCTTTAGTATGCTTGAGTGCAGCCCTTTTTTTTGTATGTTTTACATGGGGGTAGCTTCCCTTGGTTTGCACCTAGTTCACATTAGTCTGGATGTGCCAGTCAGGTTTTTTTGTCTATTGAATGTTAGCTTGCTGACCGAGCACTCCGCCCCCACCAGGTGGTGATTTTAATTACACCAGGTCCCTACTTTACCCATAAATGTAGGCATTGCTGACAGAGTGCATATTCACCCAGAAATTCAGATATCAGCCTAATAGAGGTATGTTCACATTAGGTCAGGGACTCACCAGTATTGAGACCACCTTGACGATGGTTGGTGGGCTTTAAAATGTTTGGCCAAATGTTTATACTAAGCGTCTCAAATTTTTCCTTATATTCCAAAGCCATATTGCTATTCTAAATTTCATGTATTCCATATTGTCATGCTTTAGTATGCTTGAGTGCAGCCCTTTTTTTGTATGTTTTACATGGGGGTAGCTTCCCTTGGTTTGCACCTAGTTCACATTAGTCTGGATGTGCCAGTCAGGTTTTTTTGTCTATTGAATGTTAGCTTGCTGACCGAGCACTCCGCCCCCACCAGGTGGTGATTTTAATTACACCAGGTCCCTACTTTACCCATAAATGTAGGCATTGCTGACAGAGTGCATATTCACCCAGAAATTCAGATATCAGCCTAATAGAGGTATGTTCACATTAGGTCAGGGACTCACCAGTATGAGACCACCTTGACGATGGTTGGTGGGCTTTAAAATGTTTGGCCAAATGTTTATACTAAGCGTCTCAAATTTTTCCTTATATTCCAAAGCCATATTGCTATTCTAAATTTCATGTATTCCATATTGTCATGCTTTAGTATGCTTGAGTGCAGCCCTTTTTTTGTATGTTTTACATGGGGGTAGCTTCCCTTGGTTTGCACCTAGTTCACATTAGTCTGGATGTGCCAGTCAGGTTTTTTTGTCTATTGAATGTTAGCTTGCTGACCGAGCACTCCGCCCCCACCAGGTGGTGATTTTAATTACACCAGGTCCCTACTTTACCCATAAATGTAGGCATTGCTGACAGAAGTGCATATTCACCCAGAAATTCAGATATCAGCCTAATAGAGGTATGTTCACATTAGGTCAGGGACTCACCAGTATTGAGACCACCTTGACGATGGTTGGTGGGCTTTAAAATGTTTGGCCAAATGTTTATACTAAGCGTCTCAAATTTTTCCTTATATTCCAAAGCCATATTGCTATTCTAAATTTCATGTATTCCATATTGTCATGCTTTAGTATGCTTGAGTGCAGCCCTTTTTTTGTATGTTTTACATGGGGGTAGCTTCCCTTGGTTTGCACCTAGTTCACATTAGTCTGGATGTGCCAGTCAGGTTTTTTTGTCTATTGAATGTTAGCTTGCTGACCGAGCACTCCGCCCCCACCAGGTGGTGATTTTAATTACACCAGGTCCCTACTTTACCCATAAATGTAGGCATTGCTGACAGAAGTGCATATTCACCCAGAAATTCAGATATCAGCCTAATAGAGGTATGTTCACATTAGGTCAGGGACTCACCAGTATTGAGACCACCTTGACGATGGTTGGTGGGCTTTAAAATGTTTGGCCAAATGTTTATACTAAGCGTCTCAAATTTTTCCTTATATTCCAAAGCCATATTGCTATTCTAAATTTCATGTATTCCATATTGTCATGCTTTAGTATGCTTGAGTGCAGCCCTTTTTTTGTATGTTTTACATGGGGGTAGCTTCCCTTGGTTTGCACCTAGTTCACATTAGTCTGGATGTGCCAGTCAGGTTTTTTTGTCTATTGAATGTTAGCTTGCTGACCGAGCACTCCGCCCCCACCAGGTGGTGATTTTAATTACACCAGGTCCCTACTTTACCCATAAATGTAGGCATTGCTGACAGAAGTGCATATTCACCCAGAAATTCAGATATCAGCCTAATAGAGGTATGTTCACATTAGGTCAGGGACTCACCAGTATTGAGACCACCTTGACGATGGTTGGTGGGCTTTAAAATGTTTGGCCAAATGTTTATACTAAGCGTCTCAAATTTTTCCTTATATTCCAAAGCCATATTGCTATTCTAAATTTCATGTATTCCATATTGTCATGCTTTAGTATGCTTGAGTGCAGCCCTTTTTTTGTATAGTGTTCTTTTCTTGACATGCTTCATTTTTCCATCTGTGAACACAGAGCTGATGTGCCTTGCCAAAAAGTTCATTTTTGACTCATCTGTCCATAGGACATTCTCCCAGAAGCTTTGTGGCTTGTCATCATGTAGTTTGACAAATTCTAGTCTGGCTTTTTTATGATTTTTTTTTTCAACAATGGTGTCCTTGGTCGTCTCCCATGAAGTCCACTTTGGCTAATACAAGACAGATGGTGAAATCTGACACTGATGTTCCTTGAGCTTGAAGTTCACCTTTAATCTGTTTAGAAGTTTTTCTGGGCTCTTTTATTACCATTCGTATTATCCATCTCTTTGATTTGTCATCAATTTTACTCTTGCGGCCACATCAAGGGAGGTTGGCTACAGTCCCATGGAGCTTAAATTTCTGAATAATATGTGCAACTGTAGTCACAGGAACATCAAGCTGCTTGGAGATGGTCTTATAACATTTACCCTTAACATGTTGGTCTATAATTTTCTTTCTAATCTCCTGAGACAACTCTTCCTTCGCTTCCTCTGGTCCATGTTGAGTGTGATACACACCATGTCATCAAACAGTACAGTGAGTATCTATAGCCCTCTATACAGGCCCACTCACTGATCCCAAGATTGTAGACACCTGTGATGCTAATTAGCTAACACCTTGCTTTAACATGTCCCTTTTATCACATTATTTTCAGGTGTACCATCATTTCTGTCCAGGCCTATTTCATGAGTTTTATTTTTTTTTTTAATTCTGTGGAAGCATGGTTGAAAAGCAATGTCTGACTTTCATTTGTTCATTTTCATAGATTTTTGATCTATTATTACTTTTGTCAGATTCAAGTTATTTCTGTGACCATTGTGGGTTTTTCTGTCATTAAACAATGGGTACCAACAATTTTGACCATGTGTACAATGTTTTTTTGAATATTATGAACTAGAAGACACCTTTAGTCTATACTTGAACATTGCGCATTTAGTGAGAATTTTAAGTATGGATTTCTAAACCAAAAGACTCAATCTGCGTATGTGCCGCCCAGGACATTGATGGCGCTATTTCATTGAAGACCAGCAGGGAACTGAATCTGGCGACACACTGCCAACGGAAATTGCAACAATGTGCGAGATTTCAAACAGAGGCAGCAAGTAACTAAAATGCAGTGATATACCATTCAAAGGCTGAAGGGCAGGTGCAGGAGATGGAGAATCACAGACAGGGATAAGAAGACCCAGTGCTCCGAAAATTGCTAATGGTGATCAAAAAATTATAACAAAGTGGATTTTTTCATTAACGGTAATTACTATTACAGAACCATTACAAACAAGTCTTTACTTACATTACAAAATCTTGCTGTCAGGTTCCCTTTAATAACATAAACATTCTAAATTAAGTTTTGCCAGCTCTATGACAAAAATATTATTCTGGGAAAGCAGAAAGTTGCTTCACTGTGATGTGGGCTTTTGCCTTATAAACCTCAAAAGTACTGTAATTATACCTATTTTTATTTCTTATTTATTCAGTAATATAAAACCTGAGAGAAAATACATACTTTTATATAGAGAATTTCTCAAGATTTCATAGATCCTCCTAGACTCACTTCGTTTTCATTAGTACTTCCACAGTAAGCATTATAATGCACACACCTTTTTTACATTGTGTGTTCTAAGCCTTACATATCATCTTCAAATACCTCTTCATATCTTCAGAAAGTCAGCATTAGATAGCCCATATGTTTTAGGTGTTGGACCAAAATGCAAAACTGTTAGTACCCTTGAAGATAAGTGACTACTATACACTAATATCATATGCCACAGTCACTGTGTTCCACTGCACTTCAATAAATAAATTATACTAGTGTATAAAGTAGTATGTAGGTGTGTAATGATCACATCAAAGAGAAAAGATTGTGAAAAATTACACAGAATGAAGTATGATTGTGTCACGCTGTATAGCAGATATATATATATATATATGTGATGACAGTAATCTATATCAAAAGGGCAACATACAATATAACATGCGCATAGATATATGATAACATAGAATTACCTGACAGAGAGTCCAGTGGGTCAATACGGAATCCGTTATACGCTGTCTCCGGCTAGAGGGTGACCGGGGTCTATGCTGACCCTAAACTGGGGTCCTAACTAATCCCTCTACCTGGAGGTACTGTTAAAGGTACAGAGGTCCAGGCCACCAGCGTAAACCCTGTCTCCTATCAATCCCTGCCAACTGTAATCTAGTCCTAAGAAGGACCCTGATTACCACCAAAGGGAATGAACAGGTAACGGTTAATGAACAGAAAGACATACAAGAAAGACAAGAAATAAAGTAAATAAAGTCTTACATACAACACATCACACACAGTAGGAACACCTAAGGTCTCAGAGATAAACTATAAGCTATAAGAGTAAAAACAACTAAGGAGCTCTTAGCTTAAGTATTCTCAGAACCGATCCAGTCTGCTAGACTACATAAAGGCTTTCACCGGCATCTAACAAGCAGACTGGCAGGTATATGAAGGAATCTAATTAGAACATAATCAAAAGCAGCCGGGCGAGGCTGGACCTAGTCTTAGCAAAGAGCTAGGTAAAATTAACTCCCTCATTACCAAACACAAAGAAACAGCAACTCAGCTGTGAGAAGTCAGAGTGTGTAATCGCGACGATCCTTGTGGCGATACACCCATGACAGTACCCCCCCTCTACGAGGGGACTCCGGACCCTCAGGGCCAGGTCTGCCCGGGTGAGTTGTGTGAAAGGTCCGAACCAATCGATCTGCGTTAACATCAGACGCAGGGACCCACGTCCTCTCCACAGGACCATACCCCCTCCAATGAACCAAGTACTGAAGGGATCGGCGACTGAGACGTGAGTCAATGATTTTCGACCCATGAAATTCCACGTTATCATTGACCACCACTGAAGGCGGAGGTAGAGGTGACGGTATGACTGGTGCCACATACTTTTTAAGTAATGACTTGTGAAACACATTATGAATTTTAAACGTAGGAGGGAGGTCCAGACGAAATGCCACAGGATTAATTATGGAACTGATCCTGTACGGCCCGATGAATCTGGGACCCAACCTCCAGGAGGAAACTTTAAGTTTTATATTCCTGGTAGACAACCAAACTAGATCGTTCACCTTCAGATCTAGACCAGAAACTCTCCCCCTATCAGCCATCCGTTTGTAACGGTTCCCCGTAACCTTCAGTCTTAACCGATCTGGAACTATCAGTCTCCCTGAAGTCCCACCGGGGCGTCCCCCTGAGCCCCCAATACCTCCCCCTCAAGCTCAGAGCATACAGCTGACACTACAACTCCCTCCTGAGGAATAGGAACCGGATCATCCGTCTTCCCGGCCCCTGGGAAAGTACGAGATAAGGCATCAGGAAGCAACTTTATTGAGCAGTCATATGCGCGATGAGGAGGTAACTCTTTACACCCCTCCTCTGAGAACATCTCCCCAAAGTCCTCCAGAAAAGGAGACAAAGTCCTAGGCACAACCGCACCGATGACCGTGCTCATGCAGTTATTCCTGCAAAATTCACCCCACTGGCTTATCTTTCCGGATTGCCAATCAATAACTGGGTTATGTTTAGCCAACCAAGGAAGTCCCAACACAATAGGAGTAGGTAGACCCTCCAACACATAACAAGACAATTGCTCTTTATGTCTTGCCCCTACTCGAAGATCTATGTTATGAACAGCTTGTACCAAGCTACCTTGACCGAGAGGTCTAGAATCAATAGAGACTATAGGGACCGGTTTGGCCAATACACTCAGTTGCATACCATGCACCTGGGCAAACCGAGCGTCCACCAGATTAGCCCCGGACCCACTATCAAGAAAAACAGAAATCCTCTCAGTTCTAGTACCAATCACCACCTCCGCAGGCACGAGAAACTGAGAGGGATTTGGGGACGAAATACACACTCCCAGGTTAACTCCTTTGCTCAAAGAGGCCCGGGATGGACACCCCCCAACAAAATGTCCCTCTCTCCCGCAAAAGAAACACCTTCTAGTCTTGCGGTGCACCGCCAATTCCCTCCTACAAAAAGATGTCCCTCCCAACTGCATGGGTTCCTCAGAACAGACCAGGGGAACCTCAGTATAAGGGACTTTAGTAGTAGGTGGAGTCATCACGGGAGGCGGAGTTACCTCGCGTCTTCCCCGAATTCGTCTATCAATGCGAATAGCGAGGGCCATAGCAGCCTCCAGTGATGGAGGAGAATCATACTGAGCCAACACATCTTTTAATTTGTCAGACAACCCTTGACAAAACTGGCTCCTAAGAGCTGGGTCATTCCACTGAGTATCTGTTGCCCATCTACGGAACTCAGAAGAATATTCCTCCGCTGGACGATTTCCTTGCCGTATTTTACGTAACTTTGTTTCAGCAAGGGAAACTCGATCCGGATCATCATATACCAGACCCAGGGCAGTAAAAAATCGATCCACTGACTGGAGATCTGGGGAGCCTAGAGGAATAGAGAACGCCCAAGATTGAGGGTCCCCTTGTAAGAGCGAGATAACAATTCCCACCCTCTGCTCTTCACTCCCAGATAACCGAGGCCGCAGCCGAAAGTACAATTTACATGCCTCCCGGAAAGTAAAAAATTTGTCCCGCCCACCAGTGAACCTGTCCGGGAGAGCAACCTTAGGTTCAGATCTGGTTTGCTCCGAGGGGAACAAAACCTTGGACTTAATGTCTGCAAACTCCATGGACAACCCCTGCAACTGCCGGGCCAGCTGGGCTACTGGATCCATGACAGCTGGAGAGAATCTTTTGTATGGCCGGTGAAAATGTCACGCTGTATAGCAGATATATATATATATGTGATGACAGTAATCTATATCAAAAGGGCAACATACAATATAACATGCGCATAGATATATGATAACATAGAATTACCTGACAGAAAGTCCAGTGGGTCAATACGGAATCCGTTATACGCTGTCTCCGGCTAGAGGGTGACCGGGGTCTATGCTGACCCTAAACTGGGGTCCTAACTAATCCCTCTACCTGGAGGTACTGTTAAAGGTACAGAGGTCCAGGCCACCAGCGTAAACCCTGTCTCCTATCAATCCCTGCCAACTGTAATCTAGTCCTAAGAAGGACCTGATTACCACCAAAGGGAATGAACAGGTAACGGTTAATGAACAGAAAGACATACAAGAAAGACAAGAAATAAAGTAAATAAAGTCTTACATACAACACTCACACACAGTAGGAACACCTAAGGTCTCAGAGATAAACTATAAGCTATAAGAGTAAAAACAACTAAGGAGCTCTTAGCTTAAGTATTCTCAGAACCGATCCAGTCTGCTAGACTACATAAAGGCTTTCACCGGCATCTAACAAGCAGACTGGCAGGTATATGAAGGAATCTAATTAGAACATAATCAAAAGCAGCCGGGCAAGGCTGGACCTAGTCTTAGCAAAGAGCTAGGTAAAATTAACTCCCTCATTACCAAACACAAAGAAACAGCAACTCAGCTGTGAGAAGTCAGAGTGTGTAATCGCGACGATCCTTGTGGCGATACACCCATGACAGTACCCCCCCTCTTTACGATGTACATTTGTCTGCAAGAAACCATCCTCACCTTTTGTGATCATAATGTCCAAAAAATCTAGTTCTGTTTGACTGAATTTACTTGTCAGCCTAATGTTCATACCATTATCATTCAGTATATCCCGGAAATAGAGAAGGTCCTGCTCCGTCCCCTGCCAAATCATGAAAATGTCATCAATGTATCGGACCCAGAGCAGGACCTTCTCAATGTAAGCAACCGGGTTTACAAAAAAGATATTGCGTTCCCACATACCCAAAAAGAGGTTAGCATATGAGGGGGCAAAGGCCGCCCCCATAGCTGTACCTTGCTTTTGTAGGTATATGGTTTCCTTAAACATGAAATAGTTGTGTTCTAGGACAAACTGAAGTAATGTAATCAGAAAATCCACCAATTCAACATTAAGATTGGACATTGTCAGATACATCTTAGCCGCTTGTATGCCATCTTTATGTTGTATCGAAGTGACGTGTACTACAGAGTTGTGGGTTGCCTGGGGAACGTGTTGCGCTCGCTGTGTGTCAGCCTTCTCCCGTCCTGACGTGCCGGATAGGGGAGTGGCAGAGCAGGGAGCGGAAGCGTTCGTCAGCGGCGTCACACGCCGGGAACTGCGGCGATACGACTCACATGGTGGTATCACCTGGAGGTAATTATAATTTATGGGGAATTTATGTATATATATGCTCACACTGAACACCAGACTATACCAAAAGTACCCCTTGGACGAAGCTAACGCGAAACGCGCGTCGGGTATTTCTTCTGCACACCACATAAGGTTGTATGCGCTTTTTACTATAGATTCATCTATCTTACTACCATGTCTTTTGGATAATGGGAAAGTAACCCTGTATTCATTGAAACCTATGTAGCGTCACATTTATGAGGCTCCCTGGACTACTTGGGAAGTCTCTTGCACCCTAGTACATGTATGATTAGGTTTTGGATTCAGGGGTTTATCCTCTGTATTTGTATTTATTGGCACATAATTTATATGTATATTGTTGCCAAACATGTGTTCATTCTGATATGCTTTAGATGCACCATTGGCAATCTGCCTTACATGGCTTGTATATTTTTGTACTAGTGTGCACTTAGCATACTTGCCTTGGTACATTGTACAAATTATATGTCAGAGGGGGCATACATTGTGTTTTTTACTGGTCTTTCCCCTTCTGACCTATTTTGACATGGTGGTATAGGATTCAATATTTTAATGAATGGTGTAAACCCTCTTTGATTATTGTCATATGTTGGTTCCTCTACCACTCTATAGCTATTTGACTTTCAATATATGTATTAATGTTGGATCCGTATTGTAACATATTTTTGCGCATATTTACTTCATGTGAGTGGTTTTGCTTGTATATCTCCTTCTTTTATATTGGTGGTTTTATAATATGTTTACACAATAAAGTTTTGTATTTTAAGGCTATATACTTCCATTGGTTCCTTTTTTTGAATACTACTTTGGTAGGAAGTGCCTTGGTATAGGTTGCCCATTATAGGATTTAACTAATTTTACACAAAGTTATATATTGTATCCTCAAACGGAAAACCAAATATTTGCCATGCGCATTCTCCAGACCTGAACCCCATTGAAAACCTCTGGAATGTGATCAAGAGGATGATGGATAGTCACAAGCCATCAAACAAAGAAAAACTGCTTAAATTTTTGCCCCAGAAGCAGTGTGAAAGACTGGTGGAAAGCATGCCAAGATGCATGAAATCTGTTTTTAGACATCATGGTTATTCCACAAAATATTGATTTCAGAACTCTTCCTGAGTTAAAACATTAGTATTGTTGTTTCTAAATGATTATAAACTTGTTTCTTTGCATTATATGAGGTCTGAAAGCACAGAGGTTTTTTTTTTTAATTTTAAACATTTTTGTTTATCAGGAAAAAAATACAAAATTTATTGCTTGGAAATTCGGTGACATGTTGTCAGAAGTAAATATAGACTAAAAGAACAGTTTACATTTTACTCAAAATTATACCTACAAAGAGAAAAATCAAGCAAACTGAACATTTGAAAGTGGTCTCTTAATTATTGCCAGAGCTGTATGTACAGTGGAGACCAAAAGTTTTGCTTTTTTTTAAAGTGTGATTACTAGAGATGAGCGATTTTGCCTCCGGGAGGGTCAAGTCGGGTGTCGGACCACCCGACTTTCACAAAAGTCGAGTCGAACGAAATCGGCCGACTATCAGAAAAAGTCGAAGGTCCGACTGAAACACGAAACCCAATGCAAGTCAATGGGCAAAGTCGGCAGGGAGTGGAGGACAGTAAACACACACTACAGTGCCCATTTCAATGCCAACAACATCAATTCTTATTACTTAAGCTTGTCAACCTTAATTTACTTTATAATAATAGTTACGCATTGAAAACTGGGGGTTATTTGGCTAAAGTTGTGGGGGGGGGCAGGGCTGGCTCCAGGTTTTTGTGGGACCCGGGCCAAAGAGTATCAGTGGGCCCCTTTAACACATACCACAATTCATCATGCTCCGATACAGCAGAGAAATATAGGTATAGTACAATGACAAATACTTCACTTCTTACATTACATGACTGATATCTATTTTAAATTCTACAATAGCTCAAAAACCGGACAGTATATTCATCCATACAGTATTATGGCCACCACATAGTGCGCCATACAGAATAATGATCCCCATATATTGCTCCATACACAATAATTGGTCCCATATAATGTTCCATACAGTATATGATGAGCTCCACATAATGCTACAGTATATGATGGTCCCCATATAATGTGCCATACAGCATAGGACAGTCCCCACAGAGTATAATGAGCCCCACATATTGCTCCATACAGTATAATGAGTCGCATATAAAGCTCCATACAGTATATGATGGGCCCCATATATTGCTTCATACGGAATGGGCTCCATATAATGCTCCATACATAATAGGCCCCATATGTGCTCCATACCCTATATGTTGCCCCAAAATAATGTACCCAATATGATGCTCCAGTATATGATGAGCCCCATGGATGATGCTCCAGTGTATGATGGGCCTATATATTTTTTTTTTTGGAAGTGCATTAGAGCAGCAGGGTGATTTGCTGCTGAAGGAGAAAAAAAAAAATCTCTTTAAATCTTCTGCTTCAGCGAGTGTGAGCGAGCTGAGTGTGACCGGTGCGCAAGTGTGAACGGTGGTAAGTGTGACTTGAGATTCAGTGACTTTGGATTCAGGGAGTTTCCAAGGGAGGATTTACTGAATTGCTGTTATAT
>JARQOD010000001.1:153063842-153082140 GCA_033576555.1 Oophaga sylvatica
TTCTTTAAAATTCTTTTTTAAATTAAAAGTGTGTGTGTTTGATTTTTTTTTAATAAAATAGGTTTAAATTTAATTGAAAAGTTTCTTTTGACAGCTCTAAATTTTTTAACCGGGTTTAAATTGCCCTTTTTCAATTGCAAGGTCCTTTTTTAACCCCTTTTTTAACCCATTCGCCCCCCCCGCTAGGGGGCCCAATGGGAATAGAGGGGCCCAAAGTGCCAAAAAGGGGAAAATTTTTAATTTAAAGAGTTTCCCTTTCTGGGGTTCTGGGGGCAGTTTTTAGTACCCGGGGGGGGGCCAAAAATAATGGTCCCTCTCTGGGCTATTATTATCTGCCCCCACTCACTGGCTTTGTCTGTCTGGTTGCGAAAATAGGGCGGGAGCCCACGCATTTTTTTTCAGCAATTTTACACCTCATATGTATATATACATGTCATTGAATTTGTGACACATATATATATATATTTATATTTATAGTTCATACACTTCTACATAGTATAATAGCCGCTAATTCAATTGCCGGCTTTTGTGAAAATGCAGAACCCGACATGAAATGACACTTGGTTTACATAGAGTTAACCATGTCTTTTCATGTAGTTTGAAAAAGGGGGCAAAAACTGAACCTGGAAATTATAGGTATATAATGGGCCTCATTTCTAATGCTCCAGTGTATAATGGGCCCCATATATGATGCTCCAATGTATGATGGGCCCCATTTATAATGCTCCAGTGTATGATGGGCCCCATGGATGATGCTCCAGTGTATGATGGGCCTATATAATGCTCCATATATAATGGGCCCCCTATGATGCCCCCTATGATGCTCCAGTATATGATGGGCCTCATGGATGATGCTGAAGTGTATGATACGCCTATATCAGTCTCCATATACAATAGGCCCCATTTAAAATGCTCCAGTGTATAATTGGCCCCGTATATGATGCTCCAGTGTATGATGGGCCCCATTTATAATGCTCCAGTGTATGATGGGCCCCATGGATGATGCTCCAGTGTATGATGGGCCTATATAATGCTCCATATATAATGGGCCCCATATGATGCTCCAGTATATGATGGGCTCCATGGATGATGCTCAAGTGTATGATGGGCCTATATCATGCTCCATATATAATGGGCCCAATTTATAATGCTCCAGTGTATAATGGGCCCCGTATATGATGCTCCAGTGTATGATGGGCCCCATTTATAATGCTCCAGTGTATGATGGGCCCCATGGATGATGCTCCAGTGTATGATGGGCCTATATAATGCTCCATATATAATGGGCCCCATATGATGCTCCAGTATATGATGGGCCCCATGGATGATGTTCCAGTGTATGATGGGCCTATATAATGCTTCATACATAATGGACCCCATTTATAATGCTTCAGTGTATAATGGGCCCTGTATATGATGCTCCAGTGTATGATGGGCCTATATAATGCTCCATACATAATGCGCCTCATTTATAATGCTCCAGTGTATAATGGGCCCTATCTATGATGCTCAAGTGTATTCTGGGCCCCATATATAATTCTCCAGTGTTGAATGCGCCCCATATATTGCTGCAAACATTAAAAAAATGAAATACCACTCCCATATAATGTGCCATACAGCATAGGACGGTTCCCACAGAGTATAATGAGCCCCACATATTGCTCCATACAGTATAATGAGTCGCATATAAAGCTCCATACAGTCTATGATGGGCCCCATATATTGCTCCATACAGAATGGGCTCCATATAATGCTCCATACAGAATAGGCCCCATATGTGCTCCATATGATGCTCCATACCCTATATGTTGCCCCAAAATAATGAACCCCATATGATGCTCCAGTATATGATGAGCCCCATGGATGATGCTCCAGTGTATGATGGGCCTATATCATGCTCCATATATAATGGGCCCCATTTCTAATGCTCCAGTGTATAATGGGCCCCGTATATGATGCTCCAGTGTTTCATGGGCCCCATTTATAAATGCTCCAGTGTATGATGGGCCCCATTGATGATGCTCCATTGTATGATGGGCCTATATAATGCTCCATATATAATGGGCACCATATGATGCTCCAGTATATGATGGGCCCCACGGATGATGCTCAAGTGTATGATGGGCCTATATCATGCTCCATATATAATGGGCCCCATTTATAATGCTTCAGTGTATAATGGGCCCCATATATGATGCTCCAGTGTATGATGGGCCCCATTTATAATGCTTCAGTGTATGATGGGCCCCATGGATGATGCTCCAGTGTATGATGGGCATATATAATGCTCCATATATAATGGGCCCCATATGATGCTCCAGTTTATGATGGGCCCCATGGATGATGCTCAAGTGTATGATGGGCCTATATCATGCTCCATATACAATGGGCCCCATTTCTAATGCTCCAGTGTATAATGGGCCCCATATATGATGCTCCAATGTATGATGGGCCCCATTTATAATGCTCCAGTGTATGATGGGCCTATATAATGCTCCATATATAATTGACCCTCTATGATGCTCCAGTATATGATGAGCCCCATGGATGATGCTCAAGTGTATGATACGCCTATATCATGCTCCATATACAATAGGCCCCATTTAAAATGCTCCAGTGTATAATGAGCCCCGTATGTGATGCTCCAGTGTATAATGGGCCCCATTTATAATGCCCCAGTGTATTATGGACACCATGGATGATGCTCCAGTGTTTGAAGGGCCTATATAATGCTCCATATATAATGGGCCCCATATGATGCTCCAGTATATGGTGGGCCCTATGGATGATGCTCAAGTGTGTGATGGGCCTATATCATGCTCCATATATAATGGGCCCCATTTATAATGCACCAGTGTATAATGGGCCCCATATATGATGCTCCAGTGTATGATGGGCCCCATTTATAATGCTCCAGTGTATGATGGGCCCCATGGATGATGCTCCAGTGTATGATGGGCCTAAATAATGCTCCATATATAATGGGCCCAATATGATGCTCCAGTATATGATGGGCCCCATGGATGATGCTCCAGTGTATGATGGGCCTATATAATGCTTCATATATAATGGGCCCCATTTATAATGCTTCAGTGTATAATGGGCCCTGTATATGATGCTCCAGTGTATGATGGGCCTATATAAATGCTTCATATATAATCGGCCCCATATGATGCTCCAGTATATGATGGGCCCCATGGATGTTGCTCCAGTGTATGATGGGCCTATATAATGCTCCATATATAATGTGCCCCATTTATAATGCTCCAGTGTATAATGGGCCCTATCTATGATGCTCAAGTGTATGATGGGCTCCATATATAATTCTCCAGTGTAGAATGCTCCCCATATATTGCTGCAAATATTAAAAAAATGAAATACCGCTCCTCACTAGGCACTGCTCTACTCTGGACTCCTCAGCGTCGCCATCTTCCAGTTCTCTGCACTTGGACTGTTCAGGCAGAGGGCGTACAGACATGACGTCATCGAGCTCTCTGACCTGAATGTCACTGTCAGGAAACGCGGAAGACTTCACAGCGGTGGAGCAGGGGAGAGGTAAGTATTGCAAGTGCTGGGGCCCTGTGCAAGCAGGGGGGCCCACTCGTGGGCGACGGCACTGGCACCGGGCCCCTCATAGTACGCCAGTGTCTCTGATGGTGAGTGGGCCTCCCCACCGTCAGAGACACTGGCTTACTAAGAAGGGTCCTGTGCCAGTGCCGTCGCCCACGAGTGGGCCCCCCACCTGCTCAGGGCACCGGCACTTGCCCGGGTGCGCAGGTGCTGACCCTGGCCCTCAGAGGGGGGGAAAGACCAGTTAGAGAGGGGGAAAAACTGGCATATATTGAAGTGTAGGATGGACGTTCAGGAGCTGCAAATGGAGGAATTGGAAAAGTCGGAGGAAGAGGAGGACAAAGCGAGCCATTTTGCTGGCAACCTATGTGTCATCAGGGGAAGGTGGTACAAAATACTTTGAAGCCCAGGCATGGTTCATTTTAATGAAGGTGAGATCACCTACATTTTGGGTCAACAGCTGGGTCCTTCTTTCTGTCAGGATTGATCCAGCAGCACTGTAGACTCTTTCTGATAGCACACTACCAGCAGGGCAAGCGAGCTCCTGTAAGGCATATTGTGCCAATTCAGGCCAGGTGTCCAGTTTACAGGCCCAGTAGTCAAAGGGGAATGAACTGTGAGGGAGAACATCGATAGGGGAGGAGAGGTAATTTTGAACCATAGTTGACAACTGCGTCTCCTGTCTGTTGCAATCGATTCAGTATTACCAGTCGTGTGAGCGGTATTTGAGAAATCAGTCCACAACATGGTCATGAAACCCCTGTCTCCAACGCCACTTCGGCTGTGTGCACCAAGAACACCTCTTCCATTTGGCCCAGTACAGCTCGTGGTAGAACCTCCACCGCTGCTGAGTGTTGGGAATACCTGTAACAAATGGTTTACCAGAGTTGCTTGTTTGTTTGCCAATATTGCCTCTAGGTTCTCCTGTGGTATAATGTTCTGTAATTTGCCTTTATAGCGTGGATCGAGGATGCTGGCTAACCAGTAGTCGTCATCCTTCATAATTTTGGCAATGCAGGGGTCCCTTTTTAGGATCCGCAAGACATAATCACACATGTGGGTCAATGTTCCAGATGTCAATGATGCACTGCTAGAGGTGGGTGGAGAGCACTTTCTGCCAAATCCACATCACCCCAGTCACACACAAACCATGTACCTGACCTTGGCAAGCCAACATTTTCTCTAGCCCCCTGAGAAGCATCATCTTCCCCAAAATAATCATCCCCCTCATCCTCCTCCTCTTCCTCTTCTTCCTCCACCTCATCCAGGACAGTTCCCTGAGCAGACAATGGCTGACTGTCATCAAGGCTTCCCTCCTCCTCCTCCGCTGCAGACGCCTGATCCTTAAAGTTTGCATGACCAGACGCATAAGTGGGATGCTCATGCTTATGATGGCGACGTCTGCGCTTAACAGCCATGTGCATTCCTCAAAACACTGAAGGACTTTACAGAGGTCTTTCAGCTTTGACCACTGCACACCCGACAACTCGATGTCTGCCCTCAAACTGCCTGCCCGTGTATCCTCCCACAAATGCATTACAGCTTCTGTTCGCACAGCCTCTCAACCATGTGCATGGTGGAGTTTCACCTTGTTGCAACGTCTATGATTAGGGGATGCTTGGGGAGGTGGAGCGATCGCTGCAGCCTCTGCATATGACTGGAGTCTACGGGCGAGCGACGGATGTGCGAGCACAGTCTTCGCACCTTATGGAGCAGGGCTGGTAACTCCGGATAATTATTTAAAAAGCATTGCACCACCAGGTTCAAGGTGTGAGCCAGGCAAGGTATGTGTCTGAGTTTTGCCAGGGCTATGGCCGCCACAAAATTACGGCCGTTATCACTGACTACCTTGCCTGGCTCAAGATGTAGACTGCCCAGCCAAGACTCAGTTTCTCGCTGCAAGTAGTCGGCCAGTACCTTCGCGGTGTGTCTGTTTTCGCCCAAAGACATCATTGTTAAAGCAGCCTGCTGACGCTTACCACTAGCTGTTCACTAGTGGGACACCTCATGTGCAACACTGGCAGCTGTGGATGGAGTACTCGTGCGACTGCGCTGTCGATAAGCTTTTGCTTCTGGAGGAGGTGGAGGAGGAGGCTCGAACACCTACAGCCAACTGTTGCCAATACCGTGGGCTAGGCAGCACTGTCCCACCGCCAATGTCCCCTGTGGACCCTGCATCCACCACATTAACTCAGTGCTCAGTGATGGACACGTAACGGCTCTGGCCATGCCTACTGGCCTATGCATCTGTTGTGAGGTGCACCTTTCTACTCACTGATTGATTGAGTGCATGGACAATGCGGTCTTTCACATGCAGGTGAAGGGCAGGGATGGCTTTTCTAGAAAAGAAGTGCTGACTGGGTAGGTCACAGCGTGGGACAGCGTAGGCCATGAGCTCTCGGAATGCTTCGCTTTCAACCAAACGGTAGGGCATCATCTCTAATGAGATCAGTTTGGCATTGTAGGCGTTCAAAGCCAGTATACGCGGATAAGAGGATGAGTACTTTCTTGTCCTACTTAGAGTGTCTGCTAGGGTGAGCTGGACTGAGAGCTGCATATGGAGGAACTAGCAGTGGATATGGTGGACTGAGAGGGGGTTGGTGATGGTGATGGTGGTGGTGGTGGTGGTGATGGCCTAGATTCAGTCTTTGGTTGCAAAAACATTGTGATTCCCTGACTGCTTTGGCCTTGCGACGACACCTCAACATTTCTTGCTGGTGGTGTGCTAACTGGTGGTCTTACAGTGGGGTAAGCAATGTAGCGTTGCTGGCTACCTTCAGTCGAAGCAGGTGCACATGTGCTACCTGAGTTTTTGTAGTCCGTCCACGCTTGAAAGTGAATGGTGTTTAAATGTCTAAGCATGCAACTGGTATTCAAATTTCGAAGATTTTTCCCTCGGCTAAAGGTCCTTCCGCACTTCTTACAGATAACCTTTGCCTCATCAATAGAATTTTGGTCAAAAAAGTGCCACACTGGACTCTTCCTACTATGGGATAAATTTTCAGGAATTGCACGCTGTGCTAATTTGACCGTCTGGCCAAGCTGTCCTGCAACTCTTTTTGTTTTTTTAACACGTTTTTGGACTGTTACGGGCCTGCCAGATAACCCCAGCTGCGATGTCGATGCCTGCTGCGGATCCTCCTCCTCTTCTGAGCTATTGCCAGCATCACTCTCTTCCCCCAATGGATGCCCATCCGGGTCAGCAACTGGGTCATCCATCACCTCCTCTTCAATTTCATCTGCATCTTCCTCTGTGTCACCGTGTAAGGTGGTAGAGTATGCGGGAATGGGCACCTAAGTTTCATCAGGGTCAGATTCTGGCTCAGTAGACTGCAGGGCAATGTAGTGCTCTGGGTGAATGTACCAGCAGAATCATATAGCAGTGGCTGTGCATCAGTGCACTCCATGACAGATTCATCTTGGACTGGGGAATTCAGAATTTGACCTGATAACCCAGGCATGGTATGTGAAAAGAGCTTAATGGAGTAATCTGAAGTGTGGCCTGCCGCAGATTTCAATCTCCGTATATATTTCCTGAGTCACAGACGCTCTGAGGCTCAGTATGGATTAGACCAGAATATAAAAGCTGAAAAAGGGTACTGTATCAGAGGATACCAGGTGTATATAGTATAGGGGAAAATTGTAAATCTCCATATATATTTGCGGAGTCACACACAGACACTCTCAGGCTCACTATGGATTAGACCAGAATATAAAAAGCAGAAAAAGGGTCCTGTATCTGAAGATGCCAGGTGTATATAGTATAGGGGAAAATTGTAAATCTCCGTATATATTTGTGGAGTCACACACAGATGCTCTCAGGCTCAGTATGGATTAGACCAGAATATAAAAAGCTGAAAAAGGGTACTGTATCACAAGATACCAGGTGTATATAGTATAGGGGAAAATTGTTAATATCCGTATATATTTCCGGAGTCACAGACAGACGATTTCAGGCTCAGTATGGATTAGACCAGAATATAAAAAGCTGAAAAAGGGTACTGTATCTGAAGATACCAGGTGTATATAGTATAGGGGAAAATTTCAATCTCCGTATATATTTGCTGATTCACACACAGACGCTCTCAAGCACAGTATGGATTAGACCAGAATATAAAAAGCAGTAAAAAAGGGTACTGTATCACAAGATACCAGGTGTATTGTTGTGAATACCTTGGAGGTGACTTCTGAGCTGGGGCTCCCTCCAGTGGTTGCTGAGGGTAATGAACTAATTACTGAATGGCCTTCAGCTGGCTCTAAATGGTATGATATAAGAGACCTGAGTTCCCAGCAGTTTTACCGGTAATCAATTGTTCCTCCTGCTCTTGCTTGGAGCACATCTTGTTTTCCTGCTCTCATTCAGATAAGTGTTTTGCTTTTTTTTTTCCTCTGTTGGATTTTCACTACTGGTTTGCTGCTTGCAGTGGACTGCAGCCTAGTCCCCTTTTGGGGTCTTGCGCTGCAATTGTGCTCATTGTGTGTTTGCATTTTTGCTTTATTCCTTAGTCACTTTTTATTTGCTGTGTTGCTGTGTGTTACACCAGAGATCTGATTTAGGTGGTAGAGATCGTGTGATCTCAGGTTTTTTGTTAATCAGAAGTGTTGGTATTTTTGTCAGGGTTTTTTTTGGGTTGCAGTCAGAATTCTTTCCTATACTTTTCTATCTAGACAGATTGGGACCCAGCGTTTGCTCATTCTATTTTCTGTCTTTGTCCGTGTTTTCTTCTTGTCTAACCGCCATTATATGTTCGGGCGCTTCCTATTTCTTTGGGGATTCTGCTCCGGGGCAGATAGCATTCATCTTTCTGCCTTTAGGTGTAGCTATCTCTCCGGCTGTGATGAGGCGTCTAGGATCACCGTAGGTACTCTCCACGGCTACTTCTAGTGTGGCGGTTAGTTTAGGTTACTGCAATCCAATAGTTTCCAGCCTCTCTGGAGTATTGCTACTTTGGCTATTTTTTGCAGTTTCTCCTCAGCTACAGAAACATAACAGTGTATATAGTTTAGGGGAAAATTGAAAATCTCCGTATATATTTCCGGAGTCACAGACAGACGCTCTCAAGCTCAGTATGGATTAGAACAGAATATAAAAAGCTGAAAAAGGGTACTGTCTCACAAGATGCCAGGTGTATATAGTATAGAGGGAAATTTCAATCTCCGCATATATTTCCGGAGTCACAGACAGACGCTCTCAGGCCCAGTATGGATTAGACCAGAATATAAAAAGCTGAAAAAGGGTACTGTATCACAAGAAACCAGGTGTATATAGTTTAGCGGAAAATTGTAAATCTCGGTATATATTTGCGGAGTCACACACAGACACTCTCAGGCTCAGTATGGATTAGACCAGAATATAAAAAGCTGAAAAAGGGTATTGTTTCACAAGATACCAGGTGTATATAGTATAGGGAAAATTTCAATCTTTGTATATATTTCTGGAGTCACAGACACGACGCTCTCAGGCTCAGTATGGATTAGATAGTAACGGATCTACCAATCACAAATATTGTATAATCAGCAGGGTAGAAGTACAGATTAAAATTAACCTTTATTATATTCTTGTTAAAAAAGAACCAACGGTTCTCATATATCAAATGATTAAAAAATAACAAATCATACACCTATAACCACCTATAATCACCACTCTATTTTGTAAAAATCCAAAAAAACGTGTGAGAAATAATGATCTCAACAATTCCTAATCAAGATATTTTCACGGGTAGGATGTAGGATAGCAGATCAAAATATACTAGGATATTTGCAGTCCCGGTTTATTATATGGTTGGGTTAAATCAAAAAGACCATTTCTGACATCATCTGGACACAATTTCCTATGTCAGATCAATTAAACATTTAAAATGTGCAGAGACAGCACAAAAGACGTTTATAACAGTTGAAAAGCTAGTAGTGCAAATATTACCAATCAATTGCACCTAATCAGAAATATCATATATCATCCTTAGTATAGATTAAAGGAACAATCTCACCACTTAATCGTATCCACCACTTGTCATCAGATGGGGGAAGGTCCTTCAGGCATTACCATACATTACCCCTGAGATGGTGGAATTTATGTGGCAAGGAAAGCTGAATAACTCCCGACGCGTTTCTTTGGCTTATTCATCAGGGAGAGTTGCCATATCGTGTCAGCTATAAGAGGTCTAGTTGATTGGTAATATTTGCACTACTAGCTTTTCAACTGTTATAAACGTCTTTTGTGCTGTCTCTGCACATTTTAAATGTTTAATTGATCTGACATAGGAAATTGTGTCCAGATGATGTCAGAAATGGTCTTTTTGATTTAACCCAACCATATAAAAAACCGGGACTGCAAATATCCTAGTATATTTTGATCTGCTATCCTACATCCTACCCATGAAAATATCTTGATTAGGAATAGTTGAGATCATTATTTCTCACACGTTTTTTTGGATTTTCACAAAATAGAGTGGTGATTAGTGTTGAGCGATACGATAATGTAAATATTGGCTATCGGCCGATATTAGCTCTATCGGCCTTTCGATAATTTGTTTCGATATTTTCGTCTTATCGAATACCGGAATCGGATTTGTCACTGTCACTGTCTGTGTCCGTCGGTCGGGTCTGTCACTGTCAGTGTCCGTCGGTCGGGTCTGTCAGGAGTCAGCGGCACTTACCTGGCAGAAGATCTCCGGCGGTCACGTCCTGGACTGCTTCATGGCCGCCATCCTCTTCTCCCCGGCGGTCACATGCAGTTTCTCGCGATAACTGCAGTGACTGCTGGGTAATCCCGGCCGTAAAGCAGTCAGTCCGATGACGTCACCGCCGGGGAAGCAGGTAATCAGCTGTGCTGCGTCGCGATGACAGGCTCTGCCTGTCATTGCGATGTAGCACAGCTGGATCGTCGTGGGACTGTCGTTATGGACTGCGTCGGACAGGTGGTATACTGTTGGTTTGTTTTTTTTCTTTTTTTACAGGAGATCGATGGCGTCGCAGGAATGAGAGTACAATAAAAGAAATGAAAACTGTGTTGTCTCTTTTATTTCATTAAAAGACTTTTTTCTTGCTTTGACTTTTTTTTATGCATTTAATAACTTTGGGATTAATAATGGATCGGTGTCTTATTGACACCTCTCCATTATTAACCGGGCTTATTGTCACCGTGCAATCAACGGTGACATTAACCCCTTATTACCCCACTTGCCACCGCTACAGGGCAGTGGGAAGAGCCGGGTAAAGTGCCACAATTGGCACATCTTTTGATGCGCCAAATGTGGGGCTGCTGTAGCCTGGTATTATCAGGCTGTTGAGGGCCAAAATCCATGGGTCTTGACAGTCTTTTAATACCAGGCCGCAGCAGTCTGCATTTTACTTGGCTGGTTAACAAAAATAGGGGGACCCCTACGCCGTTTTTTTTTTCGAGGGGATCCCCTATTTTTGTTAACCAGCCAAGCTAAGCAGACTGCTGTGGCCTGGTATTATCAGGCTGGCAAGGTCCATGGATATTGGATCCTTACCAGCCTGAAAAACCAGGCCTCAGCGGTCTGCTTCATCTGGCTGGTTAACAAAAATAGGGGGACCCCACGCCAATTTTTTTCGAGGGGATCCCCTATTTTTGTTAACCAGCCAAGCTAAGCAGACTGCTGTGGCCTGGTATTATCAGGCTTGCAAGGTCCATGGATATTGGATCCTTACCAGCCTGAAAAACCAGGCCTCAGCGGTCTGCTTCATCTGGCTGGTTAACAAAAATAGGGGGGACCCCACGCCATTTTTTTTCGAGGGGATCCCCTATTTTTGTTGACCAGTTCCCTCTGACGTCACTGATTGTGTCCCTGGCTGACCTGAAGTGAAAGTGGAAAGCAATCAATTAAGCTTTCCACTTCCTCTCCTGTCAGCCAGGAGAGGAACTCATTCATTTGGGGGTTTACTGTGAGGCTGCAGCATTAGCTGCGGTCCCTGCAGTAAACATTAACCCTTTCTGATGGATTACACCGTGGGACCTGACTGTACATCAGATTGGTAAGAATAATTTTGCTTTATTATTTTATTTTTATTACAGGAAATGGTTTTAGCAGGTAAATAAAATATGGTCAAAAACTGTGTGATTATTTCATTAAACTTCTTTTTTATTAAAGTGTGTGTGTTTGATTTTTCTTTCATACAATAGGATTAATAATTGATAGTTGTCTGATTGACAGCTCTCAATTATTAACCTGGCTTAAAGTGACCTTTCAATTGCAAGGTCATTTTAACCCCTTATTAACCCATTCGCCACCGCTACAGGGCAATGGGAATAGACGGGCAAAGTGCCAGAAAGGGCAAATCTAATTAGAGATTTGCCCTTTCTGGGTTGTCTGGGGGCAGATGTTAGTAGCCAGGGGGGGCCAAAAATAATGGTCCCTCTCTGGGCTATTATTATCTGCCCCCACTCACTGGCTTTGTCTGTCTGGTTGCGAAAATAGGGCGGGAGCCCACACATTTTTTTCAGCAATTTTACACCTCATATGTATATATACATGTCATTGAATTTGTGACACATATATATATATTTATATTTATAGTTCATACACTTCTACATAGTATAATAGCCGCTAATTCAATTGCCGGCTTTTGTGAAAATGCAGAACCCGACATGAAATGACACTTGGTTTACATAGAGTTAACCATGTTTTTTCATGTAGTTTTATATCTGATTTGCACAAACAATTACATGAGTGTAAGTGTGCAAAATTTCACACCTGTAGGGGTTAATTAAAGGTGTAAATTCGTAGCAAAAAAGTCCGTTTTTTTTACAACGAATTTACACCTTTAATTAACCCCTACAGGTGTGAAATTTTGCACACATAGACTGATGTAATTGTTTGTGCAAATCAGATTGCAAACAACATGAAAATACATGGTTAACCCTATGTACACCAAGTGTCATTTCATGTCGGGTGCTTCTGTCTTTTCACAGAAGCCGGCTTTACCCGGCAATTGAATCAGAGGATATTTTACTATGTAGAAGTGTATAAACTATACATATATGTATATATATATATGTCACAATGACATGTATATATATATATATATATGTATTCTATGTGTGTATATTTAGTGTTTACAAGGAAATAAAGGTTTTTTTTAGTTGCGATATTTTGTTCCCATAGACTTACATTGGACTTCCGGTATCGAAATCGGATATCGACGATATTTAGTGCTATCGGCGATACAATTTCTATACGATATTTTTAGATATCGAGCACTATCGCTCAACACTAGTGGTGATTATAGGTGGTTATAGGTGTATGATTTGTTATTTTTTAATCATTTGATATATGAGAACCGTTGGTTCTTTTTTAACAAGAATATAATAAAGGTTAATTTTAATCTGTACTTCTACCCTGCTGATTATACAATATTCAGTATGGATTAGACCAGAAAATAAAAAGTTAAAAAAGGGTACTGTATCACAAGATACCGGTTGTATATAGTATAGGGAAAAATTGTAAATCTCTGTATATATTTCCAGAGTCACAGACAGACGCTCTCAGGCTCAGTATGGATTAGACCAGAATAAAAAAAGATGGAAAATGGTACTGTATCACAAGATACCAGGTGTATATAGTATAGGAGAAAATTGTAAATCTCCGTATATATTTGCGGAGTCACACACAGACGCTCTCAGGCTCAGTATGGATTAGACCAGAATATAAAAAGCAGAAAAAGGGTACTGTATCTGAAGATACCAGGTGTATATAGTATAGGGAAAATTGTAAATCTCTGTGTGTATTTCCGGAGTCACACACAGACGCTCTCTCAGTATGGATTTGACCAGGATACAAAAGGCATATAAAAAGGTACTGTATCAGAAGATACCAGGTGTATATAGTGTAGGGGAAAATTTAAATCTCCGTATATATCTCCGGAATCACATACAGATAGTCAGCATGTATTTGTCTGTGATCCCAGCTGGTACACGGTAGTGTGTGAGGAGCATACAGCTCTATACAGTGTGGGAAAAATGAATGCTCGATAACTGTGCAGAAAAAAAGAATAAAAGTATTAGTGCTGTGTAAAAAGCAGTCTGCACAGCAGTGTACACACAGCAATACAGCTATCAGGCAGCCTAATAACCAGCGCTGCTGCACACAAGAAAATCCTCTCCTGTCACTGCACACTAACTGTACAGCACAATTGCTATCAGCACAAGCACAGAAGAACTTCTCTTTCCTGCCCTAACTCTCTCCCTACTGATAAACAGAGTCAGCAACCTCTCCCTACTGTTAAGATCGGCAGAAGTAAAATGGCGGTCGGTGATCAGGGCTTTTATAGCCACTATGACGCCCCCCCAAAGAAAGCCAATCACTGCATTGCCCTTCTCTAAGATGGTGGTGGACACTGCCCACGTCATCTTGTTGCCCACAGTGTATGTCCTTGCACATTGGCTGAAAAAAGGCACCTGCAAGCATTATGGGAAAACCGACTTTGGCGCTTGGGTCGACGACCGCATGGCCGACTTCACGCTATGGTCGGGTTTCGCTCGGCGAAACTCGACTTTAGCGAAAGTCGGCGACTTATGAATCTGACCGACCTGTTTCGCTCAACTCTAGTGATTACTTGTGTCTGGTTATTGTGATTCCACTTTCTGGTGATTAATTGAAAGTGCATGAAGTTGTCATCATGCAAGACCTTAATTTTAACCAAACTGCTTTAGAATATAGGTATGGTCATTTAATGAAAGAAAAGTGACTGCCAAAAGTTTTGCATATACTATTTATTGATCACAACATAGAGAGTAATTCATAGTTACAATGCCAGAACTTAGTATTTTGTAGCATAACCTTTTCGCTTTAATTACTCCACCACAACGATGGGAAATTGAAACCACTTGGGTACTCAAGACATCTTGAGGGATCTTGCTCCAATTCCATTTGCAAATCTGCAAAAAATTCTTTACTGCTCCGGGTACGGGCCCCAACCCGTCGCCCTATCTCATCCCAAAGGTGCTCTATAGAGTGTAAATCAGGTGATTGTCTTGGCCATTGCAACAGGTGAACATTTTTCTTTGCTAACCAATTTTTGACTAAATTAGATGTGTTTTAGGATCACTGTTTTGCTGGAATTTCCAGCTCCTGCCTACTTTGATTTTACCATGTGGCAGCATTACATTCTCCAGTATATCCTTGTACATGGTAGCATTCATATTTCTATCAATTCTATGCAGAGAGCAAATGGCAGATGCAGAAATGCAACCCCAAACCATGACCTTTCCACCACCATCTTTCACTGTAGGCAATTGGTACCTTACATTATTATGTTTTCCAATTGGGATGTATGTATAGTGCTTGCAACCAGTACCAAACAGATTGAATTTGGTAGGCTACTGGCATTACTTTGATTGCCCAGCCACATTGCCTTATCGAGTCTTATATAAGAGTATAAGACCCGATGACACAATGCTTGGCTCACTCTCCTCTGGAAGCTGTTCAGGTACAGTTGAATAGTATTTAGTTAGTGATCAGCAAATACAGAAATATTTGGATTCGGGAAAATCAACACAAGTTATTTCTAATATCTGTGTATTCGTACCGAATAACGAATCCAATACAAGTCAATGGAAAGCCGAATATTTTTCTGCTGGCCCCAAAAGGTCTGGGAGCCAGAGAAAAAAGCTGAAATGGATGGGAAAGTGCTAAAACTAAATGGAACAGCATGTAAAAGCCTACCTGACTTTCTGACTCACAAATGGTATCTGGGAATAAAGTTGTCAGACTATTGCGTCAATTTTATAGATTTATAAAAAGACCTACCAAACCAAAATTATTTTTTAGAGGGAAAAATACTAAGAAACATTTTTTCTTTCATAATTACATGTAATATAACACAAAATAAAAATAAAAAAATTTACAAAATTATACCTCCCCTTTAGCATATTTCAAATTTTTTATATCGCCTTTATGACACACGCCAACAGCAGACTCAGGGAAATTACTTGTAAATTGTGACGCTTGCATATCTCCGCATGCTTTGCATCAGTCACACAACTGGTAGAGAAATATACGCTATTTATTGAACCAATAGAAAATAAAAATTTTTTATATCGCCTTTATGATACACGCTGACAGCAGATTCATTAAAATTATAACCACTCGTAAATTGTGATGTTTGCATATATCTGCAGGCTTTGCAGAAGTCACACAACTGCTAGATCAGGGGTCTCAAACATGTGGCCCGCGGGCCGCATGCGGCCCCTGAGGCAGGCATCTGCGGCCCGCGTGCACCACATGTCTCACGCTAGAAGAGGAGTAGTGCACCGCTCCATAGTGGCTGTGACCCGCGTGATGACATTCCTCTGGTGCTGTGTAATGACATAAGTAAGGGGGTCAGTGGGGGAGGGTGGTGTCAGATCATGCTAACCCCCCCCGGCATGTCTCTGCAGCCCCCCTGCTTCTCCCATGATCTCAGGCTCCTTCCTTCAGCGGTCACGTGGTACCGCTCATTAAAGTCATGAATATGCGCATATTCATGACTTTAATGAGCATTACCACCTGACCGATGAAGGAAGGAAGAGCTGCCGGAGACCGCGGAGAAGCAGGGGGCTGCAGAGACGCTCCAGGAGGGGGTAAGTATATGCGATATTCACCTGTCCCCGGTCCACCACTGCGCTCCGCTCTATCCTCTGTGTCCTCTGGCCATGATGTTCAGGTCAGAGGGCGCGATGACGTAGTTAGTATGCGCCATGCCCTCTGCCTGAACAGTCACTGACAGAGGAGCCAGACGATGGAGAGGCGCGCAGCGGTGGACCGGTGACAGGTGAATATCGCAGGTGCCAGGCCCTGAGCCAGCGGTGACACCGGCACCTGGCCCCCAGCGACGAGAGGTGAGTATGTCATTTTTTTTTATTTGCAGCAGCAGCATATGGGGGCATAATCTATGGAGCATTTTATGGGGGCATAATCTATGGAGCATCTTATGGGGGCATAAAATATATGGAGCATCTTATGGGGGCATAATCTATGGAGCATCTTATGGGGCATAAAATATATGGAGCATCTTATGGGGCATAATCTATGGAGCATCTTATGGGCATAAAATATATGGAGCATCTTATGGGGGCATAATCTATGGAGCATCATATGGGGCATAATCTATGGAGCATCACATGGGGCATAATCTATGGAGCATCTTATGGGGGCATAATCTATGGAGCATCTTATGGGGCATAATCTATGGAGCATCATACGGGGCATAAAATATATGGAGCATCTTATGGGGCAAAATCTATGGAGCATCATATGGGGCATAATCTGTGGAGCATTTTATGGGGCCATAACCTTTATGGAGCAGCATATGGGGTATATTATTCTATGGAGCATTTTATGGGGCCATTATTAACCTTTGTGCAGCATTATATGGGGCATAATCTATGGAGCATCTTATGGGCCATTATTAACCTTTGTGCAGCATTATATGGGGTGTATTTTGTATGGCGCATCTTATGGGGCCATTTATGAACTGTATGGAGCATTAATGGGGCTCCTGATTCAATATGGATATTCAAAAACATTTAACCTACTGATGTCTCAATTAATTTTACTTTTATTGGTATCTTTTTTTATTTTTGAAAATTTACCAGTAGCTGCTGCATTTTCCACCCTAGGCTTATACGCGAGTCAATAAGTTTTCCCAGTTTTTTCATGGCAAAATTAGGGGGGTCGGCTTATACTCGGGTCGGCTTATACACGAGTATATACAGTAAGCTGTACATCGCAGCTGACAACTTATTTGAACGGCCACAGAGAGAGGGGAGGTCCGGAGAGAGAGAATTGTTATAGTAGTTCAAATAAACAATTGTTTAACAATATTTTTGTACTCTATTAAGTTTGAATGGAATGTGGCCCCCAGCTTAAAATTTTTTTTATATGCGGCCAATTTACTCTGCCGAGTTTGAGACCCCTGTGCTAGATAAAGATACGCTATTTATTTAACCAATGTAATTTTTTTTATTTTTAATATCGCCTTTATGAGACACACCAAGAGCAGACTCAGGGGAATTACTGGTAAATAGTGATGTTTGCTTATCTCTGCATGCTTTGTGCCAGTCGCACAACAGCTAGATAAATATATGCTATTTATTTAAAAGGGAACCTGACACCTTGTTTTGCCGCTATAAGATGAAGCCACTGGTTTTCAGGGCTTATCTACAGCATTCTATAATGCCGTAGATAAGCCCCGGGTCCTGACCTGAAAGATAAGAAAAACAAGTTTTATTATACTCACCCGGGGGGGCGGTCCGATGCCGTCCGGTCCAATGGTGTCGCAGGTCCTGGTCCGTCGCCTTCCATCTTCATGCGATGTTGTCATCCTCCTTGCTTCATGTTGTGCTCCTGCGCAGGCGTACTGATCTGCCCTGTTGAGGGCAGAGCAAAGCACTGAAGTGCGCAGGCGCTATGCCGTAGACCTTGCGGATGTCTCCGCATGCGTCATTTGACAATGCGGCGAACAAAACAAATTCCAACATGGTGCGTTCTACGCAGTCGCCGCATCGTCAAAACGATGCATGCGGAGGCATCCGCATACATCCGCAAGGCCTGCGTACCTAATGTTAAAGATAGGTATGCAGGCTGCATGCAGACATAGGCAGAGCTGACCGGAGGAGTTGTGGCAGTGGCGGCGCTTCAAGGAGGAAGTCTGCAGTCCTCCGCAGCTCTGAGGAACGCTAATGTGAAGCCGGCCTAAGATGGTGGGATGTCATTTGTGCAGTGTA
>JARQOD010000001.1:153082240-153124236 GCA_033576555.1 Oophaga sylvatica
CACTGCATTCTTGGGGTCATTTTAGTTGGCCAACCACTCCTGGGAAGGTTCACCACTGTTTCATGTTATTGCTAGTTGTGGATAATGGCTCTCACTGTGGTTCGCTGGAGTCCCAAAGCTTGAGAAATGGCTTTATAACCTTTTTCAGACTGATAGATCTCAATTACTTTGTTTCTCATTTGCTCCAGAATTTCTTTGGATTGCAGCATGATGTCTAGCTTTTGAGTATATTTAAGTCTACTTCACTTTGTCAGGCAGGTCCTAGTTAAGTGATTTCTTGATTGAGAATTGGTATGGCATTAATCATGCCTGGGTGTGGCTAGAGAACTCAAGAATGTGATAAACCACAGTTAGTTTATGTCTTTTTAGAGGATGGGCAATCACTTTTTTACACAGGTCCCAGTAGATTTAGTTTTCTTCTTCCCTTAGTAATAAAGACCTTCTTTAAAAACTGCATTTGTGCTTACTTGTGTAATCTTTGTCTAATATTTAAATTTGTTTGGTGATCTGAAATATTTAAGTGTGACGAACATGCAAAATAATAAGAAATAATTAAGAGGGCAAGCACTTTTTCACTCAACTGTATATTGGATACTGACACTCAGTTCTAGAAGATCTAGTTGTCTCAACTGGACAAACAATCTATTATATAGTAATTAAATGAGCATGATGATTTATTTCTGGACACCCTGACATATGCAATGTGGTAGTATGATAAAGTGATCAAACCAAATATAATCTGTGTAGGCTATATAGAGTAGTGTGAAGGATATATGAAAAATGTTCCTAGCTAGTTCCTTTGTTTATGTAAAACTGCATTGCAACTCTGTTCATACAATGCAATTAAAGTATTGTGGTTCTGCTTCAAATCCCTCTCATAATGTATGTAATAACTTAAAACAGATAACAATGCAAGGGTTAAATATTTAGAGCTTATTAATGACATTTGAATGTTTACTTTAAGAACGTTCCAACCCAAAGTCCCCGATTCATCAAGAGCGACTATTTTCTTGCTGGTCTGCATGAGGGGGTATGCTTAAGAGGTGCATGCCTCTTCAAGAATCTGTAAAATCTCACTCCAGTCAGATTTCCGGCTTAGGGAAAGCCACAGCTCATCATGACTTGAAAGAAACTGTGGCATCATGCCCTTGTTCCATCCCAGCTCTGCCCTATGTTCACCAATAGTCACCAAATTTTCATGCAACACATAGTTACACTGCCTACTAAACTTAATGAAGAGGAGTGGGGGCACTAACAAGGAGCAGAAAAATGTATTGACACAGGCAGAGAATCAGATCGCTGTTACAGGTAGAACCCTTCCTGCAGGAGAGCAGTAATCCCTCATCTCTCTGTATGCAGTACATAGAATCAATCAAGTGCTTCTGGACACTCATGTGACGCTTAAGCAAATTGTCATTTTTCCCTAAGACTCTAAAAGAGAGCTGGAGTGGCAGGAAAATCGCTGAAATGGATGGAAACTGCGCTTAAATGAAATGGGAACAACATGTGGAACACGTTTGAATGAATCTCTGACTCCCAGGTCGCTGCTGGAAAAAAATTTGTCAGAATAATTCTCCATTTTTAAGGACTCACAATAAAACATACAAAACCGAAGATAAAATACATATTACAGGAAAAAATGTTAAGAAAAAATTATTTCGTGTATAATGACTTCTATAACAAAAAAAAATAAAAACAGAAGAAAAAAATAAATTAAAAATCACCTCCTACACCCCTGAATAGTTTCCTATGACTACAGTGGATGACATAGTAGATGGGGTAATAAAAATACACCCACCTGTAGTCACTGTTAAATGTAATTTTAACATTTTACTACCTTGTCTGGGCATGTGGTGTATGTGACTTGGTCAGATACATACTGTTTAAGAACTGCCAACAATTAGAAGGAAAAAGGACTCCAATACACCCTGTATTAGACATAAAGGAGGGCCTCAAACACATTCTGTTAAAATAGTGTGACTCCTAGACTCATATAGCCTATGCACTAAGTTTGATGGCTGCCAAAAATTAAAAGCTGATCGTGTGTCACTGCCTCATCCTTGACATTTTTTTCTAATTGGTGCTGCTCCATTCTATTTCAAAAAACTCAAATCTATTAGTGTGACGCACTTCCTTCCGTATACAATACATTGCTTGCAAACACTATAGAAGTACACAAAGGGGCCTTTCAAAGATAGTGAACAGTTCTTTGCAGTGTTCACAGTAGTCTGAGGTTTATATTTTTTGAGTGCAGATCACGCTACAGTTACTTCTTCAACCACTGCTGGTTGTAGTCTGCTGATCGTGTGTCACTGCCTCATCCTTGACATTTGTCTGTAATTGGTGGTGCTCCATTCTATTTCAAATAACTCAAATCTATTAGTGTGATGCGCTTCCTTCCGTATACAATAAATTGCTTGCAAACACTATAGAAGTACACAAAGGGGCCTTTCAAAGATAGTGAACAGTTCTGTGCAGTGTTCACAGTAGTCTGAGGTTTATATTTTTTGAGTGCAGATCACGCTACAGTTACTTCTTCAACCACTGCTGGTTGTAGTCTGCTGATCGTGTGTCACTGCCTCATCCTTGACATTTGTCTGTAATTGGTGGTGCTCCATTCTATTTCAAATAACTCAAATCTATTAGTGTGACGCGCTTCCTTCCGTATACAATACATTGCTTGCAAACACTATAGAAGTACACAAAGGGGCCTTTCAAAGATAGTGAACAGTTCTGTGCAGTGCTCACAGTAGTCTGAGGTTTATATTTTTTGAGTGCAGATCACGCTACAGTTACTTCTTCAACCACTGCTGGTTGTAGTCTGCTGATCGTGTGTCACTGCCTCATCCTTGACATTTGTCTGTAATTGGTGGTGCTCCATTCTATTTCAAATAACTCAAATCTATTAGTGTGACGCGCTTCCTTCCGTATACAATACATTGCTTGCAAACACTATAGAAGTACACAAAGGGGCCTTTCAAAGATAGTGAACAGTTGTGTGCAGTGTTCACAGTAGTCTGAGGTTTATATTTTTGAGTGCAGATCACGCTACAGTTACTTCTTCAACCACTGCTGGTTGTAGTCTGCTGATCGTGTGTCACTGCCTCATCCTTGACATTTGTCTGTAATTGGTGGTGCTCCATTCTATTTCAAATAACTCAAATCTATTAGTGTGACGCGCTTCCTTCCGTATACAATACATTGCTTGCAAACACTATAGAAGTACACAAAGGGGCCTTTCAAAGATAGTGAACAGTTCTGTGCAGTGCTCACAGTAGTCTGAGGTTTATATTTTTTGAGTGCAGATCACGCTACAGTTACTTCTTCAACCACTGCTGGTTGTAGTCTGCTGATCGTGTGTCACTGCCTCATCCTTGACATTTTTTCTAATTGGTGCTGCTCCATTCTATTTCAAAAAACTTAAATCTATTAGTGTGACGCGCTTCCTTCCGTATACAATACATTGCTTGCAAACACTATAGAAGTACACAAAGGGGCCTTTCAAAGATAGTGAACAGTTCTGTGCAGTGTTCACAGTAGTCTGAGGTTCATATTTTTTGAGTGCAGATCACGCTACAGTTACTTCTTCAACCACTGCTGGTTGTAGTCTGCTGATCGTGTGTCACTGCCTCATCCTTGACATTTGTCTGTAATTGGTGGTGCTCCATTCTATTTCAAATAACTCAAATCTATTAGTGTGACACGCTTCCTTCCGTATACAATACATTGCTTGCAAACACTATAGAAGTACACAAAGGGGCCTTTCAAAGATAGTGAACAGTTCTGTGCAGTGTTCACAGTAGTCTGAGGTTTATATTTTTTGAGTACAGATCACGCTACAGTTACTTCTTCAACCACTGCTGGTTGTAGTCTGCTGATCGTGTGTCACTGCCTCATCCTTGACATTTGTCTGTAATTGGTGGTGCTCCATTCTATTTCAAATAACTCAAATCTATTAGTGTGACGCGCTTCCTTCCGTATACAATACATTGCTTGCAAACACTATAGAAGTACACAAAGGGGCCTTTCAAAGATAGTGAACAGTTGTGTGCAGTGTTCACAGTAGTCTGAGGTTTATATTTTTTGAGTGCAGATCACGCTACAGTTACTTCTTCAACCACTGCTGGTTGTAGTCTGCTGATCGTGTGTCACTGCCTCATCCTTGACATTTTTCTCTAATTGGTGCTGCTCCATTCTATTTAAAAAAACTCAAATCTATTAGTGTGACGCGCTTCCTTCCGTATACAATACATTGCTTGCAAACACTATAGAAGTACACAAAGGGGCCTTTCAAAGAAAGTGAACAGTTCTGTGCAGTGTTCACAGTAGTCTGAGGTTTATATTTTTTGAGTGCAGATCACGCTACAGTTACTTCTTCAACCACTGCTGGTTGTAGTCTGCTGATCGTGTGTCACTGCCTCATCCTTGACATTTGTCTGAATTGGTGGTGCTCCATTCTATTTCAAATAACTCAAATCTATTAGTGTGACGCGCTTCCTTCCGTATACAATAAATTGCTTGCAAACACTATAGAAGTACAAAAAGGGGCCTTTCAAAGATAGTGAACAGTTCTGTGCAGTGTTCACAGTAGTCTGAGGTTTATATTTTTTGAGTGCAGATCACGCTACAGTTACTTCTTCAACCACTGCTGGTTGTAGTCTGCTGATCGTGTGTCACTGCCTCATCCTTGACATTTTTCTCTAATTGGTGCTGCTCCATTCTATTTAAAAAAACTCAAATCTATTAGTGTGACGCGCTTCCTTCCGTATACAATACATTGCTTGCAAACACTATAGAAGTACACAAAGGGGCCTTTCACACCTAGTGAACATGGGTTGTTAAATTTGTAATTAAATATGTATTTTTTCTAATGACACAAATATAAGTAATGTTGAAGAGGACTAGTCCTACATCCATTGTTTGCACAATATTACAGGTGTACATCACGTCCCTTAATCAACAATGGATTATTATATTTACTTGTATGCTTTTATTTAAAAGCCAAGAACACAGAAGGATAACCTTCGCACTGCAGCTGTTGTCAAAGTTCAACCCACATTATGCACTTCCAACATTGCAGCATTTGAGGCATGATGTGAGTTGGATTTGTCAAAGTTATGGAGTGACAAGGTTCACCATCAGTACCCTATAGCATAAGTATGCTTTGTGTTTAGCATTTGTGTTAGACATGTGGATATCTGCAATAATATGTCACAATTATTTTGTTACAGATTTGTTACCAAGACTAATCATTTAATGGTTTTAAAGGTGACGTTTCACTTGTTTACAGCTTAGAAATAAGGGTGTAGCCGGATATCTATGTGTAGCACTAGCCACTTTAACATGTCATGTTTTTTTCAACATGTGTAGCTAGGTAGCAGTAATTTTTGCCGGACACACAGCAGGGAACAGCAGGCGTTACTGAACCCCACAAACACATCAGCGATTGTTTTGATCTGTACATCCAACACTTCTGAGCCCAGAGTCAAGGAGGGTGTAGGCAGAGGCCTAGTATGAGATGTTTGAACTTTAATTTGAACTTTAATTTGGAGTTAGCAGCATTAATTTTTGCCAGACACACAGCAGGGGAACAGCAGGCGTTACTGAACCCCACTAACACTATAGCTTGTGTATTGGTCTGTGGACACGACACTTCTGAGCAGCAACTGGCAGTGTTGTAGCCCAGGGAGTAGAGTTCAGGTGGTAGAAAGATGAACATAACAGGAGAGATGGATAACGTTGCCAACCAGTTATTTAATCGGAAACCGGACAGGCAAATTCAGGCGAGATCCATGCCTTGTTCATTTTCAGAAAAGTAAGCCGTTCTACATTATCGGAGGATAGTCGCATGCAACGGTCTGTTAGTACACCACCTGCAGCAGTAAAGACGCGCTCCGATAATACACTGGCAGCAGGGCAAGCCAGCACCTCCAATGCATACTGGCTAAGCTCTGACCATGTATCCAGCTTAGAGACCCAAAACTTGAATGGGGAAGAGCCATCTGGGAGTACACTGAGAGGGCAAGACATGTAGTCTGTCACCATCTTACGGAAACGTTGCCTCCTGCTGACTGGAGCCGTATCGGACGGTGTAGACATTGGTGGCGCTGCCACAAAACTTCGCCACATTTGGAACATACTGGTCTTGCCCTGTGCAGAGGCGTTGCTTGTGCTCCCTCTTGTTGCAGAGCTGTCTCCACTGCCTCGACGCACAGAGCTGCTTTGTAAAGCAGTAGCAGCAGCAGTGCTCTCGGCTGGAATGGAGAACATTATGGATTGCACCAGTGTGTCTTGGTACTCACGCATTTTACGCTCCCGGTTCAACGGTGTGATGAGTCTTTGTAAGTTGTCCCGGTAGCGAGGGTCTAGGAGGGTGTACACCCAATAATCAGACGTGGTGAGAATGTGGGCGATGCGGCGGTCGTTTCTCAGGCACTGCAGTATGAAATCAACCATGTGCTGCAGACTCCCAACTGGCCAAGAAACGCTGTCCCCTGCAAGAGGCGTCATCTCTGCCTGCTCTGCATCACCCCACCCTCGCTCTACATACTGACTAGAGCGTTGTGTACCTCCCTCTGGAGCGATGTCTTCATCTTCCATTGACTCCTCCTCATCCTCCTCACAAAGTCCTTCAAATACATAAAAATTTACAAAATTTAAAACTCATAAAATTTTAAAACATTTTATCATAATTCTGTAACATCAGTTTATGGAAACACAATAGCATTACAAAAGGATAGACAAAAACTGTACATTATGTGCTTTGTAAATACATTAAAAGTTTGCAATGGTTATGAAAATATAGACAGCGACTCTGGAGGTTCAATTGTTGATAGAGCATGGTACTTTGAAAGTCCTCCAGCCCTTTGTGAGGAACCACGTTGCGCTGACTGTCCAGAAGGTGATGGAATTTGTGACTCCTCATCCTCCACCTCTTCCAAAACCTCATCCCTTAGTGCTTGCATTTTTTTTTTGAAGCAGGCAGATAAGGGGGACAGTCAGGCTGACTAGAGCATCATCTGCACTCGCCATCCGCGTTGACTCATCAAACGCACGCAAAACGTGGCAGATGTCCTTCATAGAGTCCTTCGCCAGTCCTTACACTGGCTGCCCATTCATTATAGGATCCAATTCAAAGTACTGGTTCTCACCCACAAAGCTCTCCACAGTGCAGCACCCCCCTACATCTCCTCCCTCATTTCTATCTATCGGCCTAACCGACTGCTGCGCTCTGCAAACGACCTTCGACTAACCTCTACACTAATCCGTACCTCACACTCCCGACTCCAAGACTTCTCCCGTGCTGCGCCAATCCTCTGGAATGCTGTACCCCAAGAAATTAGGACTATCCACAATTTGCATGGTTTCAGGCGCTCCCTCAAAACACATTTGTTCAGAGCGGCCTATCACATTCACTAATCAAAGTCATTCTATGTGTAAGTGTGTGTGTGTAGCCCATTCACTATCTCCATCCATCCCTCACTCCCTCAAAATGGCTGAACCATCATTGTAAATACACCATTGTATATAAACACCTGTACTTTGTAACTCCCCCACCTCATTGTAGATTGTTAGCTCTCACGAGCAGGGGCGGCTTATATTGCTTTAATTATTGTATTGTTAACGTTGTTACTTATGACTTGTGTTCTGAAACTGTTAAACTGTAAAGCGCTGCGGAATATGTTGGCGCTATATAAATAAAGATTATTATTATTATTATTAGAGAGGCCCACTCAGTAGTGGTGAAGTGTGAACGGCGCAAATTGCGAGTTGATTGCGCCTGATGCAGCTGATACTCCATTACTGCTGCCTGCTGCTCACACAACCGCTCCAACATATGTAACGTGGAATTCCACCTGGTGGGTACGTCACATATGATGCGATGTTCAGGAATGCGAAATCTGCGTTGCAGAGCTGCAATGCGCGATCTGGCCATGCTGGAACGTCGCAAGTGAGCGCACTATAGGCGGACCTTGTGCAGCAGTGCATCAAGATCTGGATAGTCCCTCCAAAAACTCCGCACGACCAAGTTGAGCACATGTGCCAGACATGGTATGTGAGTGAGGTTGCCAAGGCCCAGAGCTGCCACCAGATTTCGGCCATTGTCATAAACTACCAAGCCTGGCTGGAGATTCGCTGGCAAAAACCACACGTCGCTCTCCTGCTTGATGGCATTCCAGAGCTCCTGCGCTGTGTGGCTTCGATTCCCCATGGAAATTAATTTCAGGATGGCCTGTTGACGTTTGGCCACGGCTGTGCTCATATCGGTCGCAACAGGTAAGCGTTCACGGGTCCATGTGGAGGTAGACCGTGATGGCTCCTGCAGCGATGATTCTGAGGAACTGGAGTAGGAGGAGGAGTCAATGTGTACAGACTTGATTCCTGCAATCCTTGGAGTTGGCAGAACACGTACAGCGCCACTCGCAAGATCAGTACCCGGCTCCACAACATTGACCCAATGGGCAGTGAGGGAAAGGTATCGTCCATGGCCATGGGTACTGGTCCACGCATCGGTGGTCAGGTGGACCTTGCTACTGACGGCGTTTAGTAGCGCATGTTTAATTTTTCCCTCAACATGCTTTTGCCCTGGTCTAGGGACGGCTTGCCTGCTGAAATGAAATCGGCTTGGCACATTGTATTGTGGGACTGCCAATGATATTAAGTTACGGAAACTGTCAGTCTCCACCAGCCTGAATGACAGCATTTCAAGGGACAGGAGTTTTGCAAGGCCAGCATTCAGAGCCTGTGCTCGTGGATGGTTTGGCGAGTATGGTCGTCTTTTATCCCATGCCTGTGCTACCGATGGCTGTTTTGTGGCCTGGGAGTGTAAGGATGACAGGGAACTTGCTGCTGTGGGTGGAATAACACTTTGTCTCTGGACAACAGTGACCGAGGTTCTTCTCTAGGCCTCTCACAGCTTTCAACCTCTGAGACACACAAGGATGGTAACACCCTTGACCTGGTCTTTGTCCGCCTCTGTTCAATCTCCCACCTAAATAACTCACCGCTTCCACTGTCTGACCACAACATTCTCTCCTTCACGCTCACAAATCCTCGACCACCACAGCGCACTCCTACCTACCACACATTCAGAAATCTACAAGCCATTAACCCTCAGACACTTTCACACTCCCTACACTCATCGCTGTCCCCACTCTCCTCTTTTTCTTGTCCTAATCTGGCTGTTCATCACTACAATGACACTCTTAGAAGCACCCTTGACCAAGTATCACCGCTCACCCTCAGAACTTCCAAACAAACAGTAAAACAGCCCTGGCTCACATTACAAACTCAACTTCTTCAGCGATGCTCTAGGAGTGCTGAACGCCTTTGGAGAAAAACCCGCACACCAGAAGACTTCATCCACTTTAAATTCATGTTAAGAACTTATAATGCTGCCCTTCACCTCGCCAAACAGACCTACTTCACCACCCTGATCTCCTCACTAGCCAACAACCCCAAGAAACTTTTTGACACTTTTCACTCCCTCCTCAGGCCTAAAGCACAAGCCCCTATCGCAGACATTTGTGCTGACGACCTTGCCTCCCATTTTATAGAAAAAATAGATACTATCCGTCAGGAAATCTGCTCTCAACCACCAAGGGCTGTGACTCCCATCCCACCCTGCTGTTCCCCTGGCTCACTTTCCACATTTGATCCCATCACAGAAGAAGAAGTCTCCAGACTCCTCTCTTCCTCTGGTCCGACTACATGCACTACCGACCCCATTCCCTCATATCTCCTCCAGTCTCTCTCTCCAGTTATCACAACTCACCTAACTAAAATCTTTAATCTCTCACTCTCCTCTGGCATTTTCCCATCCTCCTTCAAACACGCCATCATTACTCCACTACTAAAGAAACCCGCTCTCGACCCTTCCTGCACTTTCAGCTACAGACCGGTCTCCAATCTCCGCTTCATCTCTAAACTCTTGGAGCGTCTAGTCTACTCCCGCCTCACCCGTTACCTCTCCACTTACTCCTTTCTAGACCCTTCACAGTCCGGCTTCCGCCCCCTACATTCGAGTGAAACTGCACTCATCAAAGTGACCAATGACCTTCTTACAGCAAAACATAACGGTGACCACTCTCTGCTCATTCTTCTCGACCTTTCTGCAGCTTTCGACACGGTTGACCACCAGCTCCTACTGTCTAGGCTCCACTCACTAGGTATTAAGGACACTGTTCTCTCCTGGTTCTCCTCCTATCTTTCTGACCGCTCCTTCAGTGTTTTGTTCTCTGGCTCCACATCATCTCATCTTCCTCTCACTGTCGGTGTACCCCAGGCCTCAGTCCTTGGCCCCCTTCTCTTCTCTCTGTACACGGCCCCAATTGGACAGACCATCAGCAGATTTGGCTTTCAGTACCATCTTTATGCTGATGAAACACAACTATACATGTCATCCCCCGATCTTACCCCCGCTGTACTACAGAACGCCACCGACTGTCTGTCCGCAGTCTCCAACATCATGTCCGCTCTCTTTCTGAAACTTAACCTCTCCAAAACTGAACTTCTTCTGCTCCCGCCGTCTACTAACCTCCCTAAATTTGACATATCCCTCTCCGTGGGCGGCACCATAATAACACCCCGGCAACAGGCTCGCTGTCTGGGGGTTATGTTTGACACCAATCTCTCCTTCACCTCCCATATACAATCTCTTGCCGCCTACACCTAAAGAACATCTCTAGAATCCGCCCTTTTCTCTCCATGAAAAAAAAAAACCCTCACTGTAGCATTGATCCACTCCCGCCTGGACTACTGCAACGCTCTATTACTTGGCCTCCCCATTACTCGACTATCCCCTCTCCAGTCCATCTTTAATGCAGCAGCCAGGGTAATCCATCTGGCTAATTAGTACTCGGACGCATCCGCTCTTCGCCAGTCCTTACACTGGCTGCCCATTCATTATAGGATCCAATTCAAAGTACTGGTTCTCACCCACAAAGCTCTCCACAGTGCAGCACCCCCCTACATCTCCTCCCTCATTTCTATCTATCGGCCTAACCGACTGCTGCGCTCTGCAAACGACCTTCGACTAACCTCTGCACTAATCTGTACCTCACACTCCCGACTCCAAGACTTCTCCCGCGCTGCGCCAATCCTCTGGAATGCTGTACCCCAAGAAATTAGGACTATCCACAATTTGCATGGTTTCAGGCGCTCCCTCAAAACACATTTGTTCAGAGCGGCCTATCACATTCACTAATCAAAGTCATTCTATGTGTAAGTGTGTGTGTGTAGCCCATTCACTATCTCCATCCATCCCTCACTCCCTCAAAATGGCTGGACCATCATTGTAAAAACACCATTGTATATAAACACCTGTACTTTGTATCTCCCCCACCTCATTGTAGATTGTAAGCTCTCAAGAGCAGGGGCGGCTTATATTGCTTTAATTATTGTATTGTTAACGTTGTTACTTATGACTTGTGTTCTGAAACTGTTAAACTGTAAAGCGCTGCGGAATATGTTGGCGCTATATAAATAAAGATTATTATTATTATTATTCCATGGCGATCCTGTGAGGAAGCCGAACCAGCTGTGTGTGAGCTGGAGGAAGAGGCTCCAACACGACCTGAAGATGTAGGTGCTGCTGTAGGTTGGCCTACATCTCCAGTGTGTCTTTGTAACTCAACTACATGCTTTGTCCGCACATGTTTCCACATATTAGTGGTATTGAGGTTACTGACACTTTTACCTCTTTTTACTCTTTGATTACACAGTTTGCATTTGACATAGCAAATATCATCTGCAAGTGTGTCAAAAAAGGACCACGCAGTGCAAGTCCTGGGAGCGCCCGTTTTGACTTTTGGAAGAGAACTGCTCCGAACAGGTGCCAAACTGGAGGCTACAGGCAACCGAGTCTGCAGCCTAACTCTCCCTCCTGTTTGTACCGTTGGGGCAATCTCTTCCTCAGAGCTGCTCCCACCACCTTCCAGTTCCTCACGCCATGTTGAGTCTTGGACCTCATCATCTCCACTACCCTCATCCAACACCTGCTGCTGTTGGGTGGTCTGGCCAGCACCATGCTCAACAGAAACTGGCACCTGAGTCTCATCATCATCAGATGCGTTCTGCGGTGTGCTGACCATCGGCACTGGCTCACCCGCCTCTTCAGATTCAGAGAGACACAGCTGTTGCGCACACTGCATACTCCCTCTTCTTCACATTCCAGAATGCTGCTTGGCTGGGCCCCTGTTTGCAAGCCAACAGATTCTGAGTACAGAAGCAGAGACTCAGCTGGCTCCTGTACAGAACTCTCTGACTGCCTGGGCAATTTGGCAGGCGGTGAAGAGACAGATGGTTGCTCAACAGTGCTGTGGTCCTGAGAGGAGGTGGAAGCAATTGAAGTCGATGCATTGGCTGCCATCCAACCAACAACGGCTTCAATTTGTTCTTCACGCAGCAGGGGGGTACGCCGAGCTCCTACAAAAGTGCGCATAAAGGAACGCTCACGGGGAAAACTAGTGGATGCTGTGTCACTGGGGGCGGCAGCAGCCACAGAATCCCCACGTCCTCTCCCTGCTGAAACTCCACGGCCACGACCACGTGCCTTACTCCCTGCCTTCTTCATCTTGGTAGATTGATAAAGAAAGTCAGAAAAGTTATAAGGCCTAAGTGTGGTTATTCCGCAGAGACTGCAGTGAACACTGCACACAACTGTTCACTAGGTGTGAAAGGCCCCTTTGTGTACTTCTATAGTGTTTGCAACCAATGTATTGGATTCGGATGGAAGCGCGTCACACTAATAGATTTGAGTTATTTGAAATAGAATGGAGCAGCAGCAATTAGAGAAAAATGTCAAGGATGAGGCAGTGACACACGCTCAGCAGACTACAACCAGCAGTGGTTGAAGAACTAACTGGAGCGTGATCTGCACTCCAAAAATGAAAACCTTAGACTACAGTGAACACTGCACACAACTGTTCACTACCCAACGCGTCACAGCAGGAAGGCAGTCTGTGCGTCCAAACAAAGGCGCAAGCATACATGCACGTACCCTGTTTATAAAGCTATATAAAAAAATTTATCTTGTAGTGACGCACACTTTATTGAGGTACAGTATTACATCGCCATTCACCATCTGTGGCTATGCAGTCTCATCTATATATACCTTATCTATCCGTTGTCATGCTTGCAAGTCGACAGTCAGGCATAAATAGCTATTTTCACTATGCACTATGTACTTTTTAAAGGTTATGTTTGTTAATAAAAATGATTATTGGCACATATTATGAGAATTACATGATGGAAATTGTATAATTTTTATAAACTGTTTACTGACATTATTCAGCAAATGTAACATTTTATGAATGTCACAGATAACTTGTAATGCTGATGATGTTTTGAAGTCAGACATTCATTGTCTATACAATAAAAATGGTGTACATACTGTTACTTATCCATCATTAATGTATTCTGATATGTACTTGTATGCTTTTATTTACAACCGTATACCAGATTCCTTAACCAATTATTTTAGTGGTTTGCATTGCTGTTCAACATGTTAATGTATGCGTTTATGTTTGTCAATTCTTTATTTATCTAGATTTTTTTAAACTGAAATCATCATCTTATGGTAGTAAAGGTTATCTTTCTCTTGTTTGGAGTATGAACATTTTTAATTGACACGTAACAAGGAAAATACTTTATCTACTATTTAAACATCCTCCTTGACCCTGGGCTCCAACACCGCCAGTTGTTGCTCGGAAGTGCTGTTAGCACAGTCAACACTTGCTCCTGTGTTACTGGGGTTCAGTAATGTCAGCTGTTCCCCTGCTGTGTGTATGGCAACAGTCCTGCTGCCTCCACCCTGTGCTCTTCTCATCCCTGGGCTCCAACACCACCAGTTGTTGCTCTGAAGTGCTGTTAGCACAGTCAACACTTGCTCCTCTGTTACTGGGGTTCAGTAATGTCAGCTGTTCCCCTGCTGTGTGTACGGCAAACAGTCCTGCTGCCTCCACCCTGTTCTCTTCTCATCCCTGGGCTCCAACACCGCCAGTTGTTGCTCGGAAGTGCTGTTAGCACAGTCAACACTTGCTCCTCTGTTACTGGGGTTCAGTATTGTCAGCTGTTCCCCTGCTGTGTGTACGGAAACAGTCCTGCTGCCTCCACCCTGTTCTCTTCTCATCCCTGGGCTCCAACACCGCCAGTTGTTGCTCGGAAGTGCTGTTAGCACAGTCAACACTTGCTCCTCTGTTACTGGGGTTCAGTAATGTCAACTGTTCCCCTGCTGTGTGTACGGCAAACAGTCCTGCTGCCTCCACCCTGTTCTCTTCTCATCCCTGGGCTCCAACACCGCCAGTTGTTGCTCGGAAGTGCTGTTAGCACAGTCAACACTTGCTCCTTGTTACTGGGGTTCAGTAATGTCAGCTGTTCCCCTGCTGTGTGTACGGCAAACAGTCCTGCTGCCTCCACCCTGTTCTCTTCTCATCCCTGGGCTCCAACACCGCCAGTTGTTGCTCGGAAGTGCTGTTAGCACAGTCAACACTTGCTCCTCTGTTACTGGGGTTCAGTAATGTCAGCTGTTCCCCTGCTGTGTGTACGGCAAACAGTCCTGCTGCCTCCACCCTGTTCTCTTCTCATCCCTGGGCTCCAACACCGCCAGTTGTTGCTCGGAAGTGCTGTTAGCACAGTCAACACTTGCTCCTGTGTTACTGGGGTTCAGTAATGTCAGCTGTTCCCCTGCTGTGTGTACGGCAAACAGTCCTGCTGCCTCCACCCTGTTCTCTTCTCATCCCTGGGCTCCAACACCGCCAGTTGTTGCTCGGAAGTGCTGTTAGCACAGTCAACACTTGCTCCTCTGTTACTGGGGTTCAGTAATGTCAGCTGTTCCCCTGCTGTGTGTACGGCAAACAGTCCTGCTGCCTCCACCCTGTTCTCTTCTCATCCCTGGGCTCCAACACCGCCAGTTGTTGCTCGGAAGTGCTGTTAGCACAGTCAACACTTGCTCCTCTGTTACTGGGTTCAGTAATGTCAGCTGTTCCCCTGCTGTGTGTACGGCAAACAGTCCTGCTGCCTCCACCCTGTTCTCTTCTCATCCCTGGGCTCCAACACCGCCAGTTGTTGCTCGGAAGTGCTGTTAGCACAGTCAACACTTGCTCCTCTGTTACTGGGGTTCAGTAATGTCAGCTGTTCCCCTGCTGTGTGTACGGCAACAGTCCTGCTGCCTCCACCCTGTTCTCTTCTCATCCCTGGGCTCCAACACGCCAGTTGTTGCTCGGAAGTGCTGTTAGCACAGTCAACACTTGCTCCTGTGTTACTGGGGTTCAGTAATGTCAGCTGTTCCCCTGCTGTGTGTACGGCAAACAGTCCTGCTGCCTCCACCCTGTTCTCTTCTCATCCCTGGGCTCCAACACCGCCAGTTGTTGATCGGAAGTGCTGTTAGCACAGTCAACACTTGCTCCTGTGTTACTGGGGTTCAGTAATGTCAGCTGTTCCCCTGCTGTGTGTACGGCAAAAGTCCTGCTGCCTCCACCCTGTTCTCTTCTCATCCCTGGGCTCCAACACCGCCAGTTGTTGCTCGGAAGTACTTGGCACGGGTACTGACTCCTGCCCAGCCTGGTTACAGCACGACAGCTGTTTCCTGGCAGTGTCAACGTCAATTAGCCTCCAATAAGTTGTCCTGTCGTGTTGCATTCGGGTTAGCCGACTCTATGGTGCCTGCAGTTTAGGTGATTCCTATGTGTGCTGTGGGATATGTAAATAAAGGCTGTTTCAGTTGTGACAATAGGACAAGCACCCACTGTAGGACTGTGTGATTCGGTAACTGCGGACGGTCTGCGCCTGTCAACTTACATTTCATGGGTGCCTTATGGTACCCGTCCGGGTTCCAGTACCGTCAGCTGTTCTCCGCAGTGCCTTTGGCCTAGGTGCCTCCATCTCGGTATCCGAGTTCCAGCAACGTCTGCTGGTCCTTGGTAGTGCTTTGGAGCACAGGTACCTCCTGCTTAGTAACCGTGTCCCAGTAACGTCAGCTGGTCCTCGGTTGTGCCATTGGCTCTTTTCCTTCTGCTGCCCCTCCGGGTTCCAGCACAGTCAGCTGGTCCTCGTTACTTGCATTGCTCTTGTACCTTCTGCTACCCGTCCGGGTTCCAGTACCGTCAACTGTTCTCCGCAGTGCCTTTGGCCTAGGTGCCTCCATCTCGGTATCCGAGTTCCAGCAACGTCTGCTGGTCCTTGGTAGTGCTTTGGAGCACAGTACCTCCTGCTTAGTAACCGTGTCCCAGTAACGTCAGCTGGTCCTCGTTGTGCCATTGGCTCTTTTCCTTCTGCTGCCTCTCCGGGTTCCAGCACAGTCAGCTGGTCCTCGTTACTTCCATTGTCTCTTGTACCATCTGATACCCGTCCGGGTTCCAGTAACGTCAGCTGGTTCTCGGAAGTTAGTCAGCCTTCTTGTACCTTCAGCTACATTTACAAATTGAAGATTTTTAAATGTTTTTTTGGGTAATCACTCTGGATCTCCAACAATGAAGACGACGACCTGATGACCACCCCGAAGAAGATGACGACCACAAGGACGACGAGCATCAAGCCAACCAGCCTGAACACCATCACAAAGAAGAAATAAAAGATTACCCAGAAGAAGATCACCAACAGGACAAAGAAAGTTAAGACAAACTACAAGATACAGAAAAAGAGACAGAAGAACAATAAGCAGAAGATCAAAAAGCAGAAGAACATGAAGTATAAGACCAAAATGAAGAGCAAAATATATGCTCTAAATTATAAGCAGAAGAAGACTAAGCAGTGTATGGGGGTGAGTCCGTTCCTCCTCGTGGTGCCCCTGGAAAATGCCTGCTGCTGCAGGCTAAACTGAACACGGACAAATACTGTTGTAATTTAAATCTTTTGTGACAGCAAGAACGGAAGGATGAAAAATTCATACTTTTACAGATTACAAGTACAGGAATCTCTGTCACAAATAAGAATATGATGAAGAAGATGAAGAGGAAGAAGATGAAGAAGTAGAATATTAAGAAGAATAATATTTTAATAAGAACAATATGAGTAATGTTAACAAAAAGATGAATAGCAAGAAGTTTAAGAAGAAGATAAAGAAGGTGAAGATGAAGAACAATTTGATGAAAAAGATGATGCTGCTGAAGATTATGAAGGAGAAAGTGTGGCAAAAGTTAAAAAGGTGAAGAGCATGGAAGTTGTGAAACATACATATTTGCCAAAATATAAAAAAGGTTAACAACATTGTCAATTTCTTCATCAATCCGAACATCTTTAAAAAAAAAAATATTAATGCTATTCCATTTGATTGGGTTAAACATCTATGCCTTTAATGTCTCCTCAACCTCCCCCAATACATTCTACATTACTCTTTGTTGTTTTCCTTCATGTACAATTAACCAACAAGGCAAGAATGGGTTTTTTTTAATTCCGATATTTTGTTCCCATAGACTTACATTGGATTTCCGGTATCGGTATCGGGTATCGCCGATACTTTTTGGGTATCGGCGATACCCATTCCGATCCGATACTTACTGATATCAGAAAGTATCGCTCAACTCTACCCTTTACATTTTTCACTCTTTGTTTCATTGCAGCCATTTGTTAAATGCAAAAAGTTCATTATTTTCATTAATGTACATTCTGCACCCCATCTTGACTGAAAAAAAACTGAAATGTAGACATTTTTGCAAATTTATTAAAAAAGAAAAACTGAAATATCACATGGTCATAAGTATTCAGACCCTTTGCTCAGACACTCATATTTAAGTCACATGCTGTCCATTTCCTTGTGATCCTCCTTGAGACGGTTCTAGTACTTCATTGGAGTCCAGCTGTGTTTAATTAAACTGATAGGACTTGATTTGTAAAGGCACATACCTGTCTATATAAGACTTCACAGCTCACAGTGTATGTCAGACCCAATGAGAATCATGAAGTCAAAAGAACTGACCTAGAAGCTCAGAGACAATATTGTGGCAAGTCACAGATTTGGATAAGGTTGCAAAAGAATTTCTGCAGTATTCAAGGTTCCTAAGAGCAAAGTGGCCTCCATAATCCGTAAATGGAAGACGTTTTGGACCATCAGAAGTCTTCCTAGACCTGGCTGTCCAGCCAAACTGAGCAATTGAGGGAGAAGAGCCTTGGTGAGAGAGGTAAAGAAGAACCCCAATATCAATGTGGCTGAGCTCCACAGATGAGGTAGGGAGATGGGAGAAAGTTCCACAAAGTCAACTATCACTGCAGCCCTTCACCAGTTGGGCCTTTATGGCAGAGTGGCCCGATGGAAGCCTCTCCTCAGTGCCAGACATATGAAAGCCCACATAGAGTTTGCTAAAAAAACACATGAAGGACTCCCAGACTATGATAAATAAGGTTCTCTGGTCTGATGAGACGAAGATAGAACTTTTTGGTGATAATTCTAAGCGGTATGTGTGGAGAAATTCAGGCACTGCTTATCACCTGCCCAATACAATCCCAACAGTGAAACATGGTAGTGGCAGCATCATGCTATGGGAGTGTTTTCCAGCTGCAGGGATAGGACACCTAGTTGCAATTGAAGGAAACATAAATGCGGCCAAGTACAGAGATATCCTGGATTAAAACCTCTTCCAGAGTGCTCTGGACCTCACACTTGGCCGAAGTTTCACCTTCCAAGAAGACAATGACCCCAAACACACAGCTAAAATAACAAAGGAGTGGCTTCCGAACAACTCTGTGACCATTCTTGACTGGCCCAGCTAAAGCCCTGACCTAAACCCTATTGAGCATCTCTGGAGAGACATGAAAATGGCTGTCCACCAATGTTCACCATCCAATCTAACGAAACTGGAGAGGATCTGAAAGGAAGAATGGCAGAGGATCCCCAAATCCAGGTGTGAAAAACTTATTGCATCATTCCCAAGAAGACTCATGGCTGTACTAGCTCAAAAGGGTGCTTCTACTCAATACTGAGCAAAGGGTCTGAATACTTATGACCATGTGATATTTCAGTTTTTCTTTTTTAATAAATTTGCAAAAATTTCTACACTTCTGTTTTTTTTCAGTCAAGATGGAGTGCAAAGTGTACATTAATGAGAAAAAATGACCTTTTTTGAAGTTACCAAATGGCTGGAATGAAACAAAGAGTGAAAAATTTAATGGGGTCTGAATACTTTCTGTACCCACTGTGTGTGTATATATACTGTATATATATATATATATATATAGTACGTATATGATAATTGCAGAGGCATCCTGTAAAAATTATGAAGGAAGGCATCATACACACACTGGATAAATTAAGAGAGAGGGCCGCCTGATGACCCTATAAAGATTTTGAGTGAGGGCAACCTGAAGACCCTATAAAGATTTTGAATGAGGGCTGACTGACGACCCTATAAAGATTATGAGTGAGGGCTGCCTGATGACCGTATAAAAATTTTCAGTGAGGTCTGCTCCATCAAAACGCTAGCATCAGAGCAGGCCAAAACCTCCAAGGTATAAGCATAAGAGAAAGATATGAGGGCTTAAATCTAATGGTGTGTCAATAATAATAAGTCACATCCTGGAAGTATTTTGAAAAATATATAAATCCATTTTATTAGAAATTATTTATACAAAAAAAACAGGACACAATGACATGGAAACAATCACAAACATATCAAAATACAAAATGTAAAATACCAATTAGCAGCAGGAGGATAGTGATGTACCCACATGGGGTGGGTGCGAACACAAAATTTGTATAATTGTGAAAATAGTGATCCAAGGCGAGGATAACCAAATATATGCAGAGACCAAATAATTAAACAGCCTGGAACGCCCACGATCAACAGGTTTGAACAATGAAATGTAGTTTGTAGCAATGCTGCAATTACTACTAAAGCATGGCAGATCCACTATGCATCTGTGGCTACATCCACCAGCTATATTATCAAAACACATCACATTTGTGATCCAGTTGGTGACGCTCAATGTGAGCATATAGTACGCACAGTATGTAACAAAATTAAATTAAATCTGTACATGGTACTGAATCACAATTGCGATCAAGTTAGTGGCGCTATATATCCAGACCCAAAGTAAGTACTTAATAATAATGTGGTCATAAGGTTACCTTGCCAATGGTGTGTTCGCGTCCCCACACCTCCCGTGAGACCCCGACTCGCGTTTCGCACCTCGCTTCTTCGGGGGGCAATGTGTACAATCCCTGATTTAGCATGTTTAAATATACCGCCCTACCAATAGGACGCAGTGACGTACAAAGGTGCGCGTAAAGGCGGGGCGTCCAATGTCACAACGTCACTTCCGGCGTCGCAGATGCGATGCGTTCCAGGAGCAATCGCTCCAGTGACGTCAATTGGAACGCATCGCACTGGGTCGACACCTTCAGATGACGAGAACAGTACGGACGCACTGGTGATGCGCGCAATGTCACACAGCAAAAAATAATAATTAAAGCACAAGTTAAATTAAAAAATATATATAGATGTATTCTATTGTAACACAACGCATCACCAAAAAAGGAACAAGTTGATAACGCTAAGTAAAGATACCACCTAAATGCTTATTAATTCTATCCCGTCAAAAGTATCAAATTAGTAACGCTACATATCAAATGTATCACATTTGCGATCCAATTGATAGCGTTCCATAAAAGCACATAGTACTATAGATAACATACCGAGTCGCACTTGCTACCAAAATAGTGACGCTATGTATCAAAAACGCATCACACTTGCGATCAAATTGGTGACGCACTATGTGAACAACAACTTAGTGCTTAGTATAGAACAATTCAAAATGCAAAGTGCTGTATATAAAACAATATAAGATACAAAATATTGAATATTCAAACAATTCAAACAAAAATTGTAACAGCAACTACATTTGGTAATACGATCTGTGCACAGATGAGTATGTTTAGTAGGAGAAATCCATTATATCATGAAGTATTCACACTTGTCGTCCTCATAGGTAATGGCGGTTCATCAGAGGTAAGTATATCGCAAAACTGCATACTATAATTCAAACAAAAATAAAACAAATTAAAATCAAGAACATTTTAAAAGACTCAAAGAGGTGTGTCAACTTGCAAGGATGATAGAACAAATATCTGAATATGTCAGATTATATATACAATAATAACACAAATTAATGCAAGTGGGCTGTATAGGCTATAGAAATGAAGAAAAGCCCAATTTTTCACTGCGTCCTATTGGCAGGGCGGTATATTTAAACACGCTAAATCAGGGATTGTACACATCACATGGGGATGCAAACACACTATTGGCAAGGTAACCTTATGACCACATTATTATTAAGTACTTACTTTGGGTCTGGATATATAGCGCCACTAACTTGATCGCAATTGTGATTCAGTACCATGTACAGATTTAATTTAATTTTGTTACATACTGCTACAAACTATATTTCATTGTTCAAACCTGTTGATCTTGGGCGTTCCAGGCTCTTTAATTATTTGGTCTCTCTGCATATATTTGGTTATCCTCGCCTTGGATCACTATTTTCACAATTATATAAGTTTTGTGTTTGCACCCACCCCATGTGGGTACATCACTATCCTCCTGCTGCTAATTTGTATTTTACATTTTGTATTTTGATATGTTTGTGATTGTTTCCAGTGTCATTGTATATTTTTTGTATAAATAATTTCTAATACAATGGATTTATATATTTTTCAATATACTTCCAGGATGTGACTTATTATTATTGACACACCATTAGATTTAAGCCCTCATATCTTTCTCTTATGCTTATACTGTCTATGGAGAGTATTTCTTCTTATGAATGATTTATGGTTGTCCATGTTCCTAGCTATGTCTTTGCAAAACCTCCAAGGTGTAGAGGGACAGTTCATGCCTCGTGTCCAGCTTGGACACCCAATAACTGTACGGCACAGAGGAATAACGGAGGACGCAGGTACAGTAATCTATGTACTCTTTCACATCTTGAAAAACTTTTACCTTTTGTCAGACTACACCATGCAGCTGGGTCTGGGCGCTGGGAGTGTCTAATGAGATTGCGGAAATCCTCAGTGTCCACAAACCTAAGTGGCAAAATTTCAAAGGGCAAGAAATATGAATGAGCGTGTTTTTTGTGCTCCTGTTGCAGACACAGTTTCATTTAGTCCATGGCCTCAGCCTCTGCAGGCACCATGTCCACTACCACGTCTCTTACTACACACCTTGCACATTTTAAATTAGGTAATATTATATATATATATATATAATTTTATATATATATAAACTTTCCGGTATTAATGGGGAAAACAAAATATGCTTGCCTGAAAATGACTTTTCTTTTACAGGTGCAGTAGCGGTATAAAAGTACTGCAATAGCAATATTAATCCCTTCCTAAATGCCTTTAATCCAAAACTATCCCTCTACTATGTAGTACAGTCGGGGTAACCGTCCTGCACCCCTACTCACGTCCCTCGAGTGTATATACTGTTTATATTGTAAATGTATATATGTGCATATTATTGTATTGTATGTTGCTACATAATGTGTAAATAATGTTTTCGTGAAAGTGCAGCATTAGTATTTGACCACTAGATGGTAGTAAATAGATCAGAGTGTAAATCGTTAATTGTAGGAGGGGTCACTGTGGATAGAGGAAGGGAGCTCCCTAGATAGATTCAATCGGGCTTGAGCGCCCAGAGCTCACAAATGGGGCTTAAGTGCCCTAGATTACAATAGATACCCCGCAACGTTGCTGTTCAAAAAAAGTGCCCAGCCATCCAAAGAAGCAGTAATATAGCATAGCTACCGTTACAGCAGGAGATTGTGCTATAAAAGGAGTCACGGCAGGACAGTCAGGCAGGTCTCTCACGATATGGCAGGTGATCTCATGGGCCGATTCCCTCAATGCTGGGGCAAAACAGCAGAGGAGACCCCAGAAGCGGAGAATCTGGCCAGGGAGGACGCTGGAAAATCGTCTGATACTGTAGTACCTTTTCCTGGGCTATGTGACAGGAAGAGAAGTTCAGGGAAAGACGGAGTAACGTGTAATGTAACAACTGTTGAAGATGTTGTATTTGATCTGGATGTGTTGCGAAGTCATGAAAGTAAAGCTTGTTGTTTGGAGTAGTACATGGACTGTGTTTCAGTTTATTCAGAAGCGGCCAGAAGTGCTTTTGAAAGATGGAGAACAACCCCAGATGACGCAGGAGACCGAGAGGCAAGTAAGCCGAAAGTGAAACATGATATTTATGTATTGGGAGGCCAGAGCACACAAGGGCAGCAGTACTCAGCCACGACTATGGTCCTGGCTGACCACTACACTTGGCATAATCAGCAGGATGCTGAATCTGTGCCACGTGAGGAACCCGTGGACGATGTGAATGATGTGAGCAAAGATGACAGAGATGAAGGTATTGTGGATAATGCTGAAATGCTGGATGTGACTGAAACTATGGACTTGTCAAAAACCCTGATTGAGACTGATATCATGGTGGTCAAGATGGCGGCTCTGAAGATGGCAGATTTTGGCATGCAAATGAAGGACAACAACCTTGATTCCACCCTCCATGGGCGTCCTGATGGAGAATTGGCATGAGAAGTTGTCTGGCAGAGACTGTGGCCTAACCACGGCGCTTGCTCCGGGTGGGTGCGTCACAGAAGTAGAAGGACTCGCACCCCAACAGCAAGTTTCCAGAAAATTGGTGGAGTGGCTAGAAGCGACCCCACACTGGAACAGGTGGGGCCCAGAAGAAAACCCTGTGTGCAGCTGTCCAGCATCACAACGTGACATGGCGCTGGCAGTGATGCACCACTCCTACATGCGCAGATGTGGCAACATAGGCCGCATAGAATGGAAGTGACGGCAGGGAGAATGAAGAACCCTAATCGGGCGGCGAGGGGACAACGATGACAAAAAGAACCACCATGTCTTTGTGAACAGGATGCCACCGCCAGGAACTGGAGACTACGACTGCCCGAAGGAGCATCTGCCTGAGGTGTTTGCTGAACCAGAGCCATGGGACGAAGAGTTGGAGATCCCACAACGTCCGGAACCGGAGCGTGTTCATCAGGCAGAACCACTTCACTGGGAGCAAGCGTTGCAACAGCAGCGGGAACCGGAACCAGGAACAACCCTGGAGAAGCCAGGACTGGAAGTGAAGGCCATGCTGGATCTATATCATCGGGAGCTGGAGGGCGTCACCACGGAAGGATCTTACAACTGCTGGACGGATACGGCCGGACCTATGAGGCTAGCGGTGAGTGAGCCATGACCCTTACAAACCGGAGACTAGTCATTGCCACAGCCTTCCACCCTGCCAGGCCATCCTGTATCGCGGCCCACTACCCTGTGGAGTGAGTTTGTAGAACCGGTCCCTAGTTATTGTGAACGGGAGGACAGCCCTTGGGAAAGTGCAGGTGTAGAGTCGGGTGCTCCCAGGGCTCGCAGGGCAGCGCAGGGCCAGATTTCCAATTCAACAAAGTCTGTGTGGATAATGGACATAATTGCCGACAAGAAACGGTGGAGAAGGAGATTTGGGCAAAATTACACCAATACGGGGAGGGCGCTATGGCTGGGCGCCGCTCCCATGGACAGTTAGTATATACAAACGTGGAAAAGGGGTACGGTTTTATCCGTGAGGCAGGGACTGATCATAAGGTTTACATAAACACTGCCTCGGTAAAACATGGGAGAAACCTAGCATAAGGAGACTGGGTCTCTTATTTCAAGGAGAACTGCCCTCAAGGCTATTACACAGTGGCGGTGACATTATGCCAAGCAGATAATACCGCAGCACGGCACGTAGACCCAAGACAGGAGCAGTCGACTCCTCGGGTGTCATCTGCCTCCCATACTGCCCCTGCTGCCCCCTGGCAGCCCACTGACTCTGTGGCTGCAGAGTCTTCTTCAGTTCATGCATGGGCATGGCGCACTGATGAGAAAGCAGCACGGGACGTGAGCCGTTGAACTGTGTATGTGTTGAAAGGTAACTGTGAAAAGTTGTGCTCGCTGCACTATGAGTAAAAAAAAATAAACTCTGGACTGTTTTGCATTTCCATGGGCACGGAACCATGCCATATACAAAGGAAGGGGGACAACTCCCTTAAGGACTAAGTACCCACAGGTACAAGTTTGAGGTAATGGACTGACGGTGCCAACGGAAGAACTTTTTCTTGGCACCCGCTTGTATATACGTTAGACCCAACAATGAGGGTCACCCGTGTGAACGTGGGCGATTTGATGGACACCCCTTGAGGACTGAAGGTTCAGCCATTTAAAAAAAATTGGACATTTTTTTTGTATGGACTCGGCTCACATTGAGCCAATCTGATTATAGTACCTCATTTTTATCATATTTCTCCCTGCGAGGAGCATCTGTTTTACAGCATTAAAGTGTCTGTCTGAGCATTACATGGTCGGGGACTACCATTCTTTAAGGAAGGAGGAATGTAGTAGAGTTGGGGTAACCATCCTGCACTCCTGCTCACGTCTCTCAAAGTGTATATACTGTATATATTGTAAATGTATATACAGTACAGACCAAAAGTTTGGACACACCTTCTCATTCAAAGATTTTTCTGTATTTTCATGACTATGAAAATTGTACATTCACACTGAAGGCATCAAAACTATGAATTAACACATGTAGAATTATATACTTAACAAAAAAGTGTGAAACAACTGAAAATATGTCTTATATTCTAGGTTCTTCCAAGTAGCCACCTTTTGCTTTGATTACTGCTTTGCACACTCTTGGCATTCTCTTGATGAGCTTCAAGAGGTAGTCACCGGAAATGGTCTTCCAACAATCTTGAAGGAATTCCCAGAGATGCTTAGCACTTGTTGGCCCTTTTGCCTTCACTCTGCGGTCCAGCTCACCCCAAACCATCTCAATTGGGTTCAGGTCTGGTGATCGTGGAGGCCAGGTCATCTGGCGTAGCACTCCATCACTCTCCTTTATGGTAAAATAGCTGCTAGGAAACCACTGCTAAGGACAGGCAACAAGCAGAAGAGACTTGTTTGGGCTAAAGAGCACAAGGAATGGACATTAGACCAGAGGAAATCTGTGCTTTGGTCTGATGAGTCCAAATTTGAGATCTTTGGTTCCAACCACCGTGTCTTTGTGTGACGCAGAAAAGGTGAACGGATGGACTCTACATGCCTGGTTCCCAACGTGAAGCATGGAGGAGGAGGTGTGATGGTGTGGGGGTGCTTTGCTGGTGACACTGTTGGGGATTTATTCAAAATTGAAGGCATACTGAACCAGCATGGCTACCACAGCATCTCGCAGCGGCATGCTGTTCCATCTGGTTTGCATTTAGTTGGACCATCATTTATTTTTCATCAGGACAATGACCCCAAACACACCTCCAGGCTGTGCAAGGGATCTTTGACCAAGAAGGAGAGTGATGGGATGCTACACCAGATGACCTGGCCTCCACAGTCACCAGACCTGAACCCAATCGAGATGGTTTGGGGTGAGCTGGACCACAGAGTGAAGGCAAAAGGGCCAACAAGTGCTAAGCATCTCTGGGAACTTCTTCAAGACTGTTGAAAGACCATTTCCGGTGTCTACCTCTTGAAGCTCATCAAGAGAATGCCAAGAGTGTGCAAAGCAATAATCAAAGCAAAAGGTGGCTACTTTGAAGAACCTAGAATATAAGACATATTTTCAGTTGTTTCACACTTTTTTGTTAAGTATATAATTCTACATGTGTTAATTCATAGTTTTGATGCCTTCAGTGTGAATGTACAATTTTCATAGTCATGAAATTACAGAAAAATCTTTGAATGAGAAGGTGTGTCCAAATTTTTTGGTCTGTACTGTATGTGCATATTATTGTATTGTATTGTATGCTGCTATATAATGTGTAAATAATGTTTTCATAGTGCAGCATTAGTCTATGGCCACTAGATGGTAGTAAATAAGTCAGAGTTTAAATAGTTAATTGTAGGAGGGGTCACTGTGGGTAGAGGAAGGGAACTCCCTAGATAGATTCAGTCGGGCCTGAGCGCCCAGAGCTCACACATGGGGCTTAAGTGCCCTAGATTACAATAGATACCCCGCAACATTGCTGTTCAAGAAATGTGCCCAGCTATCCAGAGAAGCAGTAATACATCATAGCTACCATTACAGCAGGAGCTAGTACTATAGAAGGAGTCACGGCAGGACAGTCAGGCAGGTCTCTTCCAATGAAGCAGGTGATCTCATGGGCTGCTTCCCTCAATGCTGGGGCCGAAAATCTGGCCAGGGAGGATGCTGGAAAACCATCTGATACGGTAGTACCTTGCCCTGGGCTATGTGACAGGAAGAGAAGTGCAGGGAAAGATGGAGTAACGTGTAATATAACAACTGTTGAAGACGTTGTATTTGATCTGGATGTGTTGCAAAGTCATAAAAGTAAAGCTTGTTGTTTGGAGTTGCACATGGACTGTGTTTCAGTTTATTCAGAAGCGGCCAGAAGTGATTTTGAAAGATGGAGAACAACCCCAGATGACGCAGGAGACCGAGAGGCAAGTAAGCCGACAGTGAAACATGATATTTTTGTATTGGGAGGCCAGAGCACAGAAGGGCAGCAGTACTCAGCCAAGACTACGGCCCTGGCTGACCACTACAACTGAATGCAGGTTAGTGTTTTTTCTACAGAAAGGAAAATATTTAGCCCTGAAATGATTGTTGTTTTAACGATGCAGCAGTGGCATAGAAGTACTGCAATATTAATATAAAACTTTGCTTAGATGCCTCTAATCCAAAACTATCCCTCCACTGAATGCAGGTAAGAGCAGTTTTACTACAGAAAGGAAAATATTTAGCCCTGAAAAGGACTGTCATTTTAACGGTGCAGCAGCGGTATGCAAGTACTACAATAGTAATATTAAACCTTGCATAGATGCCTCTAATTCAAACCTTTCCCTCTACTAAACGCAGGTATTGGTGGTTTTACTAGATGAAGGTGGAGCGCCCGCCAGGGCCGGGGGGGGTTAATTGGTACCGGGCCGGTTGTGTCACGGCAGCAGGGACCCAGTCCGTGGCCCTGGGCATCTAATAAAAATGATAAAAGGGAATAAAGTTTATAAGATATAGTTCGTAACGCCACCTGTGGTATTCGGCAATAAAGGTGTTAGCCGACGATGCAGATTCAGTCCACTGGGATAGTTGTTGATAGTTGTACAGCTCTCCACAGGCAGAGCTCAGCCCCAGGGCAGTAATAATGTAAAATGATGATGATTGTTGTAGTGCAGGGCTGAGTTGATGCAGCAAATAAACAGGAGGGCACAGCAGTGTGCAGTCTTCACACGTTTTACTCACAGTTCTGATGTTACAATCCCCAGCCGGGGTGTTGTGTCCTCAGGGTCTATGGTCCAGTCAGCTCTCAGGTAGCTTGGGGTGCACGTTGCCAGGGTTCCCTTAGATGTTCCTTTCCTGGCCGTCTCACTACACTGGCTACCACCTCTTCTGCCTTGTGTCTTCACACAGTGTCCTGAGCCTGTAGACTCGGATCTTGTCGGGCGACATTGGTCAGACCCCTGGATCCTATATGTCTGCCTTTTCAGAGTATGTGTTGGATGTGGCTGCAGCACATGCAGATACTGCAGCCTCCGGTTTTGTAGCTGAGTCCTTAGTTTTTCCACTAGTTTTGGGGCCGGTCCCCTAACTGCGACCTGGTCCCTCCACCGACCACGCCGGTGGATGCGGGCCCCACGGATGGATCTCTCACTATCTGTGCCCCTAGGACCTCTTTTTCCTCTCCTACTCTGGAGTCTCTTTCTCTTCCTCGTTCTGTCATCTGGGGAAAAGCTGCTCTCAGCTTCAGCCCCTCTGTAGACACTTTCTCTGTCTGCTTTTTCTTCAGGAGCTACTCTCTGCTCCTCTCTCCTCCTCTAGCTCCTGCAGACTCCTTCCAGATGCTTCTCTGACCACAATCACACTCCCTGACTCCTCCCTCTTCTCTGCCTTCCCCACTCACTCCCCAACACCCTTGCCTTCCCAGCCTGTGATGAGGCCATCCTCCCAAAGGGTACACCCAAAAGCCCCGACTGAACTGGTGTGTGCTGGGTGTGTTAGAGTCCTGGGTAGTGCCCCCTCCTTACCTGAGAGTGAGATACCACACCTCTGGATGAGGTGCAGTACCTTTGTGATGACTGGACCCCCAGGGGTGCCGCATAGGAAAATATTTAGCCCTGAGAAGGACTGTTTTTAGGTTTCAGCAGCAGTATACCTATATAGGGACTGTAAGGCATTAAACCTCATATGCCTGCTTTAAGGCTCATACTCACTTGCGCAGAAAACTAATGATATTCAGCCGAAAAAAAATCGGATTCAAATCTGACCAATGTTATTCAATAGGTGACATCTCATTTGCAATTTTTTTCTCAGCCGAAATTGGTGTGAGAAAAAAAATCGCAGCATGCTGCGATTTGATGCGATTTTGGCATGATAATCGCCAATGCAAGTCAATGGGTGCGAGAAATCATCGCACAGCACTCGCACCATGCGAGTGTTGTCCGATTTATACGCACCAGTCTCCTTTGAAAAGCCGGCAATACATCCCTGGCTACTGTAAAATCACACTGACAGCTCACAAAACACTAGATACTGTCACGCTATCACTGCATACAGGAGGTCCGGGGTCTATGCTGACCCTAAGCAGGGGCCCTGACTAATCCCTCTACCTGGAGGTACTGTTGATGGTACAGAGGTCCAGGCCGCCAGCGTAACCCTATCTCCTGCAAATCCCTGACCCTCAGTAATCTAGTCCTGAGAAGGACCCTGATCACAACCACAGGGGACTGGAAGATATATGCCTAAACACAGTAATAGTCGAACGAGACAGTACAAGGGGTAAACTAAAATCCACCTTGCATACAAAACTCAGTCCACAACTACAGAGGGAACACCAACGGGTATGGAAATAAATGATAAAGCGAGGAGGGGAAAAAACCACACCAGGTACTCTTCACTTCAGACTTCACAATACCACGATCCGCTCTGCTGGTCTGCATGAATGCTTTCACCGACACATTCCTAGCAGACTGGCAGGTATTTGAAGGAATCTCATTACTGCAGCATTAACTGCAGTTGGGCGAGGCTGGGCCTCGTCTAACACAGAGAGAGAGATAATTAACTCCCTCACTGCCGAAAAACACCAAGCACCAAAAACTCAGCTGCAAGAAGTCAGATTGTGTAATCGCAAAGATCTTCGAGGCGACACACCCGTGACAGTACCCCCCCCTTCTACGAGGGGCCTCCAGACCCTCAGAGCCAGGCTTATCTGGGGGAGTCATGTGGAAGGCCCGAATTAATCAGTCTGCGTTAATATCCGACGCAGCAACCCACGTCCTCTCCTCAGGACCATACCCCCTCCAATGAACCAGGTACTGAAGGGACCGGCGGTTAAGACGTGAATCGATGATTTTCGACACCTGAAACTCCAAGTTACCATTGACCACCACAGGAGGAGGAGGTAAAGGTGACGGTATCACCGGCGCCACATACCTCTTAAGCAAAGATCTGTGGAACACGTTGTGAATTTTAAACGTAGGGGGGAGGTCAAGACGGAATGCCACCGGATTAATTATAGAACTGATCCTGTATGGCCCGATGAACCTGGGACCCAGTTTCCAAGAGGGAACCTTAAGTTTTATATTCTTGGTAGACAACCATACCCGATCGTTCACACATAGGTCCGGACCAGACACTCTCCTCCTGTCAGCCATACGTTTGTATCGGTTCCCCATAGTACTTAGATTGTTCAGCACTCCTCTGCACACTCAAGCAAGTGATGACGAAAATCGTTCCTCCTCCGGAACCCCGAAGAGCCCCCCCTACTGAAAGTACAAAACTGGGGATGAAAACCATATGCCCCAAAAAACGGGGACTTACCAGTGAACTCGCTCCGCCTATTGTTAAGAGCAAATTCCGCCAGAGGCAAGAAAGAAGCCCAGTCCTCCTGGTTCTCTGACACAAAACACCGGAGATATGTCTCCAAGCTCTGGTTCAGACGTTCTGTCTGACCATTGGTCTGAGGATGAAAAGCCGATGAAAACGACAACTGCATCCCCCGCCGTGTACAAAATGCCTTCCAGAATTTGGACACAAACTGAGACCCTCGATCCGACACCACATCGGAGGGTACCCCGTGAAGCCTCACAATCTCCCCAATGAACACCTGTGCCAGAGTTTTAGCATTAGGAAGAGCAGGAAGAGCGATAAAATGAGCCATCTTGCTGAACCTGTCCACTACAACGAGTATGACTGTTTTACCCGAAGACGGCGGGAGGTCCGTAATAAAGTCCATAGACAGATGAGTCCACGGATGCTCCGGGATCTTCAAAGGTAAGAGGGCCCCAGACGGACAGGTATGTGGGGTCTTAGAGCGCGCACAAACCCCACAGGACGCAACAAAAGTTACCACCTCCCTATGTAAGTTAGGCCACCAAAACCGCCGCGAGAGGATATCCACAGTTGCTTTATTCCCTGGGTGGCCTGCCAAAGCTGAGTTATGGTGTGCCTCGGTCATCTTTTGTCGCAAGTGTTCTGGAACAAACAGTCTCCCTGGAGGTCCAACAGGGAGTCCCCCTGAGCCTCCAATACCTCCTCCTCAAGCTCAGAGCATACTGCCGACACCACCACCCCCTCCTGAAGGATAGGAACCGGTCATCCATCTTCCCAGCCCCAGGGAAACTCCGAGATAAGGCATCCGCCTTTACATTTTTTGACCCAGGACGATATGTGACAACAAAATTAAATCTGGTAAAAAACAACGACCACCTAGCTTGTCTGGGATTCAGACGTTTTGCGGACTCTAAATATAGCAGGTTCTTGTGATCGGTGATGACGGTGACCGGGTGGACTGCCCCCTCCAAAAAATGACGCCACTCCTCAAAAGCTAACTTAATGGCCAAGAGTTCCCTATTGCCGACATCGTAATTCCTCTCAGCGGACGACAATTTTTTAGAGAAGAAAGCGCACGGGTGCCACTTACCAGGGGACGAACCTTGAGATAATACCGCTCCCACCCCTACCTCAGAAGCGTCTACCTCCACAATGAACGGCTGAGACGCATCCGGTTGAATGAGTATGGGAGCCGAAGCAAAACATTTTTTCAAGGAGGAAAACGCTTGACAAGCCTTGTCAGACCACCTAGAAAATCCGTCCCTTTTTTAGTCATGTCAGTGAGAGGTTTAACTATGGACGAGAAATTACGAATACATTTCTGGTAGTAGTTAGCAAACCCCAGGAAACGTTGCAGTGCCTTAAGATCCTCTGGCAGATCCCACTCAAGAACTGCCCGCACTTTCCCAGGTCCATACGAAAACCGGACGCTGACACCAGGAAACCTAAAAACTGAAGTTCCTGTACGGCGAACACACACTTTTCCCATTTGGCATACAGTTTATTATCCCGCAAGATCTGCAACACCTGCCTAACATGCTCCTGATGAGACACCAGAACCGGCGAGTAAATTAAGATGTCATCCAGATATATGACAACAAACTGTCCCACCAGGCGGCGAAAAATGTCATTAACAAAGTGTTGGAACACCGCCGGGCATTAGTGTCACGCGGTCTTATGATATGTGTACGATGTCAGTAAACTATTCTTAAAAGAACAACACTCTATACAACATATAGATTAGCAACATCAGCATGTAAATATAGAATAGATTTACCTGACACGATATCCGTTGAACTCAGGGTTAATCTTGAGGACTTGATACACTGTCACAGGAAAGAGGAGGACCGGGGGTCTAACCTGACCCTAAACTGGGGTCCTAACTAATCCCTCACCTTGGAGGTACTGATAATGGTTCAGAGGTCCAAGACTCCAGCCTAACCCTGTCTCCTATCAGTCCCTGAACCCTGTAATCAGTCCTAAGAAGGATACTGATTACCACCAAAGGGATATGGGCTGATCTCTGCTAAATACACAGATTAGACATATAAGACAGACTGGAGAAAACACAGACTTGCATACACACTCAAACACAGAAGGAACATAAATGATCTGGGATATTAAACTCTAAGCAAGGTGAGCTTAAAACAACTAAGGAGCTCTTTAACTTAAGTCTATACAGATACAATCCTATCTGTGGTCTGCATGAAGAATTTCACTGGCAACTCCCAACACAGACAACCAGAGATTTAAAGGAAACCAATCAACAAATAATTAATTGCAGCCGGGAGAAACTGCACCCAGTCCCAGAACTGAGCACAGACAGAATTAACTCCCTAACTGCCAAACACAAAGAAACAGCAACTCAGCTGTGAGAAGTCAGAATGTGCAACCGCGACGATCTTCGTGACGATGCACACATGACAGTACCCCCCCTTCTACGAGGGGCCTCCGGACCCTCAGGGCCAGGTTTGCCCGGGTGAGTTCTGTGGAAGGTCCGCACCAAACGATCTGCGTTAATGTCAGACGCAGGAACCCACGTCCTCTCCTCTGGACCATACCCCTTCCAATGCACCAAGTACTGAAGGGACCGGCGATTCAGACGTGAGTCAATGATCTTTGACACTTGAAACTCCAAGTTACCATTGACCACCACTGGAGGAGGAGGTAGAGGTGATGGTATGACTGGTGCCACGTACCTCTTAAGTAATGACTTGTGGAACACATTGTGGATTTTAAACGTAGGAGGGAGGTCCAGACGAAATGCCACAGGATTAATTATGGAACTGATCCTGTACGGCCCGATGAATCTGGGGCCCAGCTTCCAGGAGGGAACTTTAAGTTTTATATTCCTGGTAGACAACCATACCAGATCGTTCACATTAAGATCTGGACCAGAAACTCTCCTCCTATCAGCCATACGTTTATAACGGTTCCCCATAGCACTCAGATTATTCAATACACCTCTCCACACTGAAGCAAGTGACGACGAGAAACGCTCCTCCTCAGGAACCCCAGAAGGGCCCCCCCCATTGAATGTACAAAACTGGGGATGAAAACCATATGCCCCAAAAAACGGGGACTTACCAGTGGACTCGCTCCGCCTGTTGTTAAGAGCGAACTCTGCCAGAGGCAAGAAAGAAGACCAGTCCTCCTGGTTCTCTGAGACAAAACACCGAAGATAAGTCTCTAGGCTTTGATTCAGACGCTCTGTCTGACCATTGGTCTGCGGATGAAAAGCCGAGGAAAATGACAATTGCATCCCCCGACGTAAACAAAATGCCCTCCAAAACTTGGACACAAACTGAGACCCCCTATCTGACACCACATCAGAAGGCAACCCATGAAGTCTCACAATCTCCCCAATGAACACCTGCGCCAGAGTTTTAGCATTAGGGAGGGCAGGAAGAGCAATGAAATGTGCCATCTTACTGAACCTGTCAACAACCACCAGTATGACAGTCTTCCCTGACGACTGAGGAAGGTCCGTGATGAAGTCCATAGACAAATGAGTCCATGGACGCTCCAGAAGTTTCAAGGGTAAGAGGGTCCCAGACGGACGGGTATGAGGGGTCTTAGAGCGAGCACAAACCCCACAGGACGCGACAAAAGTTAAAACATCTTTATTAACGTTAGGCCACCAAAACCGGCGAGAAAGGAGATCTAAAGTAGCCTTACTCCCTGGATGTCCTGCTAAAGCAGAATTATGATGTGCCTCAATAACCTTTTGTCTCAACTGATTTGGGACAAACAGTCTCCCTGGAGGTCCTGCAGGGGCGTCCCCCTGAGCCTCTAACACCTCCTCCTCAAGCTCAGAACATACAGCCGACACTACCACCCCCTCCTGAAGGATGGAATCGGGTCATCCATTCTCCCGGCCCCTGGGAAACTGCGAGACAAGGCATCCGCCTTAACATTCTTAGATCCAGGGCGATAAGTGACAACAAAATTAAACCTGGTAAAAAACAACGACCATCGAGCTTGTCTGGAATTCAGACGCTTAGCAGATTCCAAATACAGCAGGTTCTTGTGATCAGTAATGACGGTGACCGGGTGGACTGCCCCCTCCAAAAAGTGACGCCATTCTTCAAAAGCCAACTTAATGGCCAAAAGTTCCCTATTGCCGATATCATAATTCCTTTCGGCGGACGACAATTTTTTAGAAAAGAAAGCGCACGGATGCCATTTACCAGGGACGGACCCTGGGACAATATAGCACCCACCCCTACGTCAGACGCGTCCACCTCCACAACGAACGGCTGTGATGCATCTGGTTGGATGAGAACGGGTGCCGAAGCAAAACATTTTTTCAAAGAGGAAAAAGCTTGGCAAGCTTTGTCCGACCATTTAGAAAAATCCGTCCCTTTTCTTGTCATGTCAGTGAGAGGTTTGACAACAGATGAGAAATTACAAATAAATTTCCGGTAGTAGTTAGCAAACCCCAGAAAACGCTGCAGAGCCTTAAGATCCTCTGGCTGATCCCATTCAAGCACTGCTCTCACCTTTTCAGGGTCCATACGGAAACCGGAGGCTGACACCAAGAAACCCAAAAACTGAAGTTCCTGTACGGCGAATACACACTTTTCCAGTTTGGCGTATAGTTTATTGTCTCGCAAGATCTGCAACACCTGTCTCACATGCTCCTGGTGAGACACAAGATCTGGTGAGTAAATTAAAATGTCATCCAAATATACGACCACAAACAGCCCCACCAGATGACGAAAAATGTCATTAACAAAATGTTGGAATACTGCTGGTGCAGTAGTCAGACCAAAAGGCATGACAAGGTTCTCATAATGTCCCTCCGGCGTGTTAAACGCCGTTTTCCACTCATCCCCCTCTTTTATCCTAATCAGATTATACGCCCCCCTGAGATCCAATTTAGAGAACCATTTGGCGCCAACAATTTGATTGAAGAGATCAGGAATCAGAGGGAGTGGATACGGATCTCGAACAGTAATCCGATTAAGTTCGCGGAAATCCAAGCAAGGGCGTAGGCCTCCATCTTTTTTCTTCACAAAGAAGAACCCCGCGGCCACTGGGGAAGATGAAGGTCTAATATGCCCTTTGGCCAGACTTTCCGAAATATAATCTTTCATAGCCTGCCTCTCAGGACCAGAAAGGTTATATAACCTAGCTTTAGGTAACTTAGCATCAGGAAGTAAATTAATAGAGCAGTCATACACGCGATGAGGAGGCAACTCCTGACACCCCTCCTCAGAGAACACATCCCCAAAGTCCTCCAAAAAAGGAGGCAAAGTACTAGGCACGACCGCACTGATGACTGTGTTCATGCAGTTACTTTTGCAAAACTCCCCCCATTGGCTTATATCTCTGGACTGCCAATTAATCACAGGGTTATGTTTAACCAACCAAGGAAGTCCCAACACAATAGGAGTAGGTAGACCCTCCAACACATAACAAGATAATAGTTCCCTATGTATTGCCCCTACCCGAAGGTCAATGTTATGAACCTCATGAACAAAGCTACCTTGGCCGAGAGGCCTGGCGTCAATGGAGAATATAGGGATCGGTTTGACCAATACACTCAGATGCATACCTTGAGCCTGAGCAAACTGAGCGTCAACCAGATTAGCCCCGGAACCACTGTCAAGAAGAACAGACAATCTCTCCACTCTCGTACCAACCACCACCTCCACTGGTACAAGGAACTGAGAAGAACTAGCGGACGAAATACATACTCCCAGGTTGTCGTCCACCACACAACCTGGGATTAACAGTTTTCCGGCGACTTTTTGCTCAACAAGGCACGGGATGGACATCCCCCAACAAAATGTCCCTCTTTCCCGCAGAAGAAACACCTTCTAGTCCTGCGGCGTACCGCCAATCCCCTCCTACGAAATGATGTCCCTCCCAACTACATAGGCTCCTCCGAACAGACAAGGGGAACCTCAACATAAGGGACTTTAGTAGTAGGTGGAGTAACAACAGGGGCGGAGTTACCTCGCACCTCTCCCGGAGCCGTCTATCAGTACGGATAGCTAGGGCCATAGCAGCCTCCAGTGATGGAGGAGAATCATACTGAGCCAAAACGTCCTTTAATTTGTCAGAAAGCACATGACAAAACTGGCTCCTAAGAGCTGGGTCATTCCACTGAGTATCTGTGGCCCATCTACGGAACTCAGAAGCAAATTCCTCCGCCGGACAATCTCCCTGCTGTATCTTACGTAATTTTGTCTCAGCAAGAGAGACCCGATCTGGGTCATCATATACCAAACCCAGGGCAGTAAAAAATCGATCTACTGACTGTAGAGCCGGGGATCCCGGAGGAAGGGAGAAGGCCCAGGATTGAGGGTCCCCTTGTAGGAGCGAGATAACAATTCCCACTCTCTGCTCTTCACTCCCTGATGATCGAGGCCGAAGCCGAAAATACAATTTACATGCTTCCCTGAAGGTAAAAAATTTGTCTCGCCCACCAGTGAACCTGTCCGGGAGAGCTACTTTAGGTTCAAATCTGGTTTGCTCCGAGGGAGACAAAACTGTGGACTTAATGTCCGTCAGCTCCATGGATAATCCCTGCAACTGCAGAGCCAGGTGGGCTACTGGATCCATGGCAACTGGGAATAATTTTATTGGCCAGTGAAAATGTCACGCGGTCTTATGATATGTGTACGATGTCAGTAAACTATTCTTAAAAGAACAACACTCTATACAACATATAGATTAGCAACATCAGCATGTAAATATAGAATAGATTTACCTGACACGATATCCGTTGAACTCAGGGTTAATCTTGAGGACTTGATACACTGTCACAGGAAAGAGGAGGACCGGGGGTCTAACCTGACCCTAAACTGGGGTCCTAACTAATCCCTCACCTTGGAGGTACTGATAATGGTTCAGAGGTCCAAGTCTCCAGCCTAACCTGTCTCCTATCAGTCCCTGAACCCTGTAATCAGTCCTAAGAAGGATACTGATTACCACCAAAGGGATATGGGCTGATCTCTGCTAAATACACAGATTAGACATATAAGACAGACTGGAGAAAACACAGACTTGCATACACACTCAAACACAGAAGGAACATAAATGATCTGGGATATTAAACTCTAAGCAAGGTGAGCTTAAAACAACTAAGGAGCTCTTTAACTTAAGTCTATACAGATACAATCCTATCTGTGGTCTGCATTAAGAATTTCACTGGCAACTCCCACACAGACAACCAGAGATTTAAAGGAAACCAATCAACAAATAATTAATTGCAGCCGGAGAAACTGCACCCAGTCCCAGAACTGAGCACAGACAGAATTAACTCCCTAACTGCCAAACACAAAGAAACAGCAACTCAGCTGTGAGAAGTCAGAATGTGCAACCGCGACGATCTTCGTGGCGATGCACACATGACAATTAGTCAGACCGAATGGCATGACAAGGTTCTCATAATGCCTCTCCGGAGTGTTAAACGCCGTCTTCCATTCATCCCCCTCCTTCATCCTAATCAGATTGTATGCCCCCTGAGATCCAACTTAGAGAACCATTTGGCGCCCACGATCTGATTGAAGAGATCGGGGATAAGTGGGAGCGGATACGGATCTCGGACCGTAATCCGATTAAGTTCACGGAAATCCAGGCAAGGGCGTAGGCCTCCATCTTTCTTCTTCACAAAGAAGAACCCCGCGACCACCGGGAAGATGAAGGTCTAATATGCCCCTTAGCCAGACTCTCTGAAATATAATCCTTCATGGCCTGCCTCTCAGGACCAGAAAGGTTATACAACCTAGATTTCGGTAACTTGGCCCCAGGGAGCAATTTAACAGCACAGTCATACACGCAATGAGGAGGTAGTTCTTAACACCCTTTCTCGATAATACATCCTCAAAGTCCACCAGAAATGGAGGTAAGGTCCTAGGAGCGATCGCACCGATGACCGTATTCATGCAGTTTTTATTACAGAATTCACTCCATTGGCTTATCTCCCCGGATTGCCAATTAATCACCGGGTTATGCTTAGTTAACCAAGGAAGGCCCAGCACTATAAGAGTGGGAAGACCCTCCAATACGTAACACGACAACAGTTCTTTATGTATCGCCCCCACTTGGAGATTTATGTTATGCACTGCTTGCAAAAAACTACCCTGACCGAGAGGTCTGGCGTCGATCGAGAATATGGGGATGGGTTTAGCCAATACACTCAGTCACATACCATGAACCCGGGCAAACCGAGCGTCCACCAGATTAGCACCAGCCCCACTATCCAGAAGAACAGATATCCTCTCAGTTCTCGTACCCACCACCACCTCCGCCGGTACGAGGAATTGAGACGGACCTAAGGACGAAATACCTACTCCCAGATTGCCGTCCACCATACAACCTGGGATCAATAGTTTTCCGGCGACTTCTCACTCTGCAAAGGACGGGATGGACACCCCCCAATAAAGTGTCCCTTTTTCCCACAGAAGAAACACCTTCCTGTCTTGTGGCGCACTGCCGATCCCCTCCCCGGAATGATGTCCCTCCTAACTGCATTGGCTCTTCTGGACTGACCAGGGGAACCTCCATATAAGGGGCCCTAGTAGAAGGTGGAGTCATCACAGGGGGCGGAGTTTCCCCGCACCTCTCCCGAAGACGTCTGTCAATGCGAATAGCAAGGGCCATAGCGGCTTCCAGTGACGTGGGAGGGTCATACTGTGCCAGCACATCCTTTAATTTATCAGATAAACCTTGACAAAACTGGCTCCTAAGAGCCGGGTCATTCCACTGGGTGTCCGTGGCCCACCTACGGAACTCCGCACAGAATTCCTCCGCCGGACGATCTCCCTGCTGTATCTTACGTAACTTAGATTCAGCAAGAGAGATCCGATCCAGGTCATCATATACAAGACCCAGAGCTGCGAAAAACCTATCCACTGACTGGAGAGCCGGGGAGCCTGGGGGAAGGGAGAACGCCCAGGATTGGGGGTCCCCTTGTAGGAGCGAGATGACAATCCCCACCCTTTGTTCTTCACTCCCCGATGACCGAGGTCGCAGCCGAAAGTACAATTTACATGCCTCCCGGAAAGCAAAAAACTTGTCCCGCCCCCCAGTGAACCTGTCAGGGAGAGCTACTTTAGGTTCTGGACCGGCTTTCTCCGGGGAGTACAAAACCTTGGACTTAACGTCCGCAAGCTCCATGGACAAACTCTGCAACTGCCGAGCTAGACTGGCTACTGGATCCATGGTGGCTGGAAAAATCTTTAGAGCGGTCGGTGAAAATGTCACGCTATCACTGCATACAGGAGGTCCGGGGTCTATGCTGACCCTAAGCAGGGGCCCTGACTAATCCCTCTACCTGGAGGTACTGTTGATGGTACAGAGGTCCAGGCCGCCAGCGTAACCCTATCTCCTGCAAATCCCTGACCCTCAGTAATCTAGTCCTGAGAAGGACCCTGATCACAACCACAGGGGACTGGAAGATATATGCCTAAACACAGTAATAGTCGAACGAGACAGTACAAGGGGTAAACTAAAATCCACCTTGCATACAAAACTCAGTCCACAACTACAGAGGGAACACCAACGGGTATGGAAATAAATGATAAAGCGAGGAGGGGAAAAAAACCACACCAGGTACTCTTCACTTCAGACTTCACAATACCACGATCCGCTCTGCTGGTCTGCATGAATGCTTTCACCGACACATTCCTAGCAGACTGGCATGTATTTGAAGGAATCTCATTACTGCAGCATTAACTGCAGCTGGGCGAGGCTGGGCCTCGTCTAACACAGAGAGAGAGAGAATTAACTCCCTCACTGCCGAAAAACACCAAGCACCAAAAACTCAGCTGTGAGAAGTCAGATTGTGTAATCGCGAAGATCTTCGAGGCGACACACCCGTGACAGATACATACACATAGAATACATATATATATATATACATGTCATTGTGACACATACATATATATATATATTATAGTTCATACACTTCTACATACTGTAATAGCCGCTAATTCAATTGCCGGCTTTTGTGAAATCACAGAAGCCGACATGAAATGATACATTGTTTACACACAGTTAACCATGTCATTTCATGTATTTTGATATATGGTTTTAACTTACAATTACATAAGTGTATGTGTGCAAAATTTCAGACATGTAGGGGTTAATTAAAGGTGTAAATTCGTTGAAAAAAAATGCGTGGGCTCCCAATGTATTTTCTCCACCAGACAGACAAAGCCAGCGAGTGGGAGCAGATAATAATAGCCTAGGGAGGGTACATTTTTTTTGTGCCCCCCCTGGCTACTAACATCTGCCCCCAGACATCCCAGAAAGGGCAAATCTCTAATTAGATTAGCCCTTTCTGGCACTTTGCCCGTCTATTCCCATTGCCCTGTAGCGGTGGCGAATGGGTTAATAAGGGGTTAAAGCCACCTTGCAAGAATGGTCTTACCCAAGAATAGTGCTGCCGTCTGAAACCGCCAAATACAGTATGGGCCTCTGTCTTGTTTTACAGAAGAAATAGTGTCCAAGAATTGTTCCTGCTACTAGCTGTATATAGTTTCAACCCCTAGTAAAGAAGAGTTTATTTTTATAAAACTGTATAGTTTGCTCTCCAAGCATGGAAGATTTCTGAGCTCCACTGTGACACAGTAGAGTCCACCTTGAGAGTGATGTTTATTGTAGAGAATTTTGGTGCACACACCCAGGGACCCTTATTTGAGGTGTTTAGGGGCGCAGATATAGAAGTTAGTTGAAACCCCCTATTACATATGCACAAAAACATATGAACTGGACTGAATGAAATGGCAGCAGGTGCTCTGGACTGATGAGTCCAAATGTGAATTATTTGGCTGTGACTGAAAGCAGTTTGTTCTTAGAAGAGCTGGAGAGCAACACAATAATAAGTGTCTGTAACAACAGTGAAACATAGTGGAGGTCCTTGCAAGTTTGTGGCTGGATTTTAGCAAATGGATTTGGGGATTTTGTCAGGATTAATAGTGTTCTTAATGCTGAGAAATACAGGCAGATTTTTTCACCATAATAAACTCTGTCAGTAATTACACGAAGAGATGTAAAGATGTGCACAATTCTGCATCCACAGAAGATATGTGGTTAGTAGTGTTGAGCGATACGATACTGCAAATATCGGGTATCGGCCGATATTAGCTGTATCGGCCTTTCGATTCCGAATACCGATATTTTCGTCATATCGAATACCGGAATCGGATTTGTCAC
>JARQOD010000001.1:153124336-153207589 GCA_033576555.1 Oophaga sylvatica
ACTGCCATCATTTAAGTATACCGCCAATTTAGGGTGACAGATTCCCTTTAATGTTCAAGGGTATAATGGGGCGCGTAAATGCTGATCCAGTGTCTGATCTGCCCCATTTTCAATGATCCAGTATTTGATGTGCCCCATGGATGATGCTCCAGTGTCTTATGGGCCAAAAGAATGCTCCATTTATAATGGGCCCCATTAATAATGTACCAGTGTATAATGGGCCCCGTAAATGCTGCTCCTGTGTCTGATGTCCCCCTTTTACAATTCTCCAGTATATTATGGGCCCCATGGATGATGCTTCAGTGTCTTATGGGCCAATAGAATGCTCCATATATAATGGGCCCCATTAATGTTCAAAGGTACAATGGGCCATGTAAATGCTGCTCCAGTGTCTGATCTGCCCCATTTAGAATGCTCCAATACATGATGGGCCCCATGGATGATGCTCTAGTGTCTTATGGGCCAAAATCATGCTCCATATATAATGGTCCACATTATTAATGATCCAGTGTAAATTGCTCCCCATATACAGTACAGACTGTTGTGAATGTTTTAGAAATGAATTCTGAGCAGAAGCTTCCTCTGGTGGTTACAAACAGTACTGAACCATTCAATGAGGATTGGCAATCAGGAATCACAGACTGGCTGGATATAAGGGAGGTTACCTCCCATCATGGTTGCCGGTGATCAATTCTTCTTGTCTCAACATTGTTTCCTGGTTCACTTGGAAGCTTGCTGAGTCTTGCCTCTTCTCCTGCTCTCAGATAAGATATTTTCTGTTTTTGTTTTTGTGCTTACCATTTGCATATTTCTCTGCATTTCTGTGAGGTTAGCCTGGTTCCCCCCCCCCCCCCCCGGGGGCTTGGGCTCCTCTCAGTTCCTCTGGAGTCACTGTTATTTGTTCATTTGCCTTTTCCAGTTTTTATCGTAAATTTATTGGTAATTTCTCTGTTATTGTTAAACCATTGACTGATTTGACCAAAAAGGGCTCTGATGTGGTGAATTGGCCTCCTGAGGCAGTCTCTGCGTTTCAGGAACTTAAGCAGAGATTCACTTCTGCTCCTGTTCTACGGCAGCCTGATGTTTCTCTGCCATTTCAGGTGGAGGTTGATGCCTCTGAAATTGGGGCAGGTGCCGTTTTGTCCCAAAGAGATCTTGAGACCTCTAAAAGTAACCCTTGTGCCTTTTTCTCTCGAAAATTTTCTCCAACTGAACGTAATTATGACGTGGGAGTTATTGGCCATGAAGTGGGCTTTTGAAGAGTGGAGACATTGGCTGGAGGGAGCCAAACATCAGGTGGTGGTCCTCATGGACCATAAGAATCTGGTTTATCTGGAATCAGCCAAGCGACTTAATCTTAGACAAGCCAGGTGGGCCTTGTTTTTCACACGTTTTAATTTTGTGGTTTCCTTTCTTCCTGGCACTAAGAATGTTAAGGCGGATGCCCTCTCGAGGAGTTTCCTTGCGGACTCTCCTGAGTTATCTGATCATACTGTTATTGTGAAAGAGGGGGTAGTTCTTTCTGCCATCTCGCCCAATTTGAGACTGGCTCTGGAAGGGTGTCAGGAGGATAAACCCGAGCGCTGCCCTATTGGGATATTGTTTGTCCCAGACCGGTGAAAAAAGAGTGTGATGTCTGAGATTCATTGTTCCGCGTTGGCCGGTCATCCCGGAATTTTTGGTACCAGAGACTTGGTGAGTCGGTTCTTTTGGTGGCCTACTTTGTCTCGTGACGTCAGGGAATTTGTGCAGTCCTGCGGGACTTGCTCTCGTTCCAAGCCTTGCTCTTGCTCTAGTGGTTTGTTGATGCCATTGCCTGTGCCCAAGAGACATGGACCCATATCTCTATGGATTTTATTTCCGACCTCCCTGTTTCTCAGAGAATGACCGTTATCTGGGTGATTTGTGATAGATTTTCCAAAATGATACATCTTGTGCCATTACCTAAGTTGCCTGCCTCCTCCGAATTGTTGCCTTTGTCCCTTCAGCACGTGGTTCGGTTACACGGCATTCCTGAGAACATTGTGTCTGACAGAGGAGTCCAGTTTGTTTCCAGATTTTGGAGGACTTTTTGTTCTAATCTTGGTGTTCAATTGTCTTTCTCCTCGGCTTTTCATCCTCAGACCAATGGACAAACTGAGAGAACAAACCAGACATTGGAGACTTATCTGAGATGCTTTGTGTCTGCTGATCAAGATGACTGGGCCTCTTTTTTGCCTTTGGCTGAGTTTGCTCTTAATAATAGGGCTAGCTCTGCCACTTTGTTGTCTCCAATGTCTCCATTTTTCTGCAATTTTGAGTTTCACCCTCGATTTTCTTCGGGACAGACGGAGGCTTCTGTCTGTCCAGGTGTTGACTCTGTTGTGGAGCGTATGCAGCAGATTTGGGACCAGGTAGTGGAGAGGTTGTCCCTCTCTCAGGAGAGGGCCCAGCAGTTTGCCAACCGGCATAGGACTGATGGCCCTCGGTTTGAAGTGGGGGACTTGGTCTGGTTGTCCTCAAGAAATATTCCTATGAGAGTTTAATCTCCTAATTTTAAGCCTAGGTTCATTGGACCTTATAAGATCATGGAGATTCTTAATCCTGTTTCCTTTCGTTTACTTCTTCCAGGGACATTTAAAATCCATGACATGTTCCACAAGTCCTTATTGAAGAGGTTTGTCGAGCCAGTGGTTCCTATGGCTGCGCCTCCTGATCCTGTTTTGGTTGAGGGCAATCTGGAGTATGTGGTTGAGAAAAAATTGGATTCTTGCTTTTCTAGACGGAAACTCCAGTATTTGGTTAAGTGAAGAGGTTATGGTCAGGAGGACAATTCTTGGGTGTTTGCTTCGGACATCCATGCTAGGAGACTGATCCGTGCGTATCACAGAGCTCATCCTGAACGACCTGGTTGCACAAATGAGGGTTCGGTGACCCCTCGGGTACTGTTGTGAATGTTTTAGAAATGAATTCTGAGCAGAAGCTCCCTCTGGTGGTTACAAACAGTACTGAACCATTCAATGAGGATTGGCAATCAGGAATCACAGACTGGCTGGATATAAGGGAGGTTCCCTCCCATCATGGTTGCCAGTGATCAATTCTTCCTGTCTCAACGTTGTTCCTGGTTCACTTGGAAGCTTGCTGAGTCTTGCCTCTTCTCCTGCTCTCAGATAAGATATTTTCCATTTTTTGTTTCTGTGCTTACCATTTGCAATTTCTCTGCATTTCTGTGAGGTTAGCCTGGTTCCCCCCCCCCGGGGGGGGGGGGCTTGGGCTCCTCTCAGTTTCTCTTGAGTCACTGTTATTTGTTCATTTGCTTTTTCCAGTTTTTATCGTAAATTTATTGGTAATTTCTCTGTTATTGTTAAACCATTGACTGATTTGAAAAAAAGGGTTCTGATGTGGTGAATTGGCCTCCTGAGGCAGTCTCTGCGTTTCAGGAACTTAAGCAGAGATTCACTTCTGCTCCTGTTCTACGGCAGCCTTATGTTTCCCTGCCATTTCAGGTGGAGGTTGATGGCTCTGAAATTGGGGCAGGTGCCGTTTTGTCCCAAAGAGATCCTGAGACCTCTAAAGGTAACCCTTGTGCCTTTTTCTCTCGAAAATTTTCTCCAACTGAGCGTAATTATGACGTGGGTAATCGGGAGTTATCGGCCATGAAGTGGGCTTTTGAGAGTGGAGACATTGGCTGGAGGGAGCCAAACATCAGGTGGTGGTCCTCACGGACCATAAGAATCTGGTTTATCTGGAATCAGCCAAGCGACTTAATCCTAGACAAGCCAGGTGGGCCTTGTTTTTCCACGTTTTAATTTTGTGGTTTCCTTTCTTCCTGGCACTAAGAATGTTAAGGCGGATGCCCTCTCGAGGAGTTTCCTTGCGGACTCTCCTGAGTTATCTGATCATGCTGTTATTGTGAAAGAGGGGGTAGTTCTTTCTGCCATCTCGCCCAATTTGAGACTGGCTCTGGAAGGGTGTCAGGAGGATAAACCCGAGCGCTGCCCTATTGGGAAATTGTTTGTCCCAGATCGGTGGAAAAAGAGTGTGATGTCTGAGATTCATTGTTCCGCGTTGGCCGGTCATCCCGGAATTTTTGGTACCAGAGACTTGGTGAGTCGGTCCTTTTGGTGGCCTACTTTGTCTCGTGACGTCAGGGAATTTGTGCAGTCCTGCCGGACTTTCTCTCGCTCCAAGCCTTGCTCTCTCTCTAGTGGTTTGTTGATGCCATTGCCTGTGCCCAAGAGACAATGGACCCATATCTCTATGGATTTTATTTCCGACCTCCCTGTTTCTCAGAGAATGACGTTATTGGGTGATTTGTGATAGATTTTCCAAAATGATACATCTTGTGCCATTACCTAAGTTGCCTGCCTCCTCCGAAATTGGTGCCTTTGTTCCTTCAGCACATGGTTCGGTTACACGGCATTCCTGAGAACATTGTGTCTGACAGAGGAGTCCAGTTTGTTTCCAGATTTTGGAGGACTTTTTGTTCTAAACTTGGTGTTCAATTGTCTTTCTCCTCGGCTTTTTATCCTCAGACCAATGGACAAACTGAGAGAACAAACCAGACATTGGAGACTTATCTGAGATGCTTTGTGTCTGCTGATCAAGATGACTGGGTCTCTTTTTTGCCTTTGGCTGAGTTTGCTCTTAATAATAGGGCTAGCTCTGCCACTTTGATGTCTCCATTTTTCTGCAATTTTGGGTTTCACCCTCGATTTTCTCTGTCCAGGTGTTGACTCTGTTGTGGAGCGTGTGCAGCAGATTTGGGACCAGGTAGTGGAGAAGTTGTCCCTCTCTCAGGAGAGGGCCAGCGGTTTGCCAACCGGCATAGGACTGATGGTCTTCGGTTTGAAGTGGGGGACTTGGTCTGGTTGTCCTCAAGAAATATCCCTATGAGAGTTGCATCTCCTAAGTTTAAGCCTAGGTTCATTGGACCTTATAAGATCATGGAGATTCTTAATCCTGTTTCCTTTCATTTACTTCTTCCTGGGACATTTAAGATCCATAACGTGTTCCACTAGTCCTTATTGAAGAGGTTTGTCGAGCCAGTGGTTCCTATGGCTGAACCTCCTGATCCTGTTTTGGTTGAGGGCAATCTGGAGTATGTGGTTGAGAAAATATTGGATTCTCGTTTTTCTAGACGGAAACTCCAGTATTTGGTTAATGGAGAGGTTATGGTCAGGAGGGCAATTCTTGGGTGTTTGCTTCGGACATCCATGCTAGGAGACTGATCCGTGCGTATCACAGAGCTCATCCTGACCGACCTGGTTACACAAATGAGGGTTCGGTGACCCCTCCTCAAGGGGGGGTACTGTTGTGAATGTTTTAGAAATGAATTCTGAGCAGAAGCTCCCTCTGGTGGTTACAAACAGTACTGAACCATTCAATGAGGATTGGCAATCAGGAATCACAGACTGGCTGGATATAAGGGAGCTTCCCCCCCATCATGGTTGCCGGTGATCAATTCTTCTTGTCTCAACGTTGTTTCCTGGTTCACTTGGAAGCTTGCTGAGTCTTGCCTCTTCTCCTGCTCTCAGTTAAGATATTTTCTGTTTTTTATTTTTGTGATTACCATTTGCATATTTCTCTGCATTTCTGTGAGGTTAGCCTGGTTCCCCCCCCCCCCCCGGGGGCTTGGGCTCCTCTCAGTTCCTCTGGAGTCACTGTTATTTGTTCATTTGCCTTTTCCAGTTTTTTCAGTGCTGCGGCTTAGTTTTGTTACACCAGAGAACTAATTTAGGTGGTGGAGGTTGTGTGATCTCAGGTGATTTTGCAATTAGTAGCGTTGGCATTTTTTAGGGTTTTTGTGGATTGCAGTGATTATCCTTCCTATCCTTTTCTGTCTAGGCAGATTAGGCCCCAACGTTTGCTCATACTATTTTCTTTCTGTGTCTGTATTTCCTCTTGTCTAACCGCCATTACATGTTTAGGGGCTTCCTATGTTGTTTGGGGATCTGCTCCGGGGCAGATAGCTTTCCTCTTTCAATCTTTAGGTGTAGTTAACCTCTCAGGCTGTGACGAGGCGTCTAGGACCAACGTAGGAACGCTCCACGGCTGCCTTTAGTTGTGGTGGTTAGTCAGGGTACTGCAATCCAGTAGATTCCAACCTCTCTGGTGTATTGCCGTTTTTGCCTGCTCTCCTCAGCTACCAAATCATAACAACAGACCAAAAGTTTGGACACACCTTCTAATTCAACTATTTTTCTGTATTTTCATGACTGTGAAAATTGTAGAATCACGCTGAAAGCATCAAAACTATGAATTAACACATGTGGAATTATACATTACACTTTACAAAAAAGTGTGGAACAACTGAAAATATGTCTTATATTCTAGGTACTTCAAAGTAGCCACCTTTTGCTTTGATTACTGCTTTGCACACAGAAAAGGTGAATGGATGGACTCTACATGCCTGGTTCCCACCGTGAAGCATGTAGGAGGTGGTGTGATGATGTGGGGGTGCTTTGCTGGTGACACTGTTGGGGATTTATTCAAAATTGAAGGCATAGTGAACCAGCATGGCTACCACAGCATCTTGCAGCAGCATGCTATTCCATCCGGTTTGCATTTAGTTGGACCATCATTTATTTTTCAACAGGGCAATGACCCCAAACACACCTCCAGGCTGTGTAAGGTCTATTTGATAAAGAAGGAGAGTGTTGGAGTGCTAAGCCAGATGACCTGGGCTCCACAGTCACCAAACCTGAACCCAATCGAGATGGTTTGGGGTGAGCTGGACCGCTCACCGCTTCAATTTTGAATAATCCTCAACAGTGTCACCAGCAAAGCACCCCCACACCATCATACCTCCTCCTCCATGCTTCACGGTGGGAACTAGGCATGTAGAGTGCATCCGTTCACCTTTTCTGCATGCAAAGCAGTAATCAAAGCAAAAGGTGGCTACTTTGAAGAACCTAGAATATAAGACATATTTTCAGTTGTTTCACACTTTTTTGTAAAGTGTAATGTATAATTCCACGTATGTTAATTCATAGTTTTGATGCCTTCAGTGTGATTCTACAATTGTCATAGTCATGAAAATACAGAAGAATCTTTGAATGAGAAGATGTGTCCAAACTTTTGGTCTGTACTGTATTCCTCCAAACATTACAAAACTGAAATACCTCTCCTCGCTGTGCACTGCTCTACTCTAGACTCCTCAGTGTCACCATCTTACAGCTCTCTGCAGTTGGACTGTTTAGGCAGAGGGCGTACAGACGTGACGTAATCGCGCTCTGTAACCTGTATGTCACTGTCAGGAAACTCGGAAGACGTCACAGCGGTGGAGCATGGAGAGGTAAGTATTGCAAGTGCTGTGGCTCTTAGCAAGCAGGGGGGGCGACTCGTGGGCGATGGCATTGGCAAAGGGCCCCTCATAGTACGCCAGTGTGTCTGACGGCGAGTGAGCCCATCCCACCGTCAGAGACAAATTTGTGTACTATGAGGGGCCCTGTGCCAGTGCTGTCGCCCACTAGTCGGCCCCCCCACCTGCTCAGGGAACCGGCACTTGCCCGGGTGCGCCAGGTGCTGACACCGTCCATGGTGGGGGGGATTTGTAGGTTTTGTAGTCAGTCCACGCTTGCAAGTGCATGTTCATGAAATTTCTAAGCATGCAACAGGTATTCAAATTTCTGAGATTTTTCCCTCGGCTAAAGGTCCTTCCGCACTGTTTATAGATAACCTTTGCCTCATCAATAGAATTTCTGTCAAAAAAGTGCCACACTGGACTCTTCCTACTATGGTTTAAATTTTCCGGACTTGCACGCTGTGCAAATTTAACCGTCTGGCCAAGCAGTCCTGCAACTCTCTTTTTGTTTTTTAACACCTTTTTGGACTGCTACAGGCCTGCCAGATAACCGCTGCTGAGATGTCGATGCCTGTTGCCGATCTCTCTCCTCTTCTGAGCTATTGCTAGCGGCACCATCTTCCCCAAAATGTTGGCAATCCGGGTCAACAACAATAGGGTCATCCATCAGCTCCTCTTCAATGTAATCTGGGGCACCTGAGTTTCATCAGGGTCAGATTCTGTCTCAGTAGACTGCAAGGGAAATGTAGTGCTCTGGGTGAATGCACCAGCAGGGCTGTGCATCATGATGTGCACTCCATCTCTGATTCATGTTGGACTGTGGAATTGAGAATTTGACTTGATAATCCAGGCATGGTATGTGAAAAGAGCTCCATGGAGTAATCTGAAGTGTCGGCTGCCGCATCCTTCACTTTTGGTGGGGGTGAAGCACACTAGGAAAGGTGTTGTTCCTGACCAGGAGCCAGCACTGATGACTCAGTCTTTGCATTTTTTGAAACTTCAGAAGAGGAGGCGATATACAAAATAATGGAAACACCTAACGTTTTGGCATCATCATCTTCGAACATGTTATAAACATGCAAACCGTGACATATGGTAATGTTTTGTAGTTGATTATTTGTGTTATGTCATATGTGTATGTAAATTAACTGTTTGTTTTGCATAATTGTAAGAACATTGATGAGAAACTGATACCAATGGCAGACCACTCTGATTTTACAAAAAGGCCAAATTGTTGGTGCTCGGATGGCCGGCGCTGGTGTAACCAAAAGTGCCCGAATGCTTGGCATGTCAAGAGGTTCTGTCTCCAAAGTAATGACTGCGTTTAAAAGAGAAGGAAAAAAAGCAACTGAAAAAGAAAAGAAAGGTACATTTCATAGAAGAGGAAAATATACATGAGAGGATACTACAGGCATATGATTCCGCAGGAGAGGAAGATTGTAAGGATTCTCAGCGGGAGCCAAAACAACACAAAACAACAGTGGAGGGCACCATTCAAGAAATACTTATAGAAAGGCATCAACCTGGGGTATGTAATAGTAATGCTAGAAAGACAAGAAAGAGTACATACCAGGACACCAGGGATGCCAAAAATAAATAATAACAATTAAAAATATTTTTATTGAAAAAACTGCAAAACCACACTGTAGTCATTAAAAACAATTAAAACAAGGCACAAAGCCCCATAACAGGAACAATAAACCCCTATAACCCCTATCTGTATGATACAATACACTTAGATGAAATATATATGGAAACCTCAGCCAAACATGGTAGTATACTTAGAGCATAGTCACCCCCAAAGGCCAAAATGAAGACAGGACCAGAGAGGAACAATTAGTCCTCAAATTGCTGCATAAAAAAAAAAAAAACAGGTAAGCAAGGACAATATGAGATGGTAAAGCAATACAAACAAATTGCTATAGACTAATACAGATCAGATGTGAATAGTTCTACTCATAAAGATTAATATATCAAGTAGATCTTAGCATAGCAGATAGTATAACAGTTGTCTAATACACAAAATAATGCAGCAAATATTATAACAGTTGTCCTTAATCTAGTGCACAAAATGATGCAGCCCAAGTCTAGTGCACAAAGTAATGCAGCAAATGGTATAGCAGTTGTCCTTAATCTAGTGCACAAAATAACAAAGTAACACAGCTATAGGGGGAATCTCATGTTAGAGGCATGACCAGGTTACCAAACCAGGTTATTAGGCGGGATAGAACCCGACGCATGTCGCCATGTGAAATGGCTTCATCAGGGGCAGAGATGGTCAGCGGGAGGATACTGAACAGTCACCCTTTGGAAAGCGAAAATCCCCCCTTCTTCTCATCCCATATTTGAATCTACTCTGGCTGCTTGGAAAAATTTTGCTAAACAGAAAAGAGGTACTAATAAATTAACCTTCCTTAAAAATCTCCCTCTCCACTTAATATGCTCCCTATACCATACAGCCATCGATCCCATTTTGGCTGAATATGACATTAAAAAAATCAAGGTTTTGGTCATGAATCTAGTCTTATCCTTTCTCACAAATCAAAGATAAATGTAAAGTCTCCTCTTCTTCATTCCTCCAGTATCTCATGTTGAAGGATTTGATTGTTCTATTTCTTGCCTTGAAAACAAGCTTATCTGAGCCTGCCGCCAAACTTATTACCAACGTTAATCATAAAATTTTTTGGAGCACCTCTTACATTTATATGTAGCTCAATAAAAGTCATATATTCATCAAGGCCTATAACTTTCGGAAATGGGAACAAGAGTTACATATATCCTCAAGTCCGCAAGAATGGGAACAGGCTTGTTTTATTTCCTACTCCGCTTCTATCTCTATGTCGCTCCAAGAAACTCACTATTAAATACTAACGCGTTGTTATTACACTCCAGCCCGACTCTCTCTGATTAATTCAGAACAATCCTCGTCCTGCTGGAGAGGTTGTGGCCAATCTGACAGTTTGCTTCATATACTCTGGTTGTTAAGGGGACGTTTGCACAAACTTTTTAAATGATAGGGAGCAACCAAAACCTGGGGTCCGCGGTACAGCTAGAGATACTGCGGCCGAACACCCCTCGAGTATGAGAGTGACAAATAGCAACAGAAATATAAAGATCTTGCTTGTGAACTTCACATTAAGCAAGATATAGAATTTGCACTATCTTTGTTAACTTCACGGGAGAAGTGCTGAAGACTGGTGCAGACATAGCCCTGTTAATAGCACAGAAGCCACTTGCCTGATATTATATCTGCACTATGTGCTGCAGGCTGGCGTAGATGTAGCTCTGTTAATAGCACAGAAGCCACTTGCCAGATATTAGATCTGCACCATGTGCTGCAGGCTGGCGTAGATGTAGCACTGTTAATAGCACAGAAACCATTTGCCAGATATTAGGAAGTGCATGCGACTCACGCTAGGCATACGTGCTGCCAGCCGGTGTGCCGCCGGACTGAGCAACTCTCCTTTAGTTAGCAGGCGATGCACAGGATACGCGCCCCACAGTCTGCTCGGGGTGTATAGCTACCCCTTTGTCAGAGACAGACTGTACTACGATCGCTACCTGCATAGCATTCATTAACCTGCCTGAAGGACCTGTGCCAATTAGCCGAGCTAACTCTGACATCGGCAGATCCCAGAGAGCGAAAGCTAGAGAGCATGTGGTGCCCAGATTCTGGTACGTCACACATGAGCACTACCTATTTAGTATGATCTGACTGCGCCACGGACAGACAAGCTATTTAAAGGCTAAGCCCCGCCCCAGCCATCTCGTTAATTGCATCACTGATGACGTCACTCGTGACCAATCAGGCGGTGGCAGGTCACCAGATCAGCTGATACAAAACACCAATCACGGTCGCCACGTCATGGACATGTTCAGTGCAGGCATTTCAGGACTTAGGCTATAACAGCCTTTGTTCCCTTCTGTAGGTTTAAGGCTACTATGCAAAAAGACTCTAAGAACAGCTCGTAATGCTTGGGTATGAGCTAGGCGCTGGGATCGATGGTGAAGCCGAGCAGCATCTGTCTCGGCCGGGCCTCAATGGGAGACCACAGGCTCCTCGGATTCAAGTTTGGATCCTGCCGATGCCTAACACTGGTACTGTCCCCAATTAGGCCTCTTTGGAAAAATAGTGTGTCTCTAATTAATTCATTACTCTATCTCTGCAACTAGCTCTTTTATCCTTAGACTCAGAGGGCATTGTTCATTCCTCTATTCCCTTAGTGGTACATGTTCTACTAGTAGTTAGGCAACTAATTGCCTTCAATTGGAAGAGTCCTGACCCTCCCGTTATCCAAGATGTAATTGACAGGATGACCCTACATAAAGCCTACGAGCACAAACTAGCTATGATACATAACAACCTAGACAAATTTTCTAGAAAATGGTCCAGCTGGATACCTTTATTCCCTTAAAAGTATATTCAGATAAGTCATATTATTTCGTCTTTCTTGATTAATGGTTACTATTTATAATATTGCCTTCGTAGTCATATAATATGTGTAAAGCCTGTCTAAATTAATGTTATTTTCCTGTAAATTGGGACGAAAGGTCTACTCGGTCCCTTCTTTCCTTGTTGTATTTCCCCTTCCCTTTTCCCCTTCTCCCCCCTTATTGTTTCATAAATGCTTAATAAAAATTTTTGAAAAAGAGAAGGAAAAACGTCCGCAGTAAAGCACAGTTCCGGCCGAAAGTCGAAGTTGACTGAGAGAGACCGTCAGACTGTAAAGTGAATTGTGAGAGAGGATCGCAAGACCACAGCTCCGAAAATCAATGCTGAGCTCAATGAACACCTATAGAACCCAGTTTCCACGAAAACGCTTCATCGGGAGCAGAACAAATCTGGATTCCACGGAAGAGCTGCAATTCGAAAACCGCTGCTCTCAATGACAAATGTTTAGAGTGGTGTAGAAACCTCCAGAATTGTTCCCTCGACCAGTGGAAACGTGATATTCTCAGAAGAATCATCGTTTGCCCTATTTCCGAACTCCGGCTGAGTATACGTTTGGAGACAACCGAAAGAAGCATTCCATCCAGACTGCCTTCTCCCAAACGTAAAACATGGCGGAGGTTCTGTGATGATCTGGGGTGCTATTTCATGGAGATCCGCCGGGCCAATGATATCCCTTCATGGAAGAATTAACAGCCGCGATTATTTAGGCATTTTGGCCGACCAAGAACATTCTAATGAAGTTGAGCATCTCATCTGGCCCCCACAATCCCCAGAACTCAACATAAAAGAGCATTTATGTTCGATTTTAGGGATTCAAGTTAGATGTTGATTTCCGCTGCCATCGCTGCTCAAAGAACTGGAGGGTGTTTTAACTGAAGAATGGGCTAAAATTCCTTTGGAAACAATTCACACCTTGTATGAATCCATACCTTGGAGAATTGAGGCTGTAAATGCCGCAAAAGGTGGAACTACGCCATATTAAACTAACTTTTGTTGATGTTTCCAGGTGTTTACATTATTTTGTCCAACCTGTAAATGGAGGGTGTTTAAAGTAGTCTACCTACTCCCAGTAAAGGGAGCCTTCCAGGCCTTCTTCAGCCGGAAGACTCTTTATTATAGCACACTATTTTCAGGGCAAGCGAGCTCCTGTATAGTCAAAAAAATATTCTAAATGTGAGTATATATTTCAGGAGGCAGACACTGACACTCTCAGGCTCAGTCTAGATTACACAATAATATAACAAGATACAAAAGGGGTACTGTATCACCATATACAAGGTATATATAGTATAGTGAAAATATAATAAATCTCCGTATATATTTCAGGAGGCAGACTCTGACGCTCACAGGCTCAGTCTGGATTACACAAGAATATAATAAGAAGTAAAAGGGGTAATGTATCAGCAGATATCAGGTGTATATAGTATAGGCCAAATATTCAAAATCTCAGTATAATTCTGGAGGCAGAAACTGACGCTGACACAATTGCAGTATGGATTTGACAAGAATTTAAAGAGCAGATCCGCAAAATAATCACAAGTGGCAATGTTCCGTGTCAATGATGCCTTAGAGTGGTGGTAAGGGGGATTTGCAAAAAAATATCACAGTGTTAACGTATAATGTTAGGTAAATTTTAATCAGTATAATTTCTGATAACAACAGACTCCACAGCTCTATGTATCACCGAAAAGAATAAGAAAAAAGGTACTGTATCACCAGATACCATATATATAGTATATTGAAAATATTTACTCCATATATTTCAGTGAGTCGACACTGACGCTTCGGCTCGTATGTTACAAGCATAAATCTAAAAGGGGTACTGTATCACCGATTCAAGCTTTAGGAAAACTTAAATGTCGGTATATTTGTTCTGGGCAGACAATGACCTCACAGGCTAAATTGGATTACACAAGAATAAATAGACAAATGGGTTACGAATCCAGGTAGCTAGGCATTAAGAATGGTAAAATCTTTTTTCATTAAGCGTTTTACTTTCCTAAGGGAGCCTTCGGCCTTCTTAGCCAAGACCTTATGAAGGCACACAATTCAGGGCAAGCGAGCTCTGTTGTGAAATATTAATCCCTATATACTTTCAGGGGACAGACACTGACGCTACACGTCTCAGTATGGATTACACAATAATAAAAAAAAAAAAGGGTATGTATCACCAGTACAAGGATAAAGTATGTGAACAATTTAATAAATCTTTCCGTAATATTTCCGGAGGCAGACTCGTCGCTCCAGGCTCATATGGTTACACAATTTAAAAATATTAAAAGGTTTGTTCCCAATACCATTTGTACAGGTATTTGAAAATAATATAATGCCAGTATTTATTTCAGATAACAGAAGACTCTCGGCTCTGAGGATTCAAGAATAAATTTAAAAAGTGTCCTGTACCCAATTACTTACACACTTAATGAATGCTCTTAATATTGTAAATTTCGATATTATTTCAGGAGGCAGACATTGACGCTCCAGTTCAGTATGGATTACAAAGAAAATAATTAAGAAAAAGGGTACTGTGTCACATTACAAGGTTATATAGTATAATGAAAATATTATACAATCTCCATAATAATTCAGGAGGCAGACATGATGCTCACGGCTCAGTCTGGATTACAAGAATATAGTTGTGTGGAGGGGGGGGCAGCCCGAAGGGGTGCAAAATCCATATTTTGAAGTGTATAATGGAGTTAAAGCAGCTGCAAATGTATTAATTGGAGAAGTCCGAGGAAGAGGAGGCCAAAAAAAGGAGTCTGTATCACCAGATAAAAAGTATATATAGTATAGTGAAAATATTATAATTCTTCGTATATATTTCAGGAGGCAGACTCTGACGCTCACAGGCTCAGTCTGGATTACACAAGAATATAATAATAAAAAGGGGTACTGTATCAGAAGAAACCAGGTATACATAGTACAGTCAAAACATTCTAAATCTCCGGATATATTTCAGGAGGCAGCAACTGACGCTCTCAGGCTCAGTATGTATTGCACAATAATATAAAAAGCTGAAAAAGGGTACTGTTTCAACAGATGCAAGGTATATATAGTATAGTAAAAATATTCTAAATCTCCTTATACAGTCATGGCCAAAAGTTTTGAGAATGACACAAATATTATATTTTCACATGATCTGCTGCCCTCTGGTTTTTATGTGTGTTTGACAGATGTTTTTAACACAGACAGAAATATAATTGCAAACATATGAGTAACAAAAGCTTATATTGACAGTTAGAATGAGTTAATGCAGCAAGTCAATATTTGCAGTGTTGACCCTTCTTCTTCAGGACCTCTGCAATTCTCCCTGGCATGCTCTCAATCAACTTCTGGACCAAATCCTGACTGATAGCAGTCCATTCTTGCACAATCAATGCTTTCATTTTGTCAGAATTTTTAGGTTTTTGTTTGTCCACCCGTCTCTTGATGATTGAACACAAGTTCTCAATGGGATTAAGATCTGGGGAGTTTCCAGGCCATGGACCCAAAATCTCTATGTTTTGTTCCCTGAGCCATTTAGTTATCACCTTTGCTTTATGGCAAGGTGCTCCATCATGCTGGAAAAGGCATTGTTGATCGCCAAACTACTCTTGGAGGGTTGGGAGAAGTTGCTCTTGGAGGACATTCTGGTACCATTCTTTATTCATGGCTGTGTTTTTAGGCAAGACTGTGAGAGAGCCGATTCCCTTGGCTGAGAAGCAACCCCACACATGAATGGTTTCAGGATGCTTAACAGTTGGCATGAGACAAAACTGGTGGTAGCGCTCACCTTGTCTTCTCCGAATGAGGCGTTTTGCTGATGTCCCAAACAATCGAAAAGGGGATTCATCAGAGAAAATAACTTTACCCCAGTCCTCAGCAGTCCACTGCCTGTACCTTTTGCAGAATATCAGTCTGTCCATGATGTTTTTTCTGGAGAGAAGTGGCTTCTTTGCTGCCCTCCTTGAGACCAGGCCTTGCTCCAAGAGTCTGCGCCTCACAGTGCGTGCAGATGCACTCACACCTGCCTGCTGCCATTCCTGAGCAAGCTCTGCACTGCTGGTAGCCCGATCCCGCAACTGAAACACTTTTAAGAGACGGTCCTGGCGCTTGCTGGTCTTTCTTGGGTGCCCTGAAGCCTTTTTGGCAACAATGGAACCTCTCTCCTTGAAGTTCTTGATGATGCGATAGATTGTTGACTGAGGTGCAATCTTTCTAGCTGCAATACTCTTCCCTGTAAGGCCATTTTAGTGCATTGCAATGATGACTGCACGTGTTTCTTTAGAGATAACCATGGTTAACAGAAGAGAAACAATGATGCCAAGCACCAGCCTCCTTTTAAAGTGTCCAGTGGTGTCATTCTTACTTAATCATGACAGATTGGTCTCCAGCCATGTCCTCATCAACACCCACACCTGTGTTTATTGAGCAATCACTGAAAAGAGGTTAGCTGGTCCTTTTAAGGCAGTGCTGCAATGATGTTGAAATGTGTTTTGGGGGATAAAGTTCATTTTCTAGCCAAATATTGACTTTGCAAGTATTTGCTGTTAAGCTCATCACTCTTTATAACATTCTGGAGTATATGCAAATTGCCATTAGAAAAAGTGAAGCAGTAGACTTTGTAAAAATTAATATTTGTGTCATTCTCAAAACTTTTGTCCATGACTGTATATTTCAGGAATTACACAATGAAGCTTACAGGCTCTGTATGGATCACACAATAATATAAAAAGCTGAAAAAGGGTACTGTTTGACCACATAAAAGGTATATATAGTATATAAAAATTAGAAATCTCCGGATATATTTCAGGAGGCAGCCACTGACGCTCACAGGCTCAGTCTGGATTACACAAGAATACCAGGTATATATAGTATAGTCAAAACATTCTAAATCTCCGGATATATTTCAGGAGGCAGCCACTGACGCTCACAGGCTCAGTCTGGATTACACAAGAATATAATAATGAAAAGGGGTACTGTATCAGCAGATACCATGTATATATAGTATAGTCAAAACATTCTAAATCTCAGTATATATTTCAGGAGGCAGACACAGATGCTCACATGTTCAGCATCCTCCTCCCCAAAATAATCATCCCCCTCCTCCTCCTCCTCTTCCTCTTCTTCCTCCTCCTCGTCCAGGACATTTCCCTCACCAGGCAATGGCTGACAGTCATCAAGACTTCCCTCTTCCTCCTCTTCCTCATCCGCTGCAGACGCCTGATTCTTAATGTGCGTCAAAGTTTGCATGAGCAGCTGCATAAGTGGGATGCTCATGCTTATGATGGCGTCATCTGCGCTTACCAGCCATGTGCATTCCTCAAAACACTGAAGGACTTTACAGAGGTCTTTCAGCTTTGACCACTGCACACCCGACAACTCCATATTGTTAAGGGCCTGCAGAACGCACCTAATAGATATTAAGGAGAGGTGCGTTCGCAGCTCGGGGTCCACCGTGCAGGCAGAGCCTGCTGCTAGTAAGATAGCATAAATAGGCAGTATGAGCGAACTCTGTTATCCCGCAGAGTCGCAGATGTAAATGCCTTTGCACTATATGGCGATATAAGCGGACTCTGTTAATTCACAGACAACAAAGACTGTGTCCTGTTAGACTCACAGGGAACACAGATGACTGCCAAGCGGATTGCAGTCTGTGGTCATGCAATCAGAACCCAAGCAGTAATCTCCTTACCGGAGTAGCGGAATTCTAATGGCGTTTTCAGCCGAGCCCTGAAAACGTGCATACAGTCTACTCACCGGAGGTGCTGGTATTCTATCGGCTTATTTCAGCCAGACCTAACCACATGCATACATGACCACACTGGCGCAAGCACGTAACAGATTTGATACTAGCACACGGCCATGCAGTAAGGACAGTCTTTTATAGCAGCCACAAGAAAAAGACCTTCCAGGAAGAACCAATGGGAAGCTGCTTCAGACAATCAACAGCCACAGGACCTTCCTGAAGGACCAATAGGAGTGGCAGCTGTATCTGAGCATGTGACCCCTGATCTCCAATGGGAGATCTTGCCCTGGGCATGCTCAGACGTAGCAACAAGGGACTTAGTCCCAAATCTGCCTGCTCCAACACTGGTTGCAGCAGCAAGTCTCTGCACAGTACTGGGCCAAGCAAGACGCTGGGACCGACGTCTCTGCTGAGTCGGATGGGGGACTGCAGCGGGAACAGCTCGAGATTCCCCTTGTGCAGGAGCGGGAACTCGAACCCTAACATTGGCCCCCCTCCTTTGGGGCTCGCTGCGCTCAAAGGCGGCGATGAGCTGCGGAGCATGAACATGCTGGGCAGGCTTCCAGGACCTATCCTCAGGTCCATAACCCCTCCAATCCACCAAATAAAATTTTTTGCCTCGTACCACCTTGCACCCAACAATGGCGTTCACCTCATGATCGTCGGTAGATGAACCCAACGTCCCGGCAGATGACTCGGAAAACCGGGAAATGGGCACGGGTTTCAGGAGCGACACGTGAAAGGTGTCGGTGATACCAAGGCGAGGCGGAAGGGCTAGGCGGTAAACCACCGGGTTCACCTGCTCAAGAACTTTAAAGGGACCCAAAATGCGAGGTGCCAACTTGGTGGACTCTACAAGTAGTCTGATGTTTCGGGCAGAGAGCCACACAAGGTCACCCGGAGCAAATGTAGGAGCGGGGCACCGATGGGCATCGGCCGAAGACCTCATCCTCTCTTTGGAGGCCTGAATGGCATCCTGGGTGCGGTCCCAAATGTCCCGTGCCTCGACAGCCCAGTCTGCCACCCTGGAATCGGCGTAAGACACGGGCATGGGCACTGGTACCCGTGGATGCTGACAGTAGTTCAGGAGGAATGGGGTCTGTCCGGTGGAGTCAGCCACAGAATTATTTAGAGCTAACTCAGCCCACGGTAGCAAGGATGCCCAGTCATCCTGCCTGGCAGAAACAAAATGTCGCAAGTATGTGACCAAGTTCTGGTTGGCCCTCTCTACCAACCCATTTGTCTCGGGATGGTATGCAGAGGAGAGATTCAACTCAATGCTGAGTAAACGACACCGCTCTCTCCGAACCGAGACGCAAACTGGGGACCTCGATCACTGACAATTTTGTCTGGCATACCGTGTAGGCGGAAAATATGCCTAATGAATAATGCTGCAAAGGCCCGTGCAGACGGTAACCGTGGTAACGGCATAAAGTGTACCATTTTAGAGAATTGGTCGGTTATCACACAGATGATGGTGCAGCCCCGAGACTTGGGTAAGCCCACCACAAAATCCATCCTGACCATCTCCCAGGGTCTGTCTGCCACCGGCAAAGGGAAAAGTAACCCAGCTGGCCATTGTAGAGGGAATTTATTCTTGACGCAAGAGACGCACGCCTGAACATACTCCCTGACGTCATGGGCCATCTGTGGCCACCAGTATGTCCTCTCCAGCAACTCAGAAGTCCTTTTTGTCCCAAAATGTCCACCCACCCTGGACAAATGTGCCCAAGAGAGTATTTCCGGTCGCAATTTGGTGGGCACAAAAGTCTTGCCCGGAGGCACAGACTCAAGCGAAAATGGAGCCACTGTCTTAGGCTCTCTGTGGAGACAATAAGCCGAGTCCTCCTCCCACTTCCTCAGAGGTCACCACGGAGCTAGATAGAGCGTCGGCGTGAATGTTCTTCTCACCGGAGAGGAAATGGAGGGTGAAATGGAACCAGGAGAAGAACAGGGACCATCTGGCCTGACGATAATTTAGCCGCTGGGCGGTCTGTAAATAGACCAAATTTTTATGGTCAGTGAAAACTTGAAAGGGAAAGCGAGTCTCCACTCGGAAAAGGCCAACTTCATGGCTAGCAACTCCCTATCCCCAATGAAATAATTCCTCTCTGCTGATGTGAAGGTCTTGGAAAAGAAGGAACAAGGATGTTTCTGACCTTGAGCATCCTTTTGAAAAAGGACTGCTCCAGCACCAACGGAAGAGGCATTAACCTCCAATATAAAAGGCTTAACAACCTCGGGGAGATGTAAGATGGGAGCGCTAGCAAAATGGGACTTAGTTGAAGTAAAGGCCTTGGAGACCTCCTCTGACCACAATTTGGGATTGGCTCCCTTCTTGGTGAGGGCTACAAAGGGAGCTACCAAGTGGAGAAGTGGGGAATGAATTGGCGATAGTAATTAATGAACCCCCTAAAGCGCTGCACCGCTTTAAGAGAATTGGGTTCTTGTCAATCCATTACAGCCTGTAGTTTGGCAGGATCCATAGCCAATCCCTGGGCGGAGATGACATAGCCCAGGAAAGGTAAAGACTCCTGCTCAAACATGCATTTCTCCAACTTTGCATAGATGAGTTCGCCCGTAACAGGTCGAAGACTTTGCAGACATCCCTCCGGTGAGAGTCAAGATCTGGAGAAAAGATGAGAATATCATCCAGATAGACTACTACAGAGGTGGAAAGCATATCCGGGAAGATGTCACTGACAAAGTCTTGGAAAACGGCTGTGGCATTACAGAGCCCGAAGGGCATCACCAGGTATTCATAATGCCCATTCCTGGTATTAAAAGCCATCTTCCATTCGTCCCCTTCACGGATGCATATCAATTATAAGCACCACGCAGATATAATTTAGTAAATACCCTTGCTCCAAGGAGCCTGTCGAAGAGCTCAGAAATCAGGGGCAACGGGTACTTATTCTTAACGGTGATGGCATTAAGACCTCTGTAATCTATACATGGACGTAATTCTCCACTCTTCTTCTGCACGAAGAAGAACCGCGCTCCTGCTGGTGACACCAACTTCCTAATGAACCCTCTTGCCAGATTCTCCTGGATATATTGAGACATAGCCTCTGTCTCAGGAAGAGAGGGGGGATAGACCCTTCCCGAGGAGGTTCTGCTCCAGGCAAGAGGTCAATAGGACAGTCATAGGGACGATGGGGTGGCAGCCTTTTTAGAGAACACGTCTGCATATGACTGATAGCACTTGGGAAGAGGAGAAAGATCTGCGGGTATTCTGTAGTGGAAACCTGAATGCACTCCCTGACACATCTGTCCTTACATGACTCACTCCATCCCAGTATCCTACCGAGGTCCACTCAATATGAGGGGAGTGGGAACGGAGCCAGGGTACTCCCAGTAGGATTTCGTCTATTCCCTCGGGAAGGACGAGAAGGGAAATAATTTACTGATGGGAAGGGGGCACACACAAAGTAAGAGGGACAGTCTGATGTGTAATTGGCGAGGACAATGCCAACCCATTCACTACCCGGACAGTCACTGGTTTGTCGAGTGCTACCAGATGTATTGCGTGGCGACGAGCAAAGGTAGATGGCATGAAATTCCCCTCTGCTCCTGAGTCCACACAAAGCTCGACTGTAAGTGTGGAAGAGTCTACAGTGACTGCCCTTTAAATGTCATCTTGGAGGAAAATGCCACTGTCTCTAGTGACCCTCCTCCCAGGGCCACTAGACACGATCGCTTCCCCGATCGCTGTGGACATTTGTTGGCATAGTGTCCTGTCTGCTGACAAAGGTTACAGACCACGGATACTCGGACGGCCCGAGACTTAGGTCCTGCACGAGGAACCTCTGTGGCCTTTTGGGGTTCAGACACCAGATCGCGGGATTCGAGAGGTTTGGCAAAGGTGGGAGCCAACCGAATCCTCTGCCTACACTGGGCCTGCTCCAAACTCCGCTCATGAAAACCCAGGTCGATGCGGGTAGATATGGAGATAAGCTTCTCCAGTGTGGCGGGAATCTCCCTGGTAGCCAAAGCGTCTTTAACATGGTCAGCCAGTCCTCGCCAGTAGACTGGAATGAGAACTTTATCCGACCAGTCTAGCACTGAGGCCAGAGTCCGAAACTGGACGGAAAACTGACTGACCAAAGACAACCCTGTGCCAATGCCAGCAGTTGGAGCGCCGTATCGTGGGTGACCTGGGGTCCTAAAAGACCTTTTTAAGAGCCTCCAGGAAATGAGGAGCACTCCGCACCACATGATCGTCACGCTCCCACAGCGGCATTGCCCACTCCAACGCTCTGCCCGAGAGTAGAGACAGTACAAAACCCACTTGTGCCCAATCCGTGGGGAAACTTGCAGCCAGAAGGTCGAACTGTATAGAGCACTGACTCACGAATCTCTGACATTGCTTGCTGTCACCGGCAAACTTGTCAGGAAGAGGGAGGTGGGATAATGTAGGGGCAGAGGTGGCAGAGGACAAACTGGCTGCAGCCACGCTAGCAGCCTGAACAGCGACTGCGGTAACATCCACAGTTGAGGTTGTACGCTCAAGAGCCGCCAACCTACCCTCCAGCTTCTGGATGTTCCGCTGAAGACGCTGGTCGTCCGCCATTTTACTAGCCAGACCCTGGCGGTAGTATTATGTTCAGGGCCTGCAGAACGCACCTAATAGATATTAAGCCCTGAGTCCACCGTGCAGGCAGAGCCTGCTGCTAGTAAGATGGCGTAAATAGGCAGTATGAGTGAACTCTGTTATCCCACAGAGTCGCAGATGTAAACGCCGTAGCACTATATGGTGATATAAGCGGACTCTGTTAATTCACAGAGCCTCTGTAATAAAGACTGTGTCCTGTTAGACTCACAGGGAACACAGATGACTGCCAAGAGGATTGCAGTCTGTGGTCATGCAATCAGAACCCAAGCAGTAATCTCCTCACCGGAGTAGCGAGTATTCTAATGGCGTTTTCAGCCGAGCCCTGAACACGTGCATACAATCTCCTCACCGGAGGTGCTGGTATTCTAGGGGCTTATTTCAGCCAGACCTAACCACATGCATACATGACCACACTGGCGCAAGCACGTAACAGATTTGATACTAGCGCATGGCCGTGCGGTAAGGACAGCCTTTCATAGCAGCCACGAGAAAAAGACCTTCCAGGAAGAACCAATGGGAAGCTGCTTCAAACCATCAACAGCCACAGGACCTTCCTGAAGGACCAATAGGAGTGGCAGCTGTATCTGAGCATGTGACCCCTGATCTCCAATGGGAGATCTTGCCCTGGGCATGCTCAGATGAAGCAACAAAGGACTTAGTCCCAAATATGCCTGCTCCAACACTAGTTGCAGCAGCAAGTCTCTGCACAGTACTGGGCCAGGCAAGATGCTGGGACCGACGTCTCTGCTGAGCAGGAACCACTGCGGCCGGAGTCGGATGGGGGACCGCAGTGGATCAGCTTGAGATTCTCCTTGTGCAGGAGTGGGAACTCGAACCCTAACACATATCTGCCCTCAAACTGCCTGCCTGTGTATCCTCCCACAAATGCATTACAGCCTGCCTCTGTTCGCACAGACTCTCATCCATGTGCATGGTGGAGTTCCACCTTGTTGCATCATCTACAGATCGGCGGTGCTTGGGGAGATGGAGCTATCTCTGCATGCGACTGGAGTCTACGGACGAGTAACGGATGTGCAAGCACAGTCTTCGCACTTTATGGAGCAAGGCTGTTAATTCAGGATAATTATTTAAGAAGCACTGAACCACCAGGTTCAAGATGTGAGCCAGGAAAGGTATGTGTCTGAGTTTTGCCAGTGCTAGGCCACCACAAAATTACATCCATTATCACTGACTACCTTGCCAGGCTCAAGATGTATACTGCCTAGCCATGACTCAGTTTCTCGCTGCAAGTAGTCAGCCAGTAGTTCCGCGGTGTGTTTGTTGTCGCCCAAAGACATCATTTTTTAAAACAGCCTGCTGATGCTTACCACTAGCTGTTCGATAGTGGGACACCTCGTGTGCAACACTGGCAGCTGCGGATGGAGTGCTCGTGTGACTACGCTCTATCGACGAGCTTTCGCTTCTGGAGGAGGAGGAGGAGGGTCGAACGCCTACAGCCAAATGTTGCCTATACCGTGGGCTAGGCAGCACTGTCCCACCGCCATTGTCCCCTGTGGACCCTGCATCCACCATATTCACCCAGTGCACAGTGATGAACACGTAACTGCCCTGGCCATGCCTACTGGCCCATGCATCTGTTGTGAGGTGCACCTTTCCACTCACTGATTGTTTGAGTGCATGGACAATGTGGTCTTTCACATGCAGGTGGAGGGCAGGGATTGCTTTTCTAGAAAAGAAGTGCCAATTGGGTAGGTCATAGCGTGGGACAGCGTAGGCCATGAGCTCTCGGAACGCTGTGCTTTCAACAAAACGGAAGGCCATCATCTCTAATGAGATCTGTTTGGCAATGTAGGCGTTCAAAGCCAGTGTACGCGAATGAGAGGATGAGTACTTTCTTGTCCTACTCAAAGTGTCTGCTAAGGTGAGCTGGACTTGAAAGCTGCATATGGTGGAACTAGCGGTGGACATGGCGGACTGACAAGGGGTTGGTGATGGTGATGGTGGTGGTGGTAGTGATAGCCTAGATTCAGTCTTTCGTTGGAAATACATTGTGATTCCCTGACTGCTTTGGCCTTGCGACGACACCTCAAATTTCTTGCTGGTGGTGTGCTAACCGGTGGGCTTACAGTGGAAGAAGCGATGTAGCGTTGCTGGCTACCTTCAGTCGGAGCAGGTGCACGTGTGCTACCTGAGGTTTTGTTGTCCGTCCACGCTTGCAAGTGCATTGTGTTTAAATGTCTAAGCATGCTAATAGTATTCAAATTTCGGAGACTTTTCCCTCGGCTAAAGGTCCTTCCGCACTTCTTACAGATAACCTTTGCCTCATCAATAGGATTTTGGTCAAAAAAGTGCCACACTGCACTCTTCCTACTATGGGATAAATTTTCAGAGCTTGCACGCTCTGCTAATTTCACCTTCTGGCCAAGCTGTCCTGCAACACTATTTGTTTTTTTAACATGTTTTTGGACTGCTACGGGGCTGCCAGATATCTGCAGCTGCGATATCGATGCCTGCTGTGGATCCTCCTCCTCTTCTGAGCTATTGCCAGCGGCACCCTCTTCCCCCAATGGATGCCAATCCGGGTCAACAATTGGTCATCCATCACCTCCTCTTTAATTTCATCTGCACCTTCCTCTGTGTCACCGTGTAAGGTGGTATAGTATGCGAAAAAGGGCCACCTGTGTTTCATCAGGGTCAGAATCTGGCTCAGTAGACTTGAGGGCAATGCAGTGCTCTGGGTGAATGTACAAGCAGAGTCAATAGCAGTGGCTGTGCATCAGTGAACTCCATGTCATATTCATGTTGGACTGGGGAATTCAGGATTTGACTTGATAACCCAGGCATGGTATGTGAAAAGAGCTCCAGGGAGTAATCTGAAGTTTGGCCTGCCGCATCCTTCACTTTTGTTATGGGTGAAGGACACAAGTAAAGGTGACATTCCTGACGAGGAGCCTGCACTGACGACTCAGTTCTTGCTGTTTTTGAAACTTCAGAAGAGGAGGCGATAGAGCTGGAGGTTGTAATGTAAGTCAAAACCTGTTCCTGATGCTCCGGCTTTAAAAGCGGTTTACTACTACCAGAAAAGGGAGCCTTCCAGGCCTTCTGGAGCCAGACGATGACGCAGGCTCAACACCACCTGCCTTAGGTGCTATTGTGCTTTTGGCACTACCAGCAGATGCACCACCACCACCACCATCAGTACCAGCTGCCCCCCCCCCCGCCCACGTCCGTGGCCTCTTCCACCATACTTCCTTATGTTTGGGAAAATGTACCAAAAATACCAGCAGATATATGGTACTGTATCAGAAGCGTACAGCTGTATAAAGTGTAGGGGAAAATTTAAATCTCTGTATATATTTCCAGAGTGACACACAGATGCTCTCTCGGTATGGATTTAACTATAATACAAATGGCAGTAAAAAGGTACTGTATCACAAGATACCAGGTGTATATAGTATAGGGGAAAATTTAAATCTCCGTATATATTTCCAGAGTCACACACAGACGCTCACTCAGTATGGATTTGACCAGAATACAAAAGCAGAAAAATGGTACTGTATCAGAAGATACCAGGTGTATATACATAGGGGAAAATTTAAATCTCAGTATATAGATCCGGAGTCACACACAGACTCTCTCTCAGTATGGATTTGACCGTAACTACAAAAGGTATAAAAAAGGTAATGTATCAGAAGATACCAGGTGTATAAAGTATAAGGGGTCACACAATTTAATGATCTTGCTAAAAAGTATATATATTTCAGAGTCGTATAGAAGGGACAATAATCTCGTAAGATTATTTTCACTAGAGATCATTCAAAAAGCAGAAAAAAGGTACTCTATCAGATGATACCAGGAGTATATAGTGTAGGGGAAAATTTAAATCTCCGTATATATTTCCGGAGTCACACACAGATCGTCAGCATGTATTTGTCCGTAATACCACTCAGTACACGGTAGTGTGTGAGGAGCGTACAACTCTATACGGTGTGAGAAAAATAGAACGCTCAGTAACTGTGCAGAAAAAAAGAATAAGGCTAAGTGCACACGTTCAGGATTATTTGCGGTTTTTTTGTTTTTTCGCGGGAAAAAACGCGTAAAAAAAGCATTAATTAAGCATCCTATCATTTAGAATGAATTCCCCAATTTTTCGTGCATTTTTCGCGAGCGCGGAAAATCTAGCAACATGTTCATTAATTTTGTGGAATTCTAGCGTTATTCCCGCTATATTATTGACCTAGAAAGTTCATGGAAAAATCGCGGTAAAAACGCGTCAAATCCGTGCCAAAAAAACCGCGAAAAAAGTCCGTTTTTGCTCAGGAATATTCTGAAAACATTCCTGATCATGTGCACTTAGCCTGAAAGTATTAATGCCGTGTAAAAAGCAGTCTGCTCAGCAGTGTACACACAGCAATACAGCTAGCAGGCAGCCTAATAACCAGCGCTGCTGCACACAAGAAAATCCTCCCCTGTCACTGGCAGGCAGCCTAATAACCAGTGCTGCTGCACACAAGAAAATCCTCCTCTTGTCACTGCACACTAACTGTACAGCACAATTGCTGTCAGCACAAGCACAGAAGAACTTATCTTTCCAGCCCTAACTCTCTCCCTACTGATAAACAGCAAGCTACCTCTCCCTACTGTTAACCCCTTCCCGACCTGTGACAGCGTATTTGTCATGAAAGATCGCGTTCCTGCGGGTCGGGTGACCGGGGTCACTGAAAGGTCTCCCGACCCACAGGCACAAGACCCTTTGTGCTTCACCACAGGGGGGTTGGCTTAACCCCCACGTGGCTACAATCGCTCTGATTGGCTGATAAAAGTGAAACAGTGCTCCCTTTATTCCGAGCCCCGACGTGTGCCTAAACAGTGGTTTACCCCACATATGGGGTATCAGTGTACTCAGGAAAAATTGTACAAAAACTTGGGGGTCTAATTTCTCCTGTTACCCTTGGGAAAAAAAATTGGGGACTAAAAAAATTATTTTTGTGGAAAAAAAAAGATTTTTTATTTTCACAGCTCTGCGTTATAAACTTCTGTGAAGAACTTGGAGATTCAAAGTGCTCACCACACATCTAGAGGAGTTCCTTGGGGGATCTAGTTTCCAAAATAGGGTCACTTGGGGGGGTTTCTACTGTTTAGGCACATCATGGGCTCTGCAAACATAACATGACGCCCGCAGACCATTCCATCAAGTCGGCATTTCAAAACGTCACTACTTCCCTTCCGAGCCCCGACGTGTGCACATAAAGTAGTTTTCTCCCACATATGGGATATCAGCGTACTCAGGACAAATTGGACAACAACTTTTGGGGTCCAATTTCTCCTGTTACCCTTGGGAAAATAAAAAAATTGGGGACAAAAAGATCATGCTTATGGAAAAAATATGATTTTTTTTTTCATGCCCGGGTGTTATAAACTTCTGTGTAGCGCTTGGGGGTTCAAAGTTCTCACCACACATCTAGATAAGTTCCTTGGGAGGTCTCGTTTCCAAAATAGGGTCACTTGTTGGGAGTTTATACTGTTTAGGCACATCAGGGGCTCTGCAAACGTTACATGATGCCCGCAGACGATTCCATCAAAGTCAGAATTTCAAAACGTCACTACTTCGAACAGTGTGCCCGAACAGTGGTTCCCCCCCATATATGGGGTACCAGAGTACTCAGGACAAACTGTACAACAACTTTTGTGGTCCAATTTCACCTGTTACCCTTGTGAAAATAAAAAATTGCGGGTTAAACCAATCAGTTTTTGAGGAAAAAAATGATTTTTTATTTTTACGGCTCTGCATTATAAACTTCTGTGAAGCATGTGGGGGTTCAAGGTGCTCACAACACATTTGGATAAATTCCTTGGGGGGTCTAGTTTACAAAATGGGGTCACTTGTGGGGGGTTTCTACTGTTTAGGCACATCAGGGGCTCTGCAAACGTAACAAGATGCCCACAGACCATTCCATCTAGTAGACATTTCAAAGCGTCACTACATCCCTTCCGAGCCCTGCCGTGCGCCCACATATGAGGTTTCTGTGTACTCAGGAGAAATTGCCCAACAAATTTTAGGATCCATTGTATCCTGTTGCCCATGCAAAAATGAAAACATTGATGCTAAAATAAATTTTTTGTTGGAAAAATTAAAATGTCCATTTTTTCCTTCCACGTTGCTTTAGTCCCTGTGAAGCACCGAAGGGTTAATAATCTTATTGAATGTAGTTTTGAGTAGCGTGAGGGGTGCAAGTTTTAGAATGGTGTCACTTTTAGGTATTTTCTACCATATAGACCCCTCAAAGTGACTTCAAATGTGAGGTGGTCCCTAAAAAAAATGATTTTGTAAATTTTGCTGTAAAAATTAGAAATTGCTGGTCAAATTTTAACCCTTATAACTTCCTAACAAAAAAAAATTTTGTTTCCAAAATTGTGCTGATGTAAAGTAGACATGTGGAAAATGTTATTGATTAACTATTTTGTGTCACATACGTTAGGGTTCGAGTTCCCGCTGCTGCACAAGGGGAGTCTCGAACCAGTGCCGCTGCAGTCCCCCATCCATCTCTGTCCACAGTGGAACCTGCTCAGCAGAGATGTCGGTCCCAGCGTCTTGCCCATTCCAATACTGTGCAGAGACTTGCTGCTGCCTCTTCTGGATCTTCTATTATAGCCAGTGCTGGAGCAGACGTCTTTGGGACGAAGTCCTACATTTCCCCTTCTGAGCATGCCCAGTGTAAGATCTCTCATTGGAGATCAGGGGTCACATGTTCAGGTACTGCAGCAGCTCCTATTGGTCCGCCAGGAAGGTCCTGAAACTACATGTGTTTTGGAACAGTTTCTCATTGTTCCTTTTTCTGGCAGGTCCTGTAGCTGTTACTATAAAAGGGTGGCATGGCTGGGCCGCCATGTGCTAGTATCAATTGCATTATGTGCTTTGCGCCAGTGTGATCATGTACGCATGTGGTTAGGGCTCGGCTGAAATAAGCCCCTAGAATACCGGCTTCTCCGGTGAGGAGATTTGGGTGCACGTGGTTAGGGCTTGGCTGAAATAAGCCACTAGAATACCGGCTTCTCCGGTGAGGAGATGGCTTGATTGCGTTGCTTTCTGCATGATCACGGACTGCTATCCGCACAGCAGTTATCTGTGTATTCTTGTGAGTCTAACAGGACACAGTCTTTTCTCAGCGGCTCTGTGACGCAACAGGGTTCGCTTTATAACGCTGGTTCAGCGCCCTAGTGTTTTACTTTGCGGCTCACTGAAGTTAAGTGAGTTCGTACTTATCGCCATATAGTGCTGTGGCATTCCCGTTAGCGGCTCTGGGGATTAACAGAGTTCGCACTAACTGCCACAGTGCGCTACGGTGTTTATTTTAGCGACTCTGCGGGATAACAGAGTTCGCTACTTTCGCCATCTTACTAGCAGCGGACTTCGCCTGCACGTGGTCCCAGGGCTGCGAACGCACCTCTCTACAATATCTATTAGGTGCGTTCCGCAGACCCTAACAACATAACTCTCTGGTTTAACAGAATAAAAATTCAAAATTTGAAAATTGCTAAATTTTCAAAATTTTCAACAAATTTCCATTTTTTTCACAAATAAACGCAAAAATGATCGACCTAAATTTACCACTAACATGAAGCCCAATATGTCACGAAAAAAACAATCTCAGAATCGCTAGGATCCGTTGAAGCGTTCCCGAGTTATTACCTCATAAAGGGACACTGGTCAGAATTGCAAAAAATGGCAAGGTCATGAAGGGATTAAGATCGGCAGAAGTAAAATGGCGGTTGGCATTCAGGGCTTTTATAGACACTATGATGCCACCCAAAGCAAGCCAATCACTGCAATGCCCTTCTCTAAGATGGTGGATGCTGCCCATGTCATCTCGTTGCCCACTGTGTAAGTCCTTGCTCATTGGCTGAAGAAAGGCGCCTGCAAGCATTATGAGAAAATCGACTTGGGCGCTCGGGTCGACGACCGCATGGCCGACTTCACGCTATGGTCGACTTTGGCGAAAGTCGGCGACTTATGAATCTGACCGACCTGTTTCGCTCAACTCTAGACATGACATTAGCAGAAGTAGCTGAATCCCTGGAAGGAGCGTGTGTGACCACTCTGTGCCAGGGAAGAACGGCGCCATGCACAGCAGGCAGGTAAGAAGCAACTACCTGCCTGCTAGTGCTTAGATACATTTTTTGTTTTTTTATAAAGTTTCCCCTTTAAGTATTTTTAAAATGTATTCACTTGGCTTATGTTGCAGTTGTAACATAGAGAATGCCTTATTTGAGATTCATACCATGAATATTAATGTAGCCAAGTTTATTTTTATTAATAAGGATATGTTCTGTATGTAAATTATGTTTCCGATAGATTTGTCCTGCACCACCTACAACTAATAGAGAATAAGTAAAACTAATTCTTGCTCCTTCTAAATGATTATGATGTTACTAACAGATAAATAATGTTTAAAGGATTGCACATGTGAGTTCCATCCCAATAACCGTTATTCAAAACCTTGCTATCTTTGCTGATTTCATGCAGGAGGTTAACATAGGCTCCCACAATTTGTGGGCCACTGATGCAAGATTGCCCAGCAGGCAAATATTTACCAGCCAGCCAATGCTTCCAGGGTATATTGCAATCCATCCTTTATAATTTACTAGGCCAATTAGGCTGATTAGCCTTTAGAAGTGTCGGAGTCCCATTGCTTTTTAAAATTCTTTCTTTGGACATTAGGTTTGGAGAAAATGGCCAAGATCAGTGACTCACAATGCACTTCAACGTGCATATATCCTCCTCTTCAGGGGCTGGTCCGCTGATGTGCTGCCAGTCACTCCCTTTAACTGAACGGCTCTGACCACTTGCTCTTCACTAGTTACAGTGAATGTGGCCATTTCCATCCCATTGTTGTTTTAGGGTGTTTCTTCAATTTTTAACATAGCAATGGTGGCAAGATCTTTACTTTACTGTACAGGTAGTATTAACTTAACACGTCTACAGCTTTAGGTTCATCCAAGTAAAGTTAATTCTTTTTCCAATCTTGTTCTATTTCTCTTTGTCTCGTGTTAGTATCATCTGATGGAAATGAGAGTTTTCTCTGGTAACATAAATCTTTTCCACAGTCAACAACATGATAGCTACTTTCCATGAATTCTAAGACAAATTCAGAATGTTTGTGGTCATCTGTAGACAGACATTTACAAAAGAAGGCAAAATGCAATTTGGCCCAATTCAGCAGTCGTGGTAGAGTCCTCATAATAATATTTTAACATTTGTCAAAAAATGTATTCTCAGGCCATCCTCTATGTTTATTCAATAATGTATTGCAGTCCATCCTTTACACTTTTGTTAAGCCTTGCACTTAGTGCATGGGCTTTACTAGTCTAGGAGTCCCACTCCTTAATAATGAGAAAAAAAGGTTTTCTGAGGCCTTCCTCTACATGTTCCAGGGTGGATTGGAATCCCTCCTTCAAAAGTTTGCTAGCACTTGCACTTAGCTCATGAACTTAATGAGTCTACGAGTCCCGCTACCAAAGAATTTTAACAGAATTTGTATGAGGCACTCTTTTAAACACTGTGTTCCAAATTATTATGCAAAATTTTTTAGGCGTGATAAAGTAAGAATTTTTTTGCTTGTCAGTTAAACTCATTGATGGTGATGTGTGTCAGGGCTCTTTATATCACTGTATGCAATTGCAGACACCTGTGCTAATTAGTTTGGCAGGTGTGTCCAATGAAAGGCAAGACTACTTAAGAAGGCTGTCCCACATTATTAAGCAGCCTACATTTTCTGCCAAAATGGGAAAGAAAAAGGATGTGTCGGCTGCTGAGAAGCAACAAATTGTGGAGTGTTTAGGTCAAGGCATGACTACAATCAACATTGCCAAGACACTTCATCGTGATCATCGCACAATCAAGAAGTATGTAGCTGATTCACAGTACACACGTGTGCGTGCTGATAAGGGAAAATTGAGGACTCTTTTCTACAGGCAATTACATCAGGTTAAAAGAGCAGCGGCAAAAAAGCCTTGTCATAGCAGCAGACAAGTTTTTGAAGCTGCTGGTGCCTCCAACGTCCCCCGAACAACAAGATGCAGGGTCCTTCAGAGGTTTGCAGCTGTGCGTAAGCCATCCTGTCGACCTCCTCTATCCACTGCACACAAACAGAAACTACTCCAGTGGGCCAAACAATACATGAACACTGACTTCAAAACTGTTTTGTTCACCGATGAGTGCCGTGCAACGCTCGATGGTCCAGATGGATGGAGTGGAGGATAGCTGGTTGATGGACACCCCATGCAAACACGGCTACGGCGCCAACAAGGAGTAGGTGGAGTAATGTTTTGGGCTGGAATCATGGGGAGAGAGATTGTCAGCCCCTTTAGGATCCCCGAAGGGGTAAAGATGAACTCCATAGTGTATGTTGAGTTTCTCAAACAGCACTTCCTGCCATGGTTCAAGAAGAAGAACCATGCATTCCGCAGCAAGATCATTTTCATCCATGATAATGCACCGTCTCATGCTGCACATAACACATCTGCATCTCTGGCTGCTATGGGCATAAAAGGGGACAAACTTATGGTGTGGCCCCCATGCTCCCCTGACCTCAACGCCATTGAGAACCTCTGGAGCATCATCAAAAGGAGTGTCTATGATGGTGGGAGGCATTGTACATCTAAGCAACAGCTCTGGGAGGGTATTCTGTCCTAATGCAAAACAATTGAAGCAGAAACCATCCAGAACCTGACAAATTCAATGGACGAGAGAGTTCGAAGCTCCTTTCGAACAAGAGCATAACTCGTACAATCAACAGGCAGCCCTGGCTGACCGGACTGACCAAAGAACTGAGACGGGCTTCCAGGGCTGCCGAGCAGAGATGGAAGATAACCCATTCTACCGAGCACCTCAACGCAGACAAGCAGTCCCTCGCCAGCTTCAAGTCCACGCTGTCTGCCGCAAAACAAACTTACTTCGCATCTCTCATATGCTCCCTGTCTCAAAACCCTAAACAGCTCTTCAACACTTTCAATTCTCTACTCCGTCCCCCAGCACCTCCTCCCTCTCCTCTCATTTCTGCTGAAGACTTTGCCTCCTTCTTTAAGCAAAAGATTGATATGATCAGAGAAAGCTTTGGCCCGCAGCCGCCAATGCCCCTCTTAGCCACTCAGCCCTGTTCTTCCAAAACCAGCTTCACCACCATGACAGAAGATCAGCTCTCCACTCTCTTGTCACGATCACACTTCACCACTTGTGCGCTTGACCCACTCCCGTCCCACCTCATCCCTAACTTTGCCACAGTCTTCATCCCTACTCTCACACACCTCTTCAACCTTTCACTTACAAATGGTGTCTTTCCTTCATCCTTCAAACATGCCTCAATCACTCCCATCCTCAAAAAACCCTCCCTCGACCCATCCTCTGTGTCTATCGCCGATATCTCTTCTCCCCTACACCTCAAAACTACTGGAACAGCATGTATATCTCGAACTGTCCTCCCATCTCTCCTCCTGTTCCCTCTTTGACCGTTTACAATCCGGCTTCCGACCGCATCACTCAACTGAAACTGCCCTAACTAAAGTCACTAACGACCTGCTAACCGCCAAGAGCAAGCGACACTACTCTGTCCTCCTTCTCCTGGAACTGTCTTCTGCCTTCGACACCATGGACCATTCCCTCCTGCTACAGATTCTCTCATCTCTTGGCATCACAGACTTGGCCCTATCCTGGATCTCATCATACCTAACAGACCGAATATTCAGTGTCTCCCTCTCACACACCACCTCCTCACCTCGCCCCCTGTCTGTCGGTGTTCCTCAAGGCTCAGTCCTAGGACCCCTACTCTTCTCCATCTATACCTTCGGTCTGGGACAGCTCATAGAATCCCACGGCTTGCAGTATCACCTCTACGCCAATGACACGCAGATCTACCTATCTGGACCTGACCTCACCTCCCTACTGACCAAAATCCCACAGTGTCTGTCTGCTATCTCAGCCTTCCTTTCTGCTCGCTTTCTCAAACTGAACATGGACAAAACAGAATTCATCATCTTTCCCCCAACCTCATTCTTCCCCTCCACCAGACCTTTCCATCAATGTCAATGGCTGCTCACTTTCCCCAGTCCCGCATGCTCGGTGACTTAGGGTGATCCTCGACTCTGCCCTCTCTTTCAAACCACACATCCAAGCCCTCGCCACCTCCTGACACCTCAAAATCAAAAATATTTCCCGGATCCGCTTATTCCTCAACCATGAAACCACAAAAACACTAGTGCACGCCCTTATCATCTCCCGCCTCGACTACTGCAACCTCCTACTGTCTGGCCTCCCCTCTAGCACTCTGGCACCACTCCAGTCCATCCTACACTCTGCTGCCCAACTAATCCACCTGTCTACCCGATATTCCCCAGCCTCCCACCTATGCCAGGCCCTTCACTGGCTTCCTATTGCCCAGAGGCTTCAGTTCAAAACCCTAACCATGACATACAAAGCCATCCAAAAACCTTACTCCTCCATACATCTGTGACATGGTCTCCCGCTACCTACCCACACGCAACCTTCGATCCTCTCAAGATCTCCTTCTCGGCTCCCCCCTCATCTCTTCTTCCCACAACCGCATACAAGACTTCTCCCGGGCTTCCCCCATACTCTGGAACTCCCTGCTGCAAAACATCAGACTTTCACCAACAACGGAAACCTTCAAGAAGACCACCTGTTCCGACAAGCCTACAGCCTACAATGATCCTCAGTCTACTGAACCATCACACGACCAGCTCTACCCTTTCCTAGTGTATCCTCACCCATCCCTGTAGACTGTGAGCCCTCGATGGCAGAGTCCTCTCTCCTTCTGTACTTGTGTGTCCCTTGTCTAGCACACGTTTATTGTACCTGTCTATATTTTCCCTTTTCATATGTAAAGCGCCATGGAATAAATGGCGCTATATAAATGTGTAATAATAATAATAAAAAGGGGTCCTATGTGCAAATGTAACATCACCTAGAATAAAGTTTTGAGTTGAAAACTGTTTGATTTCAGTTTGTAATAACCTGCTACTGCTTACAATTTCAAAAATTACCATTTTTTGTTCTTTAGTAAAATGAAAAGGTTGAAAACTGTGCTGTGCATAATAATTTGGAACATGCATTTTGAGTGCAGTTTGAGTGTTTTATTTTAAAAAAAATATACTGTTATCATAGGCAGTTTGTACAAAAACCTTTCAATTGTGCTCTAATAGTTATTTGACTGGAAAATTACAATGACTGCAATTCATATAGGTTATTTGGGAAAATCTGAGAAAATATAATTTGCATAATAATTTGGAACACAGTGTAATACAGGGTGTATCTGTGTCCCTTTTTCTTCACATTTTTGGCAGTTCTTGCATTGTCGGCATAGACTTTTCAAGTTTAAAAAAAGCCTTTGACAATGTCACAAATTGAACCCAGCATCTCTAGTGTACCAGGCGGCTGCTCTTCCCTCTGAGCTATTCAGCTCGTGTGACAGTTCCATGCTAACCAGATATTTGTACCTGTGTTGTTTCTGCTTGTCTCCGCACTGAGTTCCTGTTTGGCTCCATCCTGATTGAACATCCTATTTAAACCTGGCATTGCACTCCCTTCCTTGCAAAATTATTGAGCTCCCAGCCTGTAGTCAAGCTTCCTTTCACCTGCTCCTTCATTCTAAGATTATACTGTTGCTTCAATGTATCGACTCTATGGCTATCCTTGACTATGCTACATGCTGCTCCTGTGTACAGACTCCTTGGCTATCCCTGACTATGCTACATGCTGCTCCTTTAAACTACATTGCTGCTCTGTGTACCAACTCCTTGGCTATCCCTGACTATGCTTCCTACTGATGCTGCCCCTAGTGTTTGCAATACCAATACTCCAACCCAGGTAAGTCCATAACACACGCACCACATGTCAAGATAAGGTAGTAAACTGTTAAAATTACATTTACTGGTGAATATTTTTTTCACCTTTCAAAGCAATGTTAAGGTGCAAAAATGCTACATATGAACATAGCCTAAGGAGTGGAGGAGGCATTTTTTTCCCTTTTTAAATGTGCCTTATATGCAAGTCATTATACAGGAATTAATATTTCCTAACATTTTTTCCTGTTAAAATCTTCGGTTTTGGATGTTTTATTGTCACCCCGTAAAAGTGGCATTATACTCTGATAACATTGTGTTATGTTTCGGTAACTGAGGAGAAATGGCAAAAAATAGCAAAAGCGGTAATACACCAGAGAGGCTGGAACTTATTGGATTGCAGTAACCTGAACTAACCACACAACTAGAGGTAGCCATGGAGCGTTCCTACGTTGATCCTAGACGCCTCGTCACAGCCTGAGAGATAACTAGACCTAAAAGCAGAAAGATGAAAGCTATCTGCCCCAGAGCAGATCCCCAAAGAAAATAGGAAGCCCCCAAACATGTAATGGCGGTTAGACAAGAACAAAGCACGGACACAGACAGAAAATAGAATGAGCAACACTGGTGCCCAAACTGTCTAGGCAGAAAAGTACAGGAAAGAATTCTGACTGCAATCCAAGAAAACCCTAACAAAAATACCAACACTTCTGATTGCCAAAAAACCTGAGATCACACAATCTCATCCACCTAAATCAGATCTCTGGTGTAACAAAACGCTATTCAGCAAATAAAAAGTAACAAAAGAGCAAAGCAAAAGTGCAGACACAAACGGAGCACAACTGCAGCGCCAGACCCCCAAAAGGGGACAGGCTGCAGTCCACTGTAGGCAGCAACCAGCAGAGAAAGTCAAACAGAGAAAAAAAAACAGCAAACACTTATCTGAAGGAGAACAGGAAACTAGCAGTGCTTCAAGCAATACCAGAAGGAACAATTGATAACCGGCAAGGCGGCTGGGAACTCAGACCACTTATATCCTACCATTCAGCGCCAGCTGAAAGCCATTCATTAATCAGTTCATTACCCTCAGCAACCACCGGAGGGAGCCCTAGCTCAGAAGCCACCTCCAGAATATTCACAACACATTGTTCCCAGCAGTGACAGATATATTTCAAGGCATCTTCCTCATGCTATTCCCATTCTATTTGAGAGCTGTTATCATCCATTTCAGCAATTTTCCTGCCCCCTAGACCTCCTGGGAGGGACTGCCTGAAAAATGTTTGAGTTTCCCATTGACTTCTGTTATACTCGTAATTCAAGTTGGTCCGGTTCGACCATCCAATCTGGTCGATTCGAGTAACGAGCACCTGAGCATTTTAGTGCTCAAACATCACTGCTTCTAACCTTATTTTAGTTTTTTATTCTAGATTTTTTAGCTATTTTTAAAACTAATATCAGAAGCTTTAGGAATCACTGAGTACATTTGACAAAGTAAATTTGCAAATATTTTTTTCTGTCAACCTGTTCTTCTATTGCAATATGCATAACAAATATATGTAAGAACAGGACATATGCCAACTTAACAGATTGAATGTAAGCTTTTAAATGCCAAGGAATATTATTATAAAATATAGATACTAAACTTTGAGTTTTATTCAATATGAAAAAAATGGGCCATTATAAAGACTATAATACCTTAATCCTTCATTATGTTTTATGGCTTATGTAAATTTTGATGTTATTAAAAAATATTCTGGTGTAGTTTGACTGACAATTTCATTATAAGCCTATCAAAGTGACTATTATTTTTTTTGAAAAATTTAGCTGTCAGTGATAAGTTGTAACAAATGAATTTATAGCACGTATTAAATTTCATGATGTTATATACAGTATATAGTCAACATTTTTCTATGTACTGTATATATAAATTATGTTAGAATGATAAAGCAAACTATGTGGGGTCTCTTTAGGCAATTTACAGAGAGTATCATGCAATTTGCAAAAACAAAATGGTATTTAAAAAATATTCATGTATGCATAGACACCTGCAAAACTATAATAATGTGTAATCTACTAGCTGTCTCTACATAATTACCTGACATTTGCTTAAAAATTATTTGGATGCATGTTTGGTCAAATTCTCTTTAAGCAAAAGTACTCTTCATGTGCACTATAAGCTTAAAGAAAATAAGCAATAGAGCTTACATTGAATTTGAATCCCTCAAGTAAAGCTTACCAGAGTTTGAGTTGACTTTCCTGAAATTTGCGTTTTCAAGTGACTTCACACACATTGAGATGCAATTTTCGGTTTGCAAAAAAAAAAAAAACATGCTGAATAACATTTCCCACACTGCTTAAGCATGAGAGAGTGGATTAATGAATTTTTGCGTGGCTGTGTGTGCTTTCCCATAATTTCCTGCAGCTGTGACATCTAGCATATTTTCACACCTGGTACATTGGTGGTCAGTACCTGAGCTATCGCAGTTCTCAGTGTAGCACAGTTTATCATTTTCCATTTCCAAAGTCACTGGGTAAGTCTCTCAATTCTGTAGTATGTAAGTTCTTATGGTCATCACCTCTGAAACTGATAAAACCATCTGTCAGCATGGCAAAATGTAGCATACTGAACAGGGTCCATGATTTAGTTTCTGAAATGTGGCTTGGTGTATGGCCCACATGATTAGCAGAAAGGATTTAGATTCTGAAATGTGGCCTTGTGTCCGGCCTACATTATTAACAGAAAGGACGTAGATTCTGAAATGTGGCCTGGTCTCAGTCTCTAGCCCCCACTATTATCACAAACTGTTTAAATTCTGAAATGCAATCTGGTGTCAGGCCCACACTATTAGCACAAATGATTTAGATTCTGAAATGTTTCCTGATCTCACTCTCTGGCCCATACTATTAGCAAAAACTATTTCTATTCTGAAATGTGCCTGATGTCTGGCCCACATTATTAGCATAAACAGTTTATATTCTGAAATGGAGCTTTGTGTCTGGCCCACACTATTAGACAGAGGATTTAGATTCCAAAATGTGGTCTGATCTCTGACACATAAGGCTAGCACAAACAATTTAGATTCTGAAATTTTTACTGGTGTCTGGCCAAAACTATTAGCACTAATTATTTAAATTCTGAAATGTGGCCTGGTGTATGGCCCACACTATTAGCAGAAATAATTTAGATTATGAAATGTTTCCTGGTGTCTGGCACACACTGTAAGCAGAAAGGATTTAGATTCGGAAATGTGACATGGTCTCACATTCTAGCCAAAACTATTAGCACAATCAATTTAGATTTTGGTACACTGTGTCAGTGAGCACCAGAAAGCAAAGTCCAGACCACCCGGGGAGTGGCACCTGGCGGTCCCTGCTGGCCTGCAGCCGCTTAGTTAAGCCCCTCCCAACAAGGGTGAGTCTGGGAACAGTGGTTCTCCAAGCTGGAGTATTTTTATGTTCTGTTTTGTTTATGTTATCTGGACTTTGAAAACATCATTAAACCACTGAACTTTGAACTGGAAGCCTGTGTGTTGCCTCATTACTGCGGCCCGGCCACTGGCTACCAGAGCGGATCCCTACAGGCTGAATAATATTGCACGCCCCACTTTTCAGTTTTTTTTTGTATTTCCACAAAAATTTAAAATAACCAATAAATTTCGTTCAACTTCACAATTGTGTCCAATTTGTTGTTGATTCTTCACCAAAAATGTACATTTGATATCTTTATGTTTGAAGCATGATATGTGGAAAAAGGTTGAAAAGTTCCAGGGAGCAGAATACTTTCGCAAGGCACTGTATATGGCCTGGTGTCTGACCTACACTATTAGCAGAAACTATTTAGATTCCGAAATGTGGCCTGGTGTCACTTTCTAGCCCGCACTTTTAGCCAAATGATTTAGATTCTGAAATGTGGCCTGGCGTTTGGCCCACACTGTTAGCAGAAAGGATTTAGATTCTGAAATATAGTCTAGTCTCACTTTCTGTCCCACACTATTAGCAGGAAGGATTTAGTGACCTTGGGAGGAGGTTCACTAGACACTGTGGCATTTTCCAACAAGTTGTCCTTTAAGGGGACAATTACTGTAGGTCCATCCACGCTCACCGCCGAGCTCTGTATGGATTCTGGAGCCGAGGGGAATTTCATGTCCTCTGCATTTGCTCTCCGCCACACTATACCTCTGGTGATGCTCGCCAAACCAGTGACTGTGCGAGTAGTGAATGGATCAACTCTGCCCTCACAAATCACCCACCAGACTATCCCTCTCACTTTATCTATGTCCCCTTCCCATCAGGAGAGTATTTATTTTCTTGTCCTGCCCGAGGGAATAGACGAGGTGTTGCTGGGAGTACCTTGGTTCTGTTACCACTCTCCCCATATTGAGTGGTCCTCTGGGAGGATACTGGGTTGGGGTGATTCATGTAGAGGCAGGTGTGTCACGGAGTGCGTTCAGGTCACCACCACAGAGATACCCGTAGATCTCACTTCTCTTCCTCAGTGTTATTGGTCACATGTAGACGTTTTCTCCAAGAAGGCGGCGGAGAGTCTTCCACCTCATCGCCCCTACGACTGTCCTATTGATCTTTTGCCTGGGGGAGAGTCTACCCCCTCTCATTCCTGAGATGGAGGTCATGTCCCAGTATACTCAGGAGAATCTGGCAAGAGGGTTCATTAGGAAGTCGGTGTCACCATCAGGGGCGGGGTTCTTCTTTGTGCAAAAGAAGAACAGAGAATTGCGTCCATGTATTGACTACAGGGGTCTTAACGCCATCACCGACAAGAATAAGTACCCATTGCCCCAAATCTCTGAGCTGTTTGATAGGCTCCGAGGAGAAAGAGTATTTACCAAGCTTGATCTACGTGGTGCCTATAACCTAATTCGCATCCGTGAGTCGGACGAGTGGAAGACAGCTTTTAATACCAGGGATGGGCATTATGAATACCTGGTGATGCCCTTCGGGCTCTGTAATGCTCCCGCTGTTTTCCAAGACTTTGTCAATGATATCTTCCGGGATATGCTCTCCACCTCTGTAGTAGTCTATCTGGATGATATTCTCATCTTTTCACCAGATATAGACTCTCACCGGAGGGATGTCAACAAAGTCTTCGACCTCTTACGGGCAAACTCCGTCTATGCCAAGCTGGAGAAATGTGTGTTTGAGCAGGAGTCCTTACCTTTCCTGGGCTATATCATCTCTGCCCAGGGATTGGCTATGGATCCTGCCAAACTACAGGCTGTAATGGACTGGCAAGAACCCCATTCTCTTAAAGCGGGGCAGCGCTTTAAGTGGTTCATTAATTATTATCGCCAGTTCATTCCCCATTTCTCAACTTTGGTAGCTCCCTTGGTAGCCCTCACCAAGAAGGGAGCAAATCCCAAGTTGTGGTCTGAGGAGGTCTCCAAGGCGTTCTCTTCCATCAAGTCGCATTTTGCCAGTGCTCCCATATTACATCGCCCTGATGTTGATAAGCCGTTTATTTTAGAGGTGGACGCCTCTTCTGTTGGTGCTGGAGCAGTCCTTTATCAAAAGGATGCTCAAGGTCAGAAGCATCCCTGCTTCTTCTTTTCTAAGACTTTTACACCAGCAGAGAGGAATTATTCCATTGGGGACAGGGAGTTGCTGGCTATGAAGTTGGCCTTCACTGAGTGGAGACATCTTCTGGAGGGGGCTCGTTTTCCCTTCCAAGTCTTCACCGACCACAAAAACTTGGTATATTTGCAAACGGCTCAATTCTCGCCAGGCCAGATGGTCCCTATTCTTCTCTCAGTTCCACTTCACCCTCCATTTTCTCTCCGGTGAGAAGAATGTTCGGGCCGACGCTGTCTCTCGCTCCTTAGTGTCATCAGAGGAGGAGGATGAGGAGCCTCGGCTTATTGTCCCTGAAGAGAGCCTGAGAACTGTAGCCCCGGTTTCGCTAGAGTCTGTGCCTCCGGACAAGACTTTTGTGCCCACTAATTTGCGACCGGAGGTACTCTTTTGGGCACACTCGTCCAGGGTGGGTGGACACTTTGGGGCAAAGAGGACAACTGAGTTATTGGCGAGGACATACTGGTGGCCACATATGGTCCGTGACGTCAGGGAGTATGTTCATGCGTGTGTCTCCTGCGCCAGGAACAAGTCCCCTCGACAATGGCCAGCTGGGTTACTCTTTCCATTGCCGGTGGCTGACAGGCCCTGGGAGATGGTCGGGATGGACTTTGTGGTGGGCTTACCCAAGTCTCGGGGTTGCACTATCATTTGGGTGATCACCGACCACTTCTCCAAAATGATACACTTAGTGCCGCTACCACGGTTACCTTCTGCACGGGCCTTGGCAGCATTATTTATTAGACACATCTTCTGTCTACACGGTATGCCAGACAAGATTGTCAGCGATCGAGGTCCCCAATTTGCGTCTCGGTTCTGGAGAGATTTGTGTCATCTACTCTGCATTGAGTTGAACCTCTCCTTTGCATATCATCCGGAGACGAATGGGTTGGTAGAGAGGGCCAACCAGACCTTGGTCACCTACTTGCGACATTTTGTCTCTGCCAGGCAGGATGACTAGGCATCCTTAGTCCCGTGGGCGGAGTTCGCGCTAAACAATGCTGTGGCTGACTCCACCGGACAGACCCCATTCCTCTTAAATTACGGCCAACATCCGCGGGTACCGGTGCCCATGCCCGTGGCTTCCGCTGACTCCAGGGTGGCAGACTGGGCTGTGGAGGCACGGAACATATGGGACCGCACCCAGGATGCCATTCAGGCTTCTAAGTAAAGGATGAGATCTTCTGCCGATGCCCATCGGCGTCCCGCTCCGACATTTGCTCCTTGTGACCTAGTGTGGCTTTTCGCCCGAAACATCAGGCTACAGGTGGAATCCACTAAGTTGGCACCCCGCTATTTGGGTCCCTTCAAGGTTCTCGAGCAGGTGAACCCTGTGGTTTACCGTTTGGCCCTTCCGCCTCGCCTTGGTATCTCCGACACCTTCCATGTGTCCCTCCTAAAACCCGTGGTCATCTCCTGGTTGCCTGAGTCATCTGCTGGGACGTTGGGTTCGTCTTCGGATGACTACGAGGTGAACGCCATTGTAGGGTGCAAGGTGGTACGGGGCAAAAAAATTTTTTTGGTGGACTGGAGGGGTTATGGGCCTGAGGATAGGTCCTTCATACTCCGCAGCTCATTGCTACCTTTGAGCGTAGGGAGGCCCAGAGAAGGGGGGCCCTAAGAGGGGAGGTAATGTTAGGGGTCGAGTTTCCGCTTCTGCACAAGGGGAATCTCGAGCCATTCCGGCTGCGGTCTCCCATTCGTCTCCGGCCGCAGTAGACTCTGCTCAGCTTAGACGTCGGTCCCAGCGTCTCGCCCAGGCTAACAGTGTGCAGAGGATTACTGCTGCCTCTCCAGGCTCTGCTATTGTGGCCAGTACTGGTAAGTGACGAGCAGATGTCTTTAGGACTAAGTCCTTGTTTTCCCCTTCTGAGCATGCTCAGGGTGAGATCTCTCATTGGAGATCAGGGTCACATGCTCAGGTAACTGCAGCAGATCCTATTGGTCTGCCAGGAAGGTCCTGTGACTACTGGTGTTCTGGAACAGTTTCATTGGTCCTTGTTTCTGGCAGGTCCTGTAGCTGTTACTATAAAAGGGTGGCATGGCTGGGCCGCCATGCGCTAGTATCAATTGCATTATGTGCTTTGCGCCAGTGTGATCATGCACGCATGTGGTTAGGGCTCGGCTGAAATAAGCCCCTAGAGTACCGACACCTCCGGTGAGGAGATTTGAGTGCAAGTGGTTAGGGCTTGGCTGAAATAAGCCCCTAGCATACCGGCTTCTCCGGTGAGGAGATTGTTTGATTGCGTTGCTGTCTGCGTGATCACGGACTGCTATTCGCACAACAGTTATCTGTGTATCCCTGTAGTGTTAACAGGACACAGTGTTTTTCTCAGCGGCTCTGTGACGCAACAGGGTTCGCTTTATAACGCTGGTTCAGCGCCCTAGCGTTTTACTTTGCGGCTCACTGAAGCCAAATGAGTTCGCACCTATCGCCATATAGCGCTGTGGCATTCCCGTTAGCGGCTCTGGGGATTAACAGAGTTCGCACTTACTGCCACAGCGCGCTACGGCGTTTATTTTAGCGACTCTGCGGGATAACAGAGTTCGCTACTTTCGCCATCTTACTAGCAGCGGGCTTCGCCTGCACGGTGGACCCCGGGCTGCGAACGCACCTCTCTAATATATCTATTAGGTGCGTTCCGCAGACCCTAACAACAAGTGATTTAGGTTTTGAAATGTGGCCTAGTGTCTGGCCCACACTATTAGCGCAAACGATTTGAATTTTGAAATGTGTCCGGGTCTCACTTTCTGTCCCACACTATTAGCACAAACTATTTAGATTATGAAACACGGCCTCGTCTCAGTCCCAGGTCCACACTAATAGTACAAACAATTTTGGTTCTAAAATATGGCCTGGTGTCTGGCCCACACTATTAGCAGAATGGATTTAGATTCCAAAATGTGGCCTAATCTCTAGCCCACACTACTAGCACAAATGATTTAGATTTTGAAATGTGGCCTGGTGTATGGCCCACACTATTTGCAGAAAGAACTTAGATTCTGAAAATTTAATTGGTATCTTGCCCACAGTCTTAGCACAAAGGATTTTGATTGTAAAATGTGGCCTGGTCTCACTCTCTAACCCAGACTATTAACTCAAATGATATAGATTCTGAAATATGGCCAGGTCCCACTCTCTGGCCCACACTATTAGCACAAACAAGTTAGATTCTGACAATTGGTCCGTTGTATGACCCACACTATTAGCAGAAAGGATTAGATTCTGAAATGTGACCTGGTCTCACTCTCTCACCCACACTATTAGCAAAAATGATTTAGATTCTAATATGTGGCCTGATTTCTGGCCAACACTGTTAGCACAAAAGATTTAGGTTCTGAAATGTGGCCTGGGGTATGGCCCACACTAATAGCAGAAAGGATGAAGATTCAGAAATGTAGCCTAGTCTCACTCTCTTTCCCACACTATTAGCACAAATGATTTAGATTCTGAAATGTGGACTGGTTTCAGTCTATGGCCCACACTTTTAGCACAAACTATTTAATTTTTGAAATGTGGACTGATGTCTGGCCTACTTAATTAACACAAATCTCAAAATCTAAATCAGTTTCATAGACTACTATTGGTAGAAAAATGTAAAAATGGTAACGCAGGCAGTTGACTGATCGATTGACACACACAGTAGAACCTTTTATAATGGCATAGAAGCAGTCGGCCATGGCCCATGCATGAGGTATCAGGGTCTGGTCCGGCATTTACAGCTTGAAATTGAAGTATTAATAAGAACTTGTTGGTTAAGGGAGTGGTGTAAGACTTCTTAGCTGGGATGCGTCATGCAACAGCTCAATTTTTTTTAGTTTCTCAGCCACACTCAGGTGGCACAAACATCAGTTTCATAGACTAGTATTGGTAGAAAAATGTAAGACTAGTAGTCATGAGTGCTTACATTAGGCAATATTCGTTACTCCCACGAATAGTATGCTATTCGGGCTATTTATTACTCTGCAAGTAATTTGGTATTCGCCTTGGTATATTTGAGTGGCCCGCCCAGCATGTTTGGTGCTTTATTTGCAGCCAATAAACATGCTGAGCTGGCTTGCCAATCACAGTACTGCTGTAGCCATCTTTGGTGTGGCATTGCTGTGATTGGATGGCCTTACAGCATCATAGGCTATATTTAATTCCTGCCGGCACAATCTGCAGCTGGAAACAGTGTACACTATGTTCCAAATTATTATGCAAATGATAATTTTCTCTGATTTTCCTAAGTGGTCAGTGCAAATGACAGTCAGTCTAATAAAAGTCATCACCCGTTAGAGTATACATCAAATTTTATTGTAGAAACCTCCAAATGATAACAGTATAATCTCCAAAATGGAAAAAACTCAAAATGCACTGTTCCAAATTATTAAGCACAGTAGAATTTCTGAACATTTGATCTGTTTTAAAGAACTGAAAATGCTCATTTGTGGAATTTGAAGCATTAGGAGATCACATTCACTGAACAAAAAAGCTACTTAACTCCAAAACATCCTAACAGTCCAAGTTACATGTTAACATAGGAACCCTTCTTTGATATCACCTTCACAATTCTTTCATCCATTGAACTTGTGAGTTTTTGGAGAGTTTCTTCTTGTATTTCTTTGCAGGAAGCCTTCCAGAGCTGCTGCTTTGAAGTGAACTGCCTCCCACCCTCATAGATATTTGGCTTTATGATACTCCAAAGGTTCTCTATAGGATTGAGGTCAGGGGAAGATGCTGGTCACACCATGAGTTTATCTCCTTTTATGCCCATAGCAGCCAATGACTCAGATGTATTCTTTGCAGCACGAGATGGTGCATTGTCATGCATGAAGATGATTTTGCTCCTGAAGGCACGTTTCTGCTTTTTATACCATGGAAGAAAGTTGTCAGTCAGAAACTCTACATACTTTGCAGAGGTAATTTTCACACCTTCAGGAACCTTACAGGGCCCTACCAGCTGTTTCCCTATGATTCCAGCCCAAAACATGACTCCTCCATCTCCTTGATTACTTCGTAGCCTTGTTGGGACATGGTGGCCATCCACCAACCATCCACTACTCCATCCATCTGGACCATCAGTAAACAAGACTGTTTGAAAATTAGTCTTCATGTATGTCTGGGCCCACTGCAACCGTTTCTGCTTGTGAGCATTGTTTAGGAGTGGCTGAATCGTAGGTTTATGCACCACAGCAAGCCTTTGAAGGATCCCACACCTTGTGGTTCGAGGGACTCCAGAGGCACCAGCAGCTTCAAATATGTGTTTGCTGGTTTGTAATGGCTTTTTAGCAGCTGCTCTCTTAATCCGATGAACTTACCTGGCAGAAACCTTCCTCATTCTGCCTTTATCAGCACAAACACGTCTGTGCTCAGAATCAGCCACAAATCTCTTAACAGTAAGATGATCACGCTTAAGTTTTCGGGAAATATGTAATGTTTTCATCCCTTGACCAAGGCATTGCACTATTTGATGCTTTTCAGCAGCAGAGAGATCCTTTTACTTTCCCATTTTACTTGAAAACTCTGGCCTGCTTAATATGTGGAACATCCAGTTTTCCTTTTATTGGGCTCACATGGTAAACTAATTATCACAGGTATCTGAGATTGATTTTAGTGATCCAAAGAACCCTGAGACACAATACCATCAATGGGTTTCATTTACAAAAAAAAACCAAAAAACGCTATGACACTTAACCCTTCACCCCCAAGGGTGGTTTGCACGTTAATGACCGGGACAATTTTTACAATTCTGACCACTGTCTCTTTATGAGGTTATAACTCCGGAACGCTTCAACGGATCTTCGCGATTCTGAAATTGTTTTCTCGTGACATATTGTACTTCATGTTAGTGGTAAAATTTCTTCCATATAACTTGCGTTTATTTTTGAAAAATACGCAAATATGGCGAAAATTTTGAAAATTTAGCAATTTTCAAACTTTGAAATTTTATTCCCTTAAAACAGAGAAATATGTAACACAAAATAGTTAAGAAATAACATTTCCCACATGTCTACTTTACATCAGCACAATTTTGGAATCAAAATTTTTTTTGTTAGGAAGTTATAAGGGTTAAAAGTTGACCAGCGATTTCTCATTTTTACAACAAAATTTACAAAGCCATTTTTTTTAGGGACCACCTCACATTTGAAGTCACTTTGAGGGGTCTACATGACAGAAAATACCCAAAAGTGACACCATTCTAAAAACTGCACCCCTCAAGGTACTCAAAACCACATTCAAGAAGTTTATTAACCCTTCAGGTGCTTCACAGGAACTAAAGCAACGTGGAAGGAAAAAATGAATATTTAACTTTTTAGCCACAAAAATGATCTTTTACAAACTTTTTTTTTATTTTCACAAGGGTAAAAGGAGAAAATGGACAGATAAGGTTGTTATGCAATTTCTCCTGAGTACGCCAATACCCCATATGTGGGGGAAAACTACTGTTTGGGCACACGGCAGAGCTCGTAAGGGAAGGAGCGCCGTTTGACTTTTTCAAACTAAAATTGGCTGGAGTTGAGATTGGACGCCATGTCGCGCTTGGAGAACCTCTGATGCGCCTAAACAGTGGAAACCCCCCACAAGTGACACCATTTTGGAAACTAGACCCCCTAAGGTACTTATCTAGATCTGTTGTGAGCACTTTGAACCCCCAAGTGTTTCACAAAAGTTTATAATGCCTGGGTGTGAAAAAAAAAAAAAAAAATTCCACAAAAATGATTTTTTAGTCCTAAATTTTTGAATTTTCCCAAGGAAATTGGACCCCAAAAGTTGTTGTCCAATTTGTCCTGAGTACGCTGATACCCCATATGTGGGGGTGGAAAACTGTTTGGGCGCACGGCAGGGCTTGGAAAGGAAGTAGTAACGTTTTGGAATGCAGACGTTGATGGGGGTCATGTTCCGTTTGCAGTGCCCCAGATGAGCCTAAACAGTGGAAATCCCCCACAAGTGACCCCATTTTGGAAACTAGACCCCCTAAGGAACTTATCTAGATCTTTGGTGAGCACTTTGAACCCCAAGTGCTTCACACAAGTTTATAATGCCCGGGCATGAAAATAAAAAATCCTATTTTTTTCCCACAAAAATTATCTTTTAGTCACTAATTTTTTATTTTCCCAAGGGTATCAGGAGAAATTGGACCACATAAGTTGTTGTCCAATTTGTCCTGAGTACGCTGATGCCCCATATGTGGGGGGGAACCACTGTTTGGGCGCACGGCAGAGCTCGGAAGGGAAGGAGCACCATTTGACTTTTTCCAACCAAAATTGGCTGGAATTGAGATTGGATGCCATGTTGCATTTGGAGAGCCCCTGATGTGCCTAAACAGTGGAAACCCCCCACAAATGACCCCATTTGGGAAAATAGACCCCCTAAGGAACTTATCTAGATCTTTGGTGAGCAATTTGAACCCTCAAGTGCTTCACACAAGTTTATAACGTAGAGCCGTAAAATTTAAAAATCATATTTTTTCCACAAAAATGATCTTTTCACCCGAATTTTTATTTTTCCAAGGGTAAAAAGACTCCAAAGGTTATTGTGCAATTTGTCCTGAGTACACTGATACCCCATATGTGGGGGTATACCACTGTTTGGGTGCATGGCAGAGTTTGGAAGGGAAGGAGCGCCGTCTCACTTTTTCAACGCAGAATTGGCTGGACGCCATGTCGTGTTTGGAGAGCTCCTGATCTGCCTAAACAGTGGAAACCCCCCACAAATGACACCATTTTGGAAACTAGACCCCTCAAGGAACTTATCTAGATGTGTGGTGAGAACTTTGAACCCCCAGGTGTTTCACTAAAGTTTATAACGTACAGCCTTAAAATAAAAAATCCTTTTTTTTTTTTACAAAAATGATTTTTTCGCCCCCAATATTTTATTTTCACAAGGGTAACAGAAGAAATTGGAACCCAAAAGTTGTTGTCCAATTTGTCCTGAGTACGCTGATACCCAATATGTAGGAGAAAACTACTGTATGGGTGCACGTCAGGGCTCGGAAGGGAAGTAGTGACGTTTTGGATTGCAGACTTTGATGGAATGGTCTGGGGCGTCATGTCGCATTTGGAGAGCCCCTGATACGCCTAAACAGTGGAAACCCCCCACAAGTGACCCCATTTTGGAAAATAGACCCCACAAGGAACTTATCTAGATGTGTGGTGAGCACTTTGAACCCCGAAGTGCTTCACAGAAGTTTATAACGCACAGCCGTAAAAATAAAAAATCCTTTTTTTTTTTTACAAAAATGATTTTTTCGCCCCCAATATTTTATTTTCACAAGGGTAACAGGAGAAATTGGACCCCAAAAGTTGTTGTCCAATTTGTCCTGAGTACGCTGATACCCAATATGTGGGAGAAAACTACTGTATGGGCGCATGTCAGGGCTCGGAAAGGGAAGTAGTGACGTTTTGGATTGCAGACTTTGATGGAATGGTCTGGGGGCGTCATGTCGCATTTGGAGAGCCCCTGATGCGCCTAAACAGTGGAAACCCCCCACAAGTGACCCCATTTTGGAAAATAGACCTCACAAGGAACTTACCTAGATGTGTGGTGAGCACTTTGAACCCCGAAGTGCTTCACAGAAGTTTATAACGCACAGCCGTAAAAATAAAAAATCCTTTTTTTTTTTACAAAAATGATTTTTTCGCCCCCAATATTTTATTTTCACAAGGGCAACAGGAGAAATTGGACCCAAAAGTTGTTGTCCAATTTGTCCTGAGTACGCTGATACCCAATATGTGGGAGAAAACTACTGTATGGGCGCATGTCAGGGCTCGGAAAGGGAAGTAGTGACGTTTTGGATTGCAGACTTTGATGGAATGGTCTGGGGGCGTCATGTCGCATTTGGAGAGCCCCTGATGCGCCTAAACAGTGGAAATCCCCAACAAGTGACCCCATTTTGGAAAATAGACCCCACAAGGAACTTATTTAGATGTGTGGTGAGCGCTATGAAGCCCCAAGTGCTTCACAGAAGTTTATAATGTACAGCCGTAAAAACAAAAAAATCTTATTTTTTTTACAAAAATAATATTTTCGCCCCCAGTTTTTTATTTTCCCAAGGGTAACAGAAGAAATAGGACAAATTTCACAATAACTCTTGGGGTCCAGAGTACGCTGATACCCCATATGTGGGGATAAACTACTGTTTGGACGCATGGCAGAGCTCAGAAGTGAAGGAACACCGTTTGACTTTTTCAACGCAGAATTGGCTGGAATGGAGATCAGACGCCATGTCACATTTGGAGAGCCCCTGATGTGCCTAAACAGCGGAAACCCCCCAATTCTAACTCCAACCCTAACCCCAACACACCCCTAACTCTAGTCCACAACCCTAATCCCAACCCTAACCCTAATCCTAACTCTAACCCTAATCCTAACTTTAGCGCCAACCCTAACCCTAACTTTAGCCGAAACCTTAACCCTAACCCTAATGGGGAAATGGAAATAAATACATTTTTTTTTTTATTATTTTTTCCCTAACTAAGGGGGTGATAAAGGTGGGTTTGATTTACTATTTATAGCGGTTTTTATGATTGGCAGCTGTCACGCTAAAAGACGCTTTTTATTGCAAAAAGTAGTTTTTTGCATCGCCACATTTTGAGAGCTATAATTTTTGCATATTTTGGCCCACAGAGTCATGTGAGGTCTTAATTTTTGCGGGACGAGGTGACGCTTTTATTGGTACCATTTTTGAGCACGTGACATTTTTTGATCGCTTTTTATTTCGATTTTTGGGAGGTTAGAATGAACAAAAATCAGCAATTCATGAATTTCTTTTGGGTGAGGCGTTTTTATTGTTCCGCGTGTGGTAAAATCGATAAAGCAGTTTTATTCTTCGGTCAGTACGATTATGGCGATACCTCATTTATATAATTTTTTTATGTTTTGGCGCTTTTATAGAATAAAAACAATTTTATATAAAAAATAATTATTTTTGCATCGCTTTATTCAGCGAGCTATAACTTTTTATTTTTTTGCTGATGATGCTGTGTGATGGCTCGTTTTTTGCGGGACAAGATGACGTTTTCAGCGGTACCATGTTTATTTATATCTGTCTTTTTGATCGCGTGTTATTCCACTTTTTGTTCAGCGGTATGATGATAAAGCACTGATTTTTTGCTTCGTTTTTATTTTTTATTTTTTAAGGGGTTCACAAAAGGGGTTAACTAGTGGGACAGTTTTATAGGGGGGGTCGTTACGGACGCGGCGATACCATATATGTGTACTTTTATTGTTTTATTTTTTTTATTTACAATAAGTAATGAATTTATTGGGGAATATTTTTTTTTTTTTTTTTGGATTTTTTTTTACACATGTTTATTTTTACTTTTTTTTACTTTTTTACTTTGTCCCAGGGTGGGACATCACTGTATTTCATCAGATCGCTGGTGTGACAGTGTGCACAGCACTCTGTCACACCAGCGATGTGACAGGCAGTGCAGGACGCTTCCTCATGCCTGCTCTCAGCAGGCACTGAGGAAGCCGCCTCCCTCCAGGACCCCAGCGCCATCTTGGATCCGGGTCCTGGGAGGGAGGAAGCCCTCAGAGCAGCGCGATCACATCGCGCTGCTCTGAGGGTCTCAGGGGGGCGCGCAGGGAGCCCCCACCCTGCGCGATCCTCCCCTGTGCCCCCAGCACACCGCGATCATGTTTGATCGCGGTGTGCAAGGGGTTAATGTGCCGGGAGCGGTCCGTGACCGCTCCTGACACACAGTCACGGGTGTCAGCTGTGATAATCAGCTGACACCCGGCGGCGATTAGCTGCGCTCCCTCCGGGAGCGCAGCTAATCGCCTATGACGTACTATCCCGTCCATGGTCAGAATGGCACGGGTTTTATGGACGGGATAGTACGTCTAATGTCAGAGAGGGGTTAAAACCAATTTGCATAATAATTTGGAACATAGTTTAGTTAGAGCGTAGTGTGAGCATAGGGAGAGTGAAAGGAATGTATAGGGGGATTTTTTGATTAAAAAAAGCTCGTTTAAGAGCTCATGAAGGTGAAAGTAGTTCTTTGTTAGGTGAAGATAGCATAGGTTGAGATTTAATACTAAGGAGAGTGAAAGGCAAGAACCTAGGTGTTATCAGTTCACATCATCATTGCAAGAACATGCTGGAGATCTCTGCTATTTTGCATTGTGTTTTGTATAGGTTAGGACTAGAAACAGACTGTGGGATTAGGGAGAGATATGCAAGCTTTCTTCCAATACCATAATCTACAAATCAGCTCTTTTTAGTGGCAAATAATTTTAGTTAGTACCATCATATAGAAAATCAATTTTTTTGGAGCTACATAATATTCCTATGAAGAAGCATACAAAAAAATTCTTTACAGCTAAATAATATTCCTCAGTGCCAACATATAGTAAAATCCCTTTTAAAAGCTAATTGCTAAATAATATTCCTCGCCTATTGCTTAAATAGCTACGGTAATAGTTATCTATCAGTTGGTCGACTGGCGCAAAATCTGCTTAGTTACGGAAATGTCACCATTTACCAGTAATTTCCCTGAGTCTGCTGATGGCATGTCTCATAAAGGTGATTTAAAAAATCCCCAAAAATTTCTATTGGTTAAATTAATAGCGTATCTTTATCTAGCAGTTGTGAGACTGGCACAATTCGGGCAGAGATAAGCAAATGTGACAATTTACCACTGGCAATAATTTTCATTAGTCCACTGTTGTGGTGTGTCAGTAAGGTGATATAAGAAAAAAAAAAATTTCTGTTGGTTTATTAAAAAACGTATCTTTATCTAGCAGTTGTGTGACTGGTACAGTTCAGGTCAGAGATAAGCAAATTTGACGATTTAAAACTGGCAATAATTTTTTTTAGTCCACTGTTGCAGTGTGTCAGCAAGGCGATATAAAAAAATAATAATTTTCTTTTAGTTTAATAAATAGCTTATCTTTATCTAGCAATAGTGCAACTGGTGCAATCTTGGCAGAGATAAGCAAACGTGACAATTTAACAGTGGCAATAATTTTCATTAGTCCGATGTTACAATGTGTCAGCAAGGCGATATTAAAAAAAATGATAATTTTCAATTGGTTTAATAAATAGCATATCGTTATCTGACAGGGTGGCATGGTGGCTCAGTGGTTAGCATTGCAGTGCTGGAATCCTGGGTTCAAATCCCACCAAGAACAACATCTGCATGGAATTTGTATGTTCTCCCCTTGTTTGCGAGTGTTTCCTCCGGGTACTCCGGTTTCCTCCCACATTCCAAAGACATACTGATAGGGAATTTAGATTGTGATCGCCATCGGGGACAGCGATGATAATGTGTGCAAACTGTAAAGAGCTGCGGAATATGTTAGCGCTATATGAAAATAAAGATTATTATTATTTATCTATTAGTTGTGCGATTGACGAAAAGCCTGCTGACAAACTTAAATGTGATTATTTACCTGTAATTTTGTGAGTCTGCTGTTGCCATGTGTAATAAAGCTGATATCTGAAAAAATATAGCCACACATTGATAGATAATTTGTACATAACACCTCTGTAAGGAACTTGTGAAAAATAAACCCAGGAATTTTTTTTTCTTAAGCATAATGCATTCAATATGAGAAAGGGTGACGTTAAGGGACAAGGATGTGGTAGTGCCTGCCAAGGCCGTGTGACGGATCAGAAGGTGACTGTATCTCGTTCTAGTTTTCTGTCAAAATTTGGTCAGCGTGCTACACCACTGACGAACCCAGACAAATGCAAGGATGTTGTGGGTTGGATGGCAATCAAAGGCTCCCGTGTGTTGACAAGCAGCACCACAAAGTCTTCCACATGGTCCTGTCTCAGTAGCCATGAGGCTGGGCCTCTTAATCCTCGACCTGGTCCTACTTCCTCCCATCATCAAGAGTCCCGGAGACATATGACCCCAAACACTGGCCACTCTGTGGAACTGTTTACGTTCCATTGTAATGTTTCAGGCCTCTCAACGTGCACTTTTGATGAGGATCATGAGGAGGTGGAGTGCAGTGATGCCCAAACATTTGAGCACCCATGGCCAGGAGAAAGCCACGTTGTGGAAGATCAATTATGTCTGAAGAGGTGGAGGATAATCATCATGCACAGTTGCCATCAGGTCAGCCTAAAATCGCAACTCAGAAGGCAGATCATATTGATTAATTTGAAGACGACATGGTCGATGATGAGTCCAATGATCCAACCTGGCATGGTGGCACGCCTAGCAAGCACAGTAGTGCAGAGAGGGATGGATACATAGCACGAAAACAGGCAAGAAGAGGTAATGGTTTACCAGAGTGAGATCTCAGTCATCTGTGCCACAGAGCACCCCACTCGGTTAGATAACAGGTCAAGTGTGCATTGTTCCCTTTTATAGCAATTTTTTCTGAAATTCCTTCAGACAAAACAACTGTAATTTGCAGAATCTGCCAAAGCAAGCAAAGAATGTGCAAGAACACTGCCAACCTGAACGCCACCAGCATGCAAAAGCACAAGGGAGCCAAGCACCCAAGAAGGTTGACGGAATACCTGGTACATAATCTGTGTCTGAGGGTGAAACCACTAGCACTTCCCCTGTGTTACGGCCTTCCCAATCTACTGTCCATGAAGCAGGCGCTTATGTCTCCTGCCCACAACTTGCCGTTGCACAGATACAACAGTCAGCAACCACATCAAATTTGTTGTCCTAGTGCAGTGTTCAGTTGTCCCTGCCCCAGACATTTAACGGAAAGCAGAAATATCCACCCAGCCACCCACAGGTCCAAACGCTAAACACCCACATTGCCAGATTGCTAGCCCTGAAAATATTGCTGTTTCGACGCATGGGAACTGAGTATTTCCGTGACCTCTCAGCGGTGGCAGCTCCATGGTACTCGATTCCCACCCGCCACTATTTTTCTCAGTGTGCCGTCCCTGCGTTACATAAGCACGTGTTACACAATATCCACAGTGATCTGACAAAGCAGTTACTTTTATGTCCACCTAACCACAGACATGTATATTCTAGAGGTTTGTTTTACCATCTAGAGGTCACAGAGAACCACACAGCAGGTGCAGTAATAGGGACACATACGGCAGCAGCGGCTCACTATTGGGGTATCAGCAGGATGAGGAGTTTGTGCAGGTTTGGGATAGATGTGGACATTGCTGAAAATGTGAGAAGTGAAATGTATCTTTGTTGTAATCTCTGCAGTCGAGTCCTGGCTGAGAAGTCCTCATGTCGGTCTAGACCAGATGGAAAAGACGGGAAAAGTGAACGATTCCATCAGAAAGAACGTCAGTGGTAAGTCATCATCTGTAACGGTGCTGCAATCTCTTATATGTTCTGTAGGACTGGTATTTACCATGGACCATATGGCAGTGATATCAATATTGGACTTTATATAGAGATTATTTTCAGTAACAGCGCTGTCATCTGCTGAGGTTCTCCTACATCCACTAGGGTGCATTACCGATTTGTAATCAAGGTTACCTGGTTAGGGGCCCACTCAGAAGTTTCATCACCCCGAACCAAAACCCTAGCTACGTCTCTGGTATAGACTCCAATACCAATCATATACTATAGTAATAGTTAAACATTTTCAAGTAAATAATGAGTATAATCTTTTAAACAGACAAACACACAAACTCAGACAAAGAGAAAGGAGGGGAAATGATGTGGAATGTTATGACCTACTTGCATCAATGGAAAATGGAAGAGGAAAAATATCTCCATCGTGTAATCCAATAAAATTAATTATTTATTCAAGACATATTAAAATGTATGTATCAAAAATACAAATGAACAAAGCAAAGGAAGGATGGGGTCCCCATAACAACCAACGCATTTCAACCTCTTGCAGTTGCACACCATGACTAAGACTACAAGAGGTTGAAAAGCGTTGGTTGTTATGGGGAGCCCATCCTTCCTTTCCTTTGTTCATTTGTATTTTTGATACATACATTTTAATATGTCTTGAATAAATAATAAATTTTATTGGATTACACGCTGGAGATATTTTTCCTCTTCCATTTTCCATTGTGAACCACGCCTCTGATCAAGGCGGCTCCGTGCGTACTCAATCAGAGAAACCTGCAGAAGACAGGTGAGCTGACTATTTTCCTTTTCCCCTTTACCTATGCTATTGATCTACTTACATCCATCTCATAGAAGTCATATATATATCATGGCCCAAAAGGAATCCCAAGGCGACCAAACAAATTTAAATCTCTCTACTGTATTGTCATTAAGAGCTGGCCGGTATTCAAAGTTCCTGATATCCTTGATGTGAGAGTATAGATCTAGTTGGTAAGGTGGAGAGGTTTGCTTCCAATGGTAGGCAATCAAACAGCATGCTGCTGTTAACACATGTAAAAACAATCTAATTGATCTCTTGGATATGGATTCAAAGAAAATATTTATTAGAAAGAGTGAGGACTTAATGGGAGATCAATTCCAAAAACTTGCTTAGTGAGGAGTTGGACTATCACCCAGATTGGTTTAATCAGTGGACAGTCCCAATATGAAAACCTCTAGGCAGGACGCAACGCCAGCAAAGGGAAGGAATAGATGGGTCCATTTTATGTAAAAATTCAGACGTATGATCCCAGGGATGAAGGATTTTGCACTGATTTTCTTTGTACGAAATACAAGATGCAGTCTTGGCTGTTCTAGTCATAGTGCCGCATGCACTACTTTAGGAACCCAAGGTACTACGTCGAATCCCCATAGTATCATGGCGGATCAGGCAGGACGGGTTCCACCCCAGAAGTATCAGTCTCAATTTTATATAGGTACAGCTGTTAGTATTGCATCTTGGGTTGGCACATATGACTTCAGGGCTGCTAATCAGGCATCTAGTGTCTGTAGAAGAAACAAAAAAATGTTCTGGCTCTCTCACTGGTAACTCAATTGCTGGCACTGTTCCCAGGGCAGAGAGGACTGGGGATCAGTGGGGACTATGGCTGAAGGAAACTGTTATGCAGGCAAATGGAACACATGGTTGGTGGAACCACTGTGCCACGGGGCTGGGCTTACCTAGAAGAGGCGTAGCTAAGCGACTACCTGGTGTTCACTGGAGCTCCTGATGGTGGAGTCAGGCATGAGCTGCAGGTAGCTGCCAGGTACCACTCCTAGGTAGTCCCTGGTACTGCAGCAGCTGATGCATACACGGATAGGCCTTGGTCTCCGTTGAGACTACTAGGTTCTGGATGCTCTGTAGAATGGTTACTGACACGAAGTCTCAGAAAGAGCTGATTCAGAGCCTGTTAGGACAGTCCAGATAACCGGAACACACATTCAGACACACGGGTCTCGGATACTAATTCAGGGAACGGGAGACGAGGTTCAGACACTGCCTACATGAAAACCAGGGACTATGGGTTCGGGAAGGACCATGGACTACAGGTTCAGGATGGACTGCAGAAATACAGAAATACCAGTGATTTTGGGTTCAGGGCTGGCTGCACAAGGACCAGCGACTGGAAGGTGTGTACAAGGATTAGTTTGTGCCCCACTCCCCTTGCCCGTGTTTTTACAATCCTGAGAAGCTGATATATTTAATGTTGTACTGTGAAATGTAATGTATACTTAATATTCTGTACAATTTCTTATATCATAATGCTGCTATGATGTATAATGTAATGTACATATGTTCCTGTGCTGTACAGATTAAGGAAAGCATAGTACTTAGACTAGCCCACACTGGCCCTTCAAGAACAGGCAGTGCGCCTCGTTATGCAACTAGGTGTGCTGCCAATGACCCGGAATCATGGAACATGCTGGGGACCACACTATGGAGCCATGGCATTCAGTATGTCGATGACCCCGCATAGAGGGGGAAGGGAATTCATGCAGGGCAAAGCGTTACACAGATGTCTACAAATATATAGAATATTGTTGCCTATTGAAAATGTTCATAAGTTTGAACATGTTTGCTGAGAGTTTAAAAAATTACAAAGTAGTTGACTAATCATCCACAGGCTCAAATCACTATTATACATGGGGCAGGTGGGGGAATATACCTACAGTGGGTACAGAGAGTATTCAGACCCCTTTTAAATTTTTCAGTTTTTGTTTCATTGCAGCCATTTAGTAAAGTCAAAAAAGTTCATTTTTTCTCATTAATGTACATTCTGTACCCCATCTTGACTGGAAATACAGAAATGTAGACATTTTTGCAAATTTATTAACAAAGAAAACCTGAAATATCACATGGTCATAAGTATTCAGACCCTTTGCTCAGTAGAAGCAGGTGGGCTTTCATATGTCTTTCACTGAGGAGAGGCTTCCTTCAGGCCACTCTGCCATAAAGGTCCGACTGTGGAGGGCTGCAGTGATAGTTGACTTTATGGAACTTTCTCCTATCTCCCTACTGCATCTGTGGAGCTCAGCCACAGTGATTTTGGGGTTCTTCTTTACCTCTCTAACCAAGGCTCTTCAACAGCGATTGCTCAGATTCTGTGGACAGCCAGGTCTAGGAAGACTTCTGGTGGTCCCAAACTTCTTCCAGTTAAGGATTATGGAGGCCACTGTGCTCTTAGGAACCTTGATTACTGCAGAAATTCTTCTGTAACCTTGGCCAGATGTGTGCCTTGCCACAATTCTGTCTCTGAGCTCCTTGGCCAGTTCCGTTGACCTCATGATTCTCATTTGGTCTGACATGCATTGTGAGCTGTGAGGTCTTATATAGACAGGTGTGTGCCTTTTCAAATCAAGTCCTATCAGTTTAATTAAACACAGCTGGACTCCAATGAAGGAGTAGAACCATCTCAAGGAGGATCACAAGGAAATGGACAGCATGTAACTTAAATATGAGTGTCTGAGCAAAATGTCTGAAAACTTATGACCATGTTATATATCAGTTTTTCTTTTTTAATAAATTTGCAAAAATTTCTAAATTTCTATTTTTTTTCAGTCAAGATGGGCTGCAGACTGTACATTAATGAGAAAAAAATTAACTTTTTTGAATTTACCAAATGGCTGCAATGAATAAAAGAGTGAAAATTTAAAGGGTCTGAATACTTTCCATACCCACTGTATGTCATCTCAACCTGTGTTTCTTAACTTTAGTGTATTTAATCAGCCTACAAATTCAATGGTATGTAAACATTTTATCAGGCAATCTACAGTACAGACCAAAAGTTTGGACACACCTTCTCATTCAAAGATCTTTCTGTATTTTCATGACTATGAAAATTGTACATTCACACTGAAGGCATCAAAACTGTGAATTAACATATGTGGAATTATATACTTAACAAAAAAGTGTGAAACAACTGAAATATATGTTTTATATTCTAGGTTCTTCAAAGTAGCCACCTTTTGCTTTGATTACTTTGCACACTCTTGGCATTCTCTTGATGAGCTTCAAGAGGTAGTCATCGGAAATGGTTTTCACTTCACAGGTGTGCCCTGTCAGCTTTAATAAGTGTGATTTCTTGCCTTATAAATGAGGTTGGGACCATCAGTTGTGTTGTGCAGAAGTCTGGTGGATACACAGCAGTCCTACTGAATAGACTGTTAAAATTTGTATTATGGCAAGAAAAATGCAGCAATGTAAACAAAAATGAGTGGCCATCATTACTTTAAGAAATGAAGGTCAGTCAGTCCGAAAAAATTGGGAAAACTTTGAAAGTGTCCCCAAATGCAGTTGCAAAAACCATCAAGTGCTACAAAGAAACTGGCTCTCAAGAGGACCACCCCAGGAAAGGAAGACCAAGAGTCATTTCTGCTTCTGAGGATAAGTTTATCCAAGTCACCAGCCTCAGAAATCGCAGGTTAACAGCAGCTCAGATTAGAGACCAGGTCAATGGCACACAGAGTTCTAACAGCAGACACATCTCTTCAACAACTGTTAAGAGGTGACTCTGTGCAGCAGGCCTTCATGGTAAAATAGCTGCTAGGAAATAACTGCTAAGGACAGGCAACAAGCAGAAGAGACTTGTTTGGGCTAAAGAACACAAGGAAAGACATTAGACCAGTGGAAATCTGTGCTTTTGTCTTAGGAGTCCAAATTTGAGATCTTTGGTTCCACCACCCTGTCTTTTTGCGACGCAGAAAAGGTGAACGGATGGACTCTACATGCCTAGTTCCCACCGTGAAGCATGGAGGAGGAGGTGTGATGGTGTGGGGTTGGTTTGCTGGTGACACTGTTGGGGATTTATTCAAAATTGAAGGCATAATGTAGCAGCATGGCTACCACAGTATCTTGCAGCGGCATGCTATTCCATCTGGTTTGAGTTTAGTTGGACCATCATTTATTTTTCAACAGGACAATGACCCCCAAACACTCCTACAGGCTGTGTAAGGGCTGTTTGACCAAGAAGGAGAGAGTTAGGGTTCGAGTTCTCGCTGCTGCACAAGGGGAGTCTCAAACCAGTCCCACTGTGGTTTCCCATCCATCTCCGTCCGCAGTGGAGCCTGCTCAGCAGAGACGTCGGTCCCAGCGTCTTGCCCATTCCAATACTGTGCAGAGACTTACTGCTGCCTCTCCTGGATCTGCTATTATAGCCAGTACTGGAGCAGACGTCTTTGGGATGAAGTCCTGCGTTTCCCCTTCTGAGCACGCCCAGGGTAAGATCTCTCATTGGAGATCAGGAGTCACATGTTCAGGTACTGCAGCAGCTCCTATTGGTCCACCAGGAAGGCCCTGAAACTACATGTGTTTTGAAATAGTTTCTCATTAGTCCTTGTTTCTGGCAGGTCCTGTAGCTGTTACTATAAAAGGGTGGCATGGTTGGGCCGCCATGCGCTAGTATCAATTGCATTATGTGCTTTGCGCCAGTGTGATCATGCACGCATATGGTTAGGGCTCGGCTGAAATAAGCCCCTAGAATACCGTCACCTCCGGTGAGGAGATTTGAGTGCAAGTTGGTTAGGGCTTGGCTGAAATAAGCCCCTAGAATACCGGCTTCTCCGGTGAGGAGATTGCTTGATTGTGTTGCTGTCTGCATGATCACGGACTGCTATCCGCACAGCAGTTATCTGTGTATCCCTGTGAGTCTAACAGGACACAGTCTTTTTCTCAGCGACTCTGTGACGCAAAAGGGTTCGCTTTATAACGCTGGTTCACGCCCTAGCATTTTACTTTGCGGCTCACTAAAGTTAAGTGAGTTCGTACTTATCGCCATATAGCGCTACGGCGTTTATTTTAGCGACTCTACGGGATAATAGAGTTCGCTACTTTCACCATCTTACTAGCAGCGGGCTTCGCCTGCATGGTGGACCCCGGGCTGCGAACGCACCTCTCAACACTGTCTATTAGGTGCGTTCCGCAGACCCTAACAGAGAGTGATGGGGTGCTACGCCAGATAACCTGGCCTCCACAGTCACCAGACCTGAACCCAATCGAGATGGTTTGGGGTGAGCTGGACCGCAGAGTGAAGGCAAAAGGGTCAACAAGTGCTAAGCATCTCTGGGAACTCCTTCAAGACTGTTGGAAGACCATTTCTTGTAACTACCTCTTGAAGCTCATCAAGAGAATGCCAAGAGTGTGCAAAGCAGTGATCAAAGCAAAAGGTGGCTACTTTGAAGAACCTTGTTAGGGTCTGCGGAACGCACCAAATAAATATAAATAGTGGGTGCGTTCGCAGCCCGGTGTCCACCGTGCAGGCAGAGCCTGCTGCTAGTAAGATGGTGGTATAGGCAAACTCTGTTACTTCACAGAGTCGCAAATATAGATGCTGTGGCACTATATGGCAGTATAAGCTAACTCTGTTATACCACAGAGTCGCTGAGGTAGAGACGCAGAGATAGAGACTGTGTCCTGTTAACACCACAGGGATACACAGATAACTGCTGTGTGGATAGCAGTCCGTGGTCATGCAGTCAGCAATGCAAACAAGCAACTTCTCACCGGAGAAGCCGGTATTCTAGGGGTTATTTCAGCCAAGCCCTAAACACGTGCATACAAATCTCCTCACCGGAGGTGCCGTTATTCTAGGGGCTTATTTCAGCAGGGCCCTAACCACATGTGTGCATGATCACACTGGCGCAAAGCACATAACGCAATTGAAACTAGCGCATGGCCAAGCGGCCATGCACACCTTTTATAGCATCAGCTACAGGACCTTCCAGAAAAGGACCATTGAGAAACTGTTTCAGAACACAAGCAGTCTCAGGACCTTCCTGGCGGACCAATAGGAGCTACTGCATGCTGCAGTACCTGAGCATGTGACCCCTGATCTCCAATGAGAGATCTTACCCTGGGCATGCTCAGAAGGGGAAACGCAAGACTTAGTCCCAAAGACGAATGCTCGCCGCTGACCAGTACTGCTACAATAGCAGAACCTGGAGAGGCAGCAGTAAACCTCTGCACAGTACCAGGCTGTGCATGATGCTGGAACCGACGACTCTGCTGAGGAGGCTCCACTGTGGCCGGAGACGGATGGGGGACCGCAGCGGGAATGGCTCGAGATTCCCCCTGTGCAGAAGCGGGAACTCGACCTCTAACAAACCTAGAATATAAAACATATTTTCAGCTATTTCACACTTTTTTGTTAAGTATATAATTCTACATGTGTTAATTCATAGTTTTGATGCCTTCAGTGTGAATGTACAATTTTCATAGTCATGAAAATACAGAAAAATATTGAATGAGAAGGTGTGTCCAAACTTTTGGTCTGTACTGTATGTGATTATATTATCATTTTGACTAAACTATCAGTATATTATCAAATAGTGTTTTGCATAATACTTTAAATCTTATAAATTATGTGTTGTGGGGATGTTAGCTAAAGAGCAGAGCAAATATGTAAGTGGAAGATAGTTTTAAAGATGCAAAAGAACTCATAAATTTCTTTAAAAAAGCCAACAGCAGCCAATCTTAAAAAAATACCTAAAACTCATACAGCAGATGATATATACTGATCTAGCACAGAAAAATCAGTGTCATCTCCTGTATTTGTTTACCTTAACATATGACCTCTGCAGGTCAATTACTGGCATTATGCCTAACATCGTTGATGGTGGTAATACAGAATGAGGTTGTTGCGATCAACCAGCGGCCTCAACAGTTATGTGCTAGCTGCATGTAACAAATGCAGAATGCTGTCCTGGGGGATTAGTGTATGACACTCAGGCTTCTATAACAATAACAAATATATCCCTGGAAACAGAATTCTTAAATTCATTTTACCGTAGTATTTATCTCAGTATTTAAACTTGAAACAATAGAAATGTTAATCTATTCTGTACTATTACCTTTTCTAAAGTATCCTACTAATAAAAAAAACATGAATCTGTGGGGAAGGTAGGTTTAGATGGTTTGGAAGAGCTAACATGATTGAACTTGCAGGCTTATACTTCAGCTTAGCCCTTGTGTATGTTTATGCATCCATTTCCTCATGGATTGGATTTTATAAAGGACATGTTTGAAATTCTAGCTAAAGCTCATTCATAAAGACTAAACATATAACATTTCTGTTCTTTGAATCTAAATTCCTTGTTTTAAAAAAAGGAAAATATTATTTCTTCTTATGTTGTCCTGTTTAATTTAGGTTTAATAATAATGATCTTGTTTAGCCTCTATACACATTTATATTTCTATTATTTTTAACATCAAGAATAGCAGAGCATACAAATTTGTGAACCCCTAAGGAGGATGATCACATTATATAGTCAAAATGATCTGGCATAGCTGTCATTTTCATCAATATAATAACATCCAGACACTGCTGTGAAGATAACGACAGTTTTAACATGTACATTACTAATGTTTTCTGTATTTTATTAGAAATAGTTTTAAATATCTTTATTTAGCTTATATTCCTGATAAAACAATTTTTTTCTCTGGCTTATTGTGTTTAATAATTAGCTTTTAATTTGCTTTCAGTGGCACAATAATTCATTATGTTCACTTTCATCTTTGTTTTTTATACCTTATCACATACTTTAAATTAATTTTGAACATAGAAATATGAGTTAACTTTTTTTAAGTCCAAGTGGGTGTGGATGTATACTTCTGCTTCTTGTATGATGCTGGCCAATCATAAACAGGCAGCAGCAATCAAAGGAAAGAAGAACACCACCATAGCTTAAAGAAGATTTTTGAGTGTGTGAGATGTACAATGACAGACAGCCATGATCTCCTGGTCTCATCTCCTGCGTGATTAGAAAGCACATGGATAACACCTCTGAGAGGGTGGAGTTAGCTGTGCCACATAAAAACCTATAAGCTGTCCTCTTTTAAAATGGCCATCTCATTTAAACTGCTCCTCCCACTGTCACGGGTGTGTCGCCACGAAGTTCGTCGCGATTGCACAGCCTGACTTCTCGCAGCTGAGTTTTTGGTGCTTGGTGTTTTTCGGCAGTGAGGGAGTTAATTCTCTCTCTCTGTGCTAGACGAGGCCCAGCCTCACCCAGCTGCAGTTAATTCTGCAGTATTGAGACTCCTTCAAATACCTGCTGGTCTGATGGGATGTTGTCGGTGAAAGCATTTCATACAGACCATCAGAGCGGATCGTGATATTGAAGAGTTTGGAGCTAAGTGTACTCGGTGTAGTTTTTTCCCTTTCTCGCGTTATCATTTATCTCCTTACATGTTTGTGCTCCCTCTGATATTGTGGTGTTAGTTTTTGTAGGCAAGGTGGTTTTTGGTTTTCCCCTTTTACAGTCTCGTTCGTCTAGTACTGTGTATTAGTGTTTACTACCCTGTCCCCTACTGTTGTGATCGGGGTCCTTCTCAGGACTAGATTACTGAGGTACTGGACCTCTGTACCATTAACAGTACCTCCAGGTAGAGGGATTAGTCAGGGCCCTAGCTTAGGGTCAGCATAGGACCCTGTTCTCCTGTACGCAGTGACAGCGTGACACCCACACTGTATATCTGTAGATGAGAGCTCAAATAATAATAATAATAATTTTTATTTCTATGTCGACTACATATTCCACAGCAAATTACAATTCACAGGGGGCATGAAAAAAACAAAATAAGACATTACAGAATAACACATAATTCAACACATACCAAGAGGAGTGAGGGCCCTGCACTCAAGTTTACAATCTATGAGAAAATAGGGGTGACATAAAAGGTAAAAAAAAAAGGGCTTGCTGTGCATGGCTCGGACATCTATATAATAAAAAGGGAAATTCAAATATGATTACATACAGAAGTATGTTTCGTGAAACCCGACTTTCTCAAAAGTCAAGTCGAACGAAATCGGCCGACTATCACGAAGAGTCGGAGGTCCGACTGAAACACGAAACCCAATGCAAGTCAATGGGGAAGCAAAGTCGGCAGGGAGTGGAGGACAGTACCTACAGTGCCCATTTCAATGCCAATGACATCAATTCTTATTACTTAAGCTTGGCAACCTTAATTTACTTTATAATATTGGTTACGCATTGAAAACTGGGGGTTATTTGGGATAAAGTTGTGGGGGCTAGGGCTGTCTCCAGGTTTTCAGTGTGCTCCGGGCGAAAGAGTGTCAGTGGGCCACTTTAACACATAATACAATTCATGATGCTACGATACGACAGAGAGATATAGGTATAGTACAATGACAAAAAATTCACTTCTTACATTACATGAGTGATATCTATTGTAAATTCTACAATAGTTCAAAAACCTGACAGTATATTCCTCCATACAGTATTATGGCCACCACATAGAGCGAGATAATGAGAATAATGAGCCCCATATATTGCTCCATAAATAATTTGTCCCATATAATGTTCCATACAGTATATGATAAGCTCCACATAATGCTTCAGTATATGATGGTCCCCATATAATGTGCCATACAGTATAGGATGGTCATCATAGATTATAATGAGCCCCACATATTGCTCCATACAGTATAATGAGTAGCATATAAAGCTCCATACAGTATATAATGGGCCCCATATATTGCTCCATACAGAATGGGCACCATATAATGCTCCATACAGAATAGGCCCATATGTGCTCCATATGATGCTCCATACCCTATATGATGCCCCATAAATAATGAATCCCATATGATGTGCCCCATGGATGATGCTCCAGTGTATAATGGGCCCTGTATATGTTGCACCAGTGTGTGATGGGCATATATAATGTGCCCCTTTTATAAAGCTCCATTGTATGATGGTCCCCATGGATGATGCTCCAGTATATGATGGGCCAATATAATGCTCCATATATAATGGGCCACATATGATGTTCCAGTATATGATAGGCCCCATGGAAGATGTTCCAGTGTATGATGGGCCCCATTTATAATGCTACAGTATATGATGGGCCCCATGGATGATGCTCCAGTGTATGATGGTCCTATATAATGCTTCATATATAATGGGCCCCATTTATAATGCTCCAGTGTATAATGGGCCCCGTGTATAATACTCCAGTGTATGATGGGCCTATATAATGCTTTATATATAATGGGCCCCATATGATGCTCCAGTGTATGATGGGCCTCATGGATGATGCTCCATTGTATGATGGGCCAATATAATGCTCCATATATAATGGGCCCCATATGATGCTCCAGTATATGATGGGCATCATGGATGATGCTCCAGAGTATGATGGGCCCAATTTATATATGTTCCAGTGTATGATGAGTCCCATGGATGATGCTCCAGTGTATGATGGTCCTATAAATGCACCATATATTATGGGCCCCATATGATACTCCAGTTTATGATGGGCCCCATGGATCATGCTCCAGTGTATGATGGGCCAATATAATGCTCTATATATAATGGGCCCCATTTATAATGCTCCAGTGTATGATGGGCCCCATGCATGATGCTTCAGTGTATGATGGGCCTATATAATGCTCCATATATAATGGGCCCAATATGATGCTCCAGTCTATGATAGGCCCCATGGATGATGCTCCAGTGTATAATGGGCAATGTATATGATGCTCCAGTGTGTGATGGGCCTATATAATGCTTCATATATAATGTGCCCCATTTATAATGCTCCATTGTATGATGGTCCCCATGGATGATGCTCCAGTGTGTAATGAGCCAATATAATGGGCCCCATATGATGTTCCAGTATATGATGGGCCCCATGGATGATGTTCCAGTGTTTGATGGGCCCCATTTATAATGCTACAGTATATGATGAACCCCATAGATGATGCTCCAGTGTATGATAGTTCTATATAATGCTTTATATATAATGGGCCTCATATGATGCTTCAGTGTATTATGGGCTACATGGATGATGCTCAAGTTTATGATGGGCCAATATAATGCTCCATATATAATGGGCCCCATATGATGCTCCAGTGTATGATGGGCCCCATGGATGATGCTCCAGAGTATGATGGGCCCCATTTATAATGTTCCAGTGTATGATGAGCCCCATGGATGATGCTCCAGTGTATGATGGGCCAATATAATGCTTCATATATAATGGGCCACATATGATGTTCCAGTATATGATAGGCCCCATGGATGATGTTCCAGTGTATGATGGGCCAATATAATGCTTCATATATAATGGGCCACATATGATGTTCCAGTATATGATAGGCCCCATGGATGATACTCCAGTGTATGATGGTCCTATATAATGCTTCATATATAATGGGCCCCATTTATAATGCTCCAGTGTATAATGGGCCCCGTGTATAATACTCCAGTGTATGATGGGCCTATATAATGCTTTATATATAATGGGCCCCGTATGATGTTCCAGTGTATGATGGGCCCCATGGATGATGCTCCAGTGTATTATGGGCCAATATAATGCTCCATATATATTGGGCCCCGTATGATGCTCCAGTTTATGATGGGCATCATGGATGGTGCTCCAGTGTATAATGGGCCAATATAATGCTCCATATATAATGGGCCCCATATGATGCTCCAGTATATGATGGGCCCCATGGATGATGCTCCAGAGTATGATGGGCCCCATTTATAATGTTCCAGTGTATGATGAGCCCCATGGATGATGCTCCAGTGTATGATGGTCCTATATAGTGCTCCATATATTATGGGCACCATATGATGCTCCAGTTTTATAATGGGCCCCATGGATGGTGTTTCAGTGTATAATGGGCCAATATAATGCTCCATATATAACGGGCCCAATATGATGCTCCAGTATATGATGGGCCCCATGGATGATGCTCCAGAGTATGATGGGCCCCATTTATAATGTTCCAGTGTATGATGAGCCAAATGGATGATGCTCCAGTGCATGATGGTCCTATATAGTGCTCCATATATTATGGGCACCATATGATGCTCCAGTTTATAATGGGCCCCATGGATGGTGTTCCAGTGTATAATGGGCCAATATAATGCTCCATATATAATGGGCCCAATTATGCTCCAGTATATGATGGGCCCCATGGATGATGCTCCAGAGATATGATGGGCCTCCATTTATAATGTTCCAGTGTATGTAGCCCATGGATGATGCTCCAGTGTATGATGGTCCTATATAATGCTCCGTATATTATGGGCACCATTAAATGCTCCAGTTTATAATGTGCCTATATAATGCTCTATATATAATGGGCTCCATTATAATGCTCCAGGTATGATGGGCCTATATAATGCTCCATATATAATGGCCCCATATGATGCTCCAGTATGTATGGGCACCATGGATGATGCTCCAGATATAATGGGCCCCATTTATAATGTTCCAGTGTATGATGGTCCTATATAATGCTCCATATATTATGGGCACCATATGATTGCTCCAGTTTATAATGGGCCCATGATGTGCTCCAGTGTATAATGGGCCAATATAATGCTCCATATATAATGGGCCCTATTTATAATGCCCATGTAATAATGGGCTTCCGTATATAGCTCCAGGGTATGATGGGTCATAATTAATGCTCCATATATAATGGGCCCATATGATGCTCCAGTATATATGGACCCCATGGATATGCTCCAAGTATGATGGGCCCCATTTATAATGTTCCAGTGTATGATGAGCCCCATGGATGATGCTCCAGTGTATGATGGTCCCATATAATGCTCCATATAATTATGGCACCATATGATGCTCCAGTTATAATAATGTGCCTTTTAATAATGCTCTATATATAATGGCCCCATTTATAATGCTCCAGTGTATGATGGGCCCCATGCATGATGCTCCAGTGTATGATGGGCCTATATAATGCTCCCTATATAATGGGCCCCATATGATGCTTCATATATGATAGACCACATGGATGATGCTCCAGTGTATATTGGGCAATGTATATGATGCACCAGTGGTGATGGCCTATTATAATGCTTCATATATAATGTCCCCATTTATAATGCTCCATTGTATGATGGTCCCCATGGATGATGCTCCAGTGTATGATGAGCCAATATAATGGGCCCCATATGATGTTCCAGTATATGATGGGCCCCATGGATGATGTTCCAATGTATGATGGGCCCCATTTATAATGCTACAGTATATGATGAACCCCATGGATGATGCTCCAGTGTATGATAGTCCTATATAATGCTTTATATATAATGGGCCCCATATGATGCTCCAGTGTATGATGGGCCCCATGGATGATGCTCCAGTTTATGATGGGCCAATATTATGCTCCATATTAATGGGCCCCATATGATGCTCCAGTATATGATGGGCCCCATGTGATGATGCTCCAGTGTATGATGGTCCTATATAATGCTCCATATATTATGGGCCCCATATGATGTTCCAGTTTATGATGGGCCCCATGGATGGTGCTCCAGTGTATAATGGGCCAATATAATGCTCCATATATAATGGGCCCTATTTATAATGCTGCAGTGTATAATGGGCTCCGTATATAATGCTCCAGGGTATGATGGGCCTATATAATGCTCCATATATAATGGGCCCCATATGATGCTCCAGTGTGTGATGGTCCTATATAGTGCTCCATATATTATGGGCACCATATGATGCTCCAGTTTATAATGGGCCCATGGATGGTGTTCCAGTGTATAATGGGCCAATATAATGCTCCATATATATCGGGCCCAATATGATGCTCCAGTATATGATGGGCCCATGGATTGATGCTCCAGAGTATGATGGGCCCCATTTATAATGTTCCAGTGTATGATGAGCCAAATGGATGATGCTCCAGTGCATGATGGTCCTATATAGTGCTCCATATATTATGGGCACCATATGATGCTCCAGTTTATAATGGGCCCCATGGATGGTGTTCCAGTGTATAATGGGCCAATATAATGCTCCATATATAATGGCCCAATATGATGCTCCAGTATATGATGGGCCCCATGGATGATGCTCCAGTGTATGATGGCCCCATTTATAATGTTCCAGTGTATGATGAGCCCCATGGATGATGCTCCAGTGTATGATGGTCCTATATAATGCTCCGTATATTATGGGCACCATATGATGCTCCAGTTTATAATGTGCCTATATAATGCTCTATATATAATGGGCTCCATTTATAATGCTCCAGGGTATGATGGGCCTATATAATGCTCCATATATAATGGGCCCATATGATGCTCCAGTATGTGATGGGCACCATGGATGATGCTCCAGAGTATAATGGGCCCCATTTATAATGTTCCAGTGTATGATGGTCCTATGTAATGCTCCATATATTATGGGCACCATATGATGCTCCAGTTTATAATGGGCCCCATGGATGGTGCTCCAGTGTATAATGGGTCAATATAATGCTCCATATATAATGGGCCCTATTTATAATGCTCCAGTGTATAATGGGCTCCGTATATAATGCTCCAGGGTATGATGGGTCTATATAATGCTCCATATATAATGGGCCCCATATGATGCTCCAGTATATGATGGACCCCATGGATGATGCTCCAGAGTATGATGGGCCCCATTTATAATGTTCCAGTGTATGATGAGCCCCATGGATGATGCTCCAGTGTATGATGGTCCCATATAATGCTCCATATATTATGGGCACCATATGGTGCTCCAGTTTATTATAAATGGGCCCCATTTATAATGCTCAGTAGTATGATGGGCCCCATTATAATGCTCCAGTGTATGAAAGGCCCATATGGCATGATGCTCCAGTATGATGCCAATAGATGCTCCATTATATGGGCACCATATGATGCTCCAGTTTATGATGCCACATGGATGGCTCTGTATATTGCAAGTGTATAATGCCAGTTGGATGGCCATATAATGCTTCCATATATATAGTGCCCCATTATAATGCTCCAGTATATGATGGCCCCATGGATGATGCTCCAGTGTATGATGGGCCCATTAAATATGTTCCAGTATATGATGGGCCCCATGGATGATGTCCAGTGTATGATGGGCCCTTTATAATGCTACAGTATATGGACCCCATGGATGATGCTCCAGTGTATGATGTCCTATAATGCTCTATTATATATAATGGGCCCATATGATGCTCCAGTGTATGATGGGCCCCATGATGATGCTCCAGTTTATGATGGGCCAATATTATGCTCCATTATAATGGGCCCCATATGATGCTCCAGTATATGATGGGCCCCATGGATGATGCTTCCAGTGTATGATGGTCCCTATATAATGCTCCATATATTATGGGCCCCATATGATGTTCCAGTTTATGATGGGCCCCATGGATGATGCTCCAGTGTATAATGGGCCAATATAATGCTCCATATATAATGGGCCCTATTTATAATGCTGCAGTGTATAATGGGCTCCGTATATAATGCTCCAGGGTATGATGGGCCTATATAATACTCCATATATAATGGGCCCCATATGATGCTCCAGTGTGTGATGGGCACCATGGATGATGCTCCAGAGTATAATGGGCCCCATTTATAATGTTCCAGTGTATGATAAGCCCCATGGATGATGCTCCAGTGTATGATGGGCCAATATAATGCTCCATATATAATGGGCCCCATTTATAATGCTCCAGTGTATGATGGGCCCCATGCATGATGCTTCAGTGTATGATGGGCCTATATAATGCTCCATATATAATGGGCCCCATATGATGCTCCAGTATATGATGCGCCCCATAGATGATGCTCCAGTGTATGATGAGCCTATACACTGTGTGCAGAATTATTAGGCAAATTGGTATTTAGATCACATCATCCTTTTTATACATGTTGTCCGGCTCCAAGCTTTATAGGCTTGAAAGCCAACTGTCAATTATGTAAATCAGGTGATTTGCATGTCTGTAATGAGGAGGGCTGTGGTCTAATGACATCAACACCCTATATAAGGTGTGCTTAATTATTAGGCAACTTTCTTTCCTTTGGCAAAATGAATCAGAAGAGACATTTGAAGGACTCTGAAAAGTCAAAAATTGTGAGATGTCTTGCAGAGGGATGCAGCAGTCTTGAAATTGCCAAACTTTTGAAGCGTGATCACCGAACAATCAAGCATTTCATGGCAAATAGCCAACAGGGTCGCAAGAATCGTGTTGATAAAAAAAGGCTCAAAATAACTGCCCATGAACTGAGGAAAATCAAGCATGAAGCCGCCAAGATGCCATTTGGCACCAGTTTTGCCATATTTCAGAGCTGCAACATTACTGGAGTATCAAAAAGCACAAGGTGTGCCATACTCAGGGACATGGCCAAGGTAAGGAAGGCAGAAAACAGACCAGCTTTGAATAAGAAACTTAAGATAAAACGTCAAGACCGGGACAAGAAATATGTTAAGACTGATTTTTCTAAGGTTTTATGGACTGATTAAATGAGAGTGACTCTTGATGGGCCAGATGGATGGGCCCGAGGCTGGATAAGTAAAAGGCAGAAAGCTTCACTCCGACTCAGACGCCAGCAAGGTGGAGGTGGGGTACTGGTATGGGCTGGTATCATCAAAGATGTACTTCTGGGACCTTTTCGGGTTGAGGATGGAGTGAATCTCAACTCCCAGACCTACTGCCAGTTTCTGGAAGACACCTTCTTCAAGCAGTGGTACAGGAAGAAGTCAGTATCGTTCAAGAAAAACAAACATGATTTTCATGCAGGAAAATGCTCCATCACATGCATCTAAATACTCCACTGGCCAGTAAAGGTCAAAAAGAAGAAAAAATAATGACATGGCCCCCTTGCTCACCTGATCTGAACCTCAGAGAGAACCTGCGGTCCCTCATAAAATGTGAGATCTACAGGGAGGGAAAACATTACACCTCTCGGAACAGTGTCTGGGAGGCTGTGGTGGCTGCTGCACTCAATGTTGATCGTAAACAGATCAACCAACTGACAGAATCTATGGATGAAAGGCTTTTGAGTGTCATCGTAAAGAAAGGTGGCTATGTTGGTCACTGATTTTTTTTTATTTTTGTTTTTGAATGTCAGAAATGTTTATTTCTAAATTTTGAGTTGTTATATTGGTTTACCTGGTGAAAAGTGAGATGGGTAAATATTTGGTTTTTATTAAGTTGCCTAATAATTCTGCACAGTAATAATTACCTGCACAAACAGATATCCTCCTAAGATAGCCAAATCTAAAAAAAAAACCACTCCAACTTCCAAAAAAATTAAGCTTTGATATTTAGGAGTTTTTTGGGTTGATTTAGAACATAGTTGTTCAATAATAAAAAGAATCCTTTCAAATACAACTTGCCTAGTAATTATGCAAGCAGTGTATAATTCTTCATATATAATGGGCCGCATTTTTAATGCTCCAGTGTATGATGGGCCCCATGGATGATGCTCCAGTGTATGATGGACCTATATAATGCTCCATATATAATGGACCACATATGATGCTCCAGTATATGATAGGCCCCATGGATGATGCTCCAATGTATAATGGGCCCTGTATATGATGCACCAGTGTGTGATGGGCCTATATAATGCTTCATATATAATGTGCACAATTTATAATGCTCCAGTGTATAATGGTGTACATGTATTCCCTTAAAAAAAAAAATTCAATCTTTATTATGATACCTTAAAATACACAAAACCCAGTGAAGGTACAACTAAGCGTTTGTACCAATAAAAAACTGCACTATAAGATGCCCTATAGTAGTCCTTATCTGTAACGTACCTTGCCGTGGAGGTTGGCATCCTAAAAGTTGCGATATGGCGCCCCCACTCAACGTAGGCTCTCCCTAGCTCCTCTATCTGTCCCTCCAATAAAGGTGGGAAAACAATAATAAATAGTAAGAAATGAAGGGAGTCTTGGAACTTAAACAGTATCTGGCAGAAAAACAGATAATATACCCATATCACGCATCAATAACTCCACTTTGATGTATTATACTAGTGCCTAGGAATATTGTCTATTTGTAAGAGAAAAATGACTATCTGTCATATTGCAGATGTAATTAAATCAGAAAAAGCCACCTTAATATACTGATATAGCAGATATGGCAAATAAAGGCATGTAATTCCATAAAGAGCATAAAATTGGAACTTAGCATGAGATGAGTGACCCCGACGCGTTTCCCGTTAATGGAACGGTTCCTCAGGAGGTATGCATGATGTCTGATGCCATAGAGATGATGACATACAGCACACCATAAAGTATGGACTTAAATAGTCACTGCTGATGTGCGCATAAAATAGGCTCCACCCTCTATAATCAGGGCGGATTCATGACCGGGTGAAAATGCCGCTCATACTAATAAAAAATTACCTCATAGATAACGCTGAAAACGGCGTGTTCCCCTTCATCTTTCCCGCTGGACCGGAAGTGCCCACAATGCATTGCGGGATGACAACTTCCGCCCTCCCGTTCAGAGGTCATGTGAGCGCTCCAGATCGTGGAACGCAAACAAATAGGGAAGAAAGTGAATGCCATTTGACTCTGATTTGATGAGCGCTTCAAAGAAGTATATATAAATAAATGGATGCAGATCAAAATGCGACATTATTTATTTTGCACAACAAATTTAGGTGCTTCATATTAATATGCTACTGAATAGAACAGCGATGGTATGTGATAGATCAATCACTATAATTAGCATAAGCGCATATGTCCGCAATATTAATATTCAGAGGTAAGCTAGCAGCATCATAAAATAAGAAATATATAAAAGATAGATAATTAGAAACAAATATAGCTTCTTAGATATCCTAATAGTTGCGCCCGTCAATGGGGTCATGCAGATTATGCACCTCATGGAATGACCAAAACAATCAACCATAGCCACTATAATGTAACAGACAAATAGAACGCAATAGGTTTAATCAAATAAATGGAACATATGATAGGGCCTCATTCAACCCCCTCGGACAAAGGGATTGCAGTCTGAATATCCATTCAGCCTCACGTCTGAGGATAAGTTTATCCAGATCCCCCCCCTAATTTTGGGCTTTATTAACTCAATCATTGTGAAAGTAATTTCAGTTATTCTCCCCCCATGAATCTCATTCATATGGCGAGCCAATGGAGTATCCCTGTTATTTTTAATATCATTACGGTGCTCGCCAACTCTTACCCTCAGCTCTCTTTTGGTTTTACCAATATAGTCCATGGCACAAGTACACGTAGCTTTATATACCAAACCTGAGAATCTACAATTTCCGAAATCTCTAATCTGGTAGATCCTCCCAGTGGCTGCACTAGAGAATGTTTTCTGTGTAGTCATCATGTTACACCTCGAACAATTTCCACATCTAAAGAAAATCAACGGTCTTCTGTCAAGCCAGGTTCCAGACCTGGTTGGCCTCTGATATACACTATGGACCAAACGGTCCCCAATGGACCGTCCCCTCCTGTATGTTATGGTTGGCTTTGGGGGAATCAGTTTTCTAACCTCCGGTCTGCCAGAAGAATATCCCAATGCTTTTTAACAATCTCATAGACTCTTTCAGACTGTGCATCAAATGTGAAAATTAATCTAACCACACTTGCTGTCATGTATAGTGTACAGTTCCTATAGCGTCTTGTGCTTGGGTGCGAGGAAAACACAGGAGACATAGGTTGAAATGAAATGACTTGTATTACTTCATACAAGCATGCTGAAAAGTTCACACAGTTTGCAGGAACAGCGACAGGAGACGCAGCAGGCCAGAGTAACTTCAAGCACTACAGTAAATCTCCAAAGCAGGTTCAGGATCTCTTCTCTGTACCGTACTTCCTCTGCAAACATGGATTCACCAAACAGCAGGTTTCCAGAGTCCAAAAGTGTTCCAAGGTTCCTCAGTAGGGAATAGCTGGAGTACAAGTCCAAGGCTTCCAGGAGTCAGGTCACAGACTGACTGAGGCTTGATTCAGGAGCACTGATTGTTCAGCTGAGGCTGCTTAAGAAGCAAGAGGGAAGAATCAGGGCGGGAACATGAAAACTGGAAACTCCATATTAACTGAGGGCAAGAGCTGCAGAACAACAGAAAGCAAAATGGCCGACGGAAAACTGAGTTTCAAGGAACATGTCAACAGAGACAAAGAGCCTTACATTACTCCCCCCTTAGGGACAACCTCCGGATGACCTCAGACCAGGCTTGTCAGGGTACCTCTGATGAAACTGGCGGAGCAGGCGAGGAGCATTTACATTATTGACTGGTTCCCATGAGTTGTCCTCCACTGGGTAGCCCTGCCATTTAATCAAATATTGCAACTGATTTCTGTACAACCTGGAATCTAGAATCCTTTCCACCATAAATTCTTCCTGACCATCGACCAGCACTGGGTCAGGGCAAGGAGAAGAACGTCCAGGAAACGTATTGGGTGTTGCAGCCTTTAGTAGGGATACATGAAAGACAGGGTGGATTCTCATAGTTCTGGGCAGTTGAAGACGACAAGCAACAGCACTTATAATCTTATTGATCTTATAAGGTCCAATGTACTTATGTCCCAATTTAGACGATGGAATCTTTAATTTAAGATTTCTGGTTGACAGCCAGACCAAATCTCCTACCTTGAAAGCTGGTGCAGGTTTACGAAATTTATCTGCTGCTTTCTTGTACCTTTCCTGAGCCAATTCTAGATTTTCCTTTAGAAGATCCATATTCTTTTGTAAAGAAGTGATTCTTTCAGCCACTGCCGGCAAGGGCGTATCTATGGGAAATCGAGGAAGAATGTTAGGATGATAACCTAGATTGGAGTAAAAAGGAGACTGCTTAGTGGAGGCGCTCTGAGAGTTGTTATAAGAGAACTCAGCCAGTGGAAGTAGATCCACCCAATCATCCTGTAGGTGGCAGATAAAACAGCGGAGATACTGCTCCAGGGTCTGATTGGTTCGTTCTGTCTGTCCATTAGTCTGGGGATGAAAAGCAGAAGAAAGGTTTACTTTAATGTCCAATGCTGCACAGAAATTTTGCCAAAACCTTGAAGTGAATTGCACCCCTCGATCCGAAATGACCTCATCCGGTACTCCATGTAAGCGAAACACATTCTTAATCATCAAGTCTGATGTCTGTTTTGCAGTGGGTAAGCCGACACAAGGGATAAAATGAGCTGCCTTTGTTAGACGGTCAACCACCACTAGAATGGTGTTCTTCCCTTGAGAGGTTGGTAACTCCACAATGAAGTCCATAGAAATGGATCCCCACGGGCGGGACGGGGTGGGAAGAGGTTGCAACAGACCAGTTGGTGAGGAGCGAGGTGTTTTGCATCTTGCACAGACTTCACATGAAGTGACATAGTTTAAGACATCTTTCCTGTAAGTGGGCCACCAAAAGAAACGAGAAAGAAATTCTTGTGTCTTTAGAATTCCCCTATGCCCGGCTATCTTGGAATCGTGGATGAGTTGCAATACTCTCAATCTGACTGTTTCAGGTATATACAGACGTTGTCCCTGAATCCACACACCATTCTTAAAGACAAGACTTACGTCCCTTGGGGGTTGAGCCAACAAAGAATCCGCATGGTATGCTTCCTTGATGTCCTCAAGTAGATCTTGATTATGAATCACTCCCAGGAATCTAGAGTCAGGAAGAATAGTCTTAGGAGGAGTAAGTGGACGTGTCTCTGCTGAATGAATCCTAGAGAGTGCATCAGCCTTTCCATTGCGCGATCCTGGTCTATAAGAAATGACAAAATTAAATTGGTTTAGGAAAAGATTCCAGCGAGCCTGGCGAGGAGTCAGGCACTTAGCCGACCTGATAAATTCAAGGTTACGATGGTCTGTCAGGACGACTATTTGCTGTGCAGCTCCCTGAAGAAGGTGTCTCCATTCCTTGAAGGCGGCAATAATGGCCAACAATTCTCTATTGCCCACATCGTAGTTCCTCTCAGCCGAAGACAACTGCTGGGAAAAGAAGGCACAGGGATGCAAGACATTCTTCTCACCTGTTCTCTGAGAGAGTATAGCTCCAACGGCACAGTCTGAAGCATCCACCTCTATTATGAAGGCAAGCTCGGGGTTGGGATGTACTAAGATAGGTGCGGTGGTAAATTTATCCTTTAAACAGGAAAATGCTTCCTGAGCTTGCGGGGTCCAGGAGAACCTAGACTGTTTCCAGGTAAGTTGGGTGATAGGTGACACTACCTCAGAAAAATTTCTTAATGAAACGTCTATAGAAGTTGGCAAACCCGATGAAACGCTGCACCTCCTTCACATTTCTAGGAATTGGCCAATCCTTGATGGCTTGGGTCTTGCTTCCATCCATACTAATCCCTTGCGTAGATAGTACATACCCCAGAAATTGAATTTCGGTCCTATGAAATTCACATTTTTCAAGTTTGATGTAGAGATGGTTTTGTCTTAGGCGTTCTAAGACCATTCTCACATGTCCATGATGTTCCTCTGGGGAGTTAGAAAAAATTAGAATATCATCCAGATAAATCACCACAAATGTATCTAGGAGATCCCTGAAGATATCATTCACGAAGTGTTGGAAAGTGGCTGGGGCGGTACTCAGACCAAACGGCATAACTAGATATTCAAAGTGTCCATAGCGTGACCTGAAAGCAGTCTTCCATTCATCCCCAGGTCTAATACGGACCAAGTTATAGGCCCCACGGAGATCCAGTTTAGAGAAAATTTTGGCATGCCGCACTCTCTCCAACAACTCAGGGATTAAAGGCAATGGATAACGGTTTCTAATAGTAACCTTATTGAGTTCCCTATAGTCTATGCAGGGTCTCAGAGATCCATCTTTCTTCTTCACAAAGAAGATGGGTGCACCTGCGGGAGATGAAGAGGGGCATATGAAGCCCTTGGCTAAATTTTCGTCTATATAATCCTTCAAAGCTTTTAGCTCGGGCCCCGCTAGGGGGTAGATCTTACCAAAAGGTATCTCGGCTCCGGACAATAAATCAATTGGACAATCATATGGACGGTGAGGAGGAAGCTGATCAGCGTTCTTCTTGTCACATAAATCCACATAGTCCTGGTATACAGCTGGTAGTTCAGGGACTGACATGGTTCCTTTAGGAACAGAGCAAGCTGAAACTCCTTGACTCATCTGTTTCTCCGGAAAGTGTAATTCCTTGGTCTCCCAGTTAATCGTAGGTTTCTGCGCCTGCAGCCATGGTAGCCCTAGAATGATGGGAAAGTGGGGAGAAGAGATAAGCAAAAAAGACATTTTCTCCTGATGATCTTTACCCATAAGGACCCTCAAAGGCTCTGTTTCTTGATCCACTGGTCCAGAAGTCAGTAGAGAGCCATCCGCAGTCTCCATCTGTACTGGAGTAGCCTTCTTCACTGAACGTATCCCCTGTTTCAGAGCAAAGGAGATATCCATAAAATTTCCACTTGCTCTGAGTCGATCATAGCAGAGCTAGACACCCAGACTGAGTCAACCCAGAGTTTAATGGAAAGGAAGCAATGAGAATTGTTTCTTTTACAACTCAGCTGGGACACCGCTGAGGAAACTTGAAAAATTGCAGCGTTTATACCGTCATCGTCCCCAGAACTAACAGAGTTTAAGTCCGAGAAATCAAGATCTCTTGCAGCAGATCTCTCTGGAGCCTGAGGCTCGGACATGACAGAGCTCCTCTCGCAACACTCACAGTGAATGACTGCTGCAGTAGTCTTACGAGAACGGCTGGGGCAGTTTATAATGAAGTGCCCTGACTTACCACAGTAGAAACATAGATTTTCCTTTATACGATGTTCTTTGCGTGCATCACTAACCCGTCTTTGCAAAGAGTCCACCTGCATGGGTTCAGGTTCTGGTTCCCTTGTGATCCTACTCAAAGGTTCCTTAGCTGAGGAGGGAGGTAGTAAAAGGTTAGTGCGATTATTTTCGAACCATCTCTCTTGTCTGCGTTCAGTCAGACGAGCATCAATACGGATAAAATAGTTGATAAAGTCACCTAACGCAGTGGGAGGGTCGGCACGAGCAAGTTCATCCTTAATCAGTGGAGACAACCCTTTCCGAAAAATAGATTTTTTAGCGGAAGTGTCCCAAGTGGTATCAAGAGCCCATCCCCTGAAATCCAGGGCATATTCGGCTACTGAACGCTTACCTTGGCGCAAAGTTAACATGGCTGCTTCAGCTGTTGCACCTCGATTGGGGTCATCAAACACCTGCCCCATGGCTGAAATAAAAGCATCAAGGTGATTCAAACAATCATCCTCAGTCTCAATCAGAGGGTTTGCCCACATCAAAGCCTTATTGGTAAGCAACATGATTACAGTAAGCACTTTGGATCGTTCAGTGGGAAATTGTGAAGCATGTGCAGAGAAAAATAAATTGCATTGATTAATAAATCCCCTGAATTTCTCACGTTCACCGCCAAAACGAAAAGGAGGTAATTTGGGGATCCCAGAACTTGGGGTTATGGCAGGAGCCTGGGCTCGTTCCTCTAGAGCCTCAATCCTGGCTCGCAATTCCTGGGTAGTCTGTCCAAACACTTGCAAATTATGATTAGTGAGGTCCTGTAGGCTTGCAAAATGGGTTTTTAAAGTCTGTACATCTGAAAGGATTGTATCAGTCACTCCGCAAAGTTCCTTTATGCGGGCCTCCATCTTCCAGATCTTTTAAGGCAGAGGTGCTGGAAGGAGAAGAGGAAAGGAAAAAAAAAAAAAACAATAGTGTTTACCTGTGGTAACTCTCCAGAGTAAAATTTTAAGGAATGCGCTCACCTGGAATGGTTGTGAGAAGTCACAACCACTGTCATCACATAAGGTATTAAACGGACATCTGATATCCACAGTCACAGCAGACACGGCTTTCCCAGACCCAGCAGACACTAAACATTGTCTCCTGAATCTTGTCATGTATAGTGTACAGTTCCTATAGCGTCTTGTGCTTGGGTGCGAGGAAAACACAGGAGACATAGGTTGAAATGAAATGACTTGTATTAATTCATACAAGCATGCTGAAAAGTTCACACAGTTTGCAGGAACAGCGACAGGAGACACAGCAGGCCAGAGTAACTTCAAGCACTACAGTAAATCTCCAAAGCAGGTTCAGGATCTCTTCTCTGTACCGTACTTCCTCTGCAATCATGGATTCACCAAACAGCAGGTTTCCAGAGTCCAAAAGTGTTCCAAGGTTCCTCAGTAGGGAATAGCTGGAGTACAAGTCCAAGGCTTCCAGGAGTCAGGTCACAGACTGACTGAGGCTTGATTCAGGAGCACTGATTGTTCAGCTGAGGCTGCTTAAGAAGCAAGAGGGAAGAATCAGGGCGGGAACATGAAAACTGGAAACTCCATATTAACTGAGGGCAAGAGCTGCAGAAAGACAGAAAGCAAAATGGCCGACGGAAAACTGAGTTTCAAGGAACATGTCAACAGAGACAAAGAACCTTACACTTGCTGAATTGACATCTAGAGGCATTTTAGTAAGCAAGGTCTCCCTATTTAGGGAGCGAGCATAATTCATAGGTCCATTGAGGACATTATCCGGGTACCCCCTATTCCTAAACTGGAATATAGATCCTTTGATTGTCTGTTGTATGTACTTAGATCAGAACAGTTTCTTCTAATGCGTAAAAACTGCCCTTTTGGTACTCCTCTTTTAAGTGGTAACGGATGATGACTCGTCCATCTAAGGAGGCTATTTGTTGCTGTGGGTTTCCTGAACGTACTAGTACATATTTTACCATCCTCCTCTTTTGATGTTGTCAAATCCAAAAAATTAATGCTACGTGCATGACATTCAGATGTGAACCTGAGGCCAATTTTATTCCTGTTGATACATTTTATAAAGCGGGGAATTCCTCCTCTGGGCCAGACCAAAATACCAGAATATCATCGATATATCTGGTCCAGAGGGAAATATACTGACCCCACCATATCTCTTCCTCACCCCCAAAAATATGGGTTTCCTCCCACCAGCCCAGGAAGACATTTGCATAAGTGGGCGCACATGGGCTCCCCATTGCGGTCCCCTGAGCTGGTGGAAGTACTTACTATCAAAGAGGAAGTAATTGTGGGTAAGAGTAAATGAGAGGAGTTCTTCCACGAAGTCATTATGTTCCCAACAATTAACTGATCTTGTCCTGAGGAAATGAGCCACCGCCATGATGCCAATGTCATGTGGGATACTGCTATACAGTGCTTCAACATCTATTGACGCAACAAGTGTATTAGTCTCCACCGTAATCCCCTCCAGAATACCCAAAAGATGAGAGGTATCCCGAACATATGAAGGCAGAGATGTTACTAAAGGTCTTAAGATTCGGTCTATATAGACCCCTGAATTTTGTGTTAGTGAGTCAATGCCTGCCACTATAGGGCGGCCTTTTAAAGGGTCTAAGCCCTTATGCACTTTTGGGAGGGCATAAAAAGTTGGAGTAACTGGATTTACTGGTGCCATATATTTAAATTCGTTCTCAGATATCAAGCCTTTCTCCCGTGCCTGGTTTAAGATTTTTTTCAATTTTTCACTATACACTTGGGTCGGGTCCCCCTGAAGTATCTCATAGGTATTAGTGTCATGTAATAATTGATGACACATACGTAGATATTTAATATGATCCATAAGAACCAGATTACCACCTTTATCAGATGCCTTTATAATAAGATCTCTATTTTTTTCCAGTCGTTCCAGAGCCTGTTTCTCACCATAAGAAAGATTAGATTGACTCCATTGATTTATACATGGGATTTTACAAA
>JARQOD010000001.1:153207689-153291782 GCA_033576555.1 Oophaga sylvatica
GGCCGGGGACTTTTTTTTTTTTTTTTTTTTTTGAGTGTCATCGTAAAGAAAGGTGGCTTGTTGGTCACTGATTTTTTTTATTTTTGTTTTTGTGTCGAATGTTTTTTTCTAATTTTGAGTTGTTATATTGGTTTCCCTGGTGAAAAAGTGAGGGGGTAAATATTTGGTTTTTTATTAATTTGTAAAAATTTTGAAAGTATAATTCCCTGCACAAAAGATACCCTCTAAGAAGAAATTAAAAAAAAAACACTCAATTTCCCAAAAAAATTAAAGCTTTGTATTTGGGGTTTTTTTGGGGTTGTTTTAGAAATGTTGTTCTTAATAAAAAGATCCTTTCAATCAATTGCCTAGAAATTATGCAAGCGTGTATAATTTTATTATAGGGGCCCGTTTTTTAAATGCTCAGGTATGGGGCCCATGGATGATGCTCGTGTTGGGCCTATAAATGCTTATATAATGGACCCTAGTGCTCGTATTGATGGGGGCCCCATGGTGATGCCCCAAATGTATAATGGGCCTGATATGATGCACGTGTTTGATGGGCATATTTTTGCTTCATTATAATGTCCCAAATTTAAAATGCCCCAGTGTATAATGGGTAATTTTTTTCCCAAAAAAAAAAAAATTCAATCTTTTTTTTGATACTTAAAATACAAAAAAACCCAGTGAAAGGTCAAACAAAGCGTTTGTACCAATAAAAATGACTATAAATCCCCTTAGTGTTTTATCTGAAACGTCCCTTCCCGTGGGGGTTGGGATCCTAAAAGTTGCGATATGGCCCCCACTCAAGTAGGCTCTCCCTAGCTCCTTATTTGTCCCTCAATAAAGGTGGGAAAAAAAAAATAAAAAAATAAGAATGAAGGGGTCTTGGAACTTTTAAACAGTATTGCAGGAAAAACAGATAATTACCATTCACGCACAAAATCCACTTTGATGTTTTCTGTGCCCAGGGAAAATTTTTTTTGTAAAAGAAAAATGACTATCTGTCATATTGCAGATGTAAAATTTAAATCAGAAAAAAACCATTATATATGATATAGAGATAGGAAATAAAGGCATGTATTCTTTAAAGGCATAAAATTGGAATTAGCTGGATGAGTGAGAGCGTTTCCCGTTTTTGGAAAAGGTTCCCAGGGGTATGCATGATGTCTGAGCCATAGAGAGATGACATACAGCCACCATAAGTTGGACTTAAATAGCCCTGCTGTTTTGCGTTTAAAAAGGTCCCCCCCTCTATACAGGGCGGTTCATGAGGGTGAAAATTGCGTATATTAATAAAAAATTTTACCTATAAAAACCGAAAACGGCGTGTTTCCCTTATCTTTCCGTGGAGGAAGTGCCCAAATGCATTGGGGGTGACAATTTCCCGCCTCCCTTTCGAGGTCATGTGAGCGCTCCAGATCGTGGAAGAAAAAAATGGGAAGAAAAGTAAATGCCATTTGACTTGATTTGGAGCGCTTCAAAAAAGTATTTTAAAAAAATGGATGAGAAAAAAAATGCGTTTTTTTTTGCAAAAAATTTGGTGCTTATTTATTTTGTATAGTGTAATTTCCCCATGGTTTGTGTTGGGTGGGGAAAAAAAAGGGACAGGGTTTTGAAATAAAAAGATTGTTTTAAATTTTACAAGCTGCTGAAAAGTTACCCCCCCCCAAATTTTTAGGAACAGCGGGGGGGAAGCAGAGGCCAGAGTAACTTCAAGCATCAGTAAATCCCCAAAGGGTTTCCCCCCTTTTTCTCTGTCCGTTTTCCCTTGAAAAAGGGGTTTTCCCCAAACAGGGGTTTTCCCAGGTCCAAAATTTTTCCCCGGGTTTCCCTGGGGGGGGAATAGGGGGAGTAAAATAGGCTTAAGGAGTGGGACAGCTGACTGAGGTTGATTGGGAAATGTTTGTTCGTGGGGGCTTAAAAAAAAAAGGGGGGGAAGAATCAGGGCGGGAAAATAAAAAAGGGAAAAAATCCTTTTTAAACTGGGGGGCAAAGGTTTGAGAACAACAAAAAAAAAAAGGGGGCCCCAAAGGGAAAAGGGTTTAAGGGGAAAGTAAACAGAGAAAAAGGGCCCTTTTACCCCCCCCTTGGGGGGAAAACCCCCGGATGCCTCGGGGCCCAGGCTTTTTGGGGCCCCCTTTTGATAAAATGGCGGGGCAGGCGAGGGATTTAATTTTGGGACGGGTTTCCCCGGGGGTTTTGTCCTCCACGGGGAAACCCCTGCCTTTTAAAAAAATATTGAATGTTTTGTAAAACCCCGGAATTAGCCCCCTTTTCCCCCTTTTTAAATTTTTTCCCTGACCATCGCCAGCACGGGGTGGGAAAAAGGGGAAAAAAACCCGTCCAAAAAATTTTTGGGGGTTGCAGCCTTTAGTGGGGTTCATGAAAAAAAGGGTGGATTTCATATTTTCTGGGCATTTGAAGGGAAAAAAAAACAGCACTTTTAATTTTTTGATCTTTTAAGGCCCAAAGTTTTTTAGGGTCCCAATTTGCGATGGAATTTTAAATTTTTAAAGTTTTGGTTGAAAAAGCCCCCCCAAATCTCCCCCTTGAAAGCTGGTGCTTTTTACGTTTTATTGTGCTTTTTTGTCCCTTTCCCCGGGCCCCAATTCTTTTTTTTCCCTTTGAATTTAAATATTCTTTTGAAAAGGGTGTTTTTTTCCCCCAATGGGAAAGGGCTATTATGGGAAAGAGGAAGAATGTTAGGATGAAAACCTAGTTTGGAAAAAAAAGGAGCTGCTTAGTGGGGCGCTTGGAGTTTTTAAAAGGAACTCGAGGGGAAAGTAGATCCCCCAAAACCCCCCCTGTAGGGGGAGATAAACCCGGGGTTTTTGCCCCGGGGGTTTTGATTGGTTCTTTTCTGTTGCCATTAGTTGGGGAGGGAAAAGGGGGAAAAAAGGTTTTTTTTAACCCCCAAATGCGGCACGAAATTTTCCCAAAAACCTTAAAATAAATTTTTCACCCTCGATCCAAAAAGATCCCGGGTTTTCTCCCTTTTAAGGAAAAAATTTTAATCATGTTGATGCTTTTTTGCAGTGGGAAAAAAGCCGAAAAAAGGGAAAAAATGAGCTGCCTTTTTTTTGACGGTCAAAAACCCCTAAAAATGGTGTTTTTTTTTTAGGGTTGGTTCCCAAGAAGATGGGGAAAGGGGTTCCCCGGGGGGGCGGGGGGGGGGAGGGTTGCCGCCATTTTGGGAGGGGAGGTTTTTTGCCTTGAAAGCTTCACTGAAGTGCTGTTTAAGACATTTTTCCCGAAAAGGGGGCCCACCAAAAAAAAAGGGGGGAAAGAAATTTTGTTTTCTTTAAATTTCCCCAAGCCCCTTTTTTTGGGAAGTGGGGGTTTGCAAAACTTCAATTGATTTTTCCCAGGTATATAAGATTTGCCCCTGAATCCAACCCATTTTTAAAGAAAAAAACTTGCCCTTTGGGGGGGGTTTACCCCAAAAAAAAAACCCCCAGGGTTTTTGTTCCTTGATGTCCTCAAGTGATCTTGATTATGAATCACTCCCAGGAATCTAGAGTCAGGAAGAATAGTCTTAGGAGGAGTAAGTGGACGTGTCTCTGCTGAATGAATCCTAGAGAGTGCATCAGCCTTTCCATTGCGCGATCCTGGTCTATAAGAAATGACAAAATTAAATTGGTTTAGGAAAAGATTCCAGCGAGCCTGGCGAGGAGTCAGGCACTTAGCCGACCTGATAAATTCAAGGTTACGATGGTCTGTCAGGACGACTATTTGCTGTGCAGCTCCCTGAAGAAGGTGTCTCCATTCCTTGAAGGCGGCAATAATGGCCAACAATTCTCTATTGCCCACATCGTAGTTCCTCTCAGCCGAAGACAACTGCTGGGAAAAGAAGGCACAGGGATGCAAGACATTCTTCTCACCTGTTCTCTGAGAGAGTATAGCTCCAACGGCACAGTCTGAAGCATCCACCTCTATTATGAAGGCAAGCTCGGGGTTGGGATGTACTAAGATAGGTGCGGTGGTAAATTTATCCTTTAAACAGGAAAATGCTTCCTGAGCTTGCGGGGTCCAGGAGAACCTAGACTGTTTCCAGGTAAGTTGGGTGATAGGTGACACTACCTCAGAAAAATTCTTAATGAAACGTCTATAGAAGTTGGCAAACCCGATGAAACGCTGCACCTCCTTCACATTTCTAGGAATTGGCCAATCCTTGATGGCTTGGGTCTTGCTTCCATCCATACTAATCCCTTGCGTAGATAGTACATACCCCAGAAATTGAATTTCGGTCCTATGAAATTCACATTTTTCAAGTTTGATGTAGAGATGGTTTTGTCTTAGGCGTTCTAAGACCATTCTCACATGTCCATGATGTTCCTCTGGGGAGTTAGAAAAAATTAGAATATCATCCAGATAAATCACCACAAATGTATCTAGGAGATCCCTGAAGATATCATTCACGAAGTGTTGGAAAGTGGCTGGGGCGGTACTCAGACCAAACGGCATAACTAGATATTCAAAGTGTCCATAGCGTGACCTGAAAGCAGTCTTCCATTCATCCCCAGGTCTAATACGGACCAAGTTATAGGCCCCACGGAGATCCAGTTTAGAGAAAATTTTGGCATGCCGCACTCTCTCCAACAACTCAGGGATTAAAGGCAATGGATAACGGTTTCTAATAGTAACCTTATTGAGTTCCCTATAGTCTATGCAGGGTCTCAGAGATCCATCTTTCTTCTTCACAAAGAAGATGGGTGCACCTGCGGGAGATGAAGAGGGGCATATGAAGCCCTTGGCTAAATTTTCGTCTATATAATCCTTCAAAGCTTTTAGCTCGGGCCCCGCTAGGGGGTAGATCTTACCAAAGGTATCTCGGCTCCGGACAATAAATCAATTGGACAATCATATGGACGGTGAGGAGGAAGCTGATCAGCGTTCTTCTTGTCACATAAATCCACATAGTCCTGGTATACAGCTGGTAGTTCAGGGACTGACATGGTTCCTTTAGGAACAGAGCAAGCTGAAACTCCTTGACTCATCTGTTTCTCCGGAAAGTGTAATTCCTTGGTCTCCCAGTTAATCGTAGGTTTCTGCGCCTGCAGCCATGGTAGCCCTAGAATGATGGGAAAGTGGGGAGAAGAGATAAGCAAAAAAGACATTTTCTCCTGATGATCTTTACCCATAAGGACCCTCAAAGGCTCTGTTTCTTGATCCACTGGTCCAGAAGTCAGTAGAGAGCCATCCGCAGTCTCCATCTGTACTGGAGTAGCCTTCTTCACTGAACGTATCCCCTGTTTCAGAGCAAAGGAGATATCCATAAAATTTCCACTTGCTCCTGAGTCGATCATAGCAGAGCTAGACACCCAGACTGAGTCAACCCAGAGTTTAATGGAAAGGAAGCAATGAGAATTGTTTCTTTTACAACTCAGCTGGGACACCGCTGAGGAAACTTGAAAAATTGCAGCGTTTATACCGTCATCGTCCCCAGAACTAACAGAGTTTAAGTCCGAGAAATCAAGATCTCTTGCAGCAGATCTCTCTGGAGCCTGAGGCTCGGACATGACAGAGCTCCTCTCGCAACACTCACAGTGAATGACTGCTGCAGTAGTCTTACGAGAACGGCTGGGGCAGTTTATAATGAAGTGCCCTGACTTACCACAGTAGAAACATAGATTTTCCTTTATACGATGTTCTTTGCGTGCATCACTAACCCGTCTTTGCAAAGAGTCCACCTGCATGGGTTCAGGTTCTGGTTCCCTTGTGATCCTACTCAAAGGTTCCTTAGCTGAGGAGGGAGGTAGTAAAAGGTTAGTGCGATTATTTTCGAACCATCTCTCTTGTCTGCGTTCAGTCAGACGAGCATCAATACGGATAAAATAGTTGATAAAGTCACCTAACGCAGTGGGAGGGTCGGCACGAGCAAGTTCATCCTTAATCAGTGGAGACAACCCTTTCCGAAAATAGATTTTTTAGCGGAAGTGTCCCAAGTGGTATCAAGAGCCCATCCCCTGAAATCCAGGGCATATTCGGCTACTGAACGCTTACCTTGGCGCAAAGTTAACATGGCTGCTTCAGCTGTTGCACCTCGATTGGGGTCATCAAACACCTGCCCCATGGCTGAAATAAAAGCATCAAGGTGATTCAAACAATCATCCTCAGTCTCAATCAGAGGGTTTGCCCACATCAAAGCCTTATTGGTAAGCAACATGATTACAGTAAGCACTTTGGATCGTTCAGTGGGAAATTGTGAAGCATGTGCAGAGAAAAATAAATTGCATTGATTAATAAATCCCCTGAATTTCTCACGTTCACCGCCAAAACGAAAAGGAGGTAATTTGGGGATCCCAGAACTTGGGGTTATGGCAGGAGCCTGGGCTCGTTCCTCTAGAGCCTCAATCCTGGCTCGCAATTCCTGGGTAGTCTGTCCAAACACTTGCAAATTATGATTAGTGAGGTCCTGTAGGCTTGCAAAATGGGTTTTTAAAGTCTGTACATCTGAAAGGATTGTATCAGTCACTCCGCAAAGTTCCTTTATGCGGGCCTCCATCTTCCAGATCTTTTAAGGCAGAGGTGCTGGAAGGAGAAGAGGAAAGGAAAAAAAAAAAAAAACAATAGTGTTTACCTGTGGTAACTCTCCAGAGTAAAATTTTAAGGGAATGCGCTCACCTGGAATGGTTGTGAGAAGTCACAACCACTGTCATCACATAAGGTATTAAACGGACATCTGATATCCACAGTCACAGCAGACACGGCTTTCCCAGACCCAGCAGACACTAAACATTGTCTCCTGAATCTTGTCATGTATAGTGTACAGTTCCTATAGCGTCTTGTGCTTGGGTGCGAGGAAAACACAGGAGACATAGGTTGAAATGAAATGACTTGTATTAATTCATACAAGCATGCTGAAAAGTTCACACAGTTTGCAGGAACAGCGACAGGAGACACAGCAGGCCAGAGTAACTTCAAGCACTACAGTAAATCTCCAAAGCAGGTTCAGGATCTCTTCTCTGTACCGTACTTCCTCTGCAATCATGGATTCACCAAACAGCAGGTTTCCAGAGTCCAAAAGTGTTCCAAGGTTCCTCAGTAGGGAATAGCTGGAGTACAAGTCCAAGGCTTCCAGGAGTCAGGTCACAGACTGACTGAGGCTTGATTCAGGAGCACTGATTGTTCAGCTGAGGCTGCTTAAGAAGCAAGAGGGAAGAATCAGGGCGGGAACATGAAAACTGGAAACTCCATATTAACTGAGGGCAAGAGCTGCAGAAAGACAGAAAGCAAAATGGCCGACGGAAAACTGAGTTTCAAGGAACATGTCAACAGAGACAAAGAACCTTACACTTGCTGAATTGACATCTAGAGGCATTTTAGTAAGCAAGGTCTCCCTATTTAGGGAGCGAGCATAATTCATAGGTCCATTGAGGACATTATCCGGGTACCCCTATTCCTAAACCTGGAATATAGATCCTTTGATTGTCTGTTGTATGTACTTAGATCAGAACAGTTTCTTCTAATGCGTAAAAACTGCCCTTTTGGTACTCCTCTTTTAAGTGGTAACGGATGATGACTCGTCCATCTAAGGAGGCTATTTGTTGCTGTGGGTTTCCTGAACGTACTAGTACATATTTTACCATCCTCCTCTTTTGATGTTGTCAAATCCAAAAAATTAATGCTACGTGCATGACATTCAGATGTGAACCTGAGGCCAATTTTATTCCTGTTGATACATTTTATAAGCGGGGGAATTCCTCCTCTGGGCCAGACCAAAATACCAGAATATCATCGATATATCTGGTCCAGAGGGAAATATACTGACCCCACCATATCTCTTCCTCACCCCCAAAAATATGGGTTTCCTCCCACCAGCCCAGGAAGACATTTGCATAAGTGGGCGCACATGGGCTCCCCATTGCGGTCCCCCTGAGCTGGTGGAAGTACTTACTATCAAAGAGGAAGTAATTGTGGGTAAGAGTAAATGAGAGGAGTTCTTCCACGAAGTCATTATGTTCCCAACAATTAACTGATCTTGTCCTGAGGAAATGAGCCACCGCCATGATGCCAATGTCATGTGGGATACTGCTATACAGTGCTTCAACATCTATTGACGCAACAAGTGTATTAGTCTCCACCGTAATCCCCTCCAGAATACCCAAAAGATGAGAGGTATCCCGAACATATGAAGGCAGAGATGTTACTAAAGGTCTTAAGATTCGGTCTATATAGACCCCTGAATTTTGTGTTAGTGAGTCAATGCCTGCCACTATAGGGCGGCCTTTTAAAGGGTCTAAGCCCTTATGCACTTTTGGGAGGGCATAAAAAGTTGGAGTAACTGGATTTACTGGTGCCATATATTTAAATTCGTTCTCAGATATCAAGCCTTTCTCCCGTGCCTGGTTTAAGATTTTTTTCAATTTTTCACTATACACTTGGGTCGGGTCCCCTGAAGTATCTCATAGGTATTAGTGTCATGTAATAATTGATGACACATACGTAGATATTTAATATGATCCATAAGAACCAGATTACCACCTTTATCAGATGCCTTTATAATAAGATCTCTATTTTTTTCCAGTCGTTCCAGAGCCTGTTTCTCACCATAAGAAAGATTAGATTGACTCCATTGATTTATACATGGGATTTTACAAAGGTCTGTCTCAACCATTTTCATAAAGATATCCACACTTGTGGTCTCAGTGATCGGTGGCATTCTAGTACTTTTCTTTTTAAGATCTGTAAAGGGGCCCCTCCCTTCTTGTTGATTATCCTCAGTTAGGAGACTTGTTAACACCTGGAAGCTCTCAAGGTCTTCCTCTGATAGACAAATTTTTTACACTGCTCAACATCATGTCTAAAAAATTTAAAACTGACCCTGACTTTGTGAAACGTGAAAATATATTGCAAACTTCTGTTGAGAAATTCCAAACAAATTTAAAAGACCGTAAGCATTCTCAGTTTTTGAGAGATCTGAACGACTTCAAAGAAAATAAGGCATATGAGTATCAGGGTGGGGTGTTGACAGAAGCTTCATCATCTGATATTGATACGTCAGACACTGAACGTACAGACGTTTTCACTAGTTTTCAAGCCAGGGGTAAAACACCACGGGGGAGATGGCGGGCATCCAGAAGCCATCACAACAGACAGAGGGGAGGAACAAGAGGTGCGCAGATGAATTCAGGTTCTTACCCTGGTCCTTCTACATCTGGGTCATTGCAACCATTTTTTTGGACCGAGGCCCCCGATGGGATACGATTTGAGGAGGAGACCTCAATAGACCAGGGTCAGATTATTAATCTCTCTTCGTATGTACCCTCGGGTGATGATTATGCTGTATTAAGAAAAGGCCTAAACTTTGTACCCACAAATCCTTTCAATTGTTTCAGTTGGGTTAAGGACCTGAACTTATTTGGACGTAACCTCAAATGGAAACTATTTTTTCATAGACACAAGTGTGGATATCTTTATGGTTGATACCTTTTAATGGCTAACTGAAAAGATGGTAACAAATTGCAAGCTTTCGAGACTACTCAGGTCTCTTCATCAGGCTGAACTAATACAAAATCTGAAGAATCACATATTTATACACAAAAACACAGAAAAAATGCAATAGGTAAGACAAGTGACGTGAAGCAGAATAGTCATTATGGCAGAGGGATGAGCATAAATATTGGAACAATTCATAGATAAGGAGAGAAAGTTTTATTACCCTCTGATTGGGGTCTGGTAATGTTTTGTGATGTTTTCACAGGGTATTTGGAGTAAATTCCTTAATGGTGACCTTTGACACTCTTAATGCTGGAATGAACCTGTCACATGGTTTTATGGCCTATTACATCAATTAAGGAATTTACTCCAAATACCCTGTGAAAACATCACAAAACATTACCAGACCCCAATCAGAGGGTAATAAAACTTTCTCTCCTTATCTATGAATTGTTCCAATATTTATGCTCATCCCTCTGCCATAATGACTATTCTGCTTCACGTCACTTGTCTTACCTATTGCATTTTTTCTGTGTTTTTGTGTATAAATATGTGATTCTTCAGATTTTGTATTAGTTCAGCCTGATGAAGAGACCTGAGTAGTCTCGAAAGCTTGCAATTTGTTACCATCTTTTCAGTTAGCCATTAAAAGGTATCAACCACTGAGGACTCTCAACTCTAAATATTTTTCTATCTACTGGCTAACACGGTACGAAGATATACATCTTTACGATATCTTTATGAAAATGGTTGAGACAGACCTTTGTAAAATCCCACGTATAAATTAATTGAGTCAATCTAATCTTTCTTACGGTGAGAAACAGGCTCTGGAACGACTGGAAGAAAATAGAGATCTTATTATAAAGGCATCTGATAAAGGTGGTAATCTGGTTCTTATGGATCATATTAAATATCTACGTATGTGTCATCAATTATTACATGACACTAATACCTATGAGATACTTCAGGGGGACCCGACCCAAGTGTATAGTGAAAAATTGAAAAAAATCTTAAACCAGGCACGGGAGAAAGGCTTGATATCTGAGAACGAATTTAAATATATGGCACCAGTAAATCCAGTTACTCCAACTTTTTATGCCCTCCCAAAAGTGCATAAGGGCTTAGACCCTTTAAAAGGCCGCCCTATAGTGGCAGGCATTGACTCACTAACACAAAATTCAGGGGTCTATATAGACCGAATCTTAAGACCTTTAGTAACATCTCTGCCTTCATATGTTCGGGATACCTCTCATCTTTTGGGTATTCTGGAGGGGATTACGGTGGAGACTAATACACTTGTTGCGTCAATAGATGTTGAAGCACTGTATAGCAGTATCCCACATGACATTGGCATCATGGCGGTGGCTCATTTCCTCAGGACAAGATCAGTTAATTGTTGGGAACATAATGACTTCGTGGAAGAACTCCTCTCATTTACTCTTACCCACAATTACTTCCTCTTTGATAGTGGGCCAGATATATCGATGATATTCTGGTATTTTGGTCTGGCCCAGAGGAGGAATTCACCCGCTTTATAAAATGTATCAACAGGAATAAAATTGGCCTCAGGTTCACATCTGAATGTCATGCACGTAGCATTAATTTTTTGGATTTGACAATATCAAAAGAGGAGGATGGTAAATATGTACTAGTACGTTCAGGAAACCCACAGCAACAAATAGCCTCCTTAGATGGGCGAGTCATCATCCGGTACCACTTAAAAGAGGAATAACAAAAGGGCAGTTTTTACGCATTAGAAGAAACTGTTCTGATCTAAGTACATACAACAGACAATCAAAGGATCTATATTCCAGGTTTAGGAATAGGGGGTACCCGGATGATGTCCTCAATGGACCTATGAATTATGCTCGCTCCCTAAATAGGGAGACCTTTCTTACTAAAATGCCTCTAGATGTCAATTTAGCAAGTGTGGTTAGATTAATTGGCACATTTGATGCACAGTCTGAAAGAGTCTATGAGATTGTTAAAAAGCATTGGGATATTCTTCTGGCAGACCCGGAGGTTAGAAAACTGATTCCCCCAAAGCCAACCATAACATACAGGAGGGGACGGTCCATTGGGGACCGTTTGGTCCATAGTCTATATCAGAGGCCAACCAGGTCGGGAACCTGGCTTGACAGAAGACCGTTGGGTTTCTTTAGATGTGGAAATTGTTTGAGGTGTAACATGATGACTCCACAGAAAACATTCTCTAGTGCAGCCACTGGGAGGATCTACCAGATTAGAGATTTCGGAAATTGTACATCCTCAGGTTTGGTATATAAAGCTACGTGTACTTGTGCCATGGACTATATTGGTAAAACCAAAAGAGAGCTGAGGGTAAGAGTTGGCGAGCACCGTAATGATATTAAAAATAACAGGGATACTCCATTGGCTCGCCATATGAATGAGATTCATGGGGGGAGAATAACTGAAATTACTTTCACAATGATTGAGTTAATAAAGCCCAAAATTGGGGGGGGGGATCTGGATAAACTTATCCTCAGACGTGAGGCTGAATGGATATTCAGACTGCAATCCCTTTGTCCGAGGGGGTTGAATGAGGCCCTATCATATGTTCCATTTATTTGATTGAACCTATTGCGTTCTATTTGTCTGTTACATTATAGTGGCTATGGTTGATTGTTTTGGTCATTCCATGAGGTGCATAATCTGCATGACCCCATTGACGGGCGCAACTATTAGGATATCTAAGAAGCTATATTTGTTTCTAATTATCTATCTTTTATATATTTCTTATTTTATGATGCTGCTAGCTTACCTCTGAATATTAATATTGCGGACATATGCGCTTATGCTAATTATAGTGATTGATCTATCACATACCATCGCTGTTCTATTCAGTAGCATATTAATATGAAGCACCTAAATTTGTTGTGCAAAATAAATAATGTCGCATTTTGATCTGCATCCATTTATTTATATATACTTCTTTGAAGAGCTCATCAAATCAGAGTCAAATGGCATTCACTTTTTTCCCCATTTGTTTGCGTTCCTCGATCTGGAGCACTCACATGACCTCTGAACGGGAGGGCGGAAGTTGTCATCCCGCAATGCATTGTGGGCACTTCCGGTCCAGCGGGAAAGATGAAGGGGAACACGCCGTTTTCAGCGTTATCTATGAGGTAATTTTTTATTAGTATGAGCGGCATTTTCACCCGGTCATGAATCCGCCCTGATTATAGAGGGTGGAGCCTATTTTATGCGCACATCAGCAGTGACTATTTAAGTCCATACTTTATGGTGTGCTGTATGTCATCATCTCTATGGCATCAGACATCATGCATACCTCCTGAGGAACCGTTCCATTAACGGGGAAACGCGTCGGGCTCACTCATCTCATGCTAAGTTCCAATTTTATGCTCTTTATGGAATTACATGCCTTTATTTGCCATATCTGCTATATCAGTATATTAAGGTGGCTTTTTCTGATTTAATTACATCTGCAATATGACAGATAGTCATTTTTCTCTTACAAATAGACAATATTCCTAGGCACTAGTATAATACATCAAAGTGGAATTATTGATGCGTGATATGGGTATATTATCTGTTTTTCTGCCAGATACTGTTTAAGTTCCAAGACTCCCTTCATTTCTTACTATTTATTATTGTTTTCCCACCTTTATTGGAGGGACAGATAGAGGAGCTAGGGAGAGCCTACGTTGAGTGGGGGCGCCATATCGCAACTTTTAGGGTGCCAACCTCCACGGCAAGGTAGGTTACAGATAAGGACTACTATAGGGTATCTTATAGTAAATACAGGAGAAGAGAGGAGTCATTAGTGACCAAAATAATTCAAATGTATTAAGGTAAATATTTATTACACAAATCAGTAAAAAAGAGGGTATCACAAAATAACATATGTATACAAACAATGAAAACACATACAAAACGTGTGCACATACAGGGAAGTATATCTCAAAAAGCGGTATAACAAAGTAACAGATGGCGAGGACAGAGGTAGCTAGGTAATGGCACTCTATAAATAGTAGCAATATCCCATATGGTGGGCCTGTGCGCCCGCCTACGCCAATCTCTTCCTGGGTTCCTGGGAGAGATCGGTGTTCGGTGATGGGGGCGCGCAGGCCGCCTCCATGTGCTGTACTGGTTTAGATATATTGATGATATTCTGATGTTGTGGGACGGGACGGTGCAGCAGCTCGAGGATTTTATGGTGGAGCTGAACCAGAATTCTCTTAATATTCATTTGACTTATAAATATAGCCGCGAGAAGGTGGACTTCCTGGACATCTCTCTGGAAGTCGACGCTAGTCGTCGGTTCCGGACGGATGTATTCAGGAAGCCCACCTCCGTGAATGCATTGATCCATGCAAAGTCAGCTCATCACCCAGCCACCATTAGGGCCGTCCCGGTCGGACAGTTTCTTCGAATGAGACGAGTATGCTCTACCAATGATGCCTTCGAGGCCCAAGCTAGAGATCTTGGCAACCGCTTTAGAGCACGAGGTTACAGTAATCGTAGCATCAAAAAGGGATATGACCGGGCACGGAGGACCCCACGCAGCTGTCTGCTTGATACCGCTCGTGTGGATAGACAAGTCGATGGGGAGGGACCTGTTAGGTTTATCACAACGTTTAACCATGAATGGTTCGCTATTCGAAATATTTTGATGAGACACTGGAATGTCCTGAAGACTGAGCCTGCCCTGTCTCGCTCTCTGGGCAACTCCCCCTCCATGACCTCTAGACGGTCAAGAAATCTACGTGATACTCTTGTTCGCAGCCACTACGTTGCACCTTCCAAAAATATCTTTGGTTCTCGTGGTCCCACAGTTGGTTTCTTTCCTTGCGGACATTGCCTTGCATGCGCCAATGCCCTACGTGCCCTGGATTTTTCCTCCTCTGGTGGCGATAAAACATTTCATATTCGCCAACGTATATCCTGTGGTAGTTCAAATGTTATCTATTACGCCACGTGCGATTGTCCCAGGATATACGTTGGCCTGACCACCAGAGAATTGAGGATACGTATCAGGGAGCACGTTAGGGACATTGGCGCAGCAAGGACCATTTCCGACGCCTCTGATTTAAAGACTATTCCACGACACTTCAAACACCATCACAACTGTGATGCCACATCTTTTAAGGTTCGTGGAATTGACATTTTGCATCTTGGAATTAGGGGCGGCGATTATAAAAAAATCTTAGCCCAAATGGAGGCTCGCTGGATCGTTCAACTCAATACAATGGTTCCAAATGGCCTTAACGAATCTTTAAACTTTGCCTCTTTTTTGTAGATGCTTTTGTTGATTTTTTGTTGATATGATATAATAACTCTTTTCCCCAAAAAAATTTTCCCTTTGAATTTTCCCCCTCCCTGGTTCCTTTCTGATGCTTTCTCGCTTTTTAATCTGTGTTTTTAAAAATTTTTTTATTTTTCCACAGTTTATATTTGTCTCTTTATTTCGTATATTTTGGGACTCTTTACCTTGACTCCTGCTTGGATATGAAGAACTGAACTTACTGATGGAATATAGAAAAATTGCAAACGTTTTCCTATGGATAATGTTGTTATATTCTTGACGTTTTATTGTAATTACATTTGGTTTGCTATATACGCTTCATCCCCGTCTTGTATAACTGTTGTCAGTTCATTACAATAGTATTTATCACTATGGGAGACTAGTGCGCGCATGCCCCGTTTCACCTGGGTTGTTTCTCTGCGGTGGGGGCGTCTCTCTTGCATACGGGCGGTGCTTGGGCCCTGTGCCTTTGCGCATGTCTGGATGCATGACGCTTTCGCCGCTGAGAGCTCCCGGGTTTCAAACGACGCATGCGCCGCTATACTGTCTCCCATTGGAGGACGCTAACCATGTGATCAGGAAGTACTAGGTATAAAAAGGTCCTATGCACAGTACGCTACTATCCCCTTGAAAAAGTGGCAGATAGCCACGAAACGTGCGTTGGGGCAGTATCGCCTTACAGGGTGTTATCTCCTGCGGTCACCATACCCTCTTGGTAAGCATGTCTCTCCCTCAGATATGGCAGCGGTTTTTCTGATTCTGTACTGCAGCGCCCTCCTACCTGGTATAGCGTGCGCTACCTTAACCCTTGTGGTTAGCACAGCTCTCTACCTATCTGGCGCCCTAAACTATCTATACTATTGTCTTCACACGCTGGCCATGTTTGAGAAACATGCTTGGTGATTTATTGTGGCGTATGATTATTGTGATGGGCATCTCATTCCCACCATATGGGGATATTGCTACTATTTATAGAGTGCCATTACCTAGCTACCTCTGTCCTCGCCATCTGTTACTTTGTTATACCGCTTTTTGAGATATACTTCCCTGTATGTGCACACGTTTTGTATGTGTTTTCATTGTTTGTATACATATGTTATTTTGTGATACCCTCTTTTTTACTGATTTGTGTAATAAATATTTACCTTAATACATTTGAATTATTTTGGTCACTAATGACTCCTCTCTTCTCCTGTATTTACATGTTCATATATGAGTAGTGACTTTTTGGCCTCACCCATGTTCTGTGTGGCCCACATTTCCCTTGCTATACTTATGCGGCTGTTTGTTATTATAGGGTATCTTATAGTGCAGTTTTTTATTGGTACAAACGCTTAGTTGTACCTTCACTGGGTTTGGTGTATTTTAAGGTATCATGATAAAGATTGAATTTTTTTTTTTTTTTAAGGGAATATATGTATACACATATACATGATTTATTCCGGCTGGAATCTTCTTTTTGAATAGTGTTGTCCAGTGTATAATGGGCCCTATCTATGATGCTCAAGAGTATGATGGGCCCCATAAATAATTCTCCAATGTATAATGCTCCCCATATATTGCACCAAGCATTAAAAAAAAAGAACTACCTCTCCTCGCTGGGCACTGCTCTACTCTGGACTCCTCAACGTAGCCATCTTCCAGAGGGCGTACAGACGTAACGTCATCGCGCTCTCTGACCTGAATGTCACTGTCAGGAAACGCGGAAGACGTCACAGCGGTGGAGCAGGAAGATGTAAGTATTGCAAGTGCTGGGGCCCAGAGCAAGCAAGGGGGCCCACTCGTGGCGATGGTACTGGCACAGGGCCCCTCATGGTGCGCCGGTGTGTCTGACAGCGAGTGGGCCCCACCACCGTCAGAGACACCGGAGTACTATGACGGGCCCTGTGCCAGTGCCGTCACCCACGAGTGGGCCCCCCCACCTGCTCAGGGCATCGGCACTTGCCCGAGTGTGCCTGGTGCTGACACTAGCCCTGGGAGGGTACAGCCCAGATAGGGAGGTGGAAAAACTGGCATATGTTGAGGGGTAGGAGGTGTAGGCTGGACGCTCAGCAGCTGCAAATGGAGGAATTGGAGAAGTCAGAGGAAGAAAAGGTCAAAGCAAGCCTTTTTGCTGGCAACCTATGTGTCATCAGGGGAAGGTGGTACAAATCCTTTTAAACCCAGGCATGGTTCATTTTAATGAACGTGAGATCGCCAACATTTTTGGTCAACAGCCGGGTCATTCTTTCTGTCAGGATTGATCCAGCAGCACTGAAGACTCTTTCTAATAGCACACTACCAGCAGGGCAAGCAAGCTCCTGTTAAACATATTGTGCCAATTCAGGCCAGGTGTCCAGTTTACAGGCCCAGTAGTCAAAGGGGAATGAACTGTGAGGGAGAACATCGATAGGGGAGGAGAGGTAATTTTTAACCATAGTTGACAACTGCTGTCTCCTGTCTGTTGCAATCGATTCAGTATTACCAGTCGTGTGAGCATTACTCGAGAAATCAGTCCACAACATGGCCATGAAACAATTGCCAATGTACACACAGCTAGCATGAAGCCTTTTAATCAACTCTGCTGCTGCACAAAAGAAAATCCTCCCATGTCACTGGCAGGCAGCCTAATAACCAGCGCTGCTGCACATAACAAAATCCCCCCCTGTCACTGCACACTAACTGTACATCGCAATTGCTATCAGCACAAGCAAAGAATCACTTTTCTTTCCTGCCTAACTCTCTCCCTACTGAAAAACAGCGGCAGCAACCTCTCCCTACGCTAAGATCGGCAGAAGTAAAATGCCGGTCGGCGGTCAGGGTTTTTATAGCCACTTTGATGCCACACAAAGCAAGCCAATCACTGCAATGCCTTTCTCTAAGATGGTGGTGGCCGCTGCCCTGCCCACAGTGTACGTCCTTGCTCATTGGTTGAGAAAAGGCGCCTGCAAGCATTATGGGAAAACCGACTTTGGCGCTCGGGTCGACGACCGCATTGCCAACCTCACACTATGATCAGGTTTTGCTCGGCGAAACACGACTTTGGCGAAAGTCTGTGATTTTAGAATCTGACCGACCTGTTTCACTCAACTCTATTCATCATCATAGGGACGGTACTGAAACCCAAACTGTTGTTTGTTTGTTCAATAAGGATGGTATGCAGAAATATACGGAGAGGACATAGGATTGAACCCTGAGGAGCTTCAACAGTAAGGGTAAGCGAAAGAGAAGAAGCGCTGTCAAATTATACAGTGAAAGAACAATCAGAGCGGTGGAAGAGGAGAACAACCAAGAGATAGTAGTTCCCCTCAACGGGGTTTGCCAAAAGTTTATTTTAATAAATATATCTTGGAATAATAATAATGTCCAAAACTGGATGCATTTACATAAATTGTTCCTGTGCTGAAATAACCTTGTAAATATCCCCCTGCTATGTACTGTGTATTGGCTGTTTCTGACCTTGCAGGAATAGGTTCTGATCATACCACATCTCCTGGGCAAGGGGGGAGAAAAGAAAACTATACCAACAGTACCATCAAGTTATTATTATTCCAAGATGCATTGATTAAAATTAATTTTTGTTCATGGGAAAACCCCTTTAAGGCTGACAATCATTATCACACCTATGTCTGTTATGCTGCAGTGAGATCAGAGCAGGATGTCATTATATTCCAACAAGAGTAGTCAAGGACAGACTGCTTCTTTGTGAGATGTAAAGACTGCCTGATCTCATTGCACAGTGTTTACAAGTTGCTTGAGCATAACATAAATAAGTATGATTGCTGACATATTCAGTACTCAGGAGAGTTGATTTTTAGTTTGGGTTTGTAATATGAGGCCTGAGTCACACTAGCGATGAACACGGACGAGTGCTATGCGATAAAACATTGCATAGCACTCGGACCAGTATTCATCTATGGGTCAGCTCCCATCAGCATTTTTTCTCTGCTTTTTTCAACATGCGAGTGAAATCACAGCATGCTGTGACTGTCACCGATACTCGGCCCACTCGCACCCATATAAGCCTATGGGTGTTAGGGTTCGAGTTCCCGCTGCTGCACAAGGGGAGTCTCAAACCAGTCCTGCTGCGGTCCCACATTCATCTCCGTCCACAGTGGAGCCTGCTCAGCTTAGATGTTGGTCCCAGCGTCTAGCCCAATCTAACAGTGTGCAGAGGATTACTGCTGTTCCTCCAGGCTCTGCTATTGTGGCCAATACTGGTTAGCGGCGAGCAGACGTCTTTAGGACAAAGTCCTTGTTTTCCCCTTCTGAACATGCCCAGAGTGAGATCTCTCATTGGAGATCAGGGGTCACATGCTCAGGTACTGCAGCAGCTCCTATTGGTCTGCCAGAAAGGTTCTGTGACTACTGTTGTTCTGGAACAAGTTTCATTGGTCCTTGTTTCTGGCAGGTCCTGTAGCTGTTACTATAAAAGGGTAGCATGACTGGGCCGCCATGCGCTAATATCAACCATTTTATGCTTTGCGCCAGTGTGGTTATGCGTGTGTGTGGTTAGGGCCCGGCTGAAATAAGCCCCTAGAATACCGACTTAATCGGTGAGGAGTTTGGTATGCTAGCTGGTCAGGGTCGGTGTCCTAGATGCCCTAGATTACCGGCATAACCGGTGAGTGGTTTGATTGCCGTATTCAGGGCCTGGCGTTCAGACGCCATAGATTGCGGGTGACTCCCGCGAGGACATTAGCGCATGATCACGTTCTATGTTCACTTAGCACTTAACTGTGTACCTGGGTGCCTGACAGGACACAGAACTTTTTCTCAGCGGCCCTGTGACGTAACAGGGTTGACTTTCAACGCTAGACAGCGCCCTAGCGTGTTTATTTTGCGACTCAGTTGTGTTTAGTGAGTTCGCACACATCGCCATATAGCGCTGCGGCACTCCTTCTAGCGGCTCTGTGAAATAACAAAGTTCGCACATATTGCCACAGCGCATTGCGGTGTTAATTTTGGCCACTCTGCGGGATAACAGAGTTCGCATCTTGCGCCATTTTACTAGCAGCAGGTTCCGCCTGCACGGTGTACACTGGGCTGCGAACGCACCTCTCTACCCATATATTTGGTGCGTTCCGCAGACCCTAACATAATATTAGCGCCAGAGTCTGGCTAGTAAAATGGCGGATGACCAGCGTCTACCGCAGTACATCCAGCAGCTGGAGGGTAGGTTGGCGGCTCTTGAGCGCACAACCTCAGCTGTGGATATTACCGCAGTCGCTGTTCAGGCTGCTAGCGTGGCTGCAGCCAGTTTGTCCTCTGCCACCTCTGCCCCTACATTATCCCACCTCCCGCTTCCTGACAATTTTGCTGGTGACAGCAAGCAATGTCGGGGATTCGTGAGTCAGTGCTCTATACAGCTCGAGCTTCTGGCTGCACGTTTCCCCACGGATCGGGCACAAGTGGGTTTTGTACTGTCTCTACTCTCGGGCAGAGCGTTGGAGTGGGCAACGCCACTGTGGGAGCGCGACGATCGTGTGGTGCGGAGTGCTCCTCGTTTCCTGGAGGCCCTTAAAAAGGTTTTTTAGGACCTCAGGTCACCCACGATACGGCGCTACAACTGCTGGCATTGGCACAGGGTTCGTCTTTGGTCAATCAGTTTTCCGTCCAGTTTCGGACACTGGCCTCACAGCTAGACTGGTCGGATAAAGTTCTCATTCCAGTCTACTGGTGAGGACTGGCTGATCATGTTAAAGACGCTTTGGCTACCAGGGAGATTCCCGCCACACTGGAGAAGCTTATCTCCATATCTACCCGCATCGACCTGGGTTTTCATGAGCGGAGTTTGGAGCAGACCCAGTGTAGGCAGAGGATTCGGTTGGCTCCCACCTTTGCCACACCTTTCGAATCCCCCGATCTGGCGTCCGAATCCCAAAAGGCCACAGAGGTTCCTCGTGCAGGACCTAAGTCTCGAGTCGTCCGAGTATCTGTGGTCTGTAACCTTTGTCAGCAGACAGGACACTATGCCAACAAATGTCCACAGCGATCTGGGAAGCGATCGCGTCTAGTGGCCCTGGGAGGAGGTTCACTAGAGACAGCGGCATTTTCCTCCAAGATGACATTTAAAGGGACAGTCACTGTGGACTCTTCCACACTTACAGTCGAGCTTTGTGTGGACTCAGGAGCAGAGGGGAATTTCATGTCATCCACCTTTGCTCGTCGCCACGCAATACATCTGGTAGCGCTCGACAAACCAGTGACTGTCCGGGTAGTGAATGGGTTGACATTACCCTCGCCAATTACACATCAGACTGTCCCTCTTACTTTGTGTGTACCCCCTTCCCATCAGGAAATTATTTCCCTTCTCGTCCTTCCCGGGAGGAATAGACGAAATCCTACTGAGAGTACCCTGGCTCCGTTACCACTCCCTTATATTGAGTGGACCTCCGGTAGGATACTGGGTTGGAGTGAGTCATGTAAGGACAGATGTGTCAGGGAGTACATTCAGGTTACCACTACAGAGATACCAGCAGATATTTCTCCTCTTCCCAAGTGTTATCAGTCATATGCAGACGTGTTCTCTAAAAAGGCTGCGGAGACTCTGCCGCCCCATCGTCCCTACGACTGTCCTATTGACCTCTTGCCTTGGAGCAGAACCTCCTCGGGGAAGGGTCTATCCCCTCTCTCTTCCTGAGACGGAGGCTATGTCTCAATATATCCAGGAGAATCTGGCAAGAGGGTTCATTAGTAAGTTGGTGTCACCAGCAGGAGCGGGGTTCTTCTTCGTGCAGAAGAAGAGTGGAGAATTACGTCCGTGTATAGATTACAGAGGTCTTAACGCCATCACCGTTAAGAATAAGTACCCGTTGCCCCTGATCTCTGAGCTCTTTGATAGGCTCCGGGGAGCAAGGGTATTTACTAAATTAGATCTGCGTGGTGCTTATAACCTGATTCGCATCCGTGAAGGGGACGAATGGAAGACGGCTTTTAATACCAGGGATGGGCATTATGAATACCTGGTGATGCCCTTCGGGCTCTGTAATGCCCCAGCCGTTTTCCAAGACTTTGTCAATGATATCTTCAGGGATATGCTTTCCACCTCTGTAGTAGTCTATCTGGATGATATTCTCATCTTTTCTCCAGATATTGACTCTCACCGGAGCGATGTCTGCAAAGTCTTCGACCTGTTACGGGCAAACTCCTTCTATGCAAAGTTAGAGAAATGCATGTTTGAGCAGGAGTCTTTACCTTTCCTGGGCTATATAATCTCCGCCATGGGATTGGCTATGGATCCTGCCAAACTACAGGCTGTGATGGATTGGCAAGAACCCCATTCTCTTAAAGCGGTGCGGCGCTTTATGGGGTTCATTAATTACTATCGCCAATTCATTCCCCACTTCTCCACTTTGGTAGTTCCCTTGGTAGCCCTCACCAAGAAGGGAGCCAATCCCAAATTGTGGTCAGAGGAGGTCTCCAAGGCCTTTTCTTCAATTAAGTCCCATTTTGCTAGCGCTCCCATCCTATATCGCCCCGAGGTTGATAAGCCTTTTTTATTGGAGGTCGATGCCTCGTCCGTTGGTGCTGGAGCAGTCTTTTTTCAAAAGGATGCTCAAGGTCGGAAACATCCTTGTTTCTTCTTTTCCAAGACCTTCACACCAGCGGAGAGGAATTATTCCATTGGGGATAGGGAGTTGCTAGCCATGAAGTTGGCCTTTTCCGAGTGGAGACATCTCCTGGAGGGGGCTCGCTTTCCCTTTCAAGTTTTCACTGACCACAAAAATTTGGTCTATTTACAGACCGCTCAGCGGCTAAATTCTCGTCAGGCCAGATGGTCCCTGTTCTTCTCCCGGTTTCATTTCACCCTCCATTTCCTCTCCGGTGAGAAGAACATTCGGGACGATGCGCTTTCTCGCTCCGTGATTTACTCTGAGAAGGTGGAGGAGGAGCCTCGGTTGATTGTCCCCACAGAGAGCCTAAGAACAGTGGCCCCGGTTTCGCTTGAGTCTGTGCCTCCGGGCAAGACTTTTGTGCCCACCAATTTGCGACCGGAGGTACTCTCTTGGGCACATTCGTCCAGGGTGGGTGGACATTTTGGGGCAAAAAGGACATCTGAGTTGCTGGCGAGGACATACTGGTGGCCACATATGGTCCATGACGTCAGGGAATACGTTCAGGCGTGCGTCTCCTGCGCCAAGAATAAGTCCCCTCGACAAGGTCAGCTGGGTTACTTTTCCCTTTACCGGTGGCAGACAGGCCTTGGGAGATGGTCGGGATGGATTTTGTGGTGGGCTTACCCAAGTCTCGGGGCTGTACCATCATCTGGGTGATAACCGACCACTTCTCCAAATGGTGCACTTAGTGCCATTACCACGGTTACCGTCTGCACGGGCCTTGGCAGCATTGTTCATTAGGCATATTTTCCGCCTACACGGTATGAGAGACAAAATTGTCAGTGATTGAGGTCCCCAGTTTGCGTCTCGGTTCTGGAGAGAACTCTGTCGTTTACTCAGAATTGATTGAATCTCTCCTCTGCATACCATCCCGAGACGAATGGGTTGGTAGAGAGGGCCAACCAGACCTTGGTCACATATTTGCGACATTTTGTCTCTGCCAGGCAGGATGACTGGGCATCCTTGCTACCATGGGCTGAGTTCGCTCTAAATAATGCTGTGGCTGACTCTGTCAAGGTAAAATATAATTTTCTACTTTTATATTTTATATATATTTTATATGCTATTTTTATATCTTTGTATTCATATGTTTATATGTTTTCTTATACTTCCATATGCTTATGTACTTACTACTATTTAAAACACAAAGTTTTCCTTGAATGAGTAGTATTCAGATTGAAATTTATTCTAAGATGACGTCAGTACCAGCCAGTGTCTGTCTCCGAGAAATGCACTGGTGTCTGTCTCCACCTTGTGTCCAACCACTGTACTACACTAACTATCTAATAACTCGAACTGAGAAACCACGTGATATACAAGGAAACCAGAATCGATTCTTAGGAAACGAAACTTAAGGATGACACGATGAAAGGAGGACTTAGAAGAAGATCTAAGGACCAATTAGAGATGGCCAGATGCTGGGCATGTACATATATGGACATCTATAGCTTACCTCCCTGCTCTCGTCCACCCTTTTACTCCATCCTGACATCCTGGGTAGATAATCTTATGTATGTGACAATAAAGCTCAGAACTTGCTGAGATGGTCGCCTGTTAGCACCATTTTAAAGAGCATGCTCCAAGACTGAACCAGCCTAATTGTCTGACTCTTTCTTATCCTGGTACCTCATGCTCATAATTTAATTTGGAGTGACTGAAGGATGAGTGGTTTGTCGTTACGACCCCGGCAATTGGCGCATCCAACGTGGGGCAGTGGATTGCCGCCCGTCCGGACCCGTCCTGAGGACTTTGCGGTGGTGCCCGCGGTGACTGAGTGAGAGGACTGCAGCCTCCGTTGAACACGGTAAGTTGGGATCATATACTTTATATGCGTCCCACTTGCCTGTGTGTCAGTCATTATTGACTTAAGCTGTATTGTCTTTTTTTGGGTCTGGATGGGTGACTGGTTGAGTGGTGAGACCAAAGGCAATCCCACGCCACGAACAAGCAAGTGAGACCGAGTGACGTCGCATGTCTGCACGTGCTCGGGTCAACACCACTTTCTCCTCCTCCGGTCACTGTACCTTTATGTAGATAGATGCCTCCCGTGACTGTTAGAATAAAGTTGGGACAAATTTTAGATTTTTGAAGTGTTGAGTGGGGTAGAAAACGCACATGATAGTCTAGTTAGTGACAGATTGATTAGGATTCTCTGTCTTATCAATGACAAATTGAGCAGGGGCTCTTTGTCTACCAAGTAAATGACAAATTGAGCAGGTGCTCTTTGTCTAACACGGGAAGCCTCATTAGGAGAAGCCCCAGTGTCAGTGCATGGAGCGGGGACTCTGTACTGTGTAGAGTGTCACGGCGAACTGTGCTGTAAAGTCACCATCCACAGTTAGGAGAGGGACAGATTGAGTAGGGCTCTTTGTCTTGTCAGTATATAGAGCGGGGACTCTGTATTGACGGGTGGTGACCTGCAAGTGACGCCGGTGGTCTGAGTCGCGACAGATCATTGCACTCTGTTAAAATCATGATGCGTATGTTTAGATCTGAGAGACCTCATAAGTTAGAGGGTGGTGCTGTGGGAGTTAGTGAGCTTGTTCAGTCACGGGAGGGCAAGAAGGCTGTTACAAATGTGAGAAGTTTGTATAAGATGATGGATTTGCCTATTACGGGCAGACTTCAGCCTTCAGTGTGGAAGGATTATGTAGCACAGAAGAAGGGAGAGTTATGTGATGAGAGACTTCTATATCAAGCTCAGGCATATCTCAGAGTAGCAAATGATTTAAAAATTGAGGACTGGAGGGAAGTAGATGGTATAGGCGGTTCAGAAGATGCTGAGCCTTTGTTCGGATATGTAAAATGCTCTGCATGTGATCTTGTTGATGTAACTAAAATGGCTGCCGTACCACTCATGCATGTCACGGTTTCAAGCCCCCAGCCACCGCCCTATAATGGCACCGATCTCAGAACAAAGGGAGGTTGGACTTGTAGTGCATGTGGTGAACAGAATCCGCCCTGGGCGGAGACCTGCCGTGTCTGTGGGGCGGGTCACCCCTGGTGTAATACCCAGCCCAATGCCCCTTCCATATCCAACAGTGGGACGCCCCCAGACAACGCCCTTCCCACAACACCCAGCGGCCATATTGGAACACCCAGCAGCCATATTGGGACACCCGGAACCACCCAGTCAGGTCTATATCCCCTCCTGACGCCTTCCGGCACCTACTGCCAACCACCCGGACAACCGGAGAAGGTTTTAGTCCCCAATTGCTGAGGCCCCTGTCCCAGGGCTCGGTCCTTTAGCCCCTGCTTCTGTTCCTAATCCGGAAGCTACTGCACTACCTCTGTTCTCAGTGGGTGCCCCTCCCAGGAGAGGAGAAATTAGGCACCAGGAGCTATCTGAAACCAATGATAAAGTAGTAAAATTTGTGATTGCTTTGTCTAAAGAGTTAACTAACACCCACTCTACAGTGTCAGCTTCTCTCCCAGAATTTACAGGTGACACGGTGCACGACTTCTCGCCTGGTGACCTTGTGTACGTGAAAAAGTTTTTGAGGAGAGACTGCCTCCAGCCCAGATTTAAGAGTCCCTACACTGTGGTCCTGACCACCCCTACTGCCCGAAGCTCGAGGGCAAGAGCACCTGGATTCACACCTCCCACTGCAAGAAGGACAAGATTAGTCAGCAGTCATGAAGTTTCTGATATACATATCCTTTTGAGCTGTATCCTGATCTCCAGTAGTGCCAGCATGCCCACCTTTGGGGTTAACTTCTGGGTTAATACTACAGCCCCTGTGGTCACTTTTAAGTTCGACTTTTGTCAAATATTCAACTGTGATAGAAATGATTTCAAGGGATCAGCGCATCAGACTCGGGGGGGAAAGGGATATTTTATCTCTGTGTCACCCGCCCAGGGAATGAAAACTGTTATGATTGGTCAGATGTGGGATGGAACATAGAAGAAGGAAAATTGGCAGATGAAGCTAGATACGATAGACTGATAGATGGGATATACAAGTGTTATGTTGGTAGGAACGGATCTGTAATGCAGAAATCAATGACGCAGAAGTAAGAAATATGTTTACAGAAATATTGAAAAAAAAAAAAAAAAAAAGGCATGTAAGGATAGACAGGCAGAGAAAGGAAATTATATTAGTTCAGGGAAAGGAAGAAGAGCCAAAAGATTATTTCTGGGCTCTAAGAAAAGAGAAATGGATTTTGTCTCAGAAAACAAGACTAGTGAGAGAATTCTAGTAAGTGCATACATGAATAGAAAAGGAAATAACAAAGAAAAGTTGAAAGTAAAGTAGACCAGATTGGAGATCAGTAAAAGCAGAGGATCTGGCCAGAATAGTACAAGGGGCACAACATGATTTAGTGCAGGCAAAGAGAGGAGCAAGGATATATGTTGTGGGTGCTCGTCCTGCAAACAACAGGGAGGGGAGACGTGTGCCACGAGTGCAGGAGACCAGGACATTTCAGGAGAGATTGCAGAAACTGGTAACAAAGGGTGTTTTAGTTAAAACCTAGCCCCCACCTTCGGCATCTCTGCAGCTCAGGTTCCTTATCAGTAGCCTTGGCAGTAAAAATTCCAACTTCAGCTTCCCCTTCGGCTACCAGATTTAACCCTCTATGTATTGGCTGGTACAATATGTATATATCCACTTTTGTTCCAGATATCTCAGGATGCTGCTTGGTTTACAGTTATTGATTTTGCCAATGTTATTTTTATAATATGTTGATGATTTACTGATTTGTGCCCCCTCCAGGAAACAATGTCGTATTGCAACAATATTATTTATGTTGTTTCTGTACCAAGCTGGTTGTAAAGTGTCAAAGGATGGACTGCAGTTTTGTAAATCTTCAGTTATCTTTTTGGGACATTGCATTACACCGGGGGAACGACATCTGACCAGCGCCCGCAAAGGAGCTGTACAGAATTTTCCTATTCCTGTTAATGTTGCCGCTCTTAGGATATTTCTTAGACTGATTTCCTACTGCAGACAGTGGTGACATGCTGTGTCAATCCTCATGCAGCCTCTCTATGACTGTATCACCATTGTGCTTTTTTAAACTAACTCCTGAAGGAATAGACTGTTTTTATTCCCCAAAAACAGGATTGTGGCAGCTCCAGCGCTAGGAACCCTCAACTATGAACTACCATTCACCCTGTATCTCCACGAACAGCAGGGACACGCGGCAGGAGTATTGACACAGTTACATGGTGAGAATCAAAGGCCTGTAGCCTATTTCAGTGGAAGACTAGATGCATTGGCTAGGGCTTCCCTGTCCTGTGTACGGGCAGTACATGCTGTAGGACTATTGCTCCACAAATCGTCAGACATCGTGCTTGATCATCTACTAACAGCACTTACACCTCATGGTGTATACACCATACTGAATCAGGTGCAACCGGCACATCTTTCAGCTGCACGTCACCTTCGATTGCAATGTGCACTTTTAATGTCTCCAAATGTTTTTTTTTGCAGAGATGTACCACACTTAATCCTGCCACATTGTTGCCTCTCTCGGATCTAGGGGGGAGGCCAGGTACGGTATTGTACAAAGAAGATCCAAGAGAGGAGATTCCTTATGATTGTGTTCAGCTTATGGCACAGGAAACAGCAGGCCTACCCACAGTGTTTGAAACTGAAAGACGTAATGCTGATTTTGAATCTTTTGTAGATGGAACTCGCCACCAAGATGACTCAGGTACCTTCCACACCGGGTATGCCATCGTCTCCCTGAATGCAGTAATCAAAGCAGAACCAATGCTCCCATATCAGTCGGCCCAGGAGGCTGGACTTAAGGCTCTGACCGAGGCCTGTAAGATAGCTGAAGGTAGAATTGTTAACATCTACACAGATTCTAGATACGCATTCGGTATAGCTCATGATTTGGGTCCAATTTGGAAGTCTAGAGGATTCCTGACGGCAGCAGGACATCCCATTAAAAATGCTGACGCAGTCCAGCAGTTAATTGATGCATTACAATTACCAAAAGAAGTAGCTGTCATAAAAGTTAAAGCACATACCAGATGCACTGATCAGGTGAGAAAAGGAAACGCAATGGCCGATGCAGCAGCAAAAACAGCAGCCAGTAGACCACTCCAAGGGGTAACGATGCACCAGGTAAGCGCTCCCAAAAATCCCTTTGTGTCGGAGGATGCCTTATCCCAGGTGCAGGCTCAGGTGCGCCAGGAGGAAGTAGAAAAGTGGGAAAAAGAAGGTGCATGTCTGAATGAAGCAAATGGGGTATGGGGAAGAGGGATGCGTCGATGCCTTCCAAGGGCGTCGTACCCTGCGGTTGCCCAGATGTTACATGGGCCAACCCACCAGTCCAAAACTGCTGTAATGAGCGTGATGCAGAAGCATTGGGTGGCACCAGGCTTTCCCACCTGTATAGAAGGTTTGATCCAGGGATGCACGGTATGTGCTACACATAATCAGAGAAGGGTAGTCAAGACACCACCCAAACACACCCCTCGGCCCTTCTATTCTTTCCAGAGACTGCAGATTGATTATATTCGGCTGCCAAAATCAGGGTCATGGGAGTGTTGGTGTGTTTTGATTTATTCTCAGGTTGGCCGGAGGCTTTCCCGATTGCCAAGGCTACGGCTGCGGCAACCGCAAAGAAGCTGCTTGCGGAGGTGGTGTGCAGGTATGGAGTACCAGAGGTAATCGAAAGTGACAGAGGTACACATTTCACAGGTGAAATAATAAATGAAGTCTTGACAGCTCTGGGAATTCAATAAGCTTTCCACACCCCATATTATCCACAAAGCAGTGGAAAAGTAGAAGGACTAAATGGGACATTGAAGTTAAAAATCTAAAAGGCCATGGCTGAAACAGGGAAATCTTGGCCTGAATGTTTACCATTAGCCCTATACTCAGTAAGGTGCACTCCAAATAGGAGAACTGGACTTTCTCCGTATGAAGTACTATTTGGCAAAGTGCCTAGTTTAGGATGTTTCTTTCCCCAAGCATTGTAAATGAGTAACCATGTATTAAGCTCATATGTAAGGGATTTGCATAAAAGACTCAAGAAAGTACATGATAATGTCTTCAGTTCTCTTCCAGATCCGAACCTGGATCTTGGGAGTCTGCAGCCTGGAGACTGGGTAGTCATTAAAAGACACGTGAGAAAGAGTCTGGATCCGAGAATATAGCTCCACTGATATCCAGGAAGAGAAGGAGTCTGGGTCAGCTGCACACCGGTTATGCTGAGGATCCCAAATTTTATATGGATCCCATAGGTGTTCCTAGGGGGGTCCCTGACAAATACAAGGCCCAAAATCAAATCACAGCAGGGTTTCTCTCTCTTATCCCAATGTACAGATCAATTACAATGTAGATTGGATAAATTATATATACTACACTGAGCAAAGATTTATCAATTTTAGTCAAGATGTTTTCCAGGGTATAGTTGAGGAATTGGGCCCCAACACAAGAATGACTCTCCAAAATAGACTGGCCATTGACATGATCCTAGCTGAAAAAGGTGGGGTCTGTGGGATGATAGGGGAAGAATGTTGTACTTATATTCCCCAGAATTCTGGAGTCAATGGTAAAACTATAGTGGCCCTTACAAAGATTAAAAATCTGGCTCAGGAAGTAAAGGAGTAGATACCTCTTTCTTCTCAGGATGGCTTGGAGGACTTAAAGGATTTCTCCAACGAGCCTGTCTAGTGGTAGCAGGGCTTTTGGTGCTAGGATTGATAATTCTATGTTGTGTGATACCCTTGTATAGGAAAGCTGTGACCAATGCAACCGCCTCCTCAGGTACTTTCCTTCATCAGGAAGTTGGGTCCCTGCTATATGATGACACTGATGAGGGTGATATGGAGAAATATACCCCGCAGGATAAACCTGATAAAACCCCCTATGACAAAATACAGATGGAAATGAGAGATTTAGTTTAGGGATAGTGGGAGAACTCCATGTGCAGGTTTGGTAGGGACTTGGTTGTTTGGGGGCGGTCCATAAGGGGCCAGCTTCTAAAATGACCAAGCGAAGAAATCCACTACCCCTGTCCCCACACATGGACAGTCTCAAAGGCCACATATATTAAGGGAAAACTTAGTGTTTAGGGGGGATTGTCAGGGTAAAATATAATTTTCTACTTTTATATTTTATATATATTTTATATGCTATTTTTATATCTTTGTATTCATATGTTTATATGTTTTCTTATACTTCCATATGCTTATGTACTTACTACTATTTAAAACACAAAGTTTTCCTTGAATGAGTAGTATTCAGATTGAAATTTATTCTAAGATGACGTCAGTACCAGCCAGTGTCTGTCTGCTAGAAATGCACTGGTGTCTGTCTCCACCTTGTGTCCAACCACTGTACTACACTATCTAATAACTCGAACTGAGAAACCACGTGATATACAAGGAAACCAGAATCGATTCTTAGGAAACGAAACTTAAGGATGACACGATGAAAGGAGGACTTAGAAGAAGATCTAAGGACCAATTAGAGATGGCCAGATGCTGGGCATGTACATATATGGACATCTATAGCTTACTTCCCTGCTCTCGTCCACCCTTTTACTCCACCCTGACATCCTGGGTAGATAATCTTATGTATGTGACAATAAAGCTCAGAACTTGCTGAGATGGTCGCCTGTTAGCACCATTTTAAAGAGCATGCTCTAAGACTGAACCAGCCTAATTGTCTGACTCTTTCTTATCCTGGTACCTCATGCTCATAATTTAATTTGGAGTGACTGAAGGATGAGTGGTTTGTCGTTACGACCCCGGCAACTCCACCGGACAGACCCCATTACTCCTGAACTACGGTCAGCATCCGCGGGTACCAGTGCCCATGCCCGTGTCTTCCGCCGATTCCAGGGTGGCAGACTGGGCTGTGGAGGCACGGGACATTTGGGACCGCACCCAGGATGCCATTCAGGCCTCCAAAGAGAGGATGAGGTCTTCGGCCGATGCCCATCGGCGCCCCGCTCCTACATTTGCTCCGGGTGACCTAGTGTGGCTTTCTGCCCGAAACATCAGGCTACGTGTAGAGTCCACCAAGTTGGCACCTCGCTTTTTGGGCCCCTTTAAAGTTCTTGAGCAAGTGAACCCGGTGGTTTACCACCTAGCCCTTCCGCCTCGCCTTGGTATCACCGACACCTTTCACGTGTCCCTCCTGAAACCCGTGGCCATTTCCCGGTTTTCAGAGTCATCTGCCGGGACGTTGGGTTCATCTACCGACGATCATGAGGTGAACGCCATTGTTGGGTGCAAGGTGGTACGAGGCAAAAAATTTTATTTGGTGGATTGGAGGGGTTATGGGCCTGAGGATAGGTCCTGGGAGCCTGCCGAGCATGTTCACGCTCCGCAGCTCATCGCTGCCTTTGAGCACAGCAGGTCCAAAGAAGGGGGGCCCTAAGAGGGGGGTAATGTTAGGGTTTGAGTTCCCACTGCTGCACAAGGGGAGTCTCGAACCAGTCCCACTGCGGTTCCCCATTCATCTCTGTCCGCAGTGGAGCCTGCTCAGCTTAGACGTCAGTCCCAGTGTCTCGCCCAGTCTAACAGTGTGCAGAGGATTACTGCTGTTCCTCCAGGCTCTGCTATTGTGGCCAATACTGGTTAGCGGCGAGCAGACGTCTTTAGGACAAAGTCCTTGTTTTCCCCTTCTGAGCATGCTCAGAGTGAGATCTCTCATTGGAGATCAGGGGTCACATGCTCAGGTACTGCAGCAGCTCCTATTGGTCTGCCAGGAAGGTCCTGTGACTACTGTTGTTCTGGAACAAGTTTCATTGGTCCTTGTTTCTGGCAGGTCCTTTAGCTGTTACTATAAAAGGGTAGCATGGCTGGGCCGCCATGCGCTAATATCAACCATTATATGCTTTGCGCCAGTGTGGTCATGCGTGTGTGTGGTTAGGGCCCTTCTGAAATAAGCCCCTAGAATACCGACTTAATCGGTGAGGAGTTTGGTATGCTAGCTGGTCAGGGTCGGTGTCCTAGATGCCCTAGATTACCGGCATAACCGGTGAGGAGTTTGATTGCCGTATTTAGGGCCTGGCGTACAGACGCCATAGATTGCGGGTGACTCCCGCGAGGACATTAGCGCATGATCACGTTCTATGTTCGCTTAGCACTTAACTGTGTACCTGGGTGCCTGACAGGACACAGAACTTTTTCTCAGCGGCCCTGTGACATAACAGGGTTGGCTTTCAACGCTAGACAGCGCCCTAGCGTGTTTATTTTGCGACTCAGTTGTGTTTAGTGAGTTTGCACACATCGCCATATAGCGCTGCGGCACTCCTTCTAGCGGCTCTGTGAAATAACAGAGTTCGCACATATTGCCACAGCGCATTGCGGTGTTTAATTTGGCGACTCTGCGGGATAACAGAGTTCGCGTCTTGCGCCATTTTACTAGCAGAAAGGTTCCGCCTGCACGGTGTACCCCGGGCTGCGAACGCACCTCTCTACCTCATATATTTGGTGCGTTCCGCAGACCCTAACAATGGGTGCAAGTGAGACAACGCACATCACTTGGATATCATCCGAGTTATGTGCGATATGCATTGACCCTGTCAAAGGAGGAGATATAGAAATTCATTTCACCGCCTCCTCCACAGCTGTGCTTCGATCCGCTCTGTGCGAGAGATTCAGAGCACAGTCGCATGACACTCCGCTCCCGCTCGCAGCAGAGCAGGAGTCGAGGGTCATTAGCATATCTCATCCGATAATCTCTCATCGAATGCCATACGCTAGGCTGACCCCGGCCTGATACAGTTAAACTGAGTTCCACTTTTCCTCCAGTCACACTGACTCATGAAGGAGTTTAGATCAGAACAAGGGATGAGCGAACCTGAACTGGGAAGTTTGGGGATCATACCGGACACCTACAGTTTGGTATCAAACCCAAAGCATGGACTTTTTACTGTTTGTCCAGTTTGGGTTCACCAGTCTAAACAAGCTTGTTGAAAAGCTGCAGCACAGCCAATTAACAAGCTTTTAGACTGTGGGTACTTCTGAAGCCATCACAGCCTTGCCAAGTACTTTCCTTTAAGTCTCTGTATATACTCTGCACCCCTATTTGAGGGCTTGAGGAAGTACAGTCCTTTAAGCCGCTGTGTTATGATTTGCTAGCCGAGGAGGATAGTAGCCAAAATAGCCAAGGCAGCTGGACACCCAGAGAGGTTGGTAGCTAGCGGATTGCAGACCCCTAAACTAACCGCACAACTAGAAGTAGCTGTGGGATGTACCTACAATGACCTTGATGCCTCGTCACAGCCGGAGAGTTAACTAAGCCTAAAGAAAGAAAGGGGAAAGCTAACTGCCTCGGAGAAGCGCCCCAAAGGAATAGGTAGCCCCCACACATATATTGGCGGTGAGACAAGATGAAATACAAACGCAGGCAGAAAATAGAGTAAGCAAACGCTGTGGCCCAAAACTATTTAGATAGGACAGGACAGGAAAGTATACTGTCTGCAATCTGGCAAAACCCTAGGAAAAATTCCAACAAGTCTGATTTCCAAAAATACTGAGTCCACACGATCTCTCCCTGCTAGATCAGAACTCTGGTGACTGAATAAATAAACAGTGGTAAATGAGAAACAGAGACCAGCACAGGCCCCAGCCGGGGAATCTGGCTGACCTCACTCCAGAAGGGCAGATAAACAAAAGGAAAATAAAAGCCAAAGAAAAAATCAGCAAATAACTTATCTGAAAGTTGCAGGACACAGCAGGAAGCAAGCTGACTTCCAAATGGGACCAGGAAGAACAAATCACCGGCGAGGGTCATGGGAAGGTTGCTCACTTATATCTCCCTAGTCAGCAACCCCTAATTTCCAATCATCCCCAGCTGATGGACCCCTGCTAGCTAAATCAGCTTCATTACTATCAGCAGCCACCAGAGGGAGCCCAGACTCAGAATTTAGTTACAAGGCGTTCACAAGACCGCTGTGTATACTCTGCACCCCATTGCCTGTGGGAGTATTGTCCTTTAAGCTGCTGTATGTAATCTGCATCAGCTCCCGCCTGTGGATGTACTGTCCTTTAAGTCGCTGTATGTACTCTGCACCCATATCTGTGGGTGTATTGTTCTTTAAGTCACTGTATGTACTCTGCACCCTCCGTCGGTGGGAGAACTGAACTTTAAGCTGCTGTGTATACACTGCACCCCCCTGCCTGTGGAGTACTGTCCTTTAAGCCACTGTGTGTACTCTGCACCCATATCTGTGAAAAGAAAGTTCAGCAAAAAATAAGGCAGCATATTTAAAAGAGTAGAGTAAATATAAGTATGAAGTTAATCATACAGTGCAGGTAACGGACATATAACGGGACCAATTGCTGAAATGAACATGACAAAAGAAAAAGAAAAAAGTGATCAAAACATTCCAATGTAGTATAAAATATTAAATACTTTATTGAAAATGTACATCAAAGAACAAATGAATCAGGAATAAGTGCATCAAAAAATTGCTAAGACGCAGGATAGATGCGGGCGGTGTCATAGAATCAAATTAATAATCAGCCATTAACAGCCATAGATGCAAATACTAACAACAAGAGACCAATAGCCAATAATGTAAACAGTGTTCAATAGAACTGCGTAAAGAGACATACTGCATAATTATTTAGAATATTGAGCCTAGAAACACAGCCATGGCAACAAGACCCAATGAGATATGTCTTACCCAAATGAGTAGAAACGGTGGCACCGCAGCACCTGCGTCCACCCCAACGCGCGTTTTGGCAATGCCTTCAGCCCTGAAAAAATATTCTTGGCCTGCTGCTTACTTCTACATGAAGAATGAAAAAATGGAAAATGAAATGCAGCCGCTATCAGCTATACAATATCATTGTGTTATGAATAAACATTTGAAGTGCTGCCAGGTTTCCTCTCTTATCACTTCCTCAATAAATTGAATCCCTATATTATTCTCAAAATACTACATTAATCTTCTTCATCACTGCAGATGTATAACACACTTTCAGTAGTATTTGTACAGTATTTCATGGCTATGATTTTTCTACCTATTTCTAATGCTTGGCTGTTTCTATTGCTAAGCTTTGATCTGTGACGTATTTCACTATTCAGATTCTCCCCAAAATGGTTGCTACATTACTTGCCTATTCTTTTATGCAGGCTATGACAATCTCTCCTGATTAGTTGCACTGTACTATGTGATCTCTGCATTATACCTGCTGTGCCCATGTATGACTCCTCTGTTGATGCAATTTTCTGCATTGTAAAAAGTTAGCATTTTTGGTGATTCACATAACTTGAGTCACTAAACTTTGGAATTGTTTTTACAAAGCTTTAAAACAAATTTGACTGTACTATTGCTGTGTGCTGCTCTTTGTAAATAAATTGCAAAACGTTCACAAAAACAGCATATAAACATGAAATTTATTAAATAAACAAACACTATGTGGACTGCTTTAACTGTATTATTCTTCTTTCCCATGCATTGATTCCACAGAACTTGCAGCAGATGGAATATAAGTGGAGTGAATTTTGACATGCTGGTTGGAATTCTGAGTAATTGCTTTTCATATGTAATGAAAAAATTTTGGCATATAATTTGTATTATGTGCTGAATATGATAGATGATTATTAAAATCATCTAAACTTAGCAACCACAGAATTATATCCCATGTTTAAAGAGGTCACTGCTGTGATCTTCCAAAATCATTATTAAAGATTTAGGCTGGCCCTTCTGATAAAGCGTAGAAATTTATAATTTATAAACTTACAATATAATACGAGTGGCTTTATATACTGTACTACTCAAGGTAAATTTTTTGCACATCTTAAATCCGAGTTGAGGGGAACCTTACATGTGATAAAACACTATTAACCTGCAGATATGGGCTTAATCCGCAATTTATAGCATACTGAACCTGCCCGGTGCCCACACAGAGAGCCCCGCTGTCAGGATGAAATGATCTTTATTCATGGCAATGTTCAGGTTTCAGTCCAGGAGGTGGTGCTGACGTGGGTTCAGTCACTTCTCTGTGTATGGAAAATGGTGGCTGTAACCACCCCCCAGCACGGACTGACAGCTCGCTCATCATTAGACCTGGCTGTCACTTAGTGTCAGAGGCACAGTTACAGCTGCCGCTCTTTATACTCAGAGCGGTGACAAAAGCTACTTCGGCCAAGCCCCCATGACTGAAACATAAACGCTGCCTGGAGGAATAAAGTTAATTTTCTAACGGCAGTGGGGCTCAAAGTACTGGCTCCGGGCACTTTCAGAAAGTTATTAACCTGCAGATTAACCCGTCATCTGCAGCGTAATTGTGTTTTTTCTTGTGACAAGTTACCTTTAAAAAACACATTCAGCACAGCTACACTCTGTAACGAATGGAAGCAAGGCGGAGATGGAGAAGTTCACATTTGTCTTTTATTTTTGAAGTGGAACCTCGGGACGACGGTCTGGGGGGCTCCTAAGGGGGCGTGACTAGTGAGCCCCGGGTACCCGTAGTAAAGCCCCTCGAACAGGACCAGAATGAAATACCCGGAGGACACAGGTGCTACCTCCAGTTAGACCCAGACACGTGGCAGCTGTCCCAGCGGGACCAAAAGGGGTAACAGATATAATAGAAGAGGTAGACACAGGTGAGGAAGGTCCTGGTTCCAGGTATATGGTAGCAGGCTGGCTCCAGTAACCTTGTCACAGTCCATGGATTCGGATGTCTGTTGGCAGAACGGGATGATAATTGCACAAGTGATTGCAGAAGTTGTCAGGGATAGCAGGATACAGGATACCGATACTCTGTGGAGACAAATAGTATGAGCAAATGCACAGAGACTGCTAAAGCAACGCAGACAGATCAGAGACAGAACTGGATGTAGCAATGGTAGATACTTGTTGCTTTGGAACTCCCCCTATGGCGGAGTGGACAGATATAGTAATCAGTGTGCTGCCATTGGTTGACATTTTAAAAAAATGCGCACTGTCCCTTTAAGAGTCAAGAGGAAGGCGCGCTTGCGTCCTAAGCATTCTCCCTGGAGGCCAGCTGGCAGCGTGCCAGGACTGGGGGAGGGAGCAGGACTCTGAGAAGCAGAGAGAGCACGAGACTCCAGACAGTGAACACGCTGCTGCATAGGGACAGCTTGAAGAGCAGGAGGTGAGTGACCAGGACGGAGTGCAGAGCCAGTACGGGGACCGGGTGTAACATACGCATGGACAAAATTGATGGTCCCCTTTTAAAATAGGAAAAATCACATACCATACAAGAAAAGCAGGATGAAGGCACAGCTGTATGACCACGGATTAATGAAGCTGCACACACATCAGGGAAAACGGGTGCCACTTCCAAAGAAAAAGAATCTGTGTATCCATAGAGAAGAAAGCGGATAGGCACATACCGTCCCGTGTAACAAAATCCTTTATTGTGGCATCATGTTACCAACAGAAGGCAGATAAAACGATGGAGCAAATACAGATGACGATCGTTTCGGGCTTACATTGCGGTTCAACAGGTCATCAATGTAAGCAAGAAACGATCGTCGTCTGTATTTGCTCCATCGTTTTATCTGCCTGCTATTGGTAACATGATGCCACAATAAAGGATTTTGTTGCACGGGACGGTATGTGCCTATCCGCTTTCTTCTCTATGATTAAAGTAGGAAAAATATGCAAAGGTCACTGAAATAACTTGAAACAGATTAAAGTAATTTTTATTTTTATTTAACTGAATATCAACTAATCAGAAATTGCATTTTGAAACAAACAAATGAAGATGGCCTGATCAAAAAAGATTACACCCCTTGAAAATATTAAAATTAATTTGACCATTGGCACATGTTAAATTAAGGTGTGTCCTGTAATTAGCATCACAGGTGTCTACAAACTGGTAATCAAGTTAGGGGGTGAAAAGTAGTCCTTGTTATGTTTGTTATTTTGGTATATACCAAATATGAATATTGGCCAAAGACAGCTAAGAAGAGCATCATCTCCAGAGATTAGAAAGAAAAATATAAACAAACATGTTAAAGGTAAACACTATAAGACCATCTCCAAACAGCATGATATTCCTATTTCTTCTACAGTTGCACATATTATTGAAAAGTGTAAGGTCTATGGGACTCAAGCTAACCCTCCCTGATGAGGCTGCAAGATGAAAAGGAAGACGACTGGTCTGGGTCATAGTTCCTCCAGCAGGATAATGACCCAAAAACACACAGCTAAAATATCCAAGAATGGCAAAGAGCAAAGCATCGATTATTCTGAAGTGACTTCTCTGAGCCCTGAGGTAAATCCTATTGAATATCTGTGGAAGTAGCTGAAACATTCAATCTGGAGGAGGCAACTTCACACCTGAGACAGAGCAGAGAGTGGACCAAAATTCCTTTGGACAGGTGTAGAAGTCTCATTGAGACTTACAGGAGCCATTTGCAGTGATTGCCTCAAAAGGTTGTGCAACAAACATTAAGTTAAGGGAACCGCCATTTTTGTCAAGGCCATTTTCATTAGTTTCTTTTTGTTTGTTTTTTTCAGCTGAACCACAATTCAAAAGCAACATCTTGTTTTCATGAGTTGGTATTCAGTAAATTTAAACTAAAAATTACTTTTTTCAGCTTAAAGTTATTTCAGTGACAATTGTGGGTTTTCTTACTTAAAAAAAGGGTACCAAAAGTTTTGCTAAAGTGTGTATATCTACTTTGTAGGTAGCAAATATCATGCTTGAATCTCTTGATTTTCACTGAAAAAATCTGTTTATAATGTAGTTTAGCTTGTTAATAAGGAATAATGACGGATTAATGCTTCCTTGGCAAATCCTGGTTCTCTGGTTAGACATTTGGACAATATGGCTCAGTTCCGCATTGGAATTAATATAAAAGTGAACCATTTTATTATAAATTATTATTAAAAACATAATATCATAATCATAATTGATTTCTAGAAGAAATACAACAAAATACAGCTGCAAAAACACTGCTCCACTGTAACCCGATACTATCTCAATGGTGGCAATTAGAGCTGAGCAAAACAGGTCGGTTAGATTCATAAGTCGCCGACTTTCGCTAAAGTCGAGTTTCGCAGAGCGAAACCGACCATAGCACCAATGCAGCCATGCGGTCGTCAACCCGAGCGCCAAAGTCGGTCTTCCCATAATGCTTGCAGGCGCCTTTTTTTCAGCCAATGAGCAAGGACATACACTGTGGGCAACGAGATGACATGGGCAGCGTCCACCACCATCTTAGAGAAGGGCATTGCAGTGATTGGCTTTCTTAAGGGGGCGTCATAGTGTCTATAAAAGCCCTGACCACCGACCGCCATTTTACTTCTGCCTATCTTAACAGTAGGGAAAGGTTGCTGACTCTGTTTATCAATAGGAAGAGAGTTAGGGCTGTAAACAGAAGTTCTTCTGTGCTTGTGCTGATAGCAATTGTGCTGTACAGTTAGTGTGCAGTGACAGGGGAGGATTTTCTTGTGTGCAGCAGCGCTGGTTATTAGGCTGCCTACCAGTGACAGTGGAGGATTTTCTTGTGTGCAGCAGCGCTGGTTACTAGGCTACCTGCTAGCTGTATTGCTGTGTGTACACTGCTGTGCAGACTGCTTTTTACACAGCTGTAAGGTTCTTTGTCTCTGTTGACATGTTCCTTGAAACTCAGTTTTCCGTCGGCCATTTTGCTTTCTGTCTTTCTGCAGCTCTTGCCCTCAGTTAATATGGAGTTTCCAGTTTTCATGTTCCCGCCCTGATTCTTCCCTCTTGCTTCTTAAGCAGCCTCAGCTGAACAATCAGTGTTCCTGAATCAAGCCTCAGTCAGTCTGTGACCTGACTTCTGGAAACCTTGGACTTGTACTCCAGCTATTCCCTACTGAGGAACCTTGGAACACTTTTGGACTCCGGAAACCTGCTGTTTGGTGAATCCATATTTGCAGAGGAAGTACGGTACAGAGAAGAGATCCTGAACCTGCTTTGGAGATTTATTGTAGTGCTTGAAGTTACTCTGGCCTGCTGTGTCTCCTGTCGCTGTTCCTGCAAACTGTGTGAACTTTTCAGCATGCTTGTATGAAGCAATACAAGTCATTTCATATCAACCTGTGTCTCCTGTGTTTTCCTCGCACCCAAGCACAAGACGCTATAGGAACTGTACACTGTACATGACAAGATTCAGGAGCCAATGATTAGTGTCTGCTGGGTCTGGGAAAGCCGTGTCTGCTGTAACTGTGGATATCAGATGTCCGTTTAATACCTTATGTGATGACAGTGGTTGTGACTTCTCACAACCATTCCAGGTGAGCGCATTCCTTAAAATTTTACTCTGGAGTGTTACCACAGGTAAACACTATTGTTTTTTTGTTTTTTTTTTCCTCTTCTCCTTCCAGCACTTCTGCCTTAAAAGATCTGGAAGATGGAGGCCCGCATAAAGGAACTTTGCGGAGTGACTGATACAATCCTTTCAGATGTACAGACTTTAAAAACCCGTTTTGCAAGCCTACAGGACCTCACTAATCATAATTTGCAAGTGTTTGGACAGACTACCCAGGAATTGCGAGCCAGGATTGAGGCTCTAGAGGAACGAGCCCAGGCTCCTGCCATAACCCCGAGTTCTGGGATCCCCAAATTACCTCCTTTTCGTTTTGGCGGCGAACGTGAGAAATTCAGGGGATTTATTAATCAATGCAATTTATTTTTCTCTGCACATGCTTCACAATTTCCCACTGAAAGATCCAAAGTGCTTACTATAATCATGTTGCTTACCAATAAGGCTTTGATGTGGGCAATAGAGAATTGTTGGCCATTATTGCCGCCTTCAAGGAATGGAGACACCTTCTTCAGGGAGCTGCACAGCAAATAGTCGTCCTGACAGACCATCGTAACCTTGAATTTATCAGGTCGGTTAAGTGCCTGACTCCTCGCCAGGCTCGCTGGAATCTTTTCCTAAACCAATTTAATTTTGTCATTTCTTATAGACCAGGATCGCGCAATGGAAAGGCTGATGCACTCTCTAGGATTCATTCAGCAGAGACACGTCCACTTACTCCTCCTAAGACTATTCTTCCTGACTCTAGATTCCTGGGAGTGATTCATAATCAAGACCTACTTAAGGACATCAAGGAAGCATACCATGCGGATTCTTTGTTGGCTCAACCCACAAGGGACGTAAGTCTTGTCTTTAAGAATGGTGTGTGGATTCAGGGACAACGTCTGTATATACCTGAAACAGTCAGATTTAGAGTATTGCAACTCATCCACGATTCCAAGATTGCCGGGCATAGGGGAATTCTAAAGACACAAGAATTTTTTTCTCGTTTCTTTTGGTGGCCCACTTACAGGAAAGATGTCTTAAACTATGTCACTTCATGTGAAGTCTGTGCAAGATGCAAAACACCTCGCTCCTCACCAACTGGTCTGTTGCAACCTCTTCCCACCCCATCCCGCCCGTGGGGATCCATTTCTATGGACTTCATTGTGGAGTTACCAACCTCTCAAGGGAAGAACACCATTCTAGTGGTGGTTGACCGTCTAACAAAGGCAGCTCATTTTATCCCTTGTGTCGGCTTACCCACTGCAAAACAGACATCAGACTTGATGATTAAGAATGTGTTTCGCTTACAAGGAGTACCGGATGAGGTCATTTCGGATCGAGGGGTGCAATTCACTTCAAGGTTTTGGCAAAATTTCTGTGCAGCATTGGACATTAAAGTAAACCTTTCTTCTGCTTTTCATCCCCAGACTAATGGACAGACAGAACGAACCAATCAGACCCTGGAGCAGTATCTCCGCTGTTTTATCTGCCACCTACAGGATGATTGGGTGGATCTACTTCCACTGGCTGAGTTCTCTTATAACAACTCTCAGAGCGCCTCCACTAAGCAGTCTCCTTTTTACTCCAATCTAGGTTATCATCCTCGATTTCCCATAGATACGCCCTTGCCGGCAGTGGCTGAAAGAATCACTTCTTTACAAAAGAATATGGATCTTCTAAAGGAAAATCTAGAATTGGCTCAGGAAAGGTACAAGAAAGCAGCAGATAAATTTCGTAAACCTGCACCAGCTTTCAAGGTAGGAGATTTGGTCTGGCTGTCAACCAGAAATCTTAAATTAAAGATTCCATCGTCTAAATTGGGACATAAGTACATTGGACCTTATAAGATCAATAAGATTATAAGTGCTGTTGCTTGTCGTCTTCAACTGCCCAGAACTATGAGAATCCACCCTGTCTTTCATGTATCCCTACTAAAGGCTGCAACACCCAATACGTTTCCTGGACGTTCTTCTCCTTGCCCTGACCCAGTGCTGGTCGATGGTCAGGAAGAATTTATGGTGGAAAGGATTCTAGATTCCAGGTTGTACAGAAATCAGTTGCAATATTTGATTAAATGGCAGGGCTACCCAGTGGAGGACAACTCATGGGAACCAGTCAATAATGTAAATGCTCCTCGCCTGCTCCGCCAGTTTCATCAGAGGTACCCTGACAAGCCTGGTCTGAGGTCATCCGGAGGTTGTCCCTAAGGGGGGAGTAATGTAAGGTTCTTTGTCTCTGTTGACATGTTCCTTGAAACTCAGTTTTCCGTCGGCCATTTTGCTTTCTGTCTTTCTGCAGCTCTTGCCCTCAGTTAATATGGAGTTTCCAGTTTTCATGTTCCCGCCCTGATTCTTCCCTCTTGCTTCTTAAGCAGCCTCAGCTGAACAATCAGTGCTCCTGAATCAAACCTCAGTCGGTCTGTGACCTGACTTCTGGAAACCTTGGACTTGTACTCCAGCTATTCCCTACTGAGGAACCTTGGAACACTTTTGGACTCTGGAAACCTGCTGTTTGGTGAATCCATGTTTGCAGAGGAAGTACGGTACAGAGAAGAGATCCTGAACCTGCTTTGGAGATTTATTGTAGTGCTTGAAGTTACTCTGGCCTGCTGTGTCTCCTGTCGCTGTTCCTGCAAACTGTGTGAACTTTTCAGCATGCTTGTATGAAGCAATACATGTCATTTCATATCAACCTGTGTCTCCTGTGTTTTCCTCGCACCCAAGCACAAGACGCTATAGGAACTGTACACTGTACATGACAACAGCACTAATACTTTTATTCTTTTTGTCTGCAGAGTTACCGAGCGATAATTTTTCCAACACCGTATAGAGCTGTACGCTCCTCACACACTACCATGTACCGGCTGGTATTACGGACAAATACATGCTGACTATCTGTGTGTTACTCCGGTAATATATACGGAGATTGACATTTTCCCCTACACTATATACACCTGGCATCTTCTGATACAGTACCTTTTTTCTGCCTTTTGTATTACGGTCAAATCCATATTAAGAGAGCGTCTGTGTGTGACTCCGGAAATATATACAGAAATTTACAATTTTCCCATATACTATATACACCTGGTATCTTGTGATACAGTACCCTTTTTCTGCTTTTATATTCTGGTCTAATCCATACTAAGCCTGAGAGTGTCTGTCTGTGACTCCGGAAATATATACGGAGATTGAAATTTTCCCCTATACTATATACACCTGGTATCTTGTGATACAGTACCTTTTTCTGCTTTTTATACTCTGGTCTAATCCATACTGAGCCTGAGAGCGTCTGTGTGTGACTCTGGAAATATCTATGGAGTTTTACAATTTTCCCCTATGCTATATACACCTGCTCTTTTCAGATACAGTACTCTTTTTATACTTTTTATATTCTGGTCTAATCCATACTAAGACTTAGAGCTTCTGTGTGTGGCTCAGCAAATATATACGGATATTTACAATTTTTCCCTATACTATATACACCTGGTATCTTGTGATACAGTACCCGTTTTCTGCTTTTTATATTCTGGTCTAATCCATACTGAGCCTGAGAGCATCTGTGTGCGTCTCCGCAAATGTATACAGAGATTTACAATTTACCCCTATACTATATACACCTGGTATCTTGCGATACTGTACCCTTTTTCTGCTTTTTCATTCTGTTCTAATCCATACTGATCCTGTGAGCGTCTGTGTGTGACTCTGAAATATATACAGAGATTTAAATTTTCACATTCACCGTGTACAGCTGTACGCTTCTGATACAGTACCATATATCTGCTGGTATTTTTGGTAAATTTTCCCAAACATGAGGAAGTATTGTGGAAGAGGCTGCGGATGTGGTCAGGGGGGCCAGTTGATACTGATGGTGGTGGTGGTGCATCTGCTGGTAGTGCCAAAAGCACAATAGCACCTTATGCAGGAGGGTGTTGAGCCTGCGTCATCGTCTGGCTCCAGAAGGCCTGGAAGGCTCACTTTTCTTGGAGTAGGTAAACCGCTTTTAAAGCCAGAGCATCAGAAACAGGTTTTGGTTTACATTGCCGAAACAGCCTCCAATTCTATCCCCTCCTCTTCTGAAGTTTCAAAAAAATGCAAGCACTAAGTCGTCAGTGTAGGCTCCAGGTCAGGAACAACACCTTTCCTTGTGTCCTTCACCCCCATCAAAAGTGAAGGCTGTGGCAGGCCACACTTCAGATTACTCCATGGAGCTCTTTCACATCCAATGCCTGGGTTATCAAGTCAATTACTGAATTCATCAGTACAAGATGAATCTGACATGGAGTGCACTGATGCACAGCCACTGCTATATGATTCTGCTGGTGCTGTACATTCAACCAGAGCACTACATTGCCCTCGCAGTCTACTGAGCCAGAATCTGAGCCTGATGAACTTCAGGTGCCCCTTCCTGCATACTATACCACCACGGTGACTCAGAGGAAGGTGCAGATGAAATTGAAGAGGAGGTGATGGATGACCCAGTTGTTGACCCGGATTGGCATCCAGTGGGGGAAGAGGGTGCCTCTGGCAATAGCTCAGAAGAGGAGGATCCCCAGCAGGCATCGACATCGCAGCTGGGGTTATCTAGCAGGCCCATAGCAGTCCAAAAACGTGTTAAAAAAACAAAAAGAGTTGCAGGATAGCTTGGTCAGAGGGTCAAATTAGCACAGATTGCAAGCCCTGAAAATTAATACCATAGTAGGAAGAGTGCAGTGTGGCACTTTTTTGACCAAAATCCTTTTGATGAGGCAAAGGTTATCTGTAAGAAGTGCGGAAGTACCTTTAGCCGAGGGAAAAATCTCCGAAATTTGAATACCAGTTGCATGTTTAGATAATTAAACAACATGCACTTGCAAGTATGGACGGACTACAAAACCTCAGGTAGCACACGTGCACCTGCTCTGACTGAATGTAGCCAGCAACGCTCCATCACTTCCCCCACTGTAAGCCCACTGGTTAGCACACCACCAGCAAGAAATGTTGAGGTGTCGTCACAAGGCCAATGCAGTCAGGGAATCGCAATGTTTTTGCAATGAAAGACTGAATCTAGGCCATCACCACCACCACCATCACCAACCCCCACTCAGTCTGTCATGTCCACTGCTAGTTCCCCCATATGCAGCTCTCAAGTCCAGCACACCCTAGCAGACACTCTGAGCAGGACAAGAAAGTACTCATCCTCTCATCCGCATACACTGGCTTTGAAAACCTACATTGCCAAACTAATCTCATTAGAGATGTTGCCCTTCCGTTTGGTTGAAAGCACAGTGTTCCAAGAGCTCATGGCCTACGCTGTCCCATGCTATGACATACCCAGTTGGCACTTCTTTTCTAGAAAAGAAATCCCTGACCTCCACCTGCATGTGAAAGACCGCATTGTCCATTCACTCAAACAATCAGTGAGTGGAAAGGTGCACCTCATAACAGATGCATGGGCCAGTCGGCATGGCCAGTGGCATTACGTTTCCATCATTGCGCACTGGGTTAATGTAGTGGATGCAAGCTCCACAGGGGACAGTGGCGGTGGGACAGTGCTGCCTAGCCCACGATATAGGCAACAGTTGGCTGTAGGTGCTCAACCCTCCTCCAGAAGCGAAAGCTCGTCGACAGAGCGCAGTCGCATGAGCACTCCATCCGCAGCTGCCAGTGTTGCACACGAGGTGTCCCACTATCAAACAGCTAGTGGTAAGTGTCAGCACTGCAGGCTGTTTTAAAGATGATGTCTTTGGGCGACAACATACACACCGCGGAGGTACTGGCCGACTACTTGCAGAGAGAAACTGTGTCATGGCAGGGAAGTCTACATATTGAGCAAGGCAAGGTAGTCAGTAATAATGGCCGTAATTTTGTGGTGGCCATAGCCCTGGCAAAACTCAGACACATACCTTGCCTGGCTCACACCTTGAACCTGGTGTTGCAGTGCTTCCTAAATAATTATCCAGAGTTAACAGCGCTGCTCCATAAGGTGCGAAGACTGTGCTCGCACATCTGTCGCTCGCCCGTAGACTCCAGTCGTATGCAGAGGCTGCAGCGATCGCTCCACCTTCCCAAGCACCACCTAATCATAAACGTTGCAACAAGGTGGAACTCCACCATGCACATGGTTGAGAGGCTGTGCGAACAGAGGCAGGCTGTAATGCATTTGTGGAAGGATACACGGGCAGGCAGTTTGAGGGCAGACATGGAGTTTCGGGTGTGCAGTGGTCAAAGCTGAAAGACCTCTGTAAAGTCCTTCAGTGTTTTGAGGAATGCACATGGCTGGTAAGCGCAGACGACGCCATCATAAGCATGAGCATCCTACTTATGCGTCTGCTCATGCAAACTTTGACGCAAATTAAGGATTAGGTGTCTCCAGAGGAGGAGGAGGAGGAGGGAAGCCTTGGTGACAAAGTCATGCGTTGTCTGCTCAGGGAACTGTCCTGGATGAGGTGGAGGAAGAAGAGGAAGAGGAGGAGGAGGATGAGGGGAATGATTATTTTGGGGAGGAGGATGCTTCTCAGGGGCAAGAGAAAATGTTGGCTTGCCAAGGTCAGGTACAGGATTTGTGCGTGAATGGAGGGATGTGGATTTGGCAGAAAGTGTTCCTCCACCTACCACTGTCAGTGCATCATTGATACCTGGAACATTGGCCCACATGTGTGAATATGTCTTGGGATCCTAAAAAGGGACCCTGCATTGCCAAAATTATGAAGGATGACGACCACTGGTTGGCCAGCATCCTCGATCCACGCTATAAAGTCAAATTACAGAACATCATGCCACAAGAGAACCGAGAGCTAATATTGGCGAACAAACAAGCAACTCTGGTAAACCATTTGTTAGAGGCATTCTCAGCACACAGCAGCGGTGTAGGTTCTACCACAAGCCGTGCTGGGCCAAATGGAAGAGGTGTTCATGGTGCACACAGTCGAAGTGGCTTTGGAGACAGGGGTTTCATGACCATGTTGTGGACTGATTTCTCGAGTATCGCTCACACCACTGGTAATACTGAATTGATTGCAACAGACAAGAGACAGCAGTTGTCAACTATGGTTCAAAATTACCTCTCCTCCCCTATCGATGTTCTCCCTCATAGTTCATTCCCCTTTGACTATTGTGCCTGTAAACTGGACACCTGGCCTGAATTAGCACAATATGCCTTACAGGAGCTCGCTTGCCCTGCTGGTAGTGTGCTATCAGAAAGAGTCTTCAGTGCTGCTGAATCAATCCTGACAAAAAGAAGGACCAGGCTGTCGACCCAAAATGTTGTGGATCTCACCTTCATTAAAATGAACCATGCCTGGGTTTCAAAGGATTTTGTACCACCTTCCCCTGATGACTCATAGGTTGCCAGCAAAATGGCTCGCTTTGTCCTCCTCTTCCTCCGACTTCTCCAATTCCTCCATTTGCAGCTGCTGAATGTCCAGCCTACACCTCAACATATGCCAGTTTTTCCACCTCCATAACTGTGCTGTACCCCCCCAGGACCGTAGTCAGCACCTGGCGCACCCGGGCAAGTGCCGGTGCCCTGTGCAGGTGGAGGGCCCACTCTTGGGCGACGGCACTGGCACAGGGCCCCTCATAGTATGCCGGTGTCTCTGACGGTGGGTGGGCCCGCTTTACGTCAGAAACACCGGCTTACAATGAGGGGTCCTGTGCCATTGCTGTCGCCCACGAGTGGGCCCCCCTTGCTTTCTCAGTGCCCCAGCACTTGAAATACTTACCTCTCCCTGCTCCACCGCTGTGACGTCTTCCGCATTTCCTGACAGTGACATTCAGGTCAAAGAGCGCGATGATGTCACGTCTGTACGCCCTCTGCCTGAACAGTCCAAGTGCAGAGAGCTGGAAGATGGCGACGCTGAGGAGTTCAGAGTAGAGCAGTGCCCAGCGAGGAGAGATATTTCATTTTTTTTAATGTTTGGAGCAATATATGGGGAGCATTATACACTGGAGAATTATATATGGGGCCCATCATACACTTGAGCATCATAGATAGTGCCTATTATGCACTGGACCATTATAAATGGGGCCCATTATATATGGAGCATTATATAAGCCCATCATTCACTGGAGCCTCATCCATGGGGCCCATCATACACTGGAACATTATAAATGGGGCCCATCATACACTGGAGCATCGTATACGGTGACCATTATACACAGGAGCATCATATGGGGCCCATTATATATGGAGCATTAAACAGGCCCATCAGACACTGGAGCATCATCCATGGGGCCCATCATACACTCGAGCATTATAAATGGGGCCCATCATACACTGGAGCATCATATACGGGGCCCATTATATTTTGAGCATTATAAAGGCCCATCATACACTGGAGCATCATCCATGTGGCCCATCATATACTGGAGCATCATATGGGGTTCATTATTTACGGGGCATCATATAGGGTATGGAGCATCATATGGGGCCTATTCTGTATGAAGCATTATATGTAGCCCATTCTGTATGGAGCAATATATGGGGCCCATCATATACTGTATGGAGCTTTATATGCGACTCATTATACTGTATGGAGCAATATATGAGGCTCATTATTCTGTATTGCGCACTATGTGGTGGCCATAATACTGTATGGAGGAATATACTGTCCGGTTTTTGAGCCATTGTAGAATTTTAAATCGATATTAGTCATGTAATGTAAGAAGTGAAGTATTTGGCATTGTACTATGCCTATATTTCTCTGGCGTATCGGAGCATCATGAATTGTGGTATGTGTTAAAGGGGCTCACTGAGACTCTTTCGCCTGGGGCCCACAAAAATCTGGAGACAGCCCAGCCCCCCCCCACAACTTTAGCCAAATAACCCCCAGTTTTCAATGCGTAACTATTATTATAAAGTGAATGAAGGTTGACAAGCTTAAGTAATAAGAATTGATGTCGTTGGCATTGAAATGGGCACTGTAGATGTGTTTACTGTCCTACACTCCCTGCCGAATTTTCTACCCCATTGACTTGCATTGGGTTTCGTGTTTCAGTCGGACCTTCGACTTTTTCTGATAGTCGGCCGATTTCGTTCGACTCGACTTTTGTGAAAGTCGAGTGGTCCGAAACCCGACTCGACCCTCCCGGAGGCAAAGTCGCTCATCTCTAGTGGCAATAGGTAAATAGAAAAATACAGTTAAGAGAGCTCCACATTTACAAAGCAAAATTCCAAATCAATATAACTATTTATATAAAGTTGAAACCAAATACCACCCTAATGTAGTGCTAGAATTGATCACACAAGATATCTTAACCATAGTGAAACTGTAGATTAATATTATGCAGTTGCAGTCCCTAATACATGTTTTATGATTGACGGCTTTCTCAGGGAGTATGCATAGCAATACTTAGATGTAAATACTTACATGTAAATACAAATATGATGGAGTGTATTGTGATAAATGTTACTAATGCAGATCTGGTCCTCAGCACATGCATTGGACCAGGCATGGGCTAACTGCGGCACAAGGACCACATCCAGACATCAGGTTTTTCGTGTCTGGCCTGCTGACAGGACTGGAAAGGGACTGATCTTAGATTATTTCATTCTGCCTGCCCGTATGTGCTATCTTTTAATTGGTGGATGCAGGTGCTGCTTAGTTTAATGTTAGCAGAACTACTCAAATTTCGGTGGAGCATTCAGAAGGAAAGCAGGGACTGACATAGTCATATACTGCACCTAAAAGCAAATAGCTACTAAGTGGAGTAGTAAAAAGTAAAATAAGTAACACCTAGGATGTGGCATGGTATGCAGCTGTGCCCCTTTCATATTTCACCCTCTAACTGGCTGATAAAAGCTCTGACTGCAGTCTACATTCAGGGAGAGCAGCGAATTAGTAGCAGCAGCATCTTCCGGGATCTTACCCTGTCAGCTCACCTTGATAGGAGATGACATACATCCTAATGAAAACTGGGTCCAACAGTTTAATACCTCCACTACATGCAGCGCTTGGATGTGATATTTAGTGATGAGCGAGCACTAAAATGCTTTGAATCGGGCACGTCTGACTGGTCAAGTAATGAACATAATGGAAGTCAAAGGGAAAATTGAGCATTTTTCCAGCAGACCCTCCCAGGACTGGGGAGCAGTAAAATCTTTGAAATGGATGTAAAAAGTGCTCAAATGGAATGGAAAGAGCATGAGGAAGGTGCCTGGACACAACTCTGACTCGCAGGTCCCTTCTAAGAACAGTATTGTCAGAGAATTACGCCACTCTTACAGACAGATGTGACGAAAAGGGGGGCTACACACATGGACAGATTATGATCCACCGCTGCCACCAAATGTGATGAAAACACAGCAAACAAGTCTATTGACCTTACTCTTTACCGCAAGGGGGCTTATATTAGTTATCCCTCCGCTGCCACCAGTATGTCACCAACTGCAGGGATTTATGTATACCCCACTTTCCAGTTCCACTTAGGAATTCGCAGCTCTCCTGCACCCCCTTACCCTCAGGTCAGTAAGGGAACTGCACCTAGGATAATTAGTCGCCGGATGGGCATGCTTGAATGTGTACTGGCGGTTAAGCAAGCTGCAGTGAGGGAATTATAACTACTCCTAGCCGCAGCCAGGCATTACGCTTATAAAACCCGCTCCATCACTGCCAGCTGTACCCAATGCCCAATACACACTTGCTGCCACCAGCATCTGATTCTAGAATGTGGGGCAGAGGCCACCCCAATTTAGTAGCGTAATTCCCTTCGGAGGATGTGCAAATACGTTATAGAGCAAGGAGAGACAGACTTAGTAATTTTATATTTTGCTACAAAAAGGTAGGCAGTGTTTACAAAAGGTCTAAAAGATTTTACAATATGAGATATAGTATGTACAAGGCAATTACAAAATAAAGAGGATTAAAACAGAAACACTCACATGTTGCTTAGATCATTGCAGGCAAACCATGTGGCTGGGGGAGGGACGACACGTCATAATGCATCAGCACGGAACTTCACTGCTTTAAATTTCCAGGGCAAGAGTAGCTCCAGACTGACTGACAGTTACTTATACTTCTGGGCTGTGACATCACTAAAAGGGCTGAGTTCTGTACATCCTCCCATTTTCTCTGAGTTGCAACTTTGCTAAGAAAACTTCTTGTCAACATAACTAGGCTGCAGAACCTAGCATAATTACGGCAGCACTATCACTCATCTTGTTTTGCAGTTAGCTTCCTATCAACTCTAAACATGGCATGGCTATTCAACTCGGCTCAGGAGAAATCCATTTCTCGTATTCTGTGGGGGCTAGACCTTAGGAAAAGGCGCTGTAGTGTAGCTTAAGCTTTGCCGGTCCCAAATATGTAATTTTCATATTCATAACATAAACTTAAGTCGAGTTATGACCTTCTTTAATATCTCCCACACATACAGCAAGCACATGGATTTTAGACAAAGAACATTCTTGAGGGAGGAGTGAAAAGGAAGTAGTGAGAGGCAGTATTGGGTTACATGAAGGCTAGGAAGACACAAAGCTGCAGATGCTGGCGGGGGAATGAGGGGGGGGGTCAAACCCTCACAGCTGGTACAGCAGGCTCAGGGTGTGAGTGGAAAATTTGGGGACGGTGTATTAATAAGGGAAATCATAGGTCATGTTTACATTATTGTGACAACAGACAATAAAACATACCAAGCTAAAGATAAAATTGATTTTACAGGAAATAATGTTAGGAAACATTATTTCCAGTATAATGACTTCTGCTTCACCCTTTAGGCTATGATCATATATAATGTTTTGCTGCGTTTTTGCACTTGAAGCAAACCATTCACCGGTAAATATAAATTTAATATTTTACTACCTTACCTGGGCATGTGGTGTGTGTGACATATCCTGTTTTATTTATGAAGGAGGGACTCTGAAACTCACAAAGCCTATGTGGACAATGCAATAACTGCCAAAAAGTAGGAGAAAGATGGATTTCCAATACACCCTGTATTAGACATAAAGAAGTGCCTTTGTTAATTAATGGGACTTTTAGACTCATAAAGCCTGTGCAGTATGTGCAAGGACTGCCAACAATTAGAAGGAAAAACTGTAATATACCCTGGAAGGCATGTAGAAGAGGGCCTCAGAATAATTTTTTTGACATTTGGTAAAATGTTGTGAGTTTAAAATTGTAAAAAGATTAGAACTTTTAAATTTTAAAAAGATTGTACAAAGAGACAGAATCTGTCAGTAAACGTATGTAAAGAAGCTATCATGTTGTGGACTGTGGAAGAGATGTATATGACCAGAATGAACAATCATTTCCATCAGACAATACTGACATTTGACAGTGAGACATACAAGATGGGACAAAGTAAGAACTTGACATGGTCTTTTGGATGATTTTTAAAGAGTATAGTGGCTCTGTGGATAGCACTGCAGCGTTGCAGCTCTGGAGTCCTGGGTTTGAATCTCACCAAGGACAACATCTGCAAGGACTATGTATGTTGTCCCCGTGTTTGTGTGGGTTTCCTCCGGGTACTCTGGTTTTCCTCCCACACTCCAAAAACATACTGATAAGGAATCTAGATTGTGAGCCCCATTGGGAACAGCAACGATAATGTGTGCAAACTGTAAAGCGCTGCAAAATATGTTAGCGCTATATGAAAGTTTAAGATTATTATTATTTTGTTAACTTTATTGGATTGGAAAAAGTTTTGAAGATGAGGTTCTCAGATGGTACAGTGAAACTGCATATGACTGATTAAATGAATGCATGGAAAGAAGCTACAGTATCATGTTATGGACTATGGAAGAGATTTATGTGACAAGAAAGAACACTCTTTTCCATCTGATGATTTTCATATGAGACAACAGAAACAGAACAAAATGGCAAAAAGCAATAACTTTACTTGAATGAAACTAAAGCTGTTGACATAACTAGTGAAGTCTAAGTGGATAGTAAAGATTTGTGATGAGCAAGCACTAAAGCGCTCTGATGCTCGTTACTCGAATCAAGCAATTCCTAATGCTCGGATGCTCATTCCTAGTGATGAGTATAATGGGAGTCAATGGGAAATCTAAGCATTTTTCCAGCAGACACAAGATCTGAGGGGGGAGTTTAAATGGTGAAATGGATGGAAAAAGTGCTGAATGGAAGTAGAACAGAATGGGAAAGACCCCTGAAAGCATTTCTGACTCCCAAATCGCTGCTGAGAACTATTTTGTCACACTTTTACTCCACTTTAAGGACTGTGAGACAGTGAAGGGGTGCGTACTGGACGGGGTGTATATCTCGCCCAGGTTTCTTAGCTGGGTCGCATAAGGAATATAGGAGTGAAGGTAGGATGGCAGTACGACGTTCACTCCACTCCCCATCCAGAACAGGCTGGCAGCTCAACCCTGAGTACACACAGCTGCCTAATTAAGCAGCCAGAAGTAGGTGGTAGAGTTACACAGACAGCGCTCTCTGTCTGAATCTGGCTTCAGACGCTGCTGGAGTCTCCAGCAAGCCCATCTCTGGTAATTATAAATTTGTGTTGTTGTGGCCAGGCTGCTAGAGCCTAGTTCACGGTAGTGAGGTAACTGACTGTGTTTAGCTAGAAGCCTGACAGGCTTAGGATTTTATTTTATGGTTTGATTTATGTGTATTGCTGTGGACTTTCAATAAAACTGGTTGGAGCCAGTTTACACCAGTGCTGCTGTCTGTGATGGGACTCTTTATGCCACTCCGTCTACCCGAGACGGCGATCCCGGAGCTAAACCCCCTGAACAGTCTACAGGACTTACAATAAAACATTCAAAATAAGCAAGAAATTGGAGTTTACAGGAAAAAATGTTAAGAAACATTTTTTCCTGTGTATTGACTTGTTCATAAGGCAACATTTAAAAACAATTTTAAAAGAATAATAATTGAAGTAAACCAAAATTGATTTTTTTATAACTATTCTTATTTTTTAATAAAAAAATGGAAATTTCAGTGTAGTTTGTGAAGGAGGCAAGAACTGCCAAAAATTTGTTGGAAGAGGGACTCAGATACACCCTGTATTAGACATAAAGGAGGGCCTTATCCACATATTCAAATTGTCATTTAGTGGTACTCCTTGACTCATAAAGGCTATGCACTAAGTGCAAAGCCTGACAAAAATTACAAGCAGAGTCATATATACACTCTTGAAGGCGCCAACTGTAGTGCCTCATTCAAATATTGTGAACTAAGTGTAGTTGTGCTACTCCTACACTCAAAAAAGCTCTAAGAAACCAAAAAAAGGATATCAGCACCTTACAACATGCAGTATTTTTCTATCAATCATTTCCTAGTCATCTGAGTTATGTGATATGTTGGATATGCTTGGGTGTTCTTTTGTGAGTAATTCAAGCATAAAATAAGACAAAGTAGCAGTCACTGATTCATGAAGAAATGTAAGTCCTTTATTCCATATTCTGGGACATGGACATGGTATGCAGGGGAATCGAGGAGTGTAGGGAGAGGAAAAGACAGGACAACTGCTGTTTCATGTTAGTAAAACACTTCTATGGGTCTCATAAAAGCTCTACACACAGTGCATAGCTTACCAAAAATAGCAGGCACATTCATACACCTTTTAAGGTACCAACTATAAGGCCTCAATCAAATATTGTGAACAAAGTGTAGTTGTGGTACTCTTACAATTATAAGGACTCAGTAAACAATACACAGTCAGAAAAAAAAATATAAGGAGGGTCATCCATATATCCTTGAAGGCACTAAGTGGAGTGCCTACTAAAATATTAGTATAATAATATTAACAAAGTGTAGTTATGGTACTTCTACAATCATAATGGTTTTTCATATAGTGCACAACAAGAAAAAAAATATAAAGAGGGTCATCTATATGGATCGCCTGCCAGGGCTGTGGGGTACTCGTTACTGGGTCGGTGTCTTAAAGGGATGTGTCACGGCAGCAGTAACTCGGTCCGTGGCCCTGGGCGTACAATAAAAGGGGATTATTTACAGGGGAAGCTAAGAGTTTGTACTGAAGTGTTCGTAACGCCACCTGTGGTTTCTGGTCATAGGTGACCAGTATGAGGGAATTTGACTTTTGGAGGGTGGAGTCGGGTTTCGTGAAACCCGACTTTATCAAAAGTTGAGTTGAACGAAATCAGCTGACTAACGGGAAAAGTCGAACGTCCGGCTGAAACACGAAACCCAATGCAACTCAATGGGGAAGCAAAGTTGGCAGGGAGTGGAGGACAGTAAACACACCTACAGTGCCCATTTCAATGCCAACAACTTCAATTCTTATTACTTAAGCTTGTCAACCTTCATTTACTTTATAATAATAGTTAAGCATTGAAAACTGGGGGTTATTTGGCTAAAGTTGTGGGGGCAGGGCTGGCTCCAGGTTTTCGTTTGCCCCGGGCAAAAGAGTGTCAGTGGGCCCCTTTAACACATACCACAATTCATGATGCTCCGATACGGCAGAGAAATATACAGTAGGTATAGTACAATGACAAATACTTCACTTCTTACATTACATGAGTGATATCTATTGTAAATTCTACAATAGCTCAAAAACGGACAGTATATTCCTCCATACAGTATTATGGCCACCACATAGTGCACCATACAGAATAATGAGCCCCATATATTGCTCCATACAGAATAATTGGTCACATATAATGTTCCATACAGTATATGATGAGCTCCACATAATGATACAGTATATGATGGTCCCCATATAATGTGCCGTACAGTATAGGACGGTCCCCATAGAGTATAATGAGCCCCACATATTGCTCCATACAGTATAATGAGTCGCATATAAAGCTCCATACAGTATATGATGGGCCCCATATATTGCTCCTTACAGAATGGGCTCCATATAATGCTCCACACAGAATAGGCCCCAGATGTGCTCCATATGATGCTCCATACCCTATATGATGCCCCATAAATAATGAACCCCATATGATGCTCCAGTATATGATGGGCCACATGGATGATGCTCCAGTGTATGATGGGCCTATATAATGCTCCATATAAAATGGGCACAATATGATGCTCCAGTATATAATGGGCCCTGTATATGATGCTCCAGTGTATGATAGGCCCCATTTATAATGCTCCAGTGTATGATGGGCCTCATGCATGATGCTCCAGTTTATGATGGGCCTATATAATGCTCCATATATAATGGACCCCATATGATGCTCCAGTATATGATGGGCCTCATGGATAATGCTCCAGTGTTTGATGGGCCCCGTATATTATGCTCCAGTGTATGATGGGCCCCATTTATAATGCTCCAGTGTATGATGGGTCCCATTCATGATGCTCCAGTGTTTGATGGGCCTATGTAATGCTCCATATATAATGGCTCCATATGATGCTCCAGTATATGATGGGCCACATGGATGATGCTCCAGTTTATGATGGGCCGAAATATAATGCTCCATATAAAATGGGCACAATATGATGCTCCAGTGTATAATGGGCCCCGTATATGATGCTCCAGTGTATGATGGGCCCCATTTATAATGCTCCAGTGTATGATGGGCCCCATTCATGATGCTCCAGTGTATGATGGGCCTATATAATGCTCCATATATAATGGCCCCATATGATGCTCCAATATATGATGGGCCCCATGGATGATGCTCCAGTGTATGATAGGCCTATACACTGTGTGCAGATTTATTAGGCAAATGAGTATTTTGATCACATCATCCTTTTTATACATGTTATCCTACTCCAAGCTGTATAGGCTTGAAAGCCAACTGCCAATTACGTAAATCAGGTGATTTGCCATTTGACACCAGTTTTGCCATATTTCAGAGCTGTAACGTTACTGGAGTATCAAAAAGCACAATGTGTGCCATACTCAGGAACGTGGCCAAGATAAGGAAGGCAGAAAAACGACCACCTTTGAACAAGAAACATAAGATGAAACATCAAGACTGGGCCAAGAAATATGTAAAGACTGATTTTTCTAAGGTTTTATGGACTGATGAAATAAGAGTGACTCTTGATGGGCTAGATGGATGGGCCCGAGGCTGGATCAGTAAAGGGCAAAGAGCTCGACTCCGACTCAGACGCCAGCAAGGTGGAGGTGAGGTATTGGTATGGGCTGGTATCATCAAAGATGAACTTGTGAGACATTTTTGGGTTGAGTATGGAGTGAAGCTCAACTCCCAGACCTACTGCAAGTTTCTGGAAGACACCTTCTTCAAGCAGTGCTACAGGAAGAAGTCGGTATTGTTCAAGAAAAACATGATTTTCATGCAGGATAATGCTCCATCTCATGCATCCAAAAACTCCACAGCTTGGCTGCCCAGTAAAGGTTTAAAAGAGGAAAAAATAATGACATGGCCCCCTTGTTCACCTGATCTGAACCCCATAGAGAACCTGTGGTCCCTCATAAAATGTGAGATCTACAGGGAGGGAAAACATTACACCTCTCGGAACAGAGTCTGGGAGTCTGTGGTGGCTGCTGCATGCAATGTTGATCATAAACAGATCAAGCAACTGACAGAATCTATGGATGGAAGGCTTTTGAGTGTCATCGTAAAGAGAAGTGGCTATGTTGGTCACTGATTTTTTTTGGGGGTGTTTTGAATGACAGAAATGTTTATTTCTAAATGTTGTGTTGTTATATTGCTTTAACTGGTGAAAAAACAAGTGAGATGGGTATATATTTTGCTTCTATTAAGTTGCCAAACAATTCTGCACAGTAACAGTTACCTGCACAAACAGATATACTCCTAAGATAGCCAAATAAAAAAAACCCACTCCAACTTACAAAAATCTTAAGCTTTGATATTTATGAGTCTTTTGGGTTGATTGAGAACATAGAGGTTGTTCAATAATAAAAATAATCCTCTCAAATACAACTTGCCTAATAATTATGCAAACAGTGTATAATGCTCCATTTAAAATGGGCCCCATTTATAATGCTCCAGTGTATAATGGGCCCTGTATATAATGCTCCAGTGTATGATAGGCCACATATATAATGCTCCAGTGTATGATGGGCCTATATAATGCTCCATATATAATGGGCCCCATTTATAATGCTGCAGTGTATAATGGGCCCTATCTATGATGCTCAAGTGTATGCTGGGTCCCATATATAATTCTTCAGTGCATAATGCTCCCCATATATTGCTCCAAACTAGTGTTGAGCGATACTGCTCGATATCTAAAAATATCGGATCGGAATGGTATCGCCGATATCACTAAATATCGTCGATATCCGATTCCGATACCGGAAGTCCCATGTAAGTCTATGGGAACAAAATATCGCAACTAAAAAAACACTTTCTTTCGTTGTAAACACAAAATATACACATATAGAATACATATATATATATATATATATATACATGTCATTGTGACATATATATATATATACATATATTTATAGTTTATACACTTCTACATAATAAAATAGACTCTGATTCAATTGCCGGGTAAAGCCGTGACATACCCCATAGAAGTCGACGGGCTCGGTGCCGAGTACCCCCAAAACCTCTGGCTCTGTGCGACTCAACTTGGGCGTCACAAACAGGATTCTGTAGCTCGCTATAAGCGAGTCCTGTGTGCCTGAATTGAACTGGTTTTGTGCTTGAGAATTGCTAAAATCATCAGAGAATGTATTTGCCATTTTTCCGCCATATCTGCGTCACGACGAGGCACTGGTGAAGAAGAGGGGCGTGCTCTTCGTGGGTGTACACTCACTCAGTGGCGTGAAAACGATGGCCGACCACTCTAAATGGTACTGCAATGTAAGATCCTGCCCCACAGCTCTTGAGTTCCGCCTCCTCATCCTCCTCAGTGTGCGGAAACTAACACGAAGGTCCCGCCTCACTACAAAAGAGGGGCCCTCTCCAGATGCTAATGACACATGTGACTTGGCAGAGATGGCTAATGTACACGAGCAGAAGTGTGAAGGGATGGATCAGTCAGAGCTCTCCCCCCCACGGAAGCGACCCGATCGCCACGGAACCACCGTTGGGCACCCGGCCTGGAAACCCTCCTACGCTGCAAGAAGCGGAGGATACCCTAAGAGGCCTGGCCCGGCACCGGGAGGAGGTCGCCAGGATGGAAGCCAGCTGGCGTGCCCTAAAACTAAACTTGGAGCGGCGCCAATCCCTCTTACCTGAAGTGTCTGTACCGGAAGGTGAGGCACCCGTTCTAGTAGAGGAGTCCGTGCGGGCATCCCAGCCCTTGCAATGTGATCCGGCTGACGTTGTCGCAGTGGAGGCACCCGTTCCTGCAAAAAACGCTGCACCGGCAGCACCCCAGATCCCGCTGTCTGCCCCCGTCGCTGAGACAGAAGAAGCGACACCCGTCCTCATGGAGGAGGCCGCGCAGGCACCAGAGGTCTACCTGTCTGTACCGGAGCCCCGACTGTCATCTGTTCCAGAGCCGGCTGCTTCCTCCGCAGGTGAGCGCCGCCAGGACTGTCGGGCACCAGGAGAGCTGCCGCAAACCGGACATCGTAAGCTGCAGTTTGATGGTGGAGACATGGAGATGCTGGTGGAGGAGAATTACAACCGGCGTCAGGAGGAAGAGTGGAGACGTCGGGAGAGAGAAGCCGAGCGACAAAGGGAGCAGCGCGAATCCCAGAAGCTTCGCCAACGTCACATCGAGAAGGACCGGGCAGATAAGGACCGGATGAGAAAAGATAAAGGAACCCTGAGGGAGCCGCGGCGTAAGGGTGCAGTACGGAGCTTTAAATTGAAAGCTCGTTGGGGCTTCATCCAGGAGCCTGGACTTTATTTAGAAGTGTTTGTGACCCGGCGGGACGTGGAGACTCACCTCCCAGAAGGACACCCGGGGAGGGACCTGTTGCCAGGAGACTTGGTAAGTTACACCCAACACTGGGGTTACAATGGATGGTATGCCCTAAATGTCACCAGGTGCGACCCCTGGTCCCCAGAGTGTCAGGAACCTGTGAGACCCTAGGAGCCTTCAGCCTCCCACATCCAGGCCTCTGCACAAGTGCCCACCCCACGCCGTAAATCTCCCCAGCCTCCCTCAGTGGTCTCCTCAGCAGCCCCAGCTATGGACATGATAATGATAGCTGGCCCGTACCCGGCGCCTGTTAGGCCCCCTGGGGTTCGTTCAGTCCGGGACATAGGGCTCCAGACCCGGAGGGAGATGAAAGAGGTGGCCACACAGACACAGATAGCGGGTCACGACTTGACTGTACAGGCCACACGACGTCATCAGGTCCTGGTGGTCCTTGGTGTCTCGGATGTTTGGCAAGCATCAGAAGAGTACCAGGTGGTACCTGGAACACCCCTGCCAAAGAATTATAAATAACCCGGACAGGGTCCCTGTATGTAAATAGTTAAATTGTTGATGTACCCGGACGGGTGAATGTTCATAAAAAAGTTTTTTAATTTAATAAAAAAAACAACACAGTTTTCATTACTTTTATTACAGTCTCATCCTGCGACGCCATCGATCTCCTGTAAAAAAAATGAAAAAAAAAAACAGCAGTATACCACCTGTCCGACGCAGTCCATAGTAACGAGTGTCCCACGACGATCCAGCTCTGCTACATCAGAATGACATCAGAGGCAGGCAGGCAGAGCCTGTCATCCCGGCGCAGCACAGCTGATTACCTGCTACCCCGGCGGTGACGTCATCGGACTGGTTTACGGCCGGGATTACCCTGCAGTCACTGCAGTTATCGCGAAAAACTGCATGTGACCGCCAGGGAGAAGATAATGGCGGCCATCAAGCAGTCCAGGACGTGACCGCCGGAGATCTTCTGCCGGGTAAGTGCCGCTGACTCCTGACAGACCCGACCGACGGACACTCACAGTGACAGTGACAAATCCGATTCCGGTATCCGATATGACGAAAATATCGGTACTCGGAATCGAAAGCCCGATACCCGATATTTGCAGTATCGTATCACTCAACACTACTCCAAACATTAAAAAAAAATGAAATACCTCTCCTCGCTGGGCACTGCTCTACTCTGGACTCCTCAGCGTAGCCATCTTCCAGCTCTCTGCACTTGGACTGTTCAGGCAGCAGGCGTACAGAAGTGACGTCATCGCCCTCTCTGACCTGAATGTCACTGTCAGGAAACGCGGAAGAAGTCACAGCAGTGCAGCAGGGAGAGGTAAATATTGCAAGTGCTGGGGCCCTGAGCAAGCAGGGGAGGCCCACTTGTGGGCGACGGCACTAGCACAGAGCCCCTCATAGTACGCCGGTGTGTCTGACGGCGAGTGGGCCCCCCACCGTCAGGGACACCGGCGTACTATGAGGAGCCCTGTGCCAGTGCCGTCGGCCAAGAGTGGCCCCTATCAACCGGCTCAGGGCACCGCCACTTGCCCGGTGCACCAGGTGCTGACGCAAGCCCTGGAGGGGATACAGCCCAGTTAGGGAGGTGGAAAAACTGGCATATGTTGAGGTGTAGGCTGTACATTCAGCAGCTGCAAAAAATAATAATAATAATAATCTTTATTTATATAGCGCCAACATATTCCGCAGCGCTTTACTGTTTAACAGTTTCAAAACATAAGTCATAAGTAAAAACGTTAACCATACAATAATTAAAGCAAAATAAGCCGACCCTGCTCGTGAGAGCTTACAATCTACAATGAGGTGGGGGAGATACAAAGTACAGGTATGTATATACAATGGTGCATTTACAATGATGGTCCAGCCATCTTGAGGGAGTGAGGGATGGATGGAGATAGTGAATGGGCTACACATACACACTTAAACATAGAACGACTTTGATTAGTGAATGTGATAGGCCACTCTGAACAAATGTGTTTTGAGGGAGCGCCTGAAACCATGCAAATTGTGGATAGTCCTAATTTCTTGGGGTAGAGCATTCCAGAGCATTGGCGCAGCGCGGGAGAAGTCTTGAAGTCGGTAGTGGGAGGTACGGATTAGTGCAGAGGTTAGTCGAAAGTCGTTTGCAGAGCGCAGCAGTCGGTTAGGCCGATAGATAGAAATGAGGGAGGAGATGTAGGGGGGTGCTGCACTGTGGAGAGCTTTGTGGTTGAGAACAAGTACTTTGAATTGGATCCTATAATGAATGGGCAGCCAGTGTAAGGTCTGGCGAAGAGCGGACGCGTCCGAGTACCGATTAGCCAGATGGATGACCCTGGCTGCTGCATTCAGGATGGACTGGAGAGGGGATAGTCGAGTAATGGGGAGGCCAAGTAATAGAGCGTTGCAGTAGTCCAGGCGGGAGTGGATCAATGCTACAGTGAGGGTTTTTGTTGTTTCCATGATGAGAAAAGGGCGGATTCTAGAGATGTTCTTTAGGTGTAGACGGCAAGAGTGGGCAAGAGATTGTATATGGGAGGTGAAGGAGAGATTGGTGTCAAACATAACACCCAGACAGCGAGCCTGCTGCCAGGGTGTTATTATGGTGCTGCCCACAGAGAGGGAAATGTCAGATTTAGGGAGGTTAGTTGACGGCGGGAGCAGAAGGAGTTCAGTTTTGGAGAGGTTAAGTTTCAGATAGAGAGCGGACATGATGTTGGAGACTGCGGACAGACAGTCGGTGGGGTTCTGTAGAACAGCGGGGGTAAGGTCGGAGGATGACGTGTATAGTTGTGTGTCATCAGCATAAAGATGGTACTGAAAGCCAAATCTGCTGATGGTCTGTCCAATTGGGGCCGTGTAGAGAGAGAAGAGAAGGGGGCCAAGGACTGAGCCCTGGGGTACACTGACAGTGAGAGGAAGAGGAGATGATGTGGAGCCAGAGAACGAAACACTGAAGGAGCGGTCAGAAAGATAGGAGGAGAACCAGGAGAGAATAGTGTCCTTAATACCTAGTGACTGGAGCCTAGACAGTAGGAGACAGTGGTAAACAGTGTTGAAAGCTGCAGAAAGGTCGAGAAAAGTGAGCAGAGAGTGGTCGCCGTTACATTTTGCTGTCAGAAGGTCATTGGTCACTTTGATGAGTGCAGTTTCGGTCGAATGTAGGGGGCGGAAGCCGGACTGTGAAGGGTCTAGGAAGGAGTGAGTGGAGAGGTAATGGGTAAGGCGGGAGTAGACTAGGCGCTCCAAAAGTTTAGAGATGAAGGGGAGATTGGAGACCGGGCTGTAGTTTGTGCAGGAAGGGTCGAGAGCGGCTTTCTTTAGTAGCGGAGTAATGATGGAGTGTTTGAAGGAGGATGGGAAAATGCCAGAGGAGAGTGAGAGATTAAAGATTGTAGATAGGTGAGTTGTGACAACTGGAGAGAGAGACTGGAGGAGATGTGAGGGGATGGGGTCGGTAGTGCATGTAGTCGGACGAGAGGAAGAGAGGAGTCTGGAGACTTCTTCTTCTGTGATGGGATCAAATGTGGAAAGTGAGCCAGGGGATATGCAGGGAGGGATGGGAGTCACAGCACTTGGTGGTTGAGAGCAGATTTCCTGACGGATAGTATCTATTTATTCTATAAAGTGGGAGGCCAGGTCGTCAGCACAAATGTCTGTGATAGGGGCTTGTGCTTTTGGCCTGAGGAGGGAGTGAAAAGTGTCAAAAAGTTTATTGGGGTTGTTGGCTAGTGAGGAGATCAGGGTGGTGAAGTAGGTCTGTTTGGCGAGGTGAAGGGCAGCATTATAAGTTCTTAACATGAGTTTAAAGTGGATGAAGTCTTCTAGTGTGCAGGTTTTTCTCCAGAGGCGTTCAGCACTCCTAGAGCATCGCTGAAGAAGTCGAGTTTGCAATGTGAGCCAGGGCTGTTTTACTGTGTGTTTGGAGGTTCTGAGGGTGAGCGGTGCTACTTGGTCAAGGGTGCTTCTAAGAATGTCATTGTAGTGATGAACAGCCAGATCAGGACAGGAAAAAGAGGAGATTGGGGACAGCGATGAGTGTAGGAAGTCTGAAAGTGTCTGAGGGTTAATGGCTTGTAGATTTCTGAATGTGTGGTAGGTAGGAGTGCGCTGGGGTGGTGGAGGATTTGTGAGCGTGAAGGAGAGAATGTTGTGGTCAGAGAGTGGAAGCGGTGAGTTATTTAGGTGGGAGATTGAACAGAGGCGGACAAAGACCAGGTCAAGGGTGTTGCCATCCTTGTGTGTCTCAGAGGTTGAAAGCTGTGAGAGGCCTAGAGAAGTGGTTAGTGATAGAAGCTGAAATGCAGATGTGGAAGTAGGGCTGTTAATGGGGATGTTGAAGTCTCCAAGGATAAGGGTTGGTAGTTCTGAGGACATGAAGTGCGGCAGCCAGGCTGAGAAGTGGTATAGGAACTGGGTGGGCAAGCCTGGGGACCGATATATGACCGCTACTCTGAGGTAGAGGGTATGGAAGAGCCTGATGGTGTGGACCTCAAAAGAAGGGAATGAGAGTGATATAATTGGGGGGATGACCTGGAAAGTGCATTGTGGGGACAGGAGTATGCCAAATCCATCACCATGTCTGTTTGTGGGTCTCGGGGAATGGGAGAACTGTAAACCACCATAGGAAATGGCAGCAGGTGAGACAGTGTTAGAATCCTGAATCCAGGTTTCAGTGAGGGCCAACAGATTAAGAGAGTGGTTCAGAAAGTAGTTGTGTAGGAAGGATAGCTTGTTGCATGCAGACCGTGGATTCCAGAGAGCACAATTAGAGGAATTGAAGAAGTCGGAGGAAGAGGAGGACAAAGCGAGCCATTTTGCTGGCAACCTATGCGTCATCAGGGGAAGGTGGGGCAAAATCCTTTGAAACCCATGCATGGTTCATTTTAATGAAGGTGAGATCAGCAACATTTTGGGTCGACAGCCGGGTCCTTCTTTCTGTCAGGATTGATCCAGCAGCACTGAAGACTCTTTCTGATGGCACACTACCAGCAGGGCAAGCGAGCTCCTGTAAGGCATATTGTGCCAATTCAGGCCAGGTATCCAGTTTATAGGCCCAGTAGTCAAAGGGAAATGAACTGTGAAGGAGAACATCGATTGGAAAGGGGAGGTAATTTTGAACCATAGTTGACAACTGTTGTCTCCAGTCTGTTGCAATCGATTCAGTATTACCAGTAGTGTGAGCGTTACTTGAGAAATCAGTCCACAACATGGTCATGAAACCCCTGTCTCCAAAGCCACTTCAGCTGTGTGCACCACCAACAACTCTTCCATTTGGCCCAGTACGGCTCGTGGTAGAACCTGCACCGCTGCTGTGTGCTGGGAATGCCTCTAACAAACGGTTTACCAGAGTTGCTTGTTTGTTCGCCAATATTAGCTCTAGGTTCTCTTGTGGCATGATGTTCTGTAATTTGGCTTTTGTGGCGTGGATCGAGAATGCTGGCCAACCAGTAGTCGTCATCCTTCATAAATTTTGGCAATGCAGGGGTCCCTTTTTAGGATCCCCAAGACATAATCACACATGTGGGCCAATGTTCCAGGTGTCAATGATGCACTGACAGTGGTGGGTGGAGGAGAACTTTCTGCCAAATCCACATCCCGCCAGTCACGCACAAACCCTGTACCTGACCTTGGCAAGCCAACATTTTCTCTTGCCCCCTGAGAAGCATTCTCCTTCCCAAAATAATCATCCCCGTCATCCTCTTCCTCCTCTTCCTCTTCTTCCTCCACCTTGTCCAGGACAGTTCCCTGAGGAGACAATGCTGACTGTCATCAAGGCTTCTCTCCTCCTCCTCCGCTGCAGACGCCTAATCCTTAATGTGCGCCAAAGTTTTCCAGAGAAGACGCATGCGAGGGATGCTCATGCTTATGATGGTGTCATCTGCGCTTACCAGCCATGTGCATTCCTCAAAATGCTGAAGGACTTTACAGAGGTCTTTCTGCTTTGACCACTGCACACCCAACCACTCCATGTCTGCCCTCAAACTGCCTGCCAGTGTAACCTCCAACAAATGGATTACAGCATGCCTCTGTTCGCACAGCCTCTTAACCATGTGCATGGTGGAGTTCCACCTTGTTGCACCGTCTATGATTAGGCTGTGCTGGGGAGGTGGAGCGATCGCTGCAGCCTCTGCATACGAATGGAGTCTACGGAAAAGCGACGGATGTGTGAGCACAGTCATCGCATCTTATGGAGCAGGGCTGATAACTCTGGATAATTATTTAGGAAGCACTGCAACACCAGGTTCAAGGTGTGAGACAGGCAAGGTATGTGTCTGAGTTTTGCCAGGGCTATGGCCACCACAAAATTACAGCTGTTATCACTGACTACCTTGCCATGCTCAAGATTAAGACTGCCCAGCCATGACTAAGTTTCTCGCTGCAAGTGGTCCACCAGTACCTCCGCGGTGTGTCTGTTGTCGCCCAAAGACATCATCTTTATAACAACCTGCTAACGCTTACCACTAGCTGATCGATAGTGGGACACCTTGTGGGCAACATTGGCAGCTGCGGATGGAGTGCTCGTGCGACTTCACTCTGTCGACGAGCTTTTGCTTCTGGAGGAGGAGGAGAAGAGTCGAACGCCTACAGCAAACTGTTGCCTATACCGTGGGTGTTATGAATGTGCTAGAGATGATTTCTGAGCAGAGGCTCCTTCTGGTGGTTACAGACAGTACTGAACCTTTCAGTGAGGAGTGGCAATCTGGAATCACGGACTGGTCTGATATAAGGGAGGTTCCCTCTCATGATAGTTGCCGGTGATCAATTGTTTTTGTCTCAATTGTGGTTCCTGATTCATTTTAAAGTTTGCTGGAGTCCTGCCTGCATCTCCTGCTTTCAGATAAGATATTTTTTGCTTTTCTTTTTGTGCTTGCTTTTTGCATTGTTTTCTGCACTTTTGTGGAGGTCAGCCAGGTCACCTTCTGGGGCCTGAGCTCCTCACAGTTTTTCTGCAGCCATTGTTATTTGCTCATTTGCTTTTTCCTGTTTTTTCAGTGGCTGCGGCTTGGTTTTTGTTCACACTGAGATCTGATTTAGCTGGTGGCGAGATCGTGTGATCTCAGTATTTTTGTAATCAGAATTGTTGGATTTTTGTAGGGTTTTCTGGGTTGCAGAAAGTAATCTCTCCTTTCGTATCCTATTTAGTCAGCTTGTGGCCCTAGCGTTTTCTCAGTCTATTTTCTGCCTATGTTAGTATTTTCATCTTGTCTAACCACCATTATATGTTTGGGGGCTTCCTATTTTTTTGGGGATCTGCTCCGGGGCAGATAGCTTTCATCTTTCTGCCTTTAGGTGTAGTTATCTCTCAGGCTGTGACGAGGCGTCTAGGATCAACATAGGAATGCTCCACGGCTACCTCTAGTTGTGTCGTTAGTTTAGCAATCTGCAATCCATCAGTTACCAACATCTCAGATGTTCGGCTGCCCTGTTGTTGTTCCTGTCCTCCTCAGCTACCGAAACATAACAGTATCACCGGCCATAACTGAAAATTATATGGTACTCACAGAAGGGAAAAATAGTGTGGAAAGAAAAAAAAAAGTTGTCAGAGTTGTCAGAGATTTTTTCTTTTTTTTTTCTTTTTTCTGTCTGTTGCATTTTTTCCCTCTTTTCTCTGGGTGCTGAGGAGGATTTTTTTTTCTCTCAATGGAGTTTGCACAGTTGTCTGGCCGTGTGGATCAGCTTGCCACTGAGGTTCGGAGTATTGCTACCTACCTTGCTGGGTTGCCGGTTGTGTAACCTAGGATTCCCATGCCACATTTGTTTTTGGGGGATCGGGCTAAATTTCTGAATTTCAAAAATAACTGTAAGTTGTTTTTTGCCTTAAAGCCTAAGTCTTCAGGTAACGCAGCACAGCAGGTTCAAATTTACATCTCTCTCCTGCGCGGCGATCCTCAGGATTGGGCTTTTTCCCTGACACCTGGGGATCCTGTTTTGAATGATAATGATGCATTTTTTCTGGCTCTGGGGTTATTGTACGATGAAACTAATGTCACTGATCAAGCTGAAAAAACCTTGTTGGCATTAAATCAGGGTCTTGAAGACGCTGAGTTGTACTGTCAGAAATTCTGAAAGTGGGCAGTCCTGACCAAATGGAATGATGATGCTTTGGCAGCCCTTTTTCGGAAGGGCCTGTCAGAGAATGTAAAGGATGTTATGGTGGGATTCCCTGCTCCCCCTGGTCTCAATGATTCTATGTCATTGGCTATTCAAATTGACAGACATTTGCGTGAGCGCAGAGGTATGCGTGAGATAGTTTTGCCTTGTGAGCCAGCTCCTGAGCCCATGCAGTGTGATAGAGTGACTTCTGGGGCTCAGCGTCATGAGTTTCGAAAGCGCAATGGGTTATGTTTCTACTGTGGTGACGCCTCTCATGCTATTTCAGTCTGCCGTATGCGGGGAAGACGTTTTGCATGCTCAGTTGTCTTGGGTAGTGTTCAGACTAAATTTCTGTTGACTGTTACCCTGATTTGCTCCCTGTCCACATTTTCTGCTCAGGCTTTTGTTGATTCAGGAGCAGCTATTAACCTGATGGATTTTGACTTTGCCAAACATCGTGGGTTTCCCATGATACCCCTGCGGAAGTCTATTCCCCTACTGGGCATTGATTCTACCCCTTTGGTGGAGAATAAACCCCAGTTTTCTACTCAGGTGATAATGAGGGTTGAACCAGATCATCAGGAGAGTTGCAAATTTCTGGTGCTGTATAATCTGCATGACATTATTGTACTAGGTTTCCCTTGGTTACAGTCTCATAATCCTGTTTTGGATTGGAAATCTGTGTCTGTGACCAGTTGGGGCTGCCAATGTGTTAATGCCGACACTCCTGTTTTTTCTGCTCTCCCAAGTCTCAGGATGTTCCTGACTTTTTGACTGATTTTTCGGATGTTTTTAGTGAAAGTAAATCTGCATCTTTGCCCCCTCACAGGAGCTACGATTGCGCTATTGAATTAGTGCCTGGTGGTAAATTTCCTAAAGGTCGCCTTTTTAACTTGTCTGTACCTGAACACGATGCTATGCGATCTTATATCAAGGAGTCATTGGAGAAGGGTCATATCAGACCATCCTCTTCACACTTGGGTGCCGGTTTTTTCTTTGTGGCCAAATAGGATGGTTCATTGAGGCTGTGTATTGATTATCGTCTCTTGAATAAGATCACTGTGAAGTATCAATATCCGTTACCCTTGATTTCTGACCTGTTTTCCAGGGTGAAAAGTGCTAGTTGGTTTACCAAGCTTGACCTCAGGGGGGCGTATAACCTTATTCGCATTAAGCACGGGGATGAATGGAAGACGGCGTTTAATACCCCAGAGGGGCATTTTGAGTACCTAGTGATGCCCTTTGGGCTCACTAATGCTCCTTCCATCTTCCAATCCTTCAAGAATGATATTTTTAGGGATTTTGTGGATAAATTTCTGATTGTTTATTTGGATGATATCTTGATTTTTTCCAATGACTGGGACTCTCATGTGAAACATGTTCGGACTGTGTTCCAGATTTTGAGAGAGAATGCACTGTATGTGAAGGGATCAAAGTGTCTTTTTGGCGTACAGAAGGTCTCATTTCTGGGATTCATTTTGTCTCCGCCTGTTATTGAAATGGACCCGGTCAAGGTTCAAGCCATCTGTGATTGGGTACAACCTACTTCATTAAAGGTTCTTCAGAGATTTTTGGGTTTTGCCAATTTTTATCGTAAATTTATTGGTAATTTCTCCGGTATTGTTAAACCATTGACTGATTTGACCAGAAAGGGTTCTGATGTGGTGAATTGGTCTCCTGAGGCAGTTTCTGCGTTTCAGGAACTTAAGCAGAGATTCACTTCTGCTCCTGTTCTGCGGCAGCCTGATGTTTCTCTACCGTTTCAGGTGGAGGTTGATGCCTCTGAAATTGGGGCAGGTGCCGTTTTGTCCCAAAGAGATCCAGAGACCTCTAAGAGTAACCCTTGTGCCTTTTTCTCTCGAAAATGTTCTCCAACTGAACGTAATTATGACGTGGGTAATCGGGAGTTATTGGCCATGAAGTGGGCCTTTGAAGAGTGGAGACATTGGCTGGAAGGAGCCAAACAACAGGTGGTGGTCCTCACGGACCTTAAGAATCTGGTTTATCTTGAATCAGCCAAGCGACTTAATCCTAGGCAGGCCAGGTGGGCCTTGTTTTTCATACGTTTTAATTTTGTGGTTTCTTTTCTTCCTGGCACTAAGAATGTTAAGGCGGATGCCCTCTCGAGGAGTTTCTTTGCGGAATCTCCTGAGTTATCTGATCCTACTGTTGTTTTGAAAGAGGGTGTAGTTCTTTCCGCCATCTCGCCCAATTTGAGACTGGCCTTGGAAGGGTGTCAGGAGGATAAACCTGAGCGCTGCCCTATTGGGAAATTGTTTGTTTCAGACCAGTGGAAGAAGAGTGTGATGTCTGAGATTCATTGTTCCGCGTTGGCTGGTCTTCCCGGGATTTTTGGTACCAGAGACTTGGTGAGTCGGTCCTTTTGGTGGCCTTCTTTGTCTCGTGACGTCAGGGAATTTGTGCAGTCCTGTGTGACTTGCTCTCGCTCCAAGCCTTGCTCTCGCTCTAGTGGTTTGTTAATGTCATTACCTGTGCCCAAGAGGCCATGGACCCATATCTCTATGGATTTTATTTCCAACCTCCCTGTTTTTCAGAGAATGACCGTTATCTGGGTAATCTTTGATAGGTTTTCCAACATGATACATCTTGTGCCATTACCTAAGTTACCTTCCTCCTCCAAATTGGTGCCTTTGTTCCTTCAGCACGTGGTTCGGTTACATGGCATTCCCGAGAACATTGTGTCTGACAGAGGAGTCCAGTTTGTTACCAGATTTTGGAGGACATTTTGTTCTAAACTTGGTGTTCAATTATCTTTCTCTTCTGCTTTTCATCCTCAGACCAATGGATAAACCGAGAGAACAAACCAGTCCTTGGAGACGTATTTGAGATGTTTTGTGTCTGCTGATCAAGATGACTGGGTCTCTTTTTTGCCTTTGGCTGATTTTGCTCTTAATAATAGGGCTAGCTCTGCCACCTTGATGTTTCCATTTTTCTGCAATTTTGGGTTTCACCCTCGATTTTCTTCGGGACAGGCGGAGGCTTCTGTCTGTCCGGGTGTTGACTCTGTTGTGGAGCGAATGCAGCAGATTTGGGACCAGGTAGTGGAGAGGTTGTCTCTCTCTCAGGAGAAGGCCCAACGGTTTGCCAACCGGCATAGGACTGATGGTCCTCGGTTTAAAGTGGGGGACGTAGTTTGGTTGTCCTCAAGAAATATCCCTATGAGGGTTGCATCTTCAAAGTTTAAGCCCAGGTTCATTGGACATTATAAGATCATGGAGATTCTTAATCCTGTTTCCTTCCGTTTGCTTCTTCCAAGGACATTTAAGATCCATAACGTGTTCCACAAGTCCTTATTGAAGAGGTTTGTCGAGCCACTGGTTCCTATGGCTACGCCTCCTGACCCTGTTTTGGTTGAGGGCAATCTGGAGTATGTGGTTGAGAAAATATTGGATTCTCGTTTTTCTAGACAGAAACTCCAGTATTTGGTTAAGTGGAGAGGTTATGGTCAGGAGGACAATTCTTGGGTGTTTGCTTTGGACATTCATGCTAGGAGACTGATCCGTGCCTATCACCGAGCTCATCCTGATCGGCCTGGTTGCACAATTGAGGGTTCGGTGACCCCTCCACAAAGGGGGGGTACTGTTATGAATGTGCTAGAGATGGTTTCTGAGCACAGGCTCCCTCTGGTGGTTACAGACAGTACTGAACCTTTTAGTGAGGAGTGGCAATCCGGAATCACGGACTGGTCTGATATAAAGGAGGTTCCCTCCAATGTTGGTTGCCGGTGATCAGTTGTTCTTGTCTCAATTGTGGTTCCTGGTTCATTTTGAAGTTTGCTGGAGTCCTGCCTGCATCTCCTGCTTTCAGATAAGATATTTTTTGCTTTTCTTTTTGTGCTTGCTTTTTGCATTGTTTTCTGCACTTTTGTGGAGGTCAGCCAGGTCCCCTCCTGGGGACTGAGCTCCTCACAGTTTTTCTGCAGCCATTGTTATTTTCTTATTTGCTTTTTCCTGTTTTTTCAGCGGCTGCGGCTTGGTTTTTATTCACACTGAGATCTGATTTAGCGGGTGGCGAGATCGTGTGATCTCAGTATTTTTGTAATCAGAATTGTTGGATTTTTGTAGAGTTTTCTGGGTTGCAGAAAGTAATCTCTCCTTTCCTATCCTATTTAGCCAGCTTGAGGCACCAGCGTTGGCTCAGTCTATTTTCTGCCTATGTTTGTATTTTCATCTTGTCTAACCGCCATTATATGTTTGGGGGCTTCCTTTTTTTGGGGGGGATCTGCTCCGGGACAGATAGCTTTCATCTTTCTGCCTTTAGGTGTAGTTATCTCTCAGGCTGTGACGAGGCGTCTAGGATCAACGTAGGAACGCTCCACGGCTACCTCTAGTTGTGTCATTAGTTTAGGAATCTGCAACCCATCAGTTACCAACATTTCAGGTGTTCGGCTGCCCTGCTGTTGTTCCTGTCCTCCTCAGCTACCGAAACATAACACGTGGGCTAGGCAGCACTGTCCCACCGCCGCTGTCCCCTGTGGAGCCTGCATCCACATTAGCACAGTGCTCAGTAATGGACACGTAATGACACTGGCTATGCCTACTGGCCCATGCATCTGTTGTGAGGTGCACCTTTCCACTCACTTATTGTTTGAGTGCATGTACAATGCAGTCTTTCACATGCAGGTGGAGGGCAGGAATGGCTTTCCTAGAAAAGAAGTGCTGACTGAGTAGGTCATAGCATGGGACAGCTTAGGCCATGAGCTCTCGGAACGCTGCGCTTTCAACCAAATGGAAAGGCATCATCTCTAATGAGATCAGTTTGGAAATGTAGGCATTCAAAGCCAGTGTACGCAGATGAGAGGATGAGTACTTTCTTGTCCTACTCAGTGTTTGCTAGGGTGAGCTGGACTTGAGAGCTGCATATGGGGGAACTAGCGGTGGACATGACCGACTGATGGTGATGGTGATGATGGTGGTGGTGGTGGTGATAGCCTAGATTCAGCTTTTCATTGCAAAAACATTGTGATTCCCTGACTGCTTTGGCCTTGCGACGACACCTCAACATTTGTTGCTGGTGGTGTGCTAACCGGTGGGCTTACAGTTGGGGAAGTGATGGAGCGTTGCTGTCTACCTTCAGTCGGAGCAGGTGCACATGTGCTACCTGAGGTTTTGTAGTCCGTCCACGCTTGCAAGTGCATGGTGATTAAATGTCTAAGCATGCAGCTGGTATTCAAATTTCGGAGATTTTTCCCTCTGCTAAAGGTCCATCCGCAATTCTTACAGATAACCTTTGCCTGATCAATAGGATTTTGGTCAAAAAAATGCCATACTGCACTCTTCCTACTATGGTATAAATTTTCAGGGCTTGCACGTTGTGCTAATTTGACCGTCTGGCCGAGCTGTCCTGCAACTCTTATTGTTTGTTTAATACGTTTTTGGATAACTACGGACCTGCCAGATAACCGCTGCTGCAATGTCGATGCCTGCTGCGGATCCTTCTCCTCTTCTGAGCTATTGCCAGTGGCACCCTCTTCCCCCAATGGATGCCAATCCGGGTCAACAACTGGGACATCCATCACCTCCTCTTCAATTTCATCTGCACCTTCCTCTGTGTCACCGTGTAAGGTGGTAAAGTATGTGGGAAGGGCCACCTGTGTTTCAACAGGGTCAGATTCTTGCTCTGTTGACTGCGAGGGCAATGTAGTGCTCTGGGTGTTTGCACCAGCAGATTCATCTAGCAGTGGCTGTGCATCAGTGCACTCCATGTCAGATTCATCTTGGACTGGGGAATTCAGGATTTGACTTGATAACCCAGTCATGGTATGTGAAAAAGCTCCATGGAGTGATCTGAAGTGTTGCCTGCCGCATCCTTCACTTTTGGTGGGGGTGAAGGACACAAGGAAAGGTGTTGTTCCTGACCAGGAGCCTGCACTGACGACTCAGTGCTAGCATTTTTTGAAACTTCAGAAGAGGAGGCGATAGAGCTGGAGTCTGTTTCGGCAATGTAAGCCAAAACCTGTTTCTGATGCTCCGGCTTTAAAAGCTGTTTACCTACTTCCAGAAAAGGGAGCCTTCCAGGCCTTCTGGAGCCAGACAATGATGCAGGATCAAAACCTCCTGCCTTAGGTGCTATTGTGCTTTTGGCACTACCAGAAGATGCACCACCACAACCATCAGTACCAGCTGGCCCCCACACGCCCACGTCCACGGCCTCTTCCACCATACTTCCTCATGTTTGTGAAAATGTACCCAAAATACAAGCAGATATATGGTACTGTATCAGAAGCGTACAGCAGTATACAGTGTTGGGGTAATTTGAAATGTCCGTATATATTTCCAAAGTCAGACACAGACTCTCACAGGCTCAGTTTGGATTGCACCAGAATAGTAATAGCAGAAAAGGGTTACTGTATCAGAAGCGTACAGCTGTACAGTTTTGGGGTAATTTTAAATCTCCGTATATATTTCCAGAGTCAGACACAGACTCTCACAGGCTCAGTATGAGTTACACCAGAATATAAAAAGCAGAAAAGGGGTTATGTATCAGAAGATACCAGGTGTATACAGTGTTGGGGTAATTGTAAATCTCCGTATATATTTCCGGAGTAACACACAGACTCTCACAGGCTCAGTATGGATTAGACCAGAATATAAAAAGCAGAAAAAGGGTACTGTATCAGAAGATACCAGGTGTATACAGTGTAGGGGTAATTGTAAATCTCCGTATATATTTCAGGAGTAATACACAGACTCTCACAGGCTCAGTATGGATTAGACCGGAATATAAAAAGCAGAAAAAGGGTAATGTATCAAAAGATACCAGGTGTATACAACGTAGGGGTAATTGTAAGTCTATGTATATATTTCAGGAGTAACACACAGATGCTCACAGGCTCAGTATGGATTAGACCAGAATATAAAAAACAAAAAAGGGTACTGTATCAGAAGCGTAGAGCTGTATACAGTCTAGGGATAATTGTAAATCTTCGTATATATTTCCGGAGTCAGACACAGACTCTCACAGGCTCACTATGGATTACAGACTATAAAAAGTAGAAAAGGGGTAATGTATCAGAAGAGTACAGCTGTATACAGTGTTGTGGTAATTTTAAATCTCCATATATATTTTCGGAGTAACACACAGACGCTCACAGGCTCAGTATGCATTAGACCAGAATATAAAAAGCAGAAAAAGTATACTGTATCAGAAGCGTACAGCTGTATATAGTATTGGGATAATTTTAAATCTCTGTATATAATTCCAGAGTTAGACATAGATTCTCACAGGCTCAGTAGGGATTACACCAGAATATAATTAGTAGAAAAAGGGTAATGTATCAGAAGCGTACAGCTGTATACAGTGTTGGGGCAATTTTAAAACTTTGTTTATATTTCCGGAGTAACACACAGATGCTCACAGGCAGCGTCGGACTGGAGTACCTTGGGCCCACCAGAGAAAAATCATTCTTGGGGCCCACCATCATACCTCCCAACTTTTGAAGAAGTGAAAGAGGGACACAAGTTGTGGCGCACTGCGGCAAATTTTAGGCCATGCCTTCCCGACCACACCCATTTCAAAACTAGTCCACGCCCCCAACCGCACCCATCTAGCACTGCTGATCACATTGATTGGTACTGAGGGGACAGTGGCTGGTGCTGTGGGCACAGTGGCTGGTACTGAGGAAAAGAAAGAAACAGAGAGAAAAAAAAGAAAACAGAGAGAGAAAGAAAGGAGAAAGAAAGAAAGAAAAGAGTGAAGGAAAGAACAGAGAGAGAAAGGAAGAAAATAGAAAGATTAGAGAGAGAAAGAACAGAGGGAGAAAGAAACAGATATTATGAAAGAAAAAAACAGAGAGAGAGGGAAAGACCAGAGAGAGAGAGAAATATTAGAGAGGGGAAAAAAGAACAGGAAGAAAGAAAGAACAAAGAGAGAAAGAAAGAACAGAGAGAGCGAAAGAAAGAAAGGAAATAAAGAACAGAGAGAGAAAGAAAGAACAGAGAGGTAGAGAGAAAGAAATAACAGAGAGAGAAAGAAAGAACAGAGAAAGAGGGGAAAGAAAGAACAGAGAGAGATAGAAAAGAGAGAAAGAAAGAAAGAAAGAAAGAAAGGAAAGAAAGAACAGAGAGAAAAAGAAAACAGAGAGAAAGAAAGATTAGAGAGACAAAGAAAGGACAGAGAGAGAGGAAGAAAAAAGAAAAATTAGAGAGAAAGAAAGAACAGAGAGAAAGAAAGATTAGAGAGGGAAAGAAAGAACAAAGAAAGAAACAGATATTAAGAAAGAAAAACACAGAAAGAAAGAAACAGAGAGAGAAAAAGAAAGAGGGGAAAGATAGAACAGAGAGGGATAGAAAAGAGAGAAAGAAAGAAAGAAAGAAAGAAAGAAAGAAAGAAAGAAAGAAAGAAAGAAAGAAGAAAGAAAGAAAAGAAAGAACAGAGAGAAAAAGAAAACAGAGAGAAAAAAAGATTAGAGAGACAAAGAAAGGACAGAGAGAGAGGAAGAAAAAAGAAAAATTAGAGAGAGAAAGAAAGAACAGAGAGAAAGAAAGATTAGAGAGGGAAAGAAAGAACAAAGAAAGAAACAGATATTAAGAAAGAAAAACACAGAAAGAAAGAAACAGAGAGAGAAAAAGAAAGAGGGGAAAGATAGAACAGAGAGAGATAGAAAAGAGAGAAAGAAAGAAAGAAAGAAAGAAAGAAAGAAAGAAAGAAAAGAAAGAAAGAAGAAAGAAGAAAGAGAGAAAAGAAAACAGAGAGAAAAAAAGATTAGAGAGACAAAGAAAGGACAGAGAGAGAGGAAGAAAAAAGAAAAATTAGAGAGGGAAAGAAAGAACAGAGAGAGACAAAGAAATATTAGAGAGGGAAAGAAAGAACAGAGAGAAGAAGAAAGAAACAGGGGGAAGAAAGAGATAACAGAGAGAGGGAAAGGAAGAACAGAGAGAGAGAAATAGATATTAAGAAAGAAAGAAACAGAGAACGAAAGATTAGAGAGGGAAAGAAAGAACAGAGAAAGAAATATTAGAGAGGGAAAGAAAGAACAGAGAGAGGAAGAAAGAAAGGGAAAAAAAAGAAAGAAATAACAGAGAAAGAAAGAGAAAGAAAGAACAGAGGCAGAGAGAAAGAAAGAACAGAGAGAGAAAGAAAACAGTAAGAGAAAGAGGGGAAAGAAAGAACAGAGAGAGAAAGAAAGAACAGAGAGAGAAAGATTAGAGAGAAAGAAAGAACAGAGAGAAAGAGAAAGGAAGAACAGAGAGAGAAAGAAAGGGGAAAGAAACAACAGAAAGAGAAAAATAGAAAGGAAGAATAGAGAGAATGAAAGAGGGGAAAGAAAGAACAGAGAGAGGGAAAGAAAGAACAGAGAGAAACAAAGAAAGAAAAAGAAAGGAAGAACAGAGAGAATGAAAGAGGGGAAAGAAAGAGGGAAAAGAAAGAGCAGAGAGAGAGAGGGAAAGAAAGAACAGAGCAAGAAAGAAGGAAAGAACAGAGAGAGAAAGAAAAAAGAAAGATTACAGAGGAAAAGAAAGAACAGAGAGAGAGAAAGAAACAGAAAGCAAGAAACAGAAAGAGAAAGAAAGAACAGAAAAAAAGAAAGAGAAAGAAAGAACAGAGAGTGAGAAAGAAACAGAGAGAGAAAGAAATAGATTCTATAAAGATACTATAGCAGCCCGGCTCCCATTGTAGTGCCACCTGAGCCTCCCAATGCAGGACATATCATGATCCGCTCACATGGCCAACATCCCCAATTCCAAGGCGATCCCGCTGTCCGGGCTGTCGGAGGAGGACACGGTGATGGATCTGAAGCATTCCCTGAAGTGCCTCCATGGTTCCGTCACAATCTCCTCCTGAAATTACCTCATTTCCGGTCAGCTTCCAGCACATCACTTCTGGGGGAACGTCACATGCAAATTTTAAAGTGCTCCTTGGGGCTCCGCCGTGTACTCCTGTGTCTGCGGGACAAGTAAGCTCTCTGCCAGGACAGCCGGGCAGACTCTCAAAATTGGGCCAGTCCCGCTGGATCTGGGACGGTTGGGAGGTGTAAATGCTCCCCATCATACACCTTGTATACGCACGGCTCCGCACACCTCATACACACACGGTTCCGCTTTGTATGCCTCGTACACCCACGGCTCCACTTCGTACACCCTTCACACACATGGCTCCACTCAGTACACACATGGCTCTGCTCTGTACACATGGCTCAACTCCGTACACTTTGTACACACAGGGCTCTGTTTTGTACACCCTGTACACAGATTGCTCCGCTCCGTATACTCCGTACACAGACACACGGCTCCGTACACTACATACAAAAAGGGCTCCATTCCGTACACCTCGTACACACACGGCTCTGCTCCATACACTTAGTACACACACGGCTCCACTCCATTCACCAAGAACACACGCGGCTCTGCTCCGTACACCTTGTACACACGTGGGTCAGCTCCGCACACCCCATACACAGATGGCACCTCTTCGTACACCGCATACACACATGACTCCGCTCTTTATACCTCATACACACATGGCTCCGCTCCGTACACCCCATACACACGCGGCTCCGCACACTCCATACACAGCGGCTCCACTGTGTACACCTCGTACACACATGGCTCTGCTCCGTACACCAAGTACACCTCGTACACACAAGGCTCTGCTCCGCACACGCCATATAAACACGAGGCTCTGCTCCGTACACCCTATACACACATGGCTCTGCTCCGTACACCCTATACACATGTGGCTCTGTTCCGTACACCCTATACACACGCGGCTCTGCTCCGTACACACTATACACACGCGGCTCCGCTCCGTACACCCTATACAAATGCGGCTCTGCTCCGTACACCAAGTACATGGCTCCGCTCCACACACCCCATACACACGTGGCTTTGCTCCATACACCTCATACACAAACAGCTCTGCTACATCCACCCTGTAAACCCCTCCTGACCCCACAGAGAAACTTCCCCTCATCCAGCAGCACCATGACAACCAGCACCCCAAAGTCCTGTATACAGAAGCCCCTGATCATGTGACTCCTGACTCCTCCCCTCCTGTGATCTCATCACAGGTCCTGTGCGCAAAGCACAGCCTAGCGACGTCATTGCTGGGATTTATAGGATGATGTGGAAATGGCTGGCACAGTGCTCTCAGCTGGATGAGGGGAGTTTGCGCCTAGTCTAAGAGTTGTGCCCAGCCGCTGATGCGCCTGACATCTGCACACAGCATGGCCGGACAGTTGTAGGCACTATTGACATGCAGGGCAGGGACTAATGAAGGAGGCAGGGGCTGGGGCGGGGCCCACCGGAGATTCCTCCGGTGTCCCAGTGCATCAGTCTGACCCTGCTCACAGGCTCAGTATGGATTAGATCAGAATATAAAAAGCAGAAAAGGGTACTGTATCAGAAGCGTACAGCTGTATACAGTGTTGGGGTCATTGAAAATCTCTGTATATATTTCCGGAGTAACACAAAGCCGCTCACAGGCTCAGTATGGATTAAACCAGAGTATAAAAAGCAGAAAAAGGGTACTGTATCAGAAGATACCAGGTGTATACAGTGTAGAGGTAATTGTAAATCTCAGTATATATTTCAGGAGTAACACACAGACGCTCACATGCTCAGTATGGATTAGACCAGAATATAAAAAGCAGAAAAAGGGTACTGTAACGGAAGCGTACAGCTGTATACAGTGTTGGGGTAATTTTAAATCTCCGTATTCATTTCCAGAGTCAGACACAGACTCTCAAAGGCTCAGTATGGATTTCACCAGAATATAAATAGCAGAAAAAGGGTGATGTATCAGAAGCGTACAGCTGTATACAGTGTTGGGGTAATTTAAATCTCCTATATATTTCCAGAGTAACACACAGATGCTCACAGGCTCAATATGGATTAGACCAGAATATAAAAAGCTGAAAAAGGGTACTGTATCTCAAGCGTACAGCTGTATACAGTCTAGGGGTAATTGTAAATCTCCGTAAATATTTGAGTCACACATAGATGGGCAGCATGTATTTGTCCGTGATACCAGTGTGTACACGGTAGTGTGAGGAGCGTACAACTCTATATGGTGTGGGAAAAGATGAACACTCCGTAACTGTGCAGAAAATAAGAATAAAGTATTAGTGCTGTGTAAAAAGCACTCTGCACAGCAGTGTACACACAGCAATACAGCTAGCAGGCAGCCTAATAACCAGCTCTGCTGCTGCACACAAGAAAATCCTTCCCTGTCAATGATAGGCAGCCTAATAACCAGCGCTGCTGCACACAACAAAATCCTCCCCTGTCACTGCACACTAACTGTACAGCACAACTGCTATCAGCACAAGCAGAGAATAACTTTTCTTTACTGCCTAACTCTCTCCCTGCTGATAAACAGTGTCAGCAACCTCTCCCTACGCTAAGATCGGCAAATGTAAAATGGCGGTCGGCGGTCACGGTTTTTATAGCCACTGTGACGCCACACAAAGCAAGCCAGTCACTGCAATGCCCTTCTCTAAGATGGTGGTGGCCGCTGCCCATGTCATCTCATTGCCCACAGTGTACGTCCTTGCTCATTGGCTGAGAAAAGGCGCCTGCCAGCATTATGGGAAAACCGACTTTGGCGCTAGGGTCAACGACCGCATGGCCGACCTCACGCTATGGTTGGATTTCGCTTGGCAAAACCCGACTTTGGCGAAAGTCGGCGATTTTTTAATCTGACCGACCTGTTTCGCTCAACTCTAGTGACCAGCGCTGCAGTGCAGATCCTCTGGGACTGATGGTGTGATGCAGCAGAGTTGGAATATCTCTCCACAGGAAGAGCTTATTGTCCAAGGGCAGAGGGATGTTGAGAGGATAATGGTGCTGGGAGATGTAGCAGTGTGGAGTGGGTACCGCAAGAAGAATTTGAGGAGAGACATTCAGATGCAGTTTCCAAAGCTTTATTCACAGTTTTGTCTGCAGTACAGGTGCCCGCTTGGTGCCACATCCTCCAGGTAAGGAATCCAGCAAACTCCCAGGTAGATGGAGAACACCAGTCCAGACCTCCCTGTCAGTATATGCCTCTCCTGACTGTCTCACTGTGCTGATTCCTACTCCTCTTCCTTCCCAGCACCACACAAACAGTGTCCCAGTCCGGCACCTGCGAATCCTGTCGGACAACGTGACCCAGGCATTTCCTTGATTCTATATAGCTGCCTTCCCAGAGAATATGATTGTGGTTGTTGGCTGTGACCACTAAAATTGCCACAGCTGTCGGCTTGCTAGCTGAGTCCTGTTGTATGCTTCACTAGGCTAGGGACTGAGACCCTTCTGCGACCTGGATTCTCCCAGCTGACGTCTGTCAGCCTGGAACGAGCCTCACGGGTAGCCTTCTGCTCAGCCATGCCTCTGAGAAATCCCTTTTCCCTCCAGGGAACCTTCTTTCTGTCCTTTTGTCTGTCAGCAGCTCCTCAGGACCAAGAGCCTGCTGCACGTTTCTATCTTTTCCGCCTTCCCCTATGGGAAGGTTGTCTATGCACGTCTTTCCCCTTCTTCACCTATGGGAAGACTCACTCTTACTTCCCTCTATTCTCCTGCTCTAACCCTCCTGCTCCACCCACCATCTAACACCCTTTCCTAGCTAGCAGTATGCGATAGGAACTGCTACTAGTGTGTGAGATGGATGCAGTGTTGTATCAGAGCCAGGTTGGGTGTCTCCATCTTACCTGAAAGGTGGGATACCACACCCCTGGTTGAGATGCGGTACCTCTGTGGCGACTGGACCCTCAGGGGCACCACATATACACCCTTGAAGGCAACAAATGGAGTGCCTAATTAAAAAAAATAGCAAAGTGTAGTTGATGTACTTCTACACTCAAGGCTTTGCACAAAATATAAGGAGTGTCATCCATACACCCTTGAAGGCAACAACTGGAGAGTATTATTCAAATTTTGAACATTAAAATACTTTATGTGCTGTCATCTGGTGGTGTGGAAAGTTGGGGACTAATCCAGGCTTTATTATTTTTATCAGAATGAGTCTGTCAGAATGCTCTGTTAACAGGCAAAAGCACCTGTCTGTTATGACTGAGATGAGATGAGCGAAACCTTCAAGGTTCGGTTTGGTTCGCCAAACGATTAGACATTCGCCAAACACGTTCAACGAATGGTTTGAAGAACTTACCCGAACCCCATTAGATTCAATGGGAGGCCAAACCAAATATATGCACAACACCTTAAGGGGTGACAAAAAAAAAGCTTCCCAAACAGCTAAAATTAGAGTTAGACACCATGAAAATTGGCATCAGTTGACCCACAGTATAAATTTGCAAATGGCACAGCAGCAGTCAGCTATACTTGAGGTATCAGGGTCTGGTCCCAGCATTAACAACTTGGAAATGAAGTTTTATTGAGGACCTTGTGGCTATGGGAGCGGTGTAACCATTATTAGCTGGGAGACCTGATACCTGATGCAACATCTCCAATTTTTTTTTATCACAGCTACACTTAAATGGAACAAGCATCAGATTCTTACAGTGCTTTTGGTACAAAAATGTAAGGAAAGTAACACAGGTAGTTGAATGAAAGTGAGTGCAGGCCTGTCTGTCTGGGAGCCCTACTTAAACAGGCAAACTACTAGATGGAGATCCATCTTGAAGTCTACACATTTTATAAATTAATTGCCACACAGCACTAAAGTGGCATCAATTTCCACAGAGTAGAAACAGTATAATAGGCCTCAAACACCTTCTACTACAGGCAACCCACCAGATGGAGACTCAAATTTGTCCTGTTGTATATAAATATGTGATTCTTCAGATTTTGTATTAGTCTTCGCCTGATGAAGAGACCTAAGTAGTCTCGAAAGCTTGCAATTTGTTACCATCTTTTCAGTTAGCCATTAAAAGGTATCAACAACTGAGGACTCTCAAGTCTAAATATTTTTCTATCTACTGGCTAACACGGTACGAAGATATACATCTTTCCTATATCATCCTCTCCAGTCGTTCACAACGTGTCAAACTTGTACTCTGCTCTGCTGGGGGACAGGCTGATTTTAAAAAATGTGTTAAATGACTTAAATAAAATGCTTATGCCACTTACACTGTTGCTGCTAATGTTTTTGAGATGACTCCTTGACGTTTCCAGGGTTAGACGTCTAGAACTGGGAAGTACACTGTGTGAATCACTGCTGTCTTAAGAAAAACCACTCTTAAGATTTTCTACAAGCATGTTTTGATACTCCAGCATGCGTGCATCCCTTTCCAAGGAGGAGGAAGCATCTGGCTAAATTTACTCTTGTACCATGGATCTAACATAGCGGCAACCCAGTACTCAGCATTATTTCTAACACTAAGAATACGGGCATCATGTTGAAGATAGTACAGCAAGAAAGTGCTTATGTGTCAGGTGCTTCCATGAGGTCTAAGTCCATGGTATGGTCGTGCGCAGTAACACTCAATGTTGCTTCATCTATCCCCTCCCGACAACCACGGACAACAAAGAGAGGATCATTATCCTCTTCATCTCCTGACTAGTGTTGAGCATTCCGATACCGCAAGTATCGGGTATCGGCCGATATTCGCTGTATCGGAATTCCGATACTTAGTTCCGATATTTTTCCAATATCGTATACCGGAATCGGAAGTTCCCATAATTCTTTGAGAGGCAATGTGATTTTAGTCAGCCAATGAGGAATCTTATGAAGTGTGGGCACATCCTGTGATGCTGCGGTCATCTTAACTAATGGCATGGCTGTGATTGGCTGCTGAAATAATGTCAGAATGCATTATAAAAGGCGCCGCCGCCATTTTAGCGTCACTGTGCTGTGAACTCAGTTAGGGACAGAACGCTGCTCTGCTGACTCTGAGGGACAGTTAGAGATTGCGATTTTGTGTACTTT
>JARQOD010000001.1:153291882-153419055 GCA_033576555.1 Oophaga sylvatica
TTAGGCATCTAAGGGGCAGATCATAACAGGGCAACTGGATTACTTGGCCCATTTTACCCTTGAACATTAATGGGGCCATTATTATAAGCCTTATTTGACCCATAAGACCTGGAGCATCTCCATGGGCACTCATATACTGGAGAATCAAAGGGGCAGATCAGATGACATTTAGGCCATAACTGAACATTAATGGCTCTATATATGACATTTATGGCCTATAAGAATGGAGCATCTTTTGGGCAAAATACTGGAGCATCTAATGGGCAATCAAACTGGAGCATTTATGGGCTTAAATAACAATGGGCCATTATGGGCATAATCTTGACATAAGGGGCCATACATGGACTTATAGACACTGAATAGCAATGGCACACTAAGAGCTCTTTGAGCAAATCAGACATAATGGGCCCAATTATATCCTTGGACAAAGACAAATATATGCACATTTTGGGGCATAAATGGAGATCAACATGGAGCAACTTACGGGGCATTACCTAATCTAATGACCTAAAAGACTCTTGACCACATTAAGGGCCATATAACTCTGTTAGGCCTTCTCGATGGATGCAGATCGCATGACAATTTAGGCCATACTATTATGCATTTTAAAATGACATAGCACTACATATCGGGGCATCAATGGGATCAAGGGCAGCAACGGCACATTACTGACATTAATTGACCAAATGGGGAGATCAGACACTGGAGCAGCATTTAGGGCCCATTAACCCTTGAACATTAATGGGCCCATTATATATGGAGCATTCTTTTGGCCCATAAGACAGGAGCATCATCCATGGGGCACATATATATGGAGCATTCTAAATGGGGCAATCAGACACTGAGCAGCATAGGGCCATTATACCCTTGAACATTAATGGGGCCATTATATGGAGATTCTTTGGCCCATAAGACATAGCATCATCCATGGGGCACATCATTATGGAGCATTCTAAATGGCAATCAAACTGGAGCAGCATTTACGGGCCCATATACCCTGAAATAAGGGGCCATAATATGGAGCATTCTTTTGGCCCATAAGACATGGAGCATCATCCATGGGCAATCATTATGGAGCATTCTAAATGGGCAGACAACACTGGAGCAGCATTTACTGGGCCCAATATACCTTGAACATTATGGGGCCCATTTTATATGAGCATTTTTGACCATAGACATGGAGCATCATCCATGGGCACATCATGATTGGAGCATTCTAAATGGGCAATCAACATGGAGCAGCATATGCCCATATACCCATAACATAATGGCATTTAATGAGCATTCTTTTGCCCATAAGACACTGGAGCATCACCAGGGCACATCATATATGGAGCATACTAATGGGGCAGATCAGACACTGGAGCAGCATTTAGGCCCATTATACCTTGAACATTTGGGCCCATTATAAATGAGCATTTTGCCATAAGACACTGAGCATCATCCATGGGGCAATCATATACTGAGATTAATGGGAGATCAGACACTGGAGCAGCATTTAGGGCCATTAACCCTTGAACATTATGGGCCATTATATATGGAGCATTCTTTTGGCCTAAGACACGGAGCATCATCCATGGGCACATCATATACTGGAGCATTCTAAATGGGCAGATCAACACTGGAGCAGCATTTAGGGCCATTACCTTGAACTTAATGGCCCATTATATGGAGCATATTTTGGCCCATAAGACACTAGATCATCCATGGGGCACATACATACTGGAGCATTCTAAATGGGCAGATCAAACGGAGCAGCATTTACGGCCCATTATACTTGAACATTAAGGGGCCCATATATGGACATTCTTTTGCCCATAGACATGAGATCATCATGGGCAATCATATTGGAGCATTCTAAATGGGCAGTAACCGACAGCATTACGGGCCCATTACCTTGAACATTAATGGGGCCCATTATATATGGAGCATTCTTTTGGCCCATAAGACACTGGAGCATCATCCATGGGGCACATCATGTAATGGACATTCTAAATGGGCAGATCAGACACTGGAGCAGCATTATGGGGCCATACTACCCTTGAACATTAATGGGGCCCATTATATATGGAGCATTTTTTTGCCCATAAGACATGGAAGCATATCCATGGGCACATATATATTGAGCATTCTAAATGGGCAATCAGACACTAACAGCATAAATGGGGCCATATACCTTGAACATTAAGGGCCATTATATTGGAACATTCTTTGGCCCATAAGACATGGAGCATCATCCATGGGCACATCATATACTGGAGCATTCTAAATGGGGCAATCAGACACTGGAGCAGCATTTACGGGGCCCATTATACCCTTGAACATTAATGGGGCCCATTATATATGGAGCATTCTTTTGCCCATAAGACACTGGAGCATCATCCATGGGGCACATCATATACTGGAGCATTCTAAATGGGGCAGATCAGACACTGGAGCAGCATTTACGGTGCCCATTATACCCTTGAACATTAATGGGCCCATATATATGGAGCATTACTTTTGGCCCATAAGACACTGGAGCATCATCCATGGGGCACATCATATACTGGAGCATTCTAAATGGGGCAGATCAGACACGGAGCAGCATTTACTTGGGCCCATTAAACCCTTGAACTAAATGGGGCCCATTATATATGGAGCATCTTTTGACCCATAAGACACTGGAGCATCATCCATGGGGCAATCAAGTATTGGAGCATTCTAAATGGGGCAGATCGAAAACTGGAGCAGCATTTACGGGCCCATTATACCCTTGAACATTAATGGGGCCCATTATATATGGAGCATTCTTTTGGCCCATAAGACACTGGAGCATCATCCATGGGCACATCTATACTGGACATCTAATGGGCAGATCAGACACTGGACAGCATTTATGGGCCATTAACCTGAACTTAATGGGCCCATTAATATGGAGCATTCTTTTGGCCCATAAGAACGGAGCATCATCCATGGGGCACATCTAATACTGGAGCATTCTAAATGGGGCAGATCAGACACTGGAGCAGCATTTACGGGCCCATTATACCCTTGAACATTAATGGGGCCCATTATATATGGAGCATCTTTTGGCCCATAAGACACTGGAGCATCATCCATGGGGCACATCATATACTGGAGCATTCTAAATGGGCAATCAGACACTGGAGCAATTTACGGGCCCATATACCCTTGAAATTAATGGGCCATATATATGAGCATTCTTTTGGCCCATAAGACACTGGAGCATCATCCATGGGCACATCATATACTGGAGCATTCTAAATGGGGCAGATCAGACACTGGAGCAGCATTTACGGTGCCCATTATACCCTTGAACATTAATGGGGCCCATAATATATGGAGCATTCTTTTGGCCCATAAGACACTGGAGCATCATCCATGGGGCACATCATATACTGGAGCATTCTAAATGGGGCAGATCAGACACTGGAGCAGCATTTACTGGGCCCATTATACCCTTGAACTATTAATGGGGCCCATTATATATGGAGCATTCTTTTGGCCCATAAGACCTGGAGCATCATCCATGGGGCACATCATATATGGAGCATTCTAAATGGGGCAGATCAGACACTGGAGCAGCATTTAAGGCCCATTATACCCTTGAACATTTAATGGGGCCCATTATATATGGAGCATTCTTTTGGCCCATAAGACACTGGAGCATCACCATGGCGCACATCATATACTGGAGCATAGTAAATGGGGAAGATCAGACACTGGAGCAGCATTTATGGGCCCATTATACCCTTGAACATTAATGGGCCCATTATATATGGAGCATTCTTTTGGCCCATAAGACACTGGAGCATCATCCATGGGGCACATCATAGTACTGGAGCATTCTAAATGGGGCAGATCAGACACTGGAGCAGCATTTACGGGCCCATTATACCCTTGAACATTAATGGGGCCCATATATATGGAGCATCTTTTGGCCCATAAGACACTGGAGCATCATCCATGGGCACATCATCATACTGGAGCATTCTAAATGGGGCAGATCAGACACCGGAGCAGCATTTACTGGGCCCATTATACCCTTGAACATTAATGGGCCCATTATATATGGAGCATTCTTTTGGCCCATAAGACACTTGGAGCATCATCCATGGGGCAACATCAATACTGGACATTCTAAATGGGGCAGATCGAACACTGGAGCAGCATTTACGGGCCCATAACCCTTGAACATTAATGGGGCCCATTATATATGGAGCATCTTTGGCCCATAAGACACATGACAGCAATCCATGGGTCCATGGGCAATCAGACATGGAGCATCATTAGGGCTATCATTGAAATATGGGCCATTACTTTTTTTTTTTTTTTTTTTTTTTTTTTTTTTTTTTTTTTTTTTTTTTTTTTTTTTTTTTTTTTTTTTTTTTTTTTTTGCCCATAAGACACTGGAGCATCATCCATGGGGCACATCATATACTGGAGCATTCTAAATGGGGCAGATCAGACACTGGAGCAGCATTTAAGGCCCATTATACCCTTGAACATTAATGGGGCCCATAATATATGGAGCAATTCTTTTGGCCCATAAGACACTGGAGCATCATCCATGGGGCACATCATATACTTGGAGCATTCTAAATGGGGCAAGATCAGACACTGGACCAGCATTTATTGGGCCCATTATACCCTTGAATTAATGGGGCCCATATATATGGAACATTCTTTTGGCCCATAAGACACTGGAGCATCATCCATGGGGCACATCATATACTGGAGCATTCTAAATGGGGCAGATCAGACACTGGAGCAGCATTTACTGGGCCCATTATACCCTTGAACATCATATGGGACCCATTATTATATGGAGCATTATATAGGGCCATCATACACTGGAGCATCATCCATGGGGCCCATCATATACTGGAGCATCATATGGGGCCCATTATATATGGAGCATTATATAGGCCCATCATACACTTGAGCATCATAGATAGGGCCCATTATACACTGGAGCATTATATATGGGGCACATAATACACTGGAGCATTATAAATGGGGCCCATCATACACTGGAGCGTCATATACGGGGCCCATTATACACTGGATCATCATATGGGGTCCATTATATGTGGAGCATTATATAGGCCCATCATACACTGAAGCATCATATGTGGCCCATTGTATATGATGCATCTTATGGGGCACATTATATATGGAGCATCACATGGAGCACCTTATATATGGATCACTATATATGGGGATCATTATATTTGGAGCATTATATGGAGCTCATCATACACTGGAGCATCATATATGGGACCCATCATATACTAGAGCATCATATGGGGTTTATTATTTATGGGGCATCATATAGGGCCCTTTATATATGGAGCATCATATGGAGCACATATGGGGCCTATTCTGTATGGAGCATTATATGGAGCCCATTCTGTATGGCGCAATATATGGGGCTCATTATTCTGTATAGAGCAATATGTGGGGCTCATTATTCTGTATAGTACACTATGTGGTGCCCATAATACTGTATGGAGGTCTATACTGTCAGTTTTTTGAGCTATTGTAGAATTTACAATAGATATCACTCATGTAATGTAAGAAGTGAAGTATTTGGCATTGTACTATACCTATATTTCTCTGCCGTATCGGAGCATCATGAATTGTGATATGTGTTAAAGGGGCCCACTGAGACTCTTTCGCCCGGGCCCACGAAAACCAGGAGCCAGCCCTACCCCCCCCCAACTTTAGCTAAATAACCCCTAGTTTTCAATGCGTTACTATTATTATAAAGTAAATTAAGGTTGACAAGCATAAGTAATAATAAGAATTGATGTCGTTGGCATTGAAATGGGCACTGTAGGTGTATTTACTGTCCTCCTCTCACTGCCGACTTTTATTCCCCATTGACTTGCATTGGGGTCGGAAATTCGACTCCGACTCGACCTTTTCCTTTAGTCGGCCGACTTCGTTCGGTTCAACTTTTGGGAAAGTTGGGTGGTCCGAAACCCGACTTGACCCTCCCGGAGCCAAAGTCGCTCATCTCTAGTGGTGAGTTATTTAGGTGGGAGATTGAACAGAGCCGGACAAAGACCAGGTCAAGGGTGTTACTGTCCTTGTGTGTCTCAGAGGTTTAAAGCTGTGAGAGGCCTAGAGAAGTGGTTAGTGATAAAAGCTAGCTACCACATTCTAGTGGTAATGTCTGAAGAGACGTGGAGGATGGCCTATGAAAAATGTCTTGCCAATTAAATGAAATGGGTCTCCTATACTTTTAATCCCTATACACTAGGTTTATGGGCTGGGAAACATTTCCCCTTGGTGGGTACACATCAACATACTGTGTAAAAATTTTTATTAAAAGGGCATCCAAAACACTCTTTTACACAATAAGTTGGCTGTTGCATCACAGACCACGGTCACCATGTTAATCTAGTAGTAGTGGTGGATGATGAGGATGATGAGATTGAGGAGGATAACACACAAAATAGCCAAACTCAGTAAGCATATACCCATGTATGGGTGTAAAGAGGTGCATGGTAATATACCTCCAAAAAAGACACTGTATTGGAGGTTATGTTTCACTGTTATCATTCGGAGGTGTAGAGAAATCTGCCCCAATCCAGCCTTGTTCATTTTTATAAGAGTCAGCCTGCCAGCATTTTCAGTTGACAGGCGGATGCGCTTATCAGTTATAATTCCACCAGCGGCACTATAAACCCGCTCTGACAAAACGCTAGAGGCAGGGCAGGCCAGGACCTCCAAGACATAGAGAGCCAGTTCATGCCACGTGTCCAGCTTGCGTACCCAATAATTAAAAGGCACAGAGAAATCACGGTCAGCAAGGTACTCTTTCAACATCTTCCCAAACTTTCCACTCCTTGTGATAGTACCCCACGACTCTGGGCCAGGCCGATGGGAGGGTCTGAGAAAACTGTCCGAGTGTTACACTGCCTTTGCTGGATTGGAGTTGTGTCTCTCTCGCCTCTACTCCTTGGTTGTCCAACGAACTGTGACCTCTGCCCCTAGTGTTTTCAGATGGGAATTTTTTTAATAATTCCGCAACAATGGCCATCTGGTACTGCAACATTTTAGTACACCTGTCTGCCTCTGGATGAAGAGATTGAAAGTTCTCCTTGTAACGTGGGTCTAGAGGTATCAGCAAACAGTAATGAGTGTCAGCACAAATTTTGCTAATGCGAGGGTCACCGGAAAGGCAGAGCAACTTAAAGTCTGCCATGCGTGCCAGACTGCTAACTGGCATGACTTCCGTGTCCTCACCAACCACCATGCTGTCCTCATCCTCCTCCTCCCTGTTCTCAAGCCATCTACGCTGAATAGAAGATATGACAGTCGTGCTTGTAGTACCATCTATAGCACAAAAGTAGCTCCTGTTCTTCCTCCTCCTCCTCTTCCTCATTGTCAACCAATCCACGTTGGGGTGACATGAGGCTGGGCTGTGTGTAACCACCCTGCATGGTTCCTTGCTCCATCTCGTCGTGCTCGTACTGCAATGCATCCTCTTTCATTGTGAGCAGAGAGCTTTTCAGAAAACAGAGAAGCGGGGTGGTGACTCTAATTATAGCATCATCGCCGATCACCATCTTGGTGGACTCCTGAAAGTTTTGTAGGATGGTACATATGTCTGACATTGATGTCCACTCCTGAGGTCTTATGTGTGGAGTCTGAACTGAATATCAATGGCCTTGTTGATGCTGGTAGTCAACAACTGCTCTCTTCGGCTCACAAACCCTCTCCAACTATGCAGTGTAGAGTTCCAATGCGTGGGGACTTCATATACCAGTCGGTGAGCGAGAAGCTGCAAACGCTGCTGAAGCATGGCAAGGTAGGCTGAAGCTGTAGCTGACTTTCTAAAATTGCACACAGGTGGCATGCTTTCACAAGCAGATCTGGCAGCTCCGGGTTGCTTTTCAGAAACTGTTGAACAATGAGGTTAAAGCCCATGGGCCAGGCATGGTATGTGTGTGAGCTCGCCTCGCGTCAGAGCTGCCATTAGGTTCCAGCCATTGTCACACACGACCATGCCTGGCTGTAGGTTCAGCGGCCACAGCACTGCCTGCTCTTTCAGAGCTGTCTACAACTATTCAGTAGAGATGAGCGACTTTGCCTTTTTTCGGGTCGAGTCAGGTTTCGTGAAACCCAACTTTCTCAAAAGTCGAGTCGAACGAAGTCGGCCGACTAACGGAAATGGTCGGGTCGGAGTCGAAAATCCGACCCCAATGCAAGTCAATGGGGAATAAATTGCCCTCTTATCACAGTCAGGCAGCCTACTATTCAGATGTGATGCTCCACACAAGCAATTTGTACACTGTCACTGGCAGGCAACTCTGCTACTCCACCAAATTAATTGCCCCCTTATCACAGGCAGGCAGCCTGCTAATCAAATCTGATGCTCCATACAAGCAATTTCTACAGCGTCAATGGCAGGCAGGCAGCCTAAGAACCAGCGTTGCTGCACACAGCAGGCCTGAAATACAAAATTTGTAGCCCACAGATATATGAGGCGTCTGATGGAGATATCACTCTGTTTAATATGTGGCCTGTATTTTTAAAATTTTTACCCCAAAATATTGTATTGAACTAGGGTAACAGACTGCAAAAACAGTGGAACGGAGGCCTGAATTGCTACAATTTGTAGCCCACAGATAGATGAGGCATCTGACGGAGATAACACACTGTTCAATATGTGGTCTGTATTTTTGTGTTTTTTACAGCAAAATAGTATATAGAAATAGTGTAAAACACAGCAAAAAAAGGTGAATGTAAGCCTGAAATGCAACAATTTGTAGCCCACAGTCTGATCAGGTGTTTGACGGAGATACACACTGTTCAATATGTCTACAGTACAGACCAAAAGTTTGGACACACCTCCTCATTTAAAGATTTTTCAGTATTTTCATGACTATGAAACTTGTATATTCACACTGAAGGCATCAAAACTATGAATTAACACATGTGGAATTATATATTTAGCAAAAAAGTATGTAACAACTGAATTTATGTCTTATATTCTAGGTTCTTCAAAGTAGCCACCTTTTGCTTTGATGACTGCTTTGCACACTCTTGGCATTCTCTTGATGAGCTTTCAAGAGGTAGTCACCGGTAATGGTCTTCCAACAATCTTGAAGGAGTTCCCAGAGATGCTTAGCACTTGTTGGCCCTCTTGCCTTCACTCTGCAGTCCAGCTCACCCCAAACCATCTCGATTGGGTTCAGGTCTGGTGACTGTGGAGGCCAGGTCATCTGGTGTAGCTCCCCATCACTCTCCTTCTTGGTCAAACAGCTCTTACACAGCCTGGAGGTGTGTTTGGGGTTATTGTCCTATTGAAAAATAAATGATGGTCCAACTAAATGCAAACTGGATGGAATAGCATGCCGCTGCAAGATGCTGTGGTAGCCATGCTGTTTCAGTATGCCTTCATTTTTGAATAAATCCCCAACAGTGTCACCAGCAAAGCACCCCCACACCATCACACCTCCTCCTCCATGCTTCACGGTGGGAACCAGGCATGTAGAGTCCATCCATTCACCTTTTCTGCGTCGCACAAAGACACGGAGGTTGGAACTAAAGATCTCAAATTTGGACTCATCAGACCAAAGCACAGATTTCCACTGGTCTTATGTCCATTCCTTGTGTTCTTTAGCCCAAACAAGACTCTTCTGCTTGTTGCCTGTCCTTAGCAGTGGTTTCCTAGCAGCTATTTTGCCATGAAGGCCTGCTGCACAAAGGCTCCTCTTAACAGTTGTAGAGATGTGTCTGCTGCTAGAACTCTGTGTGGCATTGACCTGGTCTCTAATCTGAGCTGCTGTAAACCAGCGATTTCTGAGGCTGGTGACTCGGATAAACTTATCCTCAGAGGCAGAGGTAACTCTTGGTCTTCCTTTCCTGGGGCGGTCCTCATGTGAGCCAGTTTCTTTGTAGTGCTTCATGGTTTTTGCAACTGCACTTGGGACACTTTCAAAGTTTTCCCAATTTTTCAGACTGACTGACCTTCATTTCTTAAAGCAATGATGGCCACTCGTTTTTCTTTACTTAGCTGCTTTTTTCTTGCCATAATACAAATTCTAACAGTCTATTCAGTAGGACTATCAGCTGTGTATCCACCAGACTTCTGCACAACACAACTGATGGTCCCAACCCCATTTATAAGGCCAGAAATCCCACTTATTAAACCTGACAGGGCACACCCGTGAAGTGAAAACCATTTCCGGTGACTACCTCTTGAAGCTCATCAAGAGAATGCCAAGAGTGTGCAAAGCACTCATCAAAGCAAAAGGTGGCTACTTTGAAGAACCTAGAATATAAGACATAATTTCAGTTGTTACACACTTTTTTGTTAAGTATATAATTCCACATGTGTTAATTCATAGTTTTCAGAGTGAATTTACAATTTTCATAGTCATGAAAATACAGAAACATCTTTAAATGAGAAGGTGTGTCCAAACTTGTGGTCTGTACTGTATGTGGTCTTTATTTTTTTATTTTTTACACCAAAATAGTCTATACAAGTAGGGTAAGACACAGCAAAAAAATGGTGAATGTAGGCCTGCAATGTAGCCTACAGATAGATCAAACGTCTGACAGAGATACCACACTGTTCAATATGTGGCCAGTATTTTTTTTTTTACCCTAAAATAGTGTATAGAACTAAGGTAATACACAGCAAATACAGTGGAATGGAGGTCTGAAATCGCACAATTTGTGGCCCACAGAAAGATCAAGCATCTTATGCTCCAATTATTTACTGATAAGGAATTTAAATTGTGAGCCCCAATGGAGACATGATAGCAGTATATAAGTAATAATAATAATAACATCAACTATCTGACACACTGATATTTAGCAACAGGGTGAAACTAAAATATCAAATATATCACCTCTGTATATCAAACTTTTCTTGTCATACTAATTATACATCTGTCATTCCTGAAGAATGGTTTCAATACAAATGGATATAAAAGTTTGCACACCCCTGCCAGGTTTTTTTCATGTAAAAAAGATCCTACCAAGAATAATAATTTCAGAACTTTTTCCACCTTTAACCCCTTCACCCCCAAGGGTGGTTTGCACGTTAATGACCGGGCCAATTTTTACAATTCTGACCACTGTCTCTTTATGAGGTTATAACTCTGGAATGCTTCAACGGATCTTCGCGATTCTGAGATTGTTTTCTCGTGACATATTGTTAGTGGTAAAATTTCTTCGATATAACTTGCGTTTATTTTTGAAAAAAACGCAAATTTTTAAAATTTTGCAATTTTCAAACTTTGAATTTTTATTCCCTTAAAACAGAGAAATATATCACACAAAATAGTTAAGAAATAACATTTCCACATGTCTACTTTACATCAGCACAATTTTGGAACCAAAATTTTTTTTTGTTAGGAAGTTATAAGGGTTAAAAGTTGACCAGCGATTTCTCATTTTTACAACAAAATTTACAAAGCCATTTTTTTTAGGGACCACCTCACATTTGAAGTCACTTTGAGGGTCTATATGGCAGAAAACACCCAAAAGTGACACCATTCTAAAAACTGAAACCCTCAAAGGTACTCAAGGTACTCAAAACCACATTCAAGAAGTTTATTAACCCTTCAGGTGCTTCACAGTCACTAAAGCAACGTGGAAGGAAAAAATGAATATTTTACTTTTTAGCCACAAAAATTATCTTTTACAAACTTTTTATTTATTTTCACAAGGGTAAAAGGAGAAAATGGACAGATAAGGTTGTTATGCAATTTCTCCTGAGTACGCCAATACCCCATATGTGGGGGAAAACCACTGTTTGGGCACACGGCAGAGCTCGTAAGGGAAGGAGCGACGTTTGACTTTTTCAAACTAAAATTGGCTGGAATTTAGATTGGATGCCATGTCGCGTTTGGAGAGCCCCTTATGCGCCTAAAAAGTGGAAAACCCCCACAAGTGACACCATTTTGGAAACTAGACCCCCTAAGGTACTTATCTAGATCTGTTGTGAGCACTTTGAACCCTCAAGTGTTTCACAAAAGTTTATAAAGCCTGGGTGTGAAAAAAAAAATCAATTATTCCACAAAAATGATTTTTTAGTCGCAAATTTTTGAATTTTCCCAATGAAATTGGACCCCAAAAGTTGTTGTCCAATTTGTCATGAGTACGCTGATACCCCATATGTGGGGGGGGGAAACTGTTTGGGCGCACGGCAGGGCTTGGAAAGGAAGTAGTAACGTTTTGGAATGCAGACGTTAATGGGGGTCATGTTCCGTTTGCAGTGCCCCAGATGAGCCTACACAGTGGAAACCCCCCACAAGTGACCCCATTTTGGAAACTAGACCCCCTAAGGAACTTATCTAGATCTTTGGTGAGCACTTTGAACCCCCAAGTGCTTCACACAAGTTTATAATGCCCGGGCATGAAAATAAAAAATCCTATTTTTTTCCCACAAAAATTATTTTTAGTCACTAATTTTTTATTTTCCCAAGGGTAACAGGAAATTGGACCACATAAGTTGTTGTACAATTTGTCCTGAGTACGCTGATACCCCATATGTGGGGGGGAACCACTGTTTGGGTGCACGGCAGAGCTCGGAATGGAAGGAGCACCATTTGACTTTTTCCAACCAAAATTGGCTGGAATTGAGTTTGGATGCCATGTTGCATTTGGAGAGCCCCTGATGTGCCTAAACAGTGGAAACCCCCCACAAATGACCCCATTTGGGAAACTAGACCCCCTAAGGAACTTTTCTAGATTTTTGATGAGCAATTTGAACCCCCAAGTGCTTCACACAAGTTTATAACGTAGAGCCGTAAAATTTAAAAATCATATTTTTTCCACAAAAATGATCTTTTCACCCCAATTTTTATTTTTCCAAGGGTAACAAGACTCCAAAAGTTATTGTGCAATTTGTCCTGAGTGCGCTGATACCCCATATGTGGGGGTAAACCACTGTTTGGGTGCATGGCAGAGTTTGGAAGGGAAGGAGCGCCGTCTGACTTTTTCAACGCAGAATTGGCTGGACGCCATGTCGTGTTTGGAGAGCTCCTGATCTGCCTAAACAGTGGAAACCCCCATAAATGACACCATTTTGGAAACTAGACCCCTCAAGGAACTTATCTAGATGTGTGGTGAGAACTTTGAACCCCCAGTGTTCACATAAAGTTTATAACGTACAGCCGTAAAATAAAAAATCTTTTTTTTTTTTTTTACAAAAATGATTTTTCGCCCCAATATTTTATTTTCACAAGGGTAACAAAGAATTGGAACCCAAAAGTTGTTGTCCAATTTGTCCTGAGTACACTGATACCCCAATATGTGGGCAAAAACTACTGTTGGGCACACGTCGGGCTCGGAAGGGAAGTAGTGACGTTTTGGATTGCAGACTTGATGGAATGGTCTGGGGGCGTCATGTCACATTTGGAGAGCCCCTGATGCACCTAAACAGTGGAAACCCCCCACAAGTGACCCATTTTGGCAAATAGACCCCACAAGGAACTTATCTAGATGTGTGGTGAGCACTTTGAACCCCGAGTGCTTCACAGAAGTTTATAACGCACAGCCGTAAAATAAAAAATCCTTTTTTTTTTTTTACAAAAATGATTTTTCGCCCCCAATATTTTATTTTCACAAGGGTAACAGGAGAAATTGGACCCAAAAGTTGTTGTCCAATTTGTCCTGAGTACGCTGATACCCAATATGTGGGAGAAAACTACTGTATGGGCGCACGTCAGGGCTCGGAAGGGAAGTAGTGACGTTTTGGATTGCAGACTTTAAATGGAATGGTCTGGGGCGTCATGTCGCATTTGGAGAGCCCCTGATGCGCCTAAACAGTGGAAACCCCCCACAAGTGACCCCATTTTGGAAACTAGACCCCCAAGGAACTTATCTAGATGTGTGGTGAGAACTTTGAACCCCAGGTGTTCACTAAAGTTTATAACGCACAGCCGTAAAAATAAAAAATCTTTTTTTTTTTTTTTACAAAAATGATTTTTTCGCCCCCAATATTTTATTTTCACAAGGGTAACAGAAGAAATTGGACCCAAAAGTTGTTGTCCAATTTGTCCTGAGTACACTGATACCCAATATGTGGGCAAAAACTACTGTATGGGCACACGTCGGGGCTCGGAAGGGAAGTAGTGACGTTTTGGATTGCAGACTTTGATGGAATGGTCTGGGGGCGTCATGTCCATTTGGAGAGCCCCTGATGCCCTAAACAGTGGAAACCCCCACAAGTGACCCCATTTTGGAAAATAGACCCCACAAGGAACTTATCTAGATGTGTGGTGAGCACTTTGAACCCCGAAGTGCTTCACAGAAGTTTATAACGCACAGCCGTAAAAATAAAAAATCCTTTTTTTTTTTGCAAAAATGATTTTTTCGCCCCAATATTTTATTTTTACAAGGGTAACAGGAGAAATTGGACCCCAAAAGTTGTTGTCCAATTTGTCCTGAGTACGCTGATACCCAATATGTGGAGAAAACTACTGTATGGGTACACGTTGGGGCTCGGAAGCGAAGTAGTGACGTTTTGGATTGCAGACTTTGATGGAATGGTCTGGGGGCGTCATGTCGCATTTGGAGAGCCCCTGATGCGCCTAAACAGTGGAAATCCCCAACAAGTGACCCCATTTTGGAAAATAGACCCCACAAGGAACTTATCTAGGGTGTGTGGTGAGCGCTATGAAGCCCCAAGTGCTTCGCAGAAGTTTATAATGTACAGCCGTAAAAACAAAAAAAAAAATTTTTTGTACAAAAATGATATTTTCGCCCCCAGTTTTTTATTTTCCCAAGGGTAACAGAAGAAATAGGACAAATTGCACAATAACTCTTGGGGTCCAGAGTACGCTGACACTCCATATGTGGGGATAAACTACTGTTTGGACGCATGGCAGAGCTCAGAAGTGAAGGAGCACCGTTTGACTTTTTCAACGCAGAATTGGCTGGAATTGAGATCAGACGCCATGTCACATTTGGAGAGCCCCTGATGTGCCTAAACAGCGGAAACCCCCCAATTCTAACTCCAACCCTAACCCCAACACACCCCTAACCCTAGTCCCAACCCTAACCACAAACCTAACCCTAACACACCCCTAATCTCAACCCTAACCCTAATCCTAACTTTAGCGCCACCTACCCATAACCCTAACCCTAATGGGAAAATGGAAATAAATACATTTTTTTAATTTTATTATTTTTCCCTAACTAAGGGGGTGATAAAGGGGGGTTTGATTTACTATTTATAGCGGGTTTTTATGATTGGCAGCTGTCACGCTAAAAGACGCTTTTTATTGCAAAAATAGTTTTTTGCTTCGCCACATTTTGAGAGCTATAATTTTTGCATATTTTGGCCAACAGAGTCATGTGAGGTCTTATTTTTTTCGGTACGAGTTGACGTTTTTATTTGTACCATTTTTGAGCAGGTGACATTTTTTGATCGCTTTTAATTTCGATTTTTGGGAGGTTAGAATGAACAAAAATCAGCAATTCATGAATTTCTTTTGGGGGAGGTGTTTTTATTGTTCCGCGTGTGGTAAAATTGATAAAGCAGTTTTATTCTTCGGGTCAGTACGAATATGGGATACCTCATTTATATCATTTTTTTTATGTTTTGGCGCTTTTATAGAATAAAAACAATTTTATATAAAAAATAATTATTTTTGCATCGCTTTATTCTGCGAGCTATAACTTTTTTTTTTTTCACTGATGATGCTGTATGCAGCTCGTTTTTTGCGGGACAAGATGACGTTTTCAGCGGTACCATGTTTATTTATTTCGATCTTTTTGATCGCGCGTTATTCCACTTTTTGTTCGGCGGTATGATGATAAAGCATTGATTTTTTGCTTTGTTTTTTTTTTTAAGGGGTTCACTAAAGGGGTTAACTAGTGGGACAGTTTTATAGGGGGGGTCGTTACGGACGCTGCATACCAAATATGTGTACTTTTATTGTTTTGTTTTTTTTATTTACAGGAAGAAATGAATTTATTGGGGAATATTTTTTTTTTTTTTTATTTATTTTGGATTTTTTTATAACATGTTTATTTTAATTTTTTTAACTTTTTTACTTTGTCCCAGGGTGGGACATCACTGTATTTTATCAAATCGCTGGTGTGACAGTGTGCACAGCACACTGTCACACCAGCGATCGCTCAGGCAGTGCAGCAGGCTTCTCAGTGCCTGCTCTCAGCAGGCACTGAGGAAGCCGCCTCCCTCCAGGACCCCGGCGCCATCTTGGATACGGGTCCTGGGAGGGAGGAAGCCCTCAGAACAGCGCGATCACATCGCGCTGGTCTGAGGGTCTCAGGGGGCACGCAGGAGCCCACTCCCTGCGCGATGCTTCCCTGTGCCCCCAGTACACCGCGATCATGTTTGATCGCGGTGTGCTAGGGGTTAATGTGCCGGGAGCGGTCCGTGACCGCTCCTGACACACAGTCACGGGTGTCAGCTGTGATAATCAGCTGACACCCGGCGGCGATTAGCTGCGCTCCCCTCAGGAGCGCAACTGATCGCCTATGACGTACTATCCCATCCATGGGCAGAATGGCACGGGTTTTATGGACGGGATAGTACGTCTAATGTCAGAGAGGGGTTAATGTTACCCATAGTTTGTACAAATTTGAAGAGAAACAAACTGATATCATTTTTAGGGGTGAAAAATGAAATAAAATAATGTTGTTGCATAAATGTGAATACCTTCTTGTAATAAAGCATGTGGTTGTATTCAGAATGAACAGACAAAAAGAACAACCAGCACATTTAAGCTAGTGTAAATAGGCGCCATCCAAAGAAATCATATAAGTTAAAAAGATTAAGGTTTGCACCATAACTTACCAGGAATGAGTAGTCTAGAGCATAGGAACTGCATTGCTTCCATAGAAAATGGGAGAAAAATTATTGGGAGAAAATTTTTTTAAAAAGTGCCATACATCTGCAAAAATTGCTATGAAAAAAGGAAGGTTCTTAGCGCATTGATTGGCCAATATATGTGTGCCCAATTGCCATGTCAAGGCGTCCTTTCTAAATTGGGTCCCTGTCCTGTAATGTCACCTCTCTGGGCAAAAAAGCCTAAAATTTATGGGGCAGGAATGGACCAGCTAATCTGCTTAAAATCACCTGTGGCTAATGGGAGTGAGTCCACATGTCCAAAAGGCTTTGATACAAAGAGACCAAAGAAAGCATGTAAGTCAAAAAGATTAAGGTTTGCACCATAACTTACCTAGAATGATTACTCTAGAGCATAACAACTGAATTGCTGCCATAGAAAATGGGAGAATAAAACTGAAAAAAGCACTATATAGTGTATATATGAAATATGCATCTGTGAAAATTGCTATAAAAAAGGAAGGTTCTTAGCGCATAGATTGGGGAATATATGTGTGCCCAATAGCCATGTTAAGGCATCCTTCGTAAATTAGGTCCCTGTCCTGTAATGTCACCTCTATTGGGCAAAAAAGCCTACAATTTATGGACAGGATGACATGCGCAGTGCATGCCAGGAAGCCTCTCATGTCAGTGTGCACTACATGCAGTGCTGACAGATTCTGTAGCATGCAGATGCTGCTTTATCTGCATGCTATAGAAGCAATCAGCTTGCACAAAATGATTGTTCCATAGTGGGACAAAGTGTAAAAATAAGATTTAAATAAAAAAAAATTCAATAATTGTAAAAATTGTGAAAAAACTAATCAAAAATAATAGAAAAATCAATATTTATTATATCACTAAATAAATATTTGAATAAAAAAATCTAAACAATAAAAGTACACGTTTGATATCTGTAACGACTCGACCTATAAAACTGTCCCACTAGTTAACCCCTTTAGTGAACACGAAAAAAACAAGCAAAAAACAATGCTTTATCATCATACAGCAGAACAAAAAGTGGAATAACACGCAATAAATAAACATTGTACCGCTGAAAATGTCAACTTGCCCAGCAAAAAACGAGCCGCAATACAGCATCATCAGCAAAAAAATAAAAAAGTTATAGCTCTCATAATAAAGAGATGCAAAAATAATTATACTTCTATAAAATATTTTTCATTATACAAAAGCGCGAAATCATAAAAAATTATATAAATGAGTTATCGCTATAATCATACTGACCCGAAGAATAAAACTACCTTATCAATTTTACCACACACGGAACGGTGTAAACGCCCCATCAAAAAGAAATTCATGAACTGCTGGATTTTGCTGATTCTGTCTCCCAAAAATTGGAATGGAAAGCGATCAAAAAATGTCATGTGATGAAAAATGATACCCATAAAAACGTCAACTCGTCCCGCAAAAACAAGACCTCACATGATTCTGTGGGCCAAATATGGAAAATTGTAGCTCTCAAAATGTGGTGATGCAAAAACTATTACAGGGTTGCGATTAGGGTTAGGGGTGTGTTGGGGTTAGAGTTAGATTTAGAATTGGGGGTTTCCACTTTTTAGGCACATCAAGGGCTCTCCAAATGCAATATGGCGTCTGATCTCAATTCCAGCCAATTCTGCGTTGAAAAAGTCAAACTGTGCTCCTTCCCTTCCGAGTTCTGTTGTGCGCCCAAACAGTCTCCACTTATGTGGTATCACCATACTCAGGACAAATTGCACAACAACTTTTGTGGTCCAATTTCTCCTGATACCCTTGGGAAAATAAAAAATTGGGGTGAAAATATAATTTTTGTAGGAAAAATATGATTTTTTATTTTTACAGCTCTATGTTATAAACTTCTGTGAAGCACTTGGTCGTTCAAAGTGCTCACCACGCATCTAGATTAGTTCCTTAGGGGGTCTAGTTTCAAAATTCGTGTCACTTGTGGGGAATTTCCACTGTTTAGGCACATCAGGGGCTCTCCAAATTCCAGCCAATTTTGCATTGAAAAGTCAAACGGCGCTCCTTCCCTGCCGAGCTCTGCCATGCTCCAAAAACAGTGGTTCCCCCTACATATGAGGTATCAGCGCACTCAGGACAAATTGCACAACTTTTGTGGTCCAATTTTTCCTACTACCCTTTGTAAAATAAAAAATAATGGATCTGAATTACATTTTTTGTGAAAAAAAGTTAAATGTTCATTTTTTTTAAACATTCCAAAAATTCATGTGAAGCAACTGAAGGGTTAATAAACTTCTTGCATATGGTTTTGAGCACCTTTAGGGGTGACATTTTTAGAATGGTGTCACTTTTGGGTATTTTCTATCATATAGACCCCTCAAAGTGACTTCAAATGTGATGTGGTCCCTAAAAGAAAATGGTGTTATAAAAATGAGAAATTGCTGGTCAACTTTTAACCCTTATAACTTCCTAAAAAAAAAACTTTGGTTCCAAAATTGTGCTGATGTAAAGTAGACATGTGGAAAAGTTATTTATTAACTATTTTTTGCAATTTACAGGAACTCTGATTTAAGGGCATAAAAATTAAAAGTTTGAAAATTGCAAAATTTTCTAAATTTTAAACAAATTTCCAATTTTTTCACAAATAAACGCAAGTGATATTGAAGAAATTTTACTACTAACATGAAGTACAATATGTCACGAAAAAACTCACAATGATCCGTTGAAGGCTTCCACAGTTATAACCTCATAAGGGGACAGTGGTCAGAATTGTAAAACTTGGCCTGGTCATTAACGTGCAAACCATCCTCGGGGGGAAAAGGAGTTAAATTCAAAATAAAAAATTTTAAATTAATATTGTCTAGATTCATTTATGTTTACAATTTGGTGCTGTGAGTTTGAAAATACAATTGGACCTAATTTGAACATTGAAACTTTTTACCTGTTACAAGTAAAAGGGGACCTTTTATCAAATTTTTCATGTTGAGATGGACAACAATAGCGGCTGCATAGTGAAACAAAACTTTTTTTAACCCCTTTACTCCCGAGGGTTGTTTGCACGTTAATGCCCAGGCCAATTTTTACAATTCTGGCTACTGTCTATTTATGAGGTTATAACTCTGGAACGCTTCAACAGGTCTTCGAGATTCTGAGACTGTCTTCTCATGACATATTGTACTTCATGTTAGTGGTAAAATTTCTTTGATATAACTTGTGTTTATTTATGTAAAAAATGGATATATGGTGAAAATTTTGAAAATTTTGCAATTTTCACATTTTGAATTTTTATTCCCTTAAAACAGAGAAATATGTCACACAAAATAGTTAATAAATAAATAACATTTCCCATATGTCTACTTTACATAAGCACAATTTTGGAACCACATTTTTTAGGACGTTATAAGGGTTAAAAGTTGACCAGTGATTTCTCATTTTTATAACGAAATTTACAAAATCATTTTTTTTAGGGACCACCTCACATTTGAAGTCACTTTGAGTGGTCGTTATGGCAGAAAATACCCAAAAGTGACACCATTCTAAAAACTGCACTCCTCAAAGTACTCAAAACCACATTCAAGAAGTTTATTAACCCTTCAGGTGCTTCACAGGAGCTGAAGCAATGTGGAAGGAAAAAATGAACATTTAACTTTTTAGTCACAAAAAAGATCTTTTGCAAACATATTTTTTATTTTTGCAAGGGTAAAAGGAGAAAATAGACAGAAAAAGTTGTTCTGCAATTTCTCCTGAGTACGCAGATACCCCATATGTGGGTAAAAACCACTGTTTGGGCGCACGGCAGAGCTCAGAAGGGAAGGAGCGCCGTTTGACTTTTTCAAACCAAAATTGGCTGGAATATAGATTGGACGCCATGTTGCATTTGGAGAGCCCCTGATGTGCCTAAACAGTGGAAACCCCCCACAAGTGACACCATTTTGGAAACTAGACCCCCTAAGGAAATTATGTAGATCTGTGGTGAGAACTTTGAACCCCCAAGTGCTTCACACAAGTTTATAATGCCTGGGCATGAAAATAAAAAATCCTTTTTTCCCACAAAAATTATCATTTAGTCACCAATTTTTTATTTCCCAAGGGTAACAGGAGAAATTGGACCACAAATGTTTTTGTCCAATTTGTCTTGAGTACACTGATACCCCATATATGGGGGGGAAGCACTGTTTAGGTACACGGCAGAGCTCGGAAGGGAAGGAACGCCATTTGACTTTTTCAAACCAAAATTGGCTGGAATCGAGATTGGACACCATGTCGCGTTTGGAGAGCCCCTGATGTGCCTAAACAGTGGAAACACCCCACAAGTGACATGATTTTAGAAACTAGAGCCCCTAGGGAACTTATCTAGACCTGTTGTGAGCACTTTGAACCCCCAAGTGTTTCACTAAAGTTAATAATGCCTGGGTGTGAAAAAAAAAATCCAGAAAAATTATTTTTTAGTCCCCAATTTTTGATTTTTCCCAAGGAAATTGGACCCCAAAAGTCGCTGACCAATTTGTCCTGAGTACGCTGATACCCCATATGTGGGTGGGAAAAACTATTTGGGTGCATGGCAGGGATCGGAAAAGAATAGTGTTGAGCGATACTGCCCGATATCCCTAAATATCGGATCGGATTGGATCGGCCCGGTACTCAAAAAGTATCGGGTATCGCCGATCCTATACCGGAAACACAATGCAAGTCAGTGGGACAGAAATATCGGAACTAAAAAAAACCTCTTTCTTTCCTTGTAAACACTAGATATACACACATAGAATACATATATATATATATATATATATATATATATATATATAATATATTGTAGCCTTCCGGGGGGTTTAGCTCTAGGATCGCTGTCTGGGTAGACAGAATGGCACGGAAACAGTTCATTCAGACAGCAGTTTGGTGAAAACTGGCCGCAACCAGTTTTATTAAAGTCCACAGCACACAGATAAAAACAAAGCATAAACAAAAGACCTGGGCTTGTCTAGCCTCTAATTACACTTAGATAGATGGCCCTCTCTATCCGGGACCCAGACTCTACCAGTCTGTGCCCAAAACAACACATATGATATATGTTACCAGTATGGAGTTTCACAGACACTCCTCCTTGTGTCTGAAGGCACCTTTGAGAGAGATCCACTCCTATTCAGCCGCTATTCACACGGACCCGCACCGAGACCACTCCTGTGTCCGGGTCCTTCCTGCACCCAGACTGAGATAGCTCACACTCCTCTGGAGACTGCTTCCTTGTGCCAGGACACCTCCCTGTGTCCGGGCTAAAGACAGCTCCCACACTCTTGGAGACACCTTCTGTGCCTGGACCCCTTGTCCAGACTGAATGAGCTCTCTGACTGTGCTCCCAAGCACCTACTTCTGGCTTCCTAATCAACACCTGAGTGGATTCAGGTCTGAGCTGCAAGCGTGTACTGAATGGCAGGTGTAGTGACCTTTCTTTACCACCAGGTTTACAAAGCCACACATTTCGCTCATACCAGTCAGCAAGGTACTTAGGTGAAATATACACCTCATTCACCACATATTCCTTCACTGTCTCACATATCCCCTCCCTCTTCTCCAGACCGGAGGGCTGGTCATCCAGACCGGAGGGCTGGTCAACAATCCAACAGAGACTGAACTCTGGACCAGTCATGGCCCTCATCAGCTTCATCCTCACCACTGTCATAGCCAACATCAGTTTTCTCTTCATCTGAAGCATCCGCACTACCCTGTACCCTCCCAGGCCTATACTCTCTGCGGGCCTCGGGTATCCTGCACGGTTTCATCTTGACTTTAGTGCCAGCCTCAGTCTCGGTATAGTGGCTCACCAGATAAGTACGACCAGGCACGTCAGAACAGCTCTGCTGATTCTTCCTCAGAAACTTTCGTACCTCCTGTTTTTGGGGCACTGACCCTGTGTCACCAACTGTCACAGGAGGTATAGGGGTTTTCTCTAATTCCCCCTGAACTTTCTTTAGCACATCTACTTTCTTAAATATCAGTTGATTCATAAATTCTACCTCACAGAACCCAAGCGCCTCTGTCATGGTCTCTGACCATTCCGAGCCACACTGTTCAAACGATTGGCACTGTAGAGGGAGCTGATCGTTTTTCTTGGTCGGTACACATAATTTATCCTCTTCTGGTACAGGCTCACTTTGCATAAGACTCAGAGCTCTTACTTCTTTCTCCAGGAGATCCTCATGGCTACGCATCTTCTCCTGTAGTTGTTGGACGTCCTTTACGTCTTCGGCCCTTTCTTCAGGCTCTTCTGGTAGGACATGCTCAGAAGCCCTACCATCAGTCTTCTTTTCCACCACGTTCTGCATCCCATCTGAGCTCCCGTGTATCTGCAGCGGCAACGGAGCGACACAATCGCCCCTCCCACTCACTGGGACGTGGTTCAAGTGTAGACTCCATGAAAATGCGCCTGAGCTCACCAAGGCCAACCCGAGGTCTCAAAATCTCATCTTGGGATTTATCCAGATCCTTTGGGTCGCTCGGGAACTCCGATGGCGCACCGGGCGCCGAACTTCCGGCCCGAGCTTCGCGAGTCGCAGCCACGGATCCGGACAGTACACCGTCCACGCCGCTGTCTCCAGCAGAAACATATTCCGGGGCAGAGTCATTCCCCACATCTTCAGTCTTGTTCCTCACAGCTTCACTTGAGACATCAGCCTCTGGTGAGGCACCTGGCCTGGTGTCCACCACTTCCATGGCTTTCTCCACCTCTGCAGCATCACCTTCCGAGTCCTTGGCCTGATGCAGATCCACACCATACATTGATAACTTCTCATTTTCAACAGCATCCACTTGTGCTGTGTTCAGTTTCAGAGTCCTGTCTTTCACCTTAGTCTTCGCCAGGGAACCGGCCAACGGTACAACATCTTCAGATGCCATCCTCCGTCCGACTGCAAGGTCAGCCTCAGCATTCCTCTCAGGACTCTCAATCTCCTCTGCTACCATGCCTTCCTCACTTGCACTGGTTGCTTTATTGTCATCAGATGACTCACTATCACCACCACTATCCCTGTCTGACCCCCTTTTCTCAGCCACATCTGGCTCACTTCCAGGGTTAGACACTTCATTTTCATTCACATCCGGCTCACTGTCAGGGTTATACAATTCATTCTCATTCACATCTTGATCTGGAACCTTAGTTAACATGTCATCCACAACATTAACTTCACCATCTGGTCCCTGGTTTCCCTCAGGTGGTCCCTCAAGTATGTGACTATGTGATAACCCCAGCACTATACTTCCATATAGCTCAGATACCAGGAGCTGACTTACGACCTCTCCCTGGACTTCAGTGTCCCTATACAATAGGTTATTGTTCATGGCAGCATGAGGAAACCTCTCCTCAGAGCCAGGCTCTTGGGGAACCTCATTCAGAACAATTACATTTTCCTGTGCCGTTTTAAGAGTGGGGTCTCGCACCGGCTCACTCCCAAAATTGTCACAGGAGCCAGGCAGGTCAGGGACACTCGGTTCCCGAGAACCACCATCCTCGTCTCCCAACATCACCTGCAAAGAAATGTCATCTTTATCACGGTCATCATCAGTATCATCACTATTATGATTAGCATTATCATCATTATCAATATCAGCATCCTCATCATGGTCATCATCATCATGATCATCATTATCATTATCAATATTATCATGGTCATCATCATTATCATGATCATCATCATCATTATCATGATCATCATCATTATCACATAAGTTTAACGGCCCACTAGCATTGTGTTCCGCCCCTCGGGACTGCCCACCCTCAATAGGAGCTTCATCACACTGTCCAACAGAATCACCCTTCCCCCAGAGATCCTTAGACCGGGGAAACTCATTACCCAATATAACGGGGTGCACCAGGGTCTTCACTACCCCCACTTCACATGAAACCTCCCCGAGTTTGGGGACCAAGTCCACGGCAGTCTCTGGGTAGACTTTGGTGTCTCCATGGATGCACACCACACTCAGGTGCTTATCAGGGATGAAGTCCCTATCAATCAGGCTGTCACATACGGAAGTCACTGGACTCTCTGAGTCCAAGAGGGCCTGTGCTGGGCAGTCATTTACAACCACCGGGGACCCCTGTGGTCCAGTCTCTTCGGCTGAGGTGGACACACACACAGGTTCTGCGCAGAGAGAGAGGGATCTGCCAACATCACAACACATAGGCTCCACCTCTATTGGACAGTTGGCTGCAATTTCACGCCAGCTCCAACACTGTCCATCACACTCTCCCACCCACATGTCCCCTCGGGCCTGAACCCGCTTATCAGCATACCCCATGTCCCCAACAGCTGGAACGCTCTTACCGCGAGAGTTCAGCGTCCGGGAACTCCGAAGTGATGACCTCTCAGACAGCTGTACCTCAGGAGGACGTGCTTGGGTGTAGCGGTCCACTATCACCTTTTCAACTCCATAATCAGGCCTGCTGACTGCAGACTCCCAACTGTATCTCCAGTCACGAACTCCCCTGGCACGGGCTGTCACCGTAACACCCAGCCGGGTAAGAATCGCCGCTTTCAACTTGGCATAGTCTTCGCTGTCCTGCTTGCTCAGGTCAGCCCAGACTTTTTGGGGTTCCCCAATCAGATAGGGTACGACCGCCATGGCCCATTCAGATAGTGGCAGATTCTCCTTCTCTGCCAGTCTCTCAAACCTAGTAAGATATACCTCCACATCATCACGAGGTGTCATTTTTCTCAAGGACCGTCTTACCGCCTTCTTTATAGCGGACAACGCCGGTGCCTTCACAACATTACTTCGGGACGCGGCACCGAAATCCTTTTTTTGGTGCTGTCATCTGCTCAACAAATAACCGGTTATTCTCCTGCTGCTGCAGGAATTGCTGCTGGGCCTGCTGCATGTGCTGCTGGTGCTGCAGGCGCTGCTGCTCCATGCTCTGCTGCATGCTTCGCTGGGCCTGCACCAGGTACTCAATGAGCTCCTCCATACTGCCGGACTCATCTGTCTCAATCACAGCAGTCTTATGTTGCACATTAACTTGCGCCATTTGTTCAAACAGCGCCTCCATGCTGTCATCCATGCTGTCAGACTTCTCTGTCTCAACAACGGCAGTCTTCACTCAAGACATACACACTCTACAGTCTTTTCCATAGAAAAATTCAGCTCTGCTATGCAGACAATTTTTTTTTTTTTTTCTACAAACTCTATTAGGGCCACTGTCTCTTTAAGACTTCTCCAATAGACATTTCTCCTTTGCTGCTGCACACTTCACAGTCTTTTCCACAACAAGTTCAACTTTGCTGTGCAAACACACTTTTTTTTTTTTTTTTTCTTTGCAAAGTCTCTTAGGGCTACTGTCTCTTTAAGACTGCTCCAAACAGACGTTTCTGCTGACACACTTTTTTTTTTCTGCTGCTATTTCAATAGACTTCACCTTTAATGCTGTCTCTCGCCACTGTGCCGCACGCACACTCCAGCACTAACTATATCAGGCCCTGCGCTGCCCGCATTCTCCACCAATTGTAGCCTTCCGGGGGTTTAGCTCTAGGATCGCTGTCTGGGTAGACAGAATGGCACGGAAACAGTTCATTCAGACAGCAGTTTGGTGAAAACTGGCCGCAACCAGTTTTATTAAAGTCCACAGCACACAGATAAAAACAAAGCATAAACAAAAGACCTGGGCTTGTCTAGCCTCTAATTACACTTAGATAGATGGCCCTCTCTATCCGGGACCCAGACTCTACCAGTCTGTGCCCAAAACAACACATATGATATATGTTACCAGTATGGAGTTTCACAGACACTCCTCCTTGTGTCTGAAGGCACCTTTGAGAGAGATCCACTCCTATTCAGCCGCTATTCACACGGACCCGCACCGAGACCACTCCTGTGTCCGGGGTCCTTCCTGCACCCAGACTGAGATAGCTCACACTCCTCTGGAGACTGCTTCCTTGTGCCAGGACACCTCCCTGTGTCCGGGCTAAAGACAGCTCCCACACTCTTGGAGACACCTTCTGTGCCTGGACCCCTTGTCCAGACTGAATGAGCTCTCTGACTGTGCTCCCAAGCACCTACTTCTGGCTTCCTAATCAACACCTGAGTGGATTCAGGTCTGAGCTGCAAGCGTGTACTGAATGGCAGGTGTAGTGACCTTTCTTTACCACCAGGTTTACAAAGCCACACATTTCGCTCATACCAGTCAGCAAGGTACTTAGGTGAAATATACACCTCATTCACCACATATTCCTTCACTGTCTCACAATATATATATATATATATATATATATACACATGTCATTGTGACATATTGACATATATATACATATAATTATAGTTCATAAACTTCTACATAGTAAAATAGCCTCTGATTCAATTGCCGGGCAATGCCGACTTTTGTGACGTTACAGAATCACCCGACATGAAATGACACATGGTTTACATAGAGTTAACCATGTCTTTTCATGTAGTTTGATATATGGTTTTCACTAACAATTACATGAGCGTATATGTGCAAAATTTGACACATGTAGGGGTTAATTAAAGGTGTAAATTCGTTGTAAAAACACATTTTTTTGCTACGAATTTACACCTTTAATTAACCCCTACATGTGTCAAATTTTGCACACATACACTCATGTAATTGTTAGTGAAATCCATATATCAAACTACATGAAAAGACATGGATAACTCTTTGTAAATCATGTGTTATTTCATGTCGGGTTCTGTATTTTCACAAAAGCCGGCAATTGAATTAGCGGCTATTATACTATGTAGAAGTGTATGTACTATAAATTTAAATATATATATATATATATGTGTCACAAATTCAATGACATGTATATATATATGAGGTGTAAAATTGTTGAAAAAAAATGCATGGGCTCCCGCCCTATTTTCTCAACCAGACAAAGCCAGCAAGTGGGGCAGATAATAAAAGCCCAGAGAGGGACCATTATTTTTGGCCCCCCCCCTGGCTACTAACATCTGCCCCCAGACACCCCAGAAAAGGCAAATCTATAATTAGATTCGCCCTTTCTGGCACTTTGCCCGTCTATTCCCATTGCCCTGTAGCGGTGGCGAATGGGTTAATAAGGGGTTAAAGCCACCTTGCTATTGGAAGGTGACTTTAAGCCAGGTTAATAATTGAGAGCTGTCAATTAGTCAACTATCAATTATTAATCCTATTGTATGAAATAAAAATAAAACACACACACTTTAATTAACACTAGAACTACTGGTATAGTCATTTTGACTACTTGCACTAGTAGAAGTTCTAGTCGGGGTCCTGAGTCCAGTAGTTCTAGTGTTAAAAATCATTTTAATGAAATAAACACACAGTTTTTGACAATATTTTATTTTACTGCCATTCCTTGAGAAGCCCTTGTTCACCTGTAATAAAAATAAAATATAGCAACATTATTCTTACCTATCCGATGTTCAGTCAGGTCCCCCGATGTAATCCTTTTGAAAGGGTTAATGTTTACTGCAGAGACCGCAGTTAATGCTGACAGTCTCACAGTAAACCCCCGACTGAATCATCTCCTCTCCTGGCTGACAGGAGAGGAAGTGGTTAGCATAATTGATTGCTTCCCACTTTCACTTCAGGTCAGCCAGGGACACCGCATAGCATCATTGACGTCAGAAGGAATCCCGGCTGACCTGAAGTGAACTGATTAACAAAAATAGGGGATCCCCTGGAAAAAAAAATGGTGTGGGGGTCCCCCTATTTTTGTTAACCAGCCAAGTAAAAAGCAGACTGCTGCGGCCTGGTTTTAAAAGACTGTCAAGGCCCATGGATTTTGGCCCTCAACAGCCTAAAAATACCAGGCTGCAGCAGCCCCACAAATGACGCATCCAAAGATGCGCCAATTGTGGCACTTTACCTGGCTCTTCCCACTTGCCCTGTAGCGGTGGCAAGAGGGTAATAAGGGGTTAATGTCACCTTTGATTGATCGGTGACAATAAGCCCGGTTAATAATGGAGAGACGTCAATAAGACAACCGATCCATTATTAATCATAGTTTGTAAATTTTTAAAAAAATACACAGGAAGAAAAAAGTCTTTTAATGAAATAAATCACCACACAGTTTTCATTATTTTTATTCATCCTGCGACGCCATCATTCTCCTGTAAAAAAACAAAAATAACAAACCAACACAAATACTCCCTGTCCGACGCAGTCCGAAATCACGAGTGTCCCACGACGAGTCCAGCACTGCTACATCTGGATGACAGGTTGAGCCTGACATCCACATAGAGCAGAGCTGATTACCATTGTGGCTTCCCCGGCGGTGACGTCATCCGGACTGGTTTACGGCCAGCTGTCGCGAGAGTACAGCTGGCCGAGATTACCCAGTACCCGGCAGTCACTGCAGTTATCGAGAGATGCTGCACGTTACGCCAGGGAGAGGGTAATCGCCGGCCTGGATGGATGGACGTGACCTCCGGGGATCTTCTGCCAGGTAAGTACTGCTTACACCTGACAGACCTGACTGACAGTGACAGTTTAGGGAAGTTACTGTGTCACATACTTCGTTCTGTGACACAGGAACTCCCCATAGACTTTGTCGGAACACTCCGATTCCGGTATCCAATATGACAAAAATATCGGAACTCAGAATCGGAATTCCGATACAGCAAATATCGGCCGATACCCGATATTTGCAGTATCGGAATGCTCAACACTAGAAAAGAAGTAATGACATTTTGGAATGCAGACTTTGATGGGTGTCATGTTCAGTTTGCAGAGCCCCTGATGTGCCTAAACAGTGGAAACCCCCCACAAGTGACCCCATTTTGAAAACTAAGACCCCCCAAGGAACTTATCTAGATGTGTGGTGAGCACTTTGAACCCCAAAGTGCTTCACAGAAGTTTATAACGCCCAGGCGTGAAAATAAAAAAAATCTTATTTTTTCCACAAACATGATGTTTTAGACCTCAATTTCTTATTTTCCCAAGGGTAACAGAAGAAATTAGACCCCAAGAGTTATTGTGCAATTTGTCCTGAGTACCCTGATACCACATAAGTGTTTTGGCGCATGGCATAGCTCGGAAGGGAAGGAGCTCCATTTGACTTTTTCAACGCAGAATTGGCTGGAATTGAGATCAGACACCATGTCACGCTTGGAGAGCCCCTGATGTGCCTAAACAGTAGAAACCCCCAATTCTAACTCAAACCCTAACCACAACACACCCCTAACCCTAATCCCAACCCTAATCATAACCCTAACCATAATCCTAACCCTAACACACCCCTAACCCTAATGCCAACCCTAACCATAACCCGAACTACAAACTTTACCCTATCACACCCCTAACCCTAACCCTTATGGGAAAATAGAAATAAATACATTTTTTTAATTTTATTACTTTTCCCTAGCTAAGGGATTGATAAAGGGGGGTTTGATTTACTATTTATAGTGGGTTTTTATGTTTGTCAGCTGTCACACGCTAAAAGACGCTTTTTATTGCAAAAAATAGGTTTTGCAACACCACATTTTGAGAGCTATAATTTTTCCATATTTTGGACACAGAGTCATGTGAAGTCTTATTTTTTGTGGGACGAGTTGACGTTTTTATTGGTACCATTTTTGGGCACATAACATTTTTTTATCGCTTCCTATTGAGATTTTTTGGAGGCAGAATGAACAAAAGCCAGCAATTCATGAATTTCTTTGGGGGGGGCGTTTATACCGTTCCGCGTGTGGTAAAACTGATAAAGTAGTTTTATTCATCGGGTCAGTATGATTACAGAGAAATCTCATTTATATCTTTTTTGTTTTGGCACTTTTTTACTATAAAGACAATTTTATATAAAATAATTATTTTTTCATCGCTTCATTCTGCGAGCAATAACTTTTTTATGTTTTTGCTGATGGAGCTGTGTGGCGGCTCGTTTTTTGCGGGACAAGATGACATTTTCAGCGGTACCATGTTTATTTATAACCGTCTTTTTGATCACGTGTTATTCTACTTTTTGTTCGGTGGTATGATGATAAAGCATTTGTTTTGCCTTGTTTTGTCTTTTTTAAGGGTTCATTAAAGGGGTTAACTAGTGGGACGGTTTTATAGGGGGGGTTGTTATGGACGCGGCGATACAAAATATGTGTACTTTTACTGTTTTTTCTTTTTTTATTTAAAGAAATGAATTTATTTGGGAATTTTTTTTTCTTTATTTAGGAATTTTTTTTTAGACATGTTAATTTTTATTTTTTTTACTTTTTTACTTTGTCTCAGGGTGGAACATCACTGTATAGTGTCAGATCGCAGATCTGACAGGCACTGCATGAGGCTTTCTCAGCTCCTGCTCTCAGCAGGCACTGACAAGCCACCTCCCTGCAGTACCCGGAAGGACCCTGTGGCCATCTTGGATCTGGGGGCCTGCAGGGAGGAGGCCCTCAGAACAGTGCGACCACATCGCGCTGTTCTGAGGGTCTCAGGGAAGCACGCAGGGAGCCCCCTCCCTGTGTAGTGCTTCCCTATGCGATCATGTTTGATCGCTGTGTGCCAGGGGTTAATGTGTCGAGAGCGGTCCGTGACCGCTCCTAGCACATAGTGCCGGGTGTCAGCTGTGATAATCAGCTGACACCCAGCCGCGATCAGCTGTGCTTCCCCGTGAGCACAGCTGATCGCGTATGACATACTATCCAGTCACTGGAACTTAAGGCCCACGTCACCTGGACGGGATAGTACGTCATATGTAGGAAAGGGGTTAAAATAATTTTGCATCTCTGTTGCAGTCATATTAGCAATCAAAGTATTTGGCACCTCATGGGTTAAATTATTGCATACTTTTAACTGAGGGCATGTACTTCTTTTTCCTGCATGACTTGCTATCTGATAACCCCCCTTTTGAACTTAACAAAAATTAAATCTTTATGTCCCAATATTTTGATTGATAATATAAATTGAGAGGCAACATTTTATAAAAACAAAAATACCCACAAAAACGTTTTACTCCTCTTCGCAGCCACCATTACATTGTGTGTCAACATGAAAAATTTGGTGTTTTTATTTATTATGCAATGGATATAGCGCTATCATATTCCTCAGCGCTTTGCATACTTTATCATTGCTGTCCGCAATGGGGCTCACAATCTAAATTCCTTACTAGTATGTCTTTGGAATGCTGGAGGAAACCCACGCAAACACGAGGAGAACATACAAACTCCTTGCAGATGTTGTTCTTGGCGGGATTTGAACACAGGATCCCAGCGCTGCAAGGCTAACCCCTGAGCCACCATGTTGCTGACTTAAAAATACTGTTGGATAAGGATGGAAACCTGGGACAGTAAAAGCGAGAGGGATATGTTTCCTAATACGGACGTTCTGTATTCCTTTTATTGAACGTCACACTTCAATATTTTTTCCTCTATGATATCTATCCATTACAACTATTCCATTCATATATTACTTGTTACTTTATGTTTATATATATAAGAGTCTGGCCTTTTGCACCTTGCACTTTATCTATTTTTGCTTAATTGTTTAGGTTTAAGATCCCCTATCTTACACTTAGTTCTTTGTTAATGAATTTCATTAATAATTCTTTAACTTTATTAGCACTTTGCACCTTATTTCCAATATTGTCAATTTCTTCCCCACTTAACGTTCACTATTTTTGTCCTTCTACATTCATACTAGGATCCTCCTTTTTTTCCCCCTTTCAATTTTAATTAATTTAATTGTATTATATGCAGGCGCTTTATATGCTGCTATTTCCTACTCCTAGCACACGGCATCCATCCTCCTTTAACTTTCAATTAGGCCACACCCCCCTCCACACACACCCTCCAGCACACGGCATCCTTCCTCCTTTAACTAACAATTAGGCCACACCCCCCTCCACACACACCCCCAGCACACGGCATCCTTCCTCCTTTAACTTACAATTAGGCCACACTCCCTCCACACACACTCTCCAGCTCCCAGGACTCCGACGCGTCCCCACTGACTTCTGGAGGCGCTCAATCATGTGACCCGGTGCGTTCCACCTGCGATTCACCTAAGCGCTTCTCCGGAAGTCCCTTTAGACAGGGGCGTGATTACCTCTGGCGCGCGCTACCATTGAATCACCGGACCTCTCTTGCCCTATCCCAGAGCAGTGTCTATGATATAATCCCCTTTGTTTACACCTACATCACATTTCCGCCCCGGAAGAAGCCACATGGTGAAACGGTGCCCGTCGGGCGTATAGGAGATCCTTACTGCTGTCCTCTCTCCTGTTATCCAGCATGCAGGCGTCTCTATGTAAGTGGGATTACATATCCTTATGATTCCCTTTTAGATGCGGTGATTTTACCTAAGTCTGATTACATTTGTTCACCCTGCACGCCATCAGGCATAGCATTTATTACTTGTGGATGAGTCACCATCTATTGTATATTACTCCCACTTATTTTCCATTGGTGAGTGGGATAGCAGCCTTTTTTGCACATTGCTGCATGGTATATGAAGGTGAAATCCTCTTTTCTTTTTCTGACTAACTAGGCTGCCAATTCAAAGTGACAAACCTTTATTCATAAGTATGCACTAATATACAGCAGTAACTGGATCTCCTTATTCTATTTTTTGTAAATTCCCTTTTGTCTGTATTCACTATTATTGGTTTTAATAATGTTAAATAAAAATTATCTATTTTAAGCCACCACGTCTCTCCTCATCACTTCTTCTATGTGGCACCTACCACTATAGATTATGTTTTAATTAAAAATACTGTTGTACACTTTATTTTTATAAACATTAACCCCTTACTGCCATCGGACGTACTATCCCGTCCATGGTACCTGGGCCCGTATGACCGGGGACGGGATAGTACGTCTCGTGCGATCGGACACGCTCCAGGGGGAGCGCAGCCGGGTGTCAGCTGATTATCACAGCTGACACCCATGACTGTGTGTCAGGAGCGGTCACGGACCGCTCCCGGCACATTAACCCCTTGCACACCGCGATCAAACATGATCGCGGTGTACTGGGGGCACAGGGGAGGATCGCGCAGGGTGGGGGCTCCCTACGCGCCCCCCTGAGACCCTCAGAGCAGCGCGATGTGATTGCGCTGTTCTAAGGGCTTCCTCCCTCCCAGGACCCGGATCCAAGATGGCGCCGGGTCCTGGAGGGAGGCGGCTACCTCAGTGCCTGCCGAGAGCAGGCACTGAGAAGCCTGCTGCACTGCCTGAGCGATCGCTGGTGTGACAGAGTGCTGTGCACACTGTCACACCAGCGATCTGATAAAATACAGTGATGTCCCACCCTGGGACAAAGTAAAAAAGTTAAAAAAATAAAAATAAACATGTTTTAAAAAAAAAATCCAAAATAAATAAAAAAAAATATATATATTCCCCAATAAATTCACTTCTTCCTGTAAATAAAAAAAACAAAGCAATAAAAGTACACATATTTGGTATCGCCGCGTCCATAACGACCCCCCCTATAAAATTGTCCCACTAGTTAACCCCTTTAGTGAACCCCTTAAAAAAAAAAAAAAAAAAACGAAGCAAAAAATCAATGCTTTATCATCATACCGCCGAACAAAAAGTGGAATAACACGCGATCAAAAAGACCTATATAAAAAAACATGGTACTGCTGAAAACGTCATCTTGTCCCGCAAAAAACAAGCCATCATATAGCATCATCAACGAAAAAAAAAAAAAGTTATAGCTCGCAGAATAAAGCGATGCAAAAATAATTATTTTTTATATAAAATTGTTTTTATTCTATAAAAGCGCCAAAACATGAAAAAATGATATAAATGAGGTATGGCCATAATCGTACTGACCCGAAGAATAAAACTGCTTTATCAATTTTACCACACGCGGAACGGTATAAACGCCTCCCCCAAAAGAAATTCATGAATTGCTGATTTTTGTTCATTCTAACCTCCCAAAAATCGAAATAAAAAGTGATCAAAAAATGTCACATGCTCAAAATGGTACCAATAAAAATGTCAACTCGTCCCGCAAAAAATAAGACCTCACATGACTCTGTGGGCCAAAATATGCAAAAATTATAGCTCTCAAAATGTGATGATGCAAAAACTATTTTTGCAATAAAAAGCGTCTTTTAGCGTGACAGCTGCCAATCATAAAAACCCGCTATAAATAGTAAATCAAACCCCCCTTTATCACCCCCTTAGTAAGGGAAAAATAATAAAATTAAAAAAAAGTATTTATATCCATTTTCCCATTAGGGTTAGGGTTAGGGTTGCGGCTAAAGTTAGGGTTAGGGTTGGCGCTAAAGTTAGGATTAGGGTTAGGGTTGGGATTAGGGGTGTGTTAGGGTTAGGTTTGTGGTTAGGGTTGGGACTAGGGTTAGGGGTGTGTTGGGGTTAGGGTTGGAGTTAGAATTTGGGGGTTTCCTGCTGTTTAGGCACATCAGGGGCTCTCCAAATGTGACATGGCGTCTGATCTCAATTCCTGCCAATTCTGCGTTGAAAAAGTCAAACGGTGCTCCTTCACTTCTCAGCTCTGCCATGCGTCCAAATAGTAGTTTATCCCCACATATGGGGTATCAGCGTACTCTGGACCCCAAGAGTTATTGTGCAATTTGTCCTATTTCTTCTGTTACCCTTGGGAAAATAAAAAACTGGGGGCGAAAATATCATTTTTGTACAAAAAAAATATTTTTTTGTTTTTACGGCTGTACATTATAAACTTCTGTGAAGCACTTGGGCTTCATAGCGCTCACCACACATCTAGATAAGTTCCTTGTGGGGTCTATTTTCCAAAATGGGGTCACTTGTTGGGGATTTCCACTGTTTAGGCGCATCTGGGGCTCTCCAAATGCGACATGACGCCCCCAGACCATTCCATCAAAGTCTGCAATCCAAAACGTCACTACTTCCCTTCCGAGCCCCAACGTGTACCCATACAGTAGTTTTCTCCCACATGTTGGATATCAGCGTACTCAGGACAAATTGGACAACAACTTTTGGGTCCAATTTCTCCTGTTACCCTTGTAAAAATAAAATATTGGGGCAAAAAAATCATTTTTGCAAAAAAAAAAAAGGATTTTTTATTTTTACGCCTGTACGTTATAAACTTCTGTGAAGCACTTCGGGTTTAAAGTGCTCACCACACATCTAGATAAGTTCCTTGTGGGGTCTATTTTCCAAAATGAGGTCACTTGTGGGGGGTTTCCACTGTTTAGGTGCATCAGGGGCTCTCCAAATGCGACATGATGCCCCCAGACCATTCCATCAAAGTCTGCAATCCAAAACGTCACTACTTCCCTTCCGAGCTCTGACTGTGCCCATACAGTAGTTTTCTCCCACATATTGGGTATCAGCGTACTCAGGACAAATTGGACAACAACTTTTGGGGTCCAATTTCTCCTGTTACCCTTGTGAAAATAAAATATTGGGGGCGAAAAAATGATTTTTGTAAAAAAAAAAAGATTTTTTATTTTTACGGCTGTACGTTATAAACTTCTGTGAAGCACTTCGGGGTTCAAAGTGCTCACCACACATCTAGATAAGTTTCTTGTGGGGTCTATTTGCCAAAAAGGGGTCACTTGTGGGGGTTTCCACTGTATAGGTGCATCAGGGGCTCTCCAAATGTGACATGACGCCCCCAGACCATTCCATCAAAGTCTGCAATCCAAAACGTCACTACTTCCCTTCCGAGCCCTGATGTGCGCCCATACAGTAGTTTTCTCCCACATATTGGGTATCAGCGTACTCAGGACAAATTGGACAACAACTTTTGGGTTCTAATTTCTTCTGTTACCCTTGTGAAAATAAAATATTGGGGGCGAAAAAATCATTTTTGTAAAAAAAAAAAAAAAGATTTTTTATTTTACGGCTGTACGTTATAAACTTTAGTGAAACACCTGGGGGTTAAAAGTTCTCACCACACATCTAGATAAGTTCCTTGAGGGGTCTAGTTTCCAAAATGGTGTCATTTATGGGGGTTTCCACTGTTTAGGCAGATCAGGAGCTCTCCAAACACGACATGGCGTCCAGCCAATTCTGCGTTGAAAAAGTCAGACGGCGCTCCTTCCCTTCCAAACTCTGCCATGCACCCAAACAGTGGTTTACCCCCACATATGGGGTATCAGCGCACTCAGGACAAATTGCACAATAACTTTTGGAGTCTTGTTACCCTGGAAAAATAAAAATTGGGGTGAAAAGATCATTTTTGTGGAAAAAATATGATTTTTAAATTTTACGGCTCTACGTTATAAACTTGTGTGAAGCACTTGGGGGTTCAAATTGCTCACCAAAGATCTAGAAAAGTTCCTTAGGGGGTCTAGTTTCCCAAATGGGGTCATTTGTGGGGGTTTCCACTGTTTAGGCACATCAGGGGCTCTCCAAATGCAACATGGCATCCAATCTCAATTCCAGCCAATTTTGGTTGGAAAAAGTCAAATGGTGCTCCTTCCATTCCGAGCTCTGCCGTGCGCCCAAACAGTGGTTCCCCCCCCACATATGGGGTATCAGCGTACTCAGGACAAATTGGACAACAACTTATGTGGTCCAATTTCTCCTCTTACCCTTGGGAAAATAAAAAATTAGTGACTAAAACATATTTTTTGTTGGAAAAAAATAGGATTTTTTATTTTCATGCCCGGGCATTATAAACTTTTGTGAAGCACTTGGGGGTTCAAAGTGCTCACCAAAGATCTAGATAAGTTCCTTAGGGGGTCTAGTTTCCAAAATGGGGTCACTTGTGGGGGTTTCCACTGTTTAGGCTCATCTGGGGCACTGCAAACGGAACATGACCCCCATCAACGTCTGCATTCCAAAACGTTACTACTTCCTTTCCAAGCCCTGCCGTGCACCCAAACAGTTCCCCCCCCACATATGGGGTATCAGCGTGCTCAGGACAACTTGGACAACAACTTTTGGGGTCCAATTTCCTTGGGAAAATTCAAAAATTTGGGACTAAAAAATCATTTTTGTGGAAATTTTTTTTTTTTTTCACACCCAGGCATTATAAGCTTTTGTGAAACACTTGGGGGTTCAAAGTGCTCACAACAGATCTAGATAAGTACCTTAGGGGTTTAGTTTCCAAAATGGTGTCACTTGTGGGGTTTCCACTGTTTAGGCGCATCAGGGACTCTCCAAACACGACATGGCGTCCAATCTCAATTCCCGCCAATTTTAGTTTGAAAAAGTCAAACGGCGCTCCTTCCCTTACGAGCTCTGCCGTGTGCCCAAACAGTGGTTTTCCCCCCGTACTCAGGAGAAATTGCATAACAACCTTATCTGTCCATTTTCTCCTTTTACCCTTGTGAAAATAAAAAAAAAGTTTGTAAAAGATCATTTTTGTGGCTAAAAAGTTAAATATTCATTTTTTCCTTCCACGTTGCTTTAGTTCCTGTGAAGCATCTGAAGGGTTAATAATCTTCTTGAATGTGGTTTTGAGTACCTTGAGGGGTGCAGTTTTTAGAATGGTGTCACTTTTGGGTATTTTCTGCCATATAGACCCCTCAAAGTGACTTCAAATGAGAGGTGGTCCCTAAAAAAAATGGCTTTGTAAATTTTGTTGTAAAAATGAGAAATCGCTGGTCAACTTTTAACCCTTATAACATCCTAACAAAAAAAAATGTTGGTTCCAAAATTGTGCTGATGTAAAGTAGACATGTGGGAAATGTTATTTCTTAACTATTTTGTGTGATATATTTCTCTGTTTTAAGGGAATAAAAATTCAAAGTTTGAAAATTGCAAAATTTTAAAAATTTTCGCCATATTTGCGTTTTTTTCAAAAATAAACGCAAGTTATATCGAAGAAATTTTACTTCTAACGTGAAGTACAATATGTCACGAGAAAAAATCTCAGAATCGCGAAGATCCGTTGAAGCGTTCCAGAGTTATAACCTCATAAAGAGACAGTGGTCAGAATTGTAAAAATTGGCCCGGTCATTAACGTGCAAACCACCCTTGGGGGTGATGGGGTTAAAGGCTACATTCAGACAAGCATAATAGCAAAGAATAAAAGCACAGATTAAAAAAAAAGATATGAATCATATAAACATTATTAACTTTACATAACAGATTTCATGTATTATCTCTATCTTTCTACAAATTATTCTAAATTTAAACTCCAAACAAATATCAGTCACTAAAACTTTTGTTCAGCAAATGTTCAGCATCAAGAATTTATATTTCACTCGTTTAACATCTGTTTTTGTCCAAATGCAGCATTTTGTCAATAATCCCCTACAGCTAATTTTTTCTCAGCTTAACAATTGCTGATTGTCATAAGCGACTCTTTATTTGTCTGTTCTGAAATCTGTAAAACATTATGCTGAAGGATATAGATTAATGCATATTTTTTATAACACTGTGAAACTGTTAATCAATGCCAAATACCTAATGTGTCTGGAAGGTCACCAACAGGGTACTACAGCTGAATCTACCATCAAGGACCTGATTACAAAGAGGGAAAAATCTTAATTTGATCTTAAACTGAAAACATAACAAACAAGCACTGTAAATGCAAAGCTTGGTCCTGGGCTTGATGAGAAGGCCATATTTCTCTTATTAAGACAGAAAAATTTACATAAATCAGAACTGTAAGCACTGCTCTCTACTTCACAAAATGTGTATATTGAAAACCTATACATTAGGGAAAATAAGTACTTGTTACACTGCTAATTTTGCAAGTATTCCCACCTACAAAGAATGGAGAGTTCTGTAATTTTTATCGTAAGTACACTTCAACTGTGAGAGACAGAGTTTAAAAAAAATCCAGAAACTCATGTTGTATAATTTTTACATAATTAACTTGCATTTTATTGCATGAAATAAGTATTTGATACCAGGGCCGCCATCAGGGCATTACAGCCCTTACTAATGTATGGGGCCCGGTGCTTTAGGGGGGCCCGCCCGCCGCCCACCACGCTGGCAGCACGGTCTGGCAGCAGGCGCAGCGCTTCGCTGCTTTATATTCCCCACTGTCCCCAGTCCTGATCTCCTATTCTCCTGGCTGGCAAATTAAATGGGCAGGCACTGTAGCTTTAAGCTGCGGCCCGCCCTGATGCATCATGGTCCAGCCATGACGTCACACGCTGCTCTGCTCCACTTCCTCATTCTGGAGCAGAGCGAGCAGCGTGTCATGTCGGTGTGCTGTGCCTGACACACACTGCCAAGTGGCTGGGAGCGGCGGACCGGACCTGTTGCAGGCGGCAGGCGAGCTCAGCAGGGTGAGTATTCTGTCGCAGGGGGGGCCCGGCCAGGACAGCCGCAGCGCCAGCATCCACCACGCACCACCAACAGGGCCCAGGGCAGGAAGGGGGGGCCCAGCATCCACCAAAAGGCCCCCCAGGGGACCCTGTTGCTCGATGCTGCGGGCCCCTCCTGCTTGCCCTGGGCTGGGGCCCTGTTGGATTGCTGTGTGCGGCCCCCCCCGCCTGCTCATATGGGTGCATAAAATCTATGGAGCATGATATGGTGGCATAATCTTTGGAGCATCATATAGCGGCATAATCTATGGGGCATCATATGGCGGCATAATCTTTGGAGCATCATATGGTGGCATAATCTTTGGAGCATCATATGGCGGCATAATCTTTGGAGCATCATATGGCGGCATAATCTATTGTAGCATCATTTGGTGGCATAATCTTTGGAGCATCATATGGCGGCATAATCTATGGGGCATCATATGGCGGCATAATCTTTTGAGCATCATATGGGGCATAATCTTTGGAGCATCATATGGCGGCATAATCTATGGGCATCATATGGCGGCATAATCTTTGGAGCATCATATGGGGCATAATCTTTGGAGCATCATATGGCGGCATAATCTATGGGGCATCATATGGGGCATAATCTTTGGAGCATCATATGGCGGCATAATCTATGGGGCATCATATGGGCATAATCTTTGGAGCATCATATGGCGGCATAATCTATGGGCATCATATGGCGGCATAATCTATTGGAGCATCATATGGGGCATAAATCCATGGGCATCATATGGGGAATAATCTATGGAGCATCATATGGCGGCATAATCATGGGCATCATATGGTGGCATATATCTATGGGCATCATATGGCGGCATAATCTATGGGGCATCATATGGCGGCATAATCTATGGGGGCATCATATGGCGGCATAATCTATGGAGCATCATATGGCAGCATAATCTATGGAGCATCATATGGCGGCATAATCTATGGAGCATCATATGGCGGCATAATCTATGGGGCTTATATGGCGGCATAATCTATGGAGCATCATATGGGGGATAAATCTATGGAGCATCATATGGGCATAACTATGGAGCTTCAATCATAACATGGCATCTAGTGGAACAGGCATCATATGGCGCATAATCTATGGAGCTTCATATGGGGCAGAAAATTTATGGAGCATCATGTGGGGAATATACATCTATGGAGCATCATATGGCGGCATAATCTATGGAGCATCATATGGCGGCATAATCTATGGAGCATCATATAGGGCATAAAATCTATGGAGCATCATATGGGGGTATAAAATCTAAGGGGCATCATATGGGGGTATAAAATCTATGGGCATCATATGGGACATAAAATATATGGAGCATCTTATGGGGGCATAACTTTTATGGAGCAGCATATGGGCCATATTATTCTATGGAGCATCTTATGGGGCCATTATTAACCTTTATGGAGCATTATATGGGAGGTATTTTGTATGCCGTGTACCGCCGGACCAGAAGTGCGTCATCCGGACAGGAAGTGACAAAGCTCAACATGATCTGATGTAATCGCGCATGCGCGATAGCGGTAGCAGCCGCCATGTTTTCGGTGGGAAAAGGCAAATATTAGTAGGACTGTGAGAGACACTAATCTGTATAGGAGACAAAATCTAGGGGGAGGAGACTAGAGGCCTGCATGTGGCGCCGTGTCACTTCCGGTCCGGATGACGCACTTCCGGTCCGGCTTTACACGGCGCCGCATTTAAACCCCCATTTGCTCCCTTCCCATACACCTGGTCACCCAGCAGACAAGGCAGGGCGCAGGAGCGCCGCCTGTAAACCTGTACATTCGCTTCTTAAGGTATGTCTTTGATTCAAAGCGGTTCACCCCATCTGCCATCCAGGGGCGTAACTAGGAACGGCAGGGCCCCACAGCAAACTTCACAATGGGCCCCCCCCCTCGCGCGCGTTGCCAATCCCGGTCTACCCAAGTTGTGTTAAGAAAGATACCTTTATTATCCAAAATTAGAGGTTTTTGGAGTAATGATAGTGAAATAACAGAAAAGAACCAACTCCCAGGAAGCAACTGAGGTAGTGACGAAGGTAGGCTTTCTCCAGAGTAAATATGTGAAGAAACTTGTAATCCAGCCTGCAAATTGCTTTCAAAATGGATGATTTATTCAGTAGAACAACAGTCCGGTATACAGAATAATCTAAGATTGTTCTGTATACCGTACTTCTGCACCACGCCCTCACCAATTACACATGTGAGGAGTGACAGCCTCAGCTCTGCTACATGTGAGGAGTGACAGCCTCAGCTCTGCTACATGTGAGGAGTGACAGACTCAGTTCTGCTACATGTGAGGAGTGACAGCCTCAGCTCTGCTACATGTGAGGAGGAACAGCCTCAGCTCTGCTACATGTGAGTAGGGACAGCCTCAGCTCTGCTACATTCGAGAGTGACAGCCTCAGCTCTGCTACATGTAAGGAGTGACAGCCTCATCTCTGCAACATGTGAGGAGTGACAGCCTCAGCTCTGCTACTTGTATAGCAAAGCTGAGGCTGTCGCTCCGCACATGTAGCAGAGATGAGGCTGTCACTCCTCGCATGTAGCAGAGCTGAGGTTGCTACTTGTCACATGTAGCAGAGCTGAGGTTGTTACTTGTCACATGTAGCAGAGCTGAGGTTGTTACTTGTCACATGTAGCAGAGCTGAGGTTGTTACTTGTCACATGAGCAGAGCTGAGGTTGTTACTTGTCACATGAGCAGAGCTGAGGTTGCTACTTGTCACATGTAGCAGAGCTGAGGTTGTTACTTGTCACATGTAGCAGAGCTGAGGTTGTTACTTGTCACATGTAGCAGAGCTGAGGTTGTTACTTGTCACATGAGCAGAGCTGAGGTTGTTACTTGTCACATGAGCAGAGCTGAGGTTGCTACTTGTCACATGTAGCAGAGCTGAGGTTGTTACTTGTCACATGTAGCAGAGCCGAGGTTGCTACTTGTCACATGTAGCAGAGCTGAGGTTGCTACTTGTCACATAAGCAGAGCTGAGGTTGTTACTTGTCACAAATAGCAGAGCTGAGGTTGCTACTTGTCACAAGTAGCAGAGTTGAGGTTGTTACTTGTCACATGTAGCAGAGATCAGGGTGTCACTCGTCACTTGTAGCAACCATGAGGCTGTTACTGGGCCAGGGGAGGCTACTGGTGACTGAGGTCCCGTGCCCAACAGGGCCCAGGGGAGGTTAGTGGTGACTTGAGGCTTGCGTCAAACAGGGCCCAGGAGCCCGAGGCCCTGTTGGAATGCGGGCCCCTTGCTACCTGGGCCCTGTGTTGAATGTGGGCCCCCTGCACTGCAGCCTGGGGCCTGGGCCCTGTTGAATGTGGGCCCTGTTAGATCCTGCCTGCACCTGCTCTCCCAGTCACCATTGAGCAGCCAAGCCTCTTCTCACTGTTGAGAGACTCACGGTACTCACCCTGCTCGCCCGGGCTTCCACCTGCTTGTCCAGTCAGTCTGCTGCTTCATGTGGTCTGCCTGGCCGTCTGCTGTCCGCCCCCACATGCACACACGCTGTGACAGACGGACCATAATGCACTGGGCCGCAGCTTAAAGCTACAGTGCTCATTTCTGTTCGCTGTCTGCATTTACAACACTGTAGTGTCTCTTTAAAACAACACAGTGTTGTTATGCATCAGCGTTCAGAGTCAGAAGCCTGAACAAAATGTTGGGAGGGGCCCGAGCGCGGATCCATTTGCCAGCGTGCTCGGGCCCCCCTTTTTGCTCCTAAATCACAGGGCAGCTGCAGCAGGGACGGGCCCCCTTCTAGCCCGGGCCCTGTGGCAGCTGCTTCCCCTGCTTCCACTATAGTTCCGCCCCTGCTGCCATCACTCTGGGCTGCAACTTATGCCACATTTACCCCATGTAGGCTCTGTGGACGCCATCCAGGACATGTTTTAACCCCGTCCAGGGCACATTTAACCCCTACTTTCTGTACACGGCAGGGCGCAGGTGCGCCGCCTATATTTTCATTTCATCCACCTCCAAAGGTATGTTTTCATGTAAATAGTCCACTCCATCTGCCACTATAATGGGCTATAATTTGTGTTCCATTTGCCCTGTACAGGCTATCAGGACGCCACTCAGGACAGACTTTAGCCCTATTCTGGATACATTTAACTCCTGCTCTTTGTACACAGCAGGTAATCTCTGACATTTCAATGATGGTGACCCCTATTTCCCTATATTTAATCATTTTGATATTATCTGCAGCATCTGGCTCTGCTATAAGGGAATTTACAAGGAATTTATTGCCTCTACTATGTGCCATATCTCTGTTGTACTAATTTTACAAGGTAGAAATGCGCTACTTCTTAGTTTCTTATATCATTGTGCTTTTGTTCTACTATGATTATATAAATCGTTACTCTATATATCTCCATGTTGAGATTGTATAATGATGCTCCATATGTACTTTAACGATATATTCTACTTTCTGGATTATTATCTACATGACATTTTTCGCAATCAATTATATATGATCCAGCCCATATCTGTATATATGTTATATATGTATATGTAATCACTATATAATTGCCTCACACTATGTTTCTTCTATTTTTCTCTAGTACCCTATGATTAAGATCCGGGAGGGTCGAAACGTTGGGTATCTGTATATTGTACATATTATTATTACGGCACTGGCCCTTTCTTCTTTTGGATTGGATAATTTTTCAAATAAAAATATTTTTCTGCATAGTAATCAATTGTAGTGTGCGGTGAATTTTGCTCTTCCTATATTTGTTGGTGCCGCTTAGGACCAATTCACCAGCACCTCCTATACACTAGACTTGAGTGCACACCATTTCACCCATATTACCTTGTCGTGATGTGGCTTAAAAAAATCTTTTGGTCAAAACAAAAGCTGATGGCTATGCATGTGATTTGATGTTAATGTGTCATTGGTGAGGGCGTGGTGCAGAAGTGGAGTTTTTCCAAGAAAAGGCGGAGGGATTTTGGATGGTTCGCGTGGTGGAGGAGGAGCTAGGGTGGAGGCGGAACTTGGGGTGGAGCTTAAAGGGGGCCTCCATAAATTTTGCCAGTATGGGGGGCCCCAAAATTTTTAGTGGCAGCCCTGTTTGATACAATAGAAAAGCAGAACATAAAATTTGGTACAGGAACCATTGTTTGCAGTTACAGAGATCAGACATTTCCTGTAGTTCTTGACCAAGTTTGCACACACAGCAGCACAGATTTTAGCCCACTCTCCCACACAGATCTTCTCCAGATCTTTCAGATTTCAGGGCTGTTGCTGGGCAACATGGAGTTTCAGCTCCCTCCAAAGATTTCCTATTGGGTTTAGATTTGGAGACTGGCTAGGCCACTCCAGGACCATGAAATACTTCTTACAGAGCCACTCCTTAGTTGCCCTGGCTGTGTGTCTCAGGTCATTTTTATGCTGGAAGACCTAGCAACGACCCATCTTCAATGCTCTTGCTGAGGGAAGGAAGTTGGAGGCCAAAATCTTGCTATACATGACCCCATCAAATCTCCGTTCAATATGGTGCAGTCATCCAGTCCCCTTTGCAGAAAAGCACCCCAAAGTATGATGTTTCCCCCGCCATGCTTCATGGTTGGAACAGTGTTCTTTGGTTTGTACTTCCTCCAAACATAGCGAGTGGAGTTCCTACCAAAAAATTATATTTTGGTCTCATCTTGCCATATGACCTTCCCCCATGCCTTCTCTGGATCATCCAGATGGTCATTGGTAAACTTCACATGGATAACCAAAGGAGAAATGGGCAACAGAGCAGTACTAAAAATACATATACACTGTTCAAAAAAATAAAGGGAACACTTAAACAACAGAATATAACTCCAAGTAAATCAAACTTCTGTGAAATCAAACTGTCCACTTAGGAAGCAACACTGATTGACAATCAATTTCACATGCTGTTGTGCAAATGGAATAGACAACAGATGGAAATTATTGGCAATTATCAAGACACACTCAATAAAGGAGTGGCTCTGCAGGTGGGGACCACAGACCACATCTCAGTACCAATGCATTCTGGCTGATGTTTTGGTCACTTTTGAATGTTGGTTGTGCTTTCACACTCGTGGTATCATGAGACGGACTCTACAACCCACACAAATGGATCAGGTAGTGCAGCTCATCCAGGATGGCACATCATTGAGAGCTGTGGCAAGAAGTTTTGTTGTGTCTGTCAGCATAGTGTCCAGAGGCTGGAGGTGCTAACAGGAGACAGGCCAGTACACCAGGAGACATGTAGTGGGCCATAGGAGGGCAACAACCCAGCAGACCACTAACTCCGCCTTTATGCAAGGAGGAACAGGAGGAGCACTGCCAGAGCCCTGCAAAATGACCTCCAGCAGGCCGAACCTGACTCCATGAGGATGGTCTGAGTGCCCGATGTCCACAGAAGGGGTTGGCTCACAGCCCAACACCGTGAAGGATGCTTGGCATTTGCCACAGAACACCAGGATTGGCAAATTCGCCACTGGTGCTCTGTGCTCTTCACAGATGAAAGCAGGTTCACACTGAGCACATGTGACAGAGTCTTGAGATGCCAAAGAGAGCGATCTGCTGCCTGCAACATCCTTCAGCTTGACCGGTTTGGCAGTGGGTCAGAAACGGTGTGGGGTGGAATTTCTTTGGAGGGCTGCAAAGCCCTCCATGTGCTCGTCAGAGGTAGCCTGACTGCTATTAGGTACCGAGATGAGATCCTCAGACCACTTGTGAGACCATATGCTTCCCCCGAGGAAGCTACATAGCGAAACGCTCGTTGGGGTCTCCCAGCTCTTCATCAGTAAGTCTGGATGTCTTTTCTGTCCTGTTTATTTACGCCTTTGTATATGCATCATCATTTATAGCACTCCTGCTCCGCATAGCAGGGAGGTAGTTTCACCCTTTGCTGATAGCATTTTGCTTCAGTGCAGCAGGAAGGTAGTTTTACCTCTATACTCATTACCTTTTGCTACCTTATTTACTGATGCTTATACATATGCACTACCAGTGACAGTATAGCTGTTCACTTAAGTAGGAAGGTAATCTCACCTCCATATTGAATAGATACAGCTTTCTGTCCTGTTGATCTTGGTTTATGCATTTGCATTATTCGTGACAGTGTATTTGGTTATTACAGCAGGAAGGCAGTTTTGCCTCTATATTGATGATTTTTTCCTGTCTCTCTGATTTATTTGTATATGCACATGCACCTTCTATGTATATGTATATATACTACTAATTGATCAGATGCTTCATGCACTGGATATTTGTCTCGGATCCTCTTGATTATCATCTTTTTTATATATATATACCTATTCTGCTACAATCTAGAATGACAAGCAGGCTTTTATGCTGCATCTGGTGATATTTTGTATTTCTGATATATTCATTAATTGAGACATCATGTTTTTTTCCTTCCATCCCTGTTTGAGATCTTTTTTGATGTCTTATGCACTAGCGATTTATACATCTAATTTTCTATACTGACTATTTGTGTCTATGTGAATATATATATTTGATTAATATCTATTATCCTGAATAAATCTCCAGTGGTGCTACACAGTTGCTTGTGCCTATATGTATATAGAAATTTGAGATCATTTTGACTGTATGGACTGTCTATATTGCTGTACAAATTGGCTTATATCATTATCATATTTGACTTACTGATTAAGATTTGGATGTTGTTTTCTCCCTTGTATTGGTTATTTTGACTCTTACTTGACCTTATTGGTTTTATCTATTTTTATCTATGTTTAAATAAAGTTTACAATTTTTCATTCTGACTCCTAGTCCATGATTCTTTTGGGTTTTTGTTCAATATATGGATGAGTATATTCATATTTAGCCTTCTTTTTTCGGGTTACATATGCTGGTGCGGTTGGCACTGGGTTCCTCCTAATGCAGGACAATGCCAGACCTCATGTGGCTGGAGAGTGTAAGCAGTTCCTGCAACATGAAGGCATTGAAGCTATGGATTGGCCCACCCGTTTCCCAGACCTGAATCGGATTGAGCACATTGGCACGTCATGTCTCGCTCCATCCACCAATGTCACACTGCACCACAGACTGTCCAGGAGTTGGCAGATGCTTTAGTCCATGTCTGGGAGGAGATCCCTCAGGAGACCATCCACCGCCTCATCAAGCGCATATCCAGGCATTGTAGGGAGTTCATACAAGCACAGGGAGGTCATACAGGCACGTGGAGACAACACACACTACTGAGCATCATTTTGACTTGTTTTAAAGGGAATCTGTCACCCTAAATTGACGGGATTGTAGTCGTTGCCCTCCATATAATGCACCTGTGCATTGCAATCTGTGGGCAAAGCATATTGCGCGTGCGCAATTCAAGATTGCGATGCGCAGGTGCGTTATATGGAGGGCAATGACTACAATTCCCAGAAATAATGGAGACAGCGGCGAACAACATGTTAAGGCAAGTACCCAAAACACCGCCCATCTGACCTGACTGACATCATTTAAATATCCCGCCAATTTAGGGTGACAGATTCGCTTTAAGGACATTACATTCCACTTTAATTTTGTGTGTGACTGCAAATTCAGGCCTCAACTGGTTAATAAATTTGATTTCCATTGATGATTTTTGTGTGATTTTGTTGTCAGCACATACAACTTTGTACAGAACAAAGTATTCAATGAGAATATTTCATTCAATCAGATCTAGGATGTGTTATTTAAGTGTTCACTTCATTTTTTTGAGCAGTATACGTTGCTCAAGTTGAGCATTCCAATTTGCTCGACCTGAGCAACGTGCACTCGAGCATTTTAGTTCTCGCCCATCACTAAATGTCATATTTGTGGTATTATTGATGCAGTAGTTTGCAGCACTCAGTGATCCCATTTTAGCACTAGCAATACATGCAGTTGTGTTTGGATTATATTGAGATATCCAAGCACGCTGCACTTTTTTTTCCTATATATTTCTCTTTGTACTAGGTTTCATTTTCCTTCACCTTTAAAGTCATTCATTTTCACTTAACCATATCACTTTGAATATTTGCATTTTAAACCACTGTGTTATCTCCATATCTATTGGCTAGGCTTTGACTTAGCTGATTTTTCAGAGGAGAAGGTAGGGAGTGAGAGAAGGGGGCAGTAGGAAAATAAAAATTTGCTTCATTAATCACATCTATCCAGCATCGCTTTAAGCGATTGGAAGGAGTCAAGACTGACCTAGTAGCGATGTAATCTGAATATGCTGGGTGTTTCCAAGGTAACGTCCTGTTGTATGCGCCTGTCTGTGATGTGATGATACGCACTGCATTGCCGACGGGGTGTGACACGTGGGGGTCAATGACATCATAGGGATTTTCCCTACCCACTGCGTTACACGGGAAGTCGTAAAAAATGTGAATAGTCCGCTCACTACACATGCGCAACAGAGAGTGAATAGATAACGTGTACCTGGCTGGGATCAAGATTATATTATGTATGTCATAGCACACTTTTATGTATGTCATAGAACACTGTTTAGGAGACCCAATTTTTAATAATGGGAACAACAAAATAAAGCCAGCTGATGGCCTTTAAGAAGATTAATGCTGCCTGATGCCCCTTCCTTCATAAATGAAACAGGATGTGTCTGATGTTGTGTCACACACCACATGGCCAGCTAAGCTTGTTAAATGTAAAAATGACATTTCCCATTGAATGCATTTGTCTTGGTTGAAAGCAATGCTAAAGTTGAAAAAGGCATCAAAAACGCTACGTGTGAACATATCTCAAGTGGTGGAGGAGCATTTTTGTTTTTGGTTAATTAATTTGCCTTAACATTTTTCCCAGGAAAATCCATTTTGGTGTCGTTTTTGTATGTTTTTTGTGCGCCTGTAAAAATGGCGTAAGACTTTGACAACATTGTTCACAGCTGTGACCTGGGAGTCAGAAATGCTTCCAGGGGCATTCCCCATGATGTTCCCATGTCATTTGAGCACTGTTTCTATCATTTTCAGACTTTTTCGACTTCAAAAAGATCTCCAAGGGGGATCGCAGCAAAAATGCTTGGTTTTCCCATAGACTAATTTCGCTCGTTTGCTCGGGTGCGTTACCAGTTTTCAATTTTCAATCCGAACAACGAGCACCCTGATTTTAGTGCTCGCTCATCACACAACATCTAGATGGCATATAGAATTCCTGGGGGTACCTGTGCTTCAAAGACTGTCACAGATAGCCACGCCATATTTAATATTCTCTGGTTGCCAATCAATTCGGGAGAGATGATGGCGCAGCCAGGGCATCCCAGATAAAGTACCATCTTCTGTAACTTCAAAAAAACAAGGAAAGATCTAACTTAGATGTTTGGGAGGGAACATGATGAGGCATCATGGTATGTCATGCTTTGGAATAGGAGTTAGATTAAAACGACCACTGGTTACCGAACAAACAAGGGGTTAGGGACTTTACTAGGGATTGCGTGCCGTTGGTCGAAGGTAGCGGACATGAAATTGCCTACAGCCCTTGAGTCCATGCAAGCTTGCACTTTGAGGGTAGCCTACCCAAACGTCAGAGAAACCCCAAAGTCTAACTTGGGTAACACTTCAGCAGGAACTAATGAACCTCTCCCCAAGGCCACTTGATGCTATGACGCTTTCTGACGCTTGGTACATTTATTGGCAAAGTGACCACCTTGCCCACAGGCAAAACAAGTCAGCTGCGAACGTACAGAGCGGGAGATTGGCTTCGCTCGGGAAATGTCCATGGGCTCTACAGGGTCGTTAACCTGAGTTGGGGGATGCATGGGATTGGTGAAGTTCGGAGGCAACTTCACCCTGAGTTTAGTATGGGCTCGCTCCAAACCACCTTCAACATGAAGCAGATCAATACGGGTGGCCACTAATATTAATTCCTCTAGGGTAGTTGGAATCTCCTAGTGGCCAAAGCATCCCTGACTAGTGTTGAGCGATACTGCTCGATATCTAAAAATATCGGATCGGAATGGTATCGCCGATATCACTAAAATATCGGTGATACCGATACCTATACCGGAAGTCCCATGTAAGTCTATGGGAACCAAATATCGACATTAAAAAAAAAACATTCTTGCCTTGTTGGTTAATTGTACATGAAGGAAAACAACAAAGAGTAATGTAGAATGTATTGGGGGAGGTTGAGGAGACAATAAAGGCATACATGTTTAATCCAATGCATTGGAATAGCATTAATATATTTTTTTTTGGAAATACGTTTGGATTGACGAACAAATTGACAATGTTGTTAACCTTTTTTCTATTTTGGCAAATATGTATGTTTCACAACTTCCATGCTCTTCACCTTTTTAACTTTTGCCAGTGCCACACTTTCTCCTTCATAATCTTCAGCAGCATCATCTTTCTCATCAAATTATTCTTCATCTTCACCTTCTTAATCTTCTTCTTAAACTTCTTGCTATTAATGTTTTTGTTTACATTACTCATATTGTTATTATTAAACTTATTATTAATCTTCTTCATATTCAAATTCCTCATCTTCTTCCTCTTCATCTTCTTCATCATATTCTTATTTGTGACAGAGATTCCTGTACTTGTAATCTGTAAAAGTATGAATTGTTCATCCTTCCGTTCTTGCTGTCACAAAAGATTTAAATTACAACAGTATTTGTCCGTGTTCAGTTTAGCCTGCAGCAGCAGGCATTTTCCAGGGGCACCACGAGGAGGAACGGACTCACCCCCATACACTGCTTAGTCTTCTTCTGCTTAGAATTTAGAGCATATGTTTTGCACTTCATTTTGGTCTTATACTTCATGTTCTTCTGCTTTTTGATCTTCTGCGTATTGTTCTTCTGTCTCTTGTTCTGTATCTTGTAGTTTGTCTTAACCTTCTTTGTCCTGTTGGTGATCTTCTTCTGGGTAATCTTTTATTTTTTCTTTGTGATGGTGTTCAGGCTGGTTGGCTTCATGTCGTCGTCCTTGTTGTCGTCATCTTCTTCTGGGTGGTCTTTAAGGTCGTCTAATTTCCGAGAACCAGCTGACGTTACTGGAACCCGGACGGGTATCAGATGGAGCAAGAGACAATGGAAGTAACGAGGACCAGCTGACTGTGTTGGAAACCGGAGGGGCAGCAGAAGGAAAAGAGGCAATGTCACAACCGAGTACCAGCTGACGTTACTGTGACACGGTTACTAAGCAGGAGGTACCTGTGCTCCAAAGCACTACCAAGGACCAGCAGACGTTGGTGGAACTCGGATACGGAGATGGAGGCACCTAGGCCAAAGGCACTGGGGAGAACCAGTTGACGGTACTGGACCCCGGACGGGTAGCAGAAGGAAAAGAGGCAATGTCACAACCGAGTACCAGCTGACGTTACTGTGACACGGTTACTAAGCAGGAGGTACCTGTGCTCCAAAGCACTACCAAGGACCAGCAGACGTTGGTGGAACTCGGATACGGAGATGGAGGCACCTAGGCCAAAGGCACTGGGGAGAACCAGTTGACAGTACTGGACCCCGGACGGGTAGCAGAAGGAAAAGAGGCAATGTCACAACCGAGTACCAGCTGACGTTACTGTGACACGGTTACTAAGCAGGAGGTACCTGTGCTCCAAAGCACTACCAAGGACCAGCAGACGTTGGTGGAACTCGGATACGGAGATGGAGGCACCTAGGCCAAAGGCACTGGGGAGAACCAGTTGACGGTACTGGACCCCGGACGGGTAGCAGAAGGAAAAGAGGCAATGTCACAACGAGTACCAGCTGATGTTACTGTGACACGGTTACTAAGCAGGAGGTACCTGTGCTCCAAAGCACTACCAAGGACCAGCAGACGTTGGTGGAACTCGGATACGGAGATGGAGGCACCTAGGCCAAAGGCACTGGGGAGAACAAGTTGATGGTACTGGACCCCGGACGGGTAGCAGAAGGAAAAGAGGCAATGTCACAACCGAGTACCAGCTGACGTTACTGTGACACGGTTACTAAGCAGGAGGTACCTGTGCTCCAAAGCACTACCAAGGACCAGCAGACGTTGGTGGAACTCGGATACGGAGATGGAGGCACCTAGGCCAAAGGCACTGGGGAGAACAGTTGACGGTACTGGACCCGGACGGGTAGCAGAAGGAAAAGAGGCAATGTCACAACCGAGTACCAGCTGACGTTACTGTGACACGGTTACTAAGCAGGAGGTACCTGTGCTCCAAAGCACTACCAAGGACCAGCAGACGTTGGTGGAACTCGGATACGGAGATGGAGGCACCTAGGCCAAAGGCACTGGGGAGAACCAGTTGACGGTACTGGACCCCGGACGGGTAGCAGAAGGAAAAGAGGCAATGTCACAACCGAGTACCAGCTGACGTTACTGTGACACGGTTACTAAGCAGGAGGTACCTGTGCTCCAAAGCACTACCAAGGACCAGCAGACGTTGGTGGAACTCGGATACGGAGATGGAGGCACCTAGGCCAAAGGCACTGGGGAGAACAAGTTGATGGTACTGGACCCCGGACGGGTAGCAGAAGGAAAAGAGGCAATGTCACAACCGAGTACCAGCTGACGTTACTGTGACACGGTTACTAAGCAGGAGGTACCTGTGCTCCAAAGCACTACCAAGGACCAGCAGACGTTGGTGGAACTCGGATACGGAGATGGAGGCACCTAGGCCAAAGGCACTGGGGAGAACCAGTTGTCGGTACTGGACCCCGGACGGGTAGCAGAAGGAAAAGAGGCAATGTCACAACCGAGTACCAGCTGACGTTACTGTGACACGGTTACTAAGCAGGAGGTACCTGTGCTCCAAAGCACTACCAAGGACCAGCAGACGTTGGTGGAACTCGGATACGGAGATGGAGGCACCTAGGCCAAAGGCACTGGGGAGAACCAGTTGACGGTACTGGACCCCGGACGGGTAGCAGAAGGAAAAGAGGCAATGTCACAACCGAGTACCAGCTGACGTTACTGTGACACGGTTACTAAGCAGGAGGTACCTGTGCTCCAAAGCACTACCAAGGACCAGCAGACGTTGGTGGAACTCGGATACGGAGATGGAGGCACCTAGGCCAAAGGCACTGGGGAGAACAAGTTGACGGTACTGGACCCCGGACGGGTAGCAGAAGGAAAAGAGGCAATGTCACAACCGAGTACCAGCTGACGTTACTGTGACACGGTTACTAAGCAGGAGGTACCTGTGCTCCAAAGCACTACCAAGGACCAGCAGACGTTGGTGGAACTCGGATACGGAGATGGAGGCACCTAGGCCAAAGGCACTGGGGAGAACCAGTTGTCGGTACTGGACCCCGGACGGGTAGCAGAAGGAAAAGAGGCAATGTCACAACAGAGTACCAGCTGACGTTACTGTGACACGGTTACTAAGCAGGAGGTACCTGTGCTCCAAAGCACTACCAAGGACCAGCAGACGTTGGTGGAACTCGGATACGGAGATGGAGGCACCTAGGCCAAAGGCACTGGGGAGAACCAGTTGACGGTACTGGACCCCGGACGGGTAGCAGAAGGAAAAGAGGCAATGTCACAACCGAGTACCAGCTGACGTTACTGTGACACGGTTACTAAGCAGGAGGTACCTGTGCTCCAAAGCACTACCAAGGACCAGCAGACATTGGTGGAACTCGGATACGGAGATGGAGGCACCTAGGCCAAAGGCACTGGGGAGAACCAGTTGACGGTACTGGACCCTGGACGGGTAGCAGAAGGAAAAGAGGCAATGTCACAACCGAGTACCAGCTGACGTTACTGTGACACGGTTACTAAGCAGGAGGTACCTGTGCTCCAAAGCACTACCAAGGACCAGCAGACATTGGTGGAACTCGGATACGGAGATGGAGGCACCTAGGCCAAAGGCACTGGGGAGAACAAGTTGACGGTACTGGACCCCGGACGGGTAGCAGAAGGAAAAGAGGCAATGTCACAACCGAGTACCAGCTGACGTTACTGTGACACGGTTACTAAGCAGGAGGTACCTGTGCTCCAAAGCACTACCAAGGACCAGCAGACGTTGGTGGAACTTGGATATGGAGATGGAGGCACCTAGGCCAAAGGCACTGGGGAGAACCAGTTTACGGTACTGGACCCCGGACGGGTAGCAGAACGCACCCATGAAAATGTAAGTTGACAGGACGCAAGCCGTCCGCAGTTACCGAATCACACAGTCCTACAGTGGGTGCTTGTCCTATTGTCACAATGGAAACAGCCTTTATTTACATATCCCACAGCACACATAGGAATCACCTAAACTGCAGGCACCATAGAGTCGGCTAACCTGAATGCAACACGACAGCACAACTTATTGCAGGATAATTGACGTTCACACTGCCAGGAAACAGCTGTCGTGCTGTAACCAGGCTGGCCAGGAGTCAGTACCCCTGCCAATTACTTACGAGCAACAAATGGCAGTGTTGTAGCCCAGGGAGTAGAGTTCAGGTGGTAGAAAGATGAACATAACAGGAGACATGGAAAACGTTGCCAAACAGTTATTTGATCTGAAAACGGACAGGCAAATTCAGGTGAGATCCATGCCTTGTTCATTTTCAGAAAAGTAAGCCGGTCTACATTCTCTGAGGATAGTCGCATGCGACGGTCTGTTACTACACCACCTGCAGCACTAAAGACGCGCTCAGATAATACACTGGCAGCAGGGCAAGCCAGCACCTCCAATGCATACTGGCTAAGCTCTGGCCATGTATCCAACTTAGAGACCCAAAATTTGAAAGGGGAAGAGGCATCTGGGAGTACACTTAAGGGAAAGCCAAGTAGTCTGTCACCATCTTACGGAAACGTTTCTTCCTGGTGACTGGAGCCGTCTCGGATGGTGTAGACCTTGCTGGCGCTGTCACAAAACTTCGCCACATTTGTAACATACAGCTCTTGCCCTGTGCAGAGGCGCTGCTTGTGCTCCCTCTTGTTGTAGAGGTGTCTACACTGCCTCGACGCACAGAGCTGCTTTGTAAAGCAGTAGCAGCAGCAGCTCTCTCGGCTGGAATGTACAACAGTATGGATTGCACCAGTGTGTCTTGGTACTACCGCATTTTACGGTCCCGGTTCCCCGGTGTGATGAGGGTTTGTAAGTTGTCCCGGTAGCGAGGGTCTAGGAGGGTGTACACCCAATAATCTGACGTGGTGAGAATGTGGGCGATGCGGGGTCGTTTCTCAGGCACTGAAGCATGAAATCAACCATGTGCTGCAGACTCCCAACTGGCCAACAAAGGCTGTCCTCTGGAAGAGGCGTCATCTCTGCCTCCTCTGCATCACCCCACCCTCGCTCTACATACTGACTAGAGCGTTGTGTACCTCCCTCTGTAGGGATTTCTTCCTCCTCCATTGACTCCTCCTCCTCCTCATCCTCCTCACTAAGTGAGCCTGCCCAGCCCTTTGTGAGGAACCACGTTGCACTGACTGTCCTGAAGGTAATTGAATTTGTGACTCCTCATCCTCCACCTCTTCCAAAACCTCTTCCTTTAGTGCTTTCAGTGATTTCTGAAGCAGGCAGATAAGGGGGACAGTCATGCTGACTAGGGCATCATCTGCACTCGCCATCCGCGTTGAGACATCAAACGCACGCAAAACGTCGCAGATGTCCTTCATAGAGGCCCACTCAGTAGTGGTGAAGTGTGAACGGCGCAAATTGCGAGTTGATTGCGCCTGTTGCAGCTGATATTTCCATTACTGCTGGCTGCTGCTCACACAACCGCTCCAACATATGTAACGTGGAATTCCACCTGGTGGGTACGTCACATATGATGCGATGTTCAGGAAGGCGAAATCTGACTTGCAGAGCTGCAATGCGCGATCTGGCCATGCTGGAACGTCGCAAGTGAGCGCACTCTAGGCGGACCTTGTGCAGCAGTGCATCAAGATCCGGATAGTCCCTCAAAAAACTCTGCACGACCAAGTTGAGCACATGTGCCAGACATGGTATGTGAGTGAGGTTGCCAAGGCCCAGAGCTGCCACCAGATTTCGGCCATTGTCACACACTACCAAGCCTGGCTGGAGATTAGCTGACAAAAACCACACGTCGCTCTCCTGTTTGATGGCATTCCAGACCTCCTGCGCTGTGTGGCTTCGATTCCCCATGGAAATTAATTTCAGGACGGCCTGTTGACGTTTGGCCACGGCTGTGCTCATATCGGTCGCAACAGGTAAGCGTTCACGGGTCCATGTGGAGGTATACCGTGACGGCTCGTGCAGCGATGATTCTGAGGAACTGGAGTAGGAGGAGGAATCAATGTGACAGACTGGATTCCTGCAATCCTTGGAGTTGGCAGAACACGTACAGCGCCACTGGCAAGATCTGTACCCGGCTCCACAACATTGACCCAATGGGCAGTGAGGGAAAGGTATCGTCCCTGGCCATGGGTACTGGTCCACGCATCGGTGGTCAGGTGGACCCTGCTACTGACTGGCGTTTAGTAGCGCATGTTTAATGTTTCCCTCGACATGTTTTTGCAGAGCAGGGACGGCTTGCCTGCTGAAATAAAATCGGCTTGGCACATTATATTGTGGGACTGCCAATGCCATTAAGTTCCTGAAACTGTCAGTCTCCACCAGCCTGAATGACAGCATTTCAAGGGACAGGAGTTTTGCAATGCCAGCATTCAGAGCCTGTGCTCGTGGATGGTTTGCCGAGTATGGCCGTCTTTTATCCCATGCCTGTGGTACCGATGGCTGTTTTGTGGTCTGGGAGTGTGACGATGACTGTGAACTTGCTGCTGTGGGTGGAATAACAGTTTGTCTATGGACAACAGTGACCGAGGTTCTTCCATGGAGATCCTGTGAGGAAGCCGAACCAGGTGTGTGTGAGCTGGAGGTAGAGGCTCCAACACGACCTGAAGATGTAGGTGCTGCTGTAGGTTGGCCTACATCTCCAGTGTGTCTTTGTAACTCAGCTACGTGCTTTGTCCGTACATGTTTCCACATATTTGTGGTATTCAGGTTACTGATATTTTTACCTCTTTTAACTTTTTGCTTACACAGCTTGCATTGAACATAGCAAATATCATCTACGTCTGTCAAAAAAGGACCACGCAGTGCAAGTCATGGGAGCGCCAATTTTGACATTTGTAAGAGAACTGCTCCCAACAGGTGCCAAACTGGAGGCTACAGGCAAGCGAGTCTGCAGCCTACCTCTCCCTCCTCTTTGTACCGTTGGGCCAATCTCTTCCTCAGAGCTGCTCCCACCACCTTCCTGTTGCTCACGCCATGTTGGGTCTCGGACTTCATCATCTCCACTACCCTCTTCCAACACCTGCTGCTGTTGGATGGTCTGGGCAGCACCATGCTCCACAAAACCTGGCACCTGAGTCTCATCATCATCATGAGATGCGTTCTGCGGTGTGCTGTCCATCGGCACTGGCTCACCCGCCTCTTCAGATTGAGAGAGACACAGCTGTTGCGCATCACTGCATACTCCCTCTTCTTCAAATTGCAGAATGCTGCTTGCCTGTGCCCGTGTTTGCGAGCCAACAGATTCTGAGAACAGAAGCAGAGACTCAGCTGGCTCCTGTACAGAACTCTCTGACTGCCTGGCCAATTTGACAGGCGGTGAACAGACAGATGGTTGCTCAACAGTGTTGTGTTCCTGAGAGGAGGTGGAAGGAATTGAAGTCGATGCATTGGCTGCCATCCAACCAACAACGGCTTCAATTTGTTCTTCCCGCAGCAGGGGAGCACGCCGAGCTCCTACCAAAGTGCGCATAAAGGAACGATCACGGGGATAAATGGTGGATGCTGTGTCACTGAGGGCGGCAGCAGCAACAGAATCCCCACGTCCTCTCCCTGCTGAAACTCCACGGCCACGACCACGTGCCTTACTCACTGACTTCTTCATCTTGGTAGATTGATAAAGAAAGTCAGAAAAGTTATAAGGCCTAAGTGTGGTTATTACGCAGAGACTGAAGTGAACACTGAAACACAACTGTTCACAATCTCTGAAAGGCTACTCCTTTGTCTACTTCTATAGTGTTTGCAACCAATGTATTGGATACGGATGGAAGCGCGTCACACTAATAGATTATATTTATTTTAAATGGAATGGAGCAGAACCAATTGGAGAGAAATGACAAGGATGAGGAACTGAGACACGCTCAGCAGAGTACAAGCAGCAGTGCTTGAACAAGTAACTGGAGCGTGATGTGCACTCAAAAAATAAAAAACGCAGACTGAAGTGAACACTGAAACACAACTGTTCACAATCTGTGAAAGGCTACTCCTTTGTCTACTTTCATAGTGTTTGCAACCAATGTATTGGATACGGATGGAAGCGCGTCACACTAATAGATTATATTTATTTTAAATGGAATGGAGCAGAACCAATTGGAGAGAAATGACAAGGATGAGGAACTGAGACACGCTCAGCATAGTACAAGCAGCAGTGCTTGAACAAGTAACTGGAGCGTGATGTGCACTCAAAAAATAAAAAACACAGACTGAAGTGAACACTGAAACACAACTGTTCACAATCTGTGAAAGGCTACTCCTTTGTCTACTTCTATAGTGTTTGCAACCAATGTATTGGATACGGATGGAAGCGCGTCACACTAATAGATTATATTTATTTTAAATGGAATGGAGCAGAACCAATTGGAGAGAAATGACAAGGATGAGGAACTGAGACACGCTCAGCAGAGTACAAACAGCAGTGCTTGAACAAGTAACTGGAGCGTGATGTGCACTCAAAAAATAAAAAACACAGACTGAAGTGAACACTGAAACACAACTGTTCACAATCTGTGAAAGGCTACTCCTTTGTCTACTTCTATAGTGTTTGCAACCAATGTATTGGATACGGATGGAAGCGCGTCACACTAATAGTTAAATTGCATGGAGCAGCAAGAATTACACTGAAGAAAAAAAAAAGAGTCTGTGAGTGACACGTGCAGATGCCTACAGACAGCGTTGCATGCAGAGCAAACTGCAGCGTCACCTGCACTCACACACACCTTGCAGAGCTGTTAAAACAACACTGCAGGCAAAAGGAAGCTTTACACAGCGGTTGGTGCTAGCCTGCCTAAAGCACAGTACACTAAATCGCAATCTCTAACTATCCCTCAGAGTCAGCACAGCAGCGTTCTGTCCCTTACTGAATTCACAGCACATTGACCTAAAATGGCGGCGGCGCCTTTTATAGTGCATTCTGACATCATTTCAGCATCCAATCACAGCCATGCCATTAGTTAACATGACCGCAGCAGTACAGGATGTGCCCACACTTCTTAGATTCCTCATTGGCTGACTAAAATCACATTGCCTCTCAAAGAATTATGGGAACTTCCGTTTCCGGTATACGATATATGGAAAATATCGGAACTAAGTATCGAAAGTCCGATACAGCTAATATCGGCCGATACCCGATACTTGCGGTATCGTATTGCTCAACACTATCCCTGACATGATCTGCTAATCCCTTGCAGAAGATAGGTATTAAGACCTTATCAGTCCACTCCAACTCAGTAGCCTGTGTACGAAACTGAATGGCAAACTGGCTAACCAAAAACAAACCATGAGTTAAGGACAGGAGTTGGAGTGCGGTATCATAAGTAATTTGTGGCTCCAAAAAAACCTCTTTCAGGGCACCCAGAAAATGAGAGGCGCTAAAATCAGGTGATCATCTTATTTCCATAATGGAGTAGCCCACTCCACGCCCTGCCTGACAAAATGGAAATTATAAATCCCACCTTGGTACGCTCTGTTGGGAATGTGAAGCCAGTAACTTCAGGTGGAGCACTGATTCACAAACCCTCTACAAGCCTTGCTCTCCCTAAAAAATTTTTTGGGCAGCAAAAAATGTGGCACAGAGGAAACAGGAAGTGCAGCAGTAACCTTAGTAGAGGCTTTAGCGGCAGCTTGTGCTACCATTACGGCAAGATCCATAGCTGAAGATGCCCGCTCCAGAGTTGACAACCTGCTCTCAAGCTGCTGGATGTACCGCTGCAGAAGCTGCTCGTCCGCCATTTCTAGCCTGACCCTGGCACTATTACACTGTTAGGGTCAGCAGAATGCAGTAAATAAAAATAATTATAAAGTGCGTTCGCAACCCGGGGTTCACCGTGCAGAGATGTTAAACTGCAGCTAATGTGAACAATGGCGGAGCAAGGCTGCAAGCCAAAACTATAAATGCACTGAGTTGAATGTCACTCAGTGTGAACAGAAACTAAGTAGAAAACTCTGTTACTCCACAGAGCAGCATTATAGCAGAGCAATACCCTGTTAGACTTCACAGGTGTACCCTGTTAGACTTCACAGGTGTACAGCAAGCGAGGCACTAGTGGGGTCCCTATCGCTTAACCCCCCCAGGAAGTCTAGGCTGGTGTTTGTGCTCATTCTGTGACTGTGCTGTGCTAAACGCACACAGGACAACAGGACAGGAAACAGATACCGAGCCAATCGGGAGTTTCCACCCTACACTGCCTGACAAAAAACTAAGTCACACACGTGCACACAGAGTGGTAGCATATCCACTCACACACAATAGCAAGTGATAATAGCACACCGGCATGCGCTCCTGAGGACCTTTTATACACAAGGCTCATGTCCAGCCAGACAGGACCTTGTCTGTGGACCCATCAGAAGCTGCCACATCACCAGAGCAGCTGAAGTCTGAGCACCAATGAGAAAACACCACATCACGGACATGCTCATGAGGGTGAAATCTGGACTTAGGCTGCAGAGCAAAACTGCAGCACATTTAAACCAGTAGTCACCATAGGCATAGCTGGTGATCCAGCAATAACTACACATACAGCATGAGCCTGGGCAAGGTGCTGGGAGCGGTGTCGGTGCTGGGAGTGGTGTCTGTGCTGAGCAGTCATCCCAGTGGCCGAGTCAGAATGGGAGACCACTGCACCAGACAAATCTTGGAATCTATCCTGTACAGCGGAGAATCTCAATGCCTAACACATACATCAATTCAATGTGTAGTTCTTGATAAACCAAGCATTTTTACAAGTAGTAATTCAAATTACATTTATGGCTGGGGTCCAGCCATTTTTTATATCTACAGTGTATATAATACATTTCATGCATGATATCCAGTCCATTTGACATCTGTGACAAAGTACTGTAGATGGAGTTAGATAGATTTTGTCTTGAATGTTTGGTTCCTCATTTTAGTATATTTAGTATATTTATACAGCCAGAATATTCCAATAATAATGAGAATTCATATTCCCCATAGCTTTCCTTTCAAGTCATCAATAGACACTGGCTGTGTTATGACAGTCTGCAGTCTATGTTCGATTCATTTTCTAATGACGGATTTGCAATTCAACGATATGGTGTGTAATATTCTTCCCCTGCAAGATATATATTACTGGACTGTTGCTTCTGGTATAACTATATTTACTCATTATTTTTAGAGAAAAATGAAGAAAAGTACAAAAGAATATTATTAACATATACCTGCCTTCAAAAATGTTCTTTCATTTTTTATTATTATTTATCTTTTGGAATTCTCCTAATTATCTTTTAATTCATTGCATTTTATCGCATTACATTTTTTTTAATTCTATTCAATCTGGTGATCATTTTGTTTCAGTGAATTATAGAAAACAAGGAGTATTCTCCTAATATACACAATGTTTGAATGACCATTTTAGCTGCCTGAAATGACTGTATTACCTTTTTCACCATAAAGGATAAGAAAACATATTGACAAATATTATTTTGTTATTCTTGTTCTTCAAGTTCACAAATATATATTTAGCTCTATTTAGTTATAAGGGTATGTGCACATGTTGCGGATTCGTGTGCGGAATTTTCCGTGCGGAATTTGCTATTTTTGCCAGAATCCACAGGTCAAAATCCAGGAGTTTTCCTGCGATTTCCTGCGGATTCAGTGCGGATTTTGTGCAGATTTGGCATGCGTTTTTACACCTGCGGATTACTATAATGGAATAAATGTAAAAACGCTGCAGAATCAGTACACAGAATTGATATGCTGCAGAAAATAAACCGATGCGTTTCCGCGCAGAATTTTCCGCAGCATGTGCACAGGGGTTGTTTTTTCCCATAGATTTACATTGTGTTGTAAATCACTTACGAAAAAGTGGGGGGAGGGGTGATGGGGAAGGAGCAAAAAAAGGACTACAATTGCCCAATAAATTGATAAAATATATAATCTTTATTTGATATAATTACACATTGGTAACAATAGAATATTTCATATTATATAGTAAAACAAAAAACGCAGGGACGCCAACATGAATATAATAGGGAATAATACATGAAAAGCTGGTAATAAATACACACAATAAATAGAAAAAGACCTGTATTGATGACACAATGTGAAAATGATATAAAATAGAATATAGATTTAGAGTGCAGTGCATAATTAATAATATGGAGTGTAATAAAATCACTCATAAAATCGTAATGCCATGCTCATAATTAATAATAATACGTAATGCCATTGCATCATAATTTTTTAAAACATTGGACAATCTCAATGGGAATAATTAATTTATAAAGTGTAAAGTGCAAAAACATATGTGCACATACCTGAAAATTATGTAAGGTACTCATACAAGGTGGAGTGACCACATCAAATAGGTCAGTACTGCTCAACATACCGCACCATTGGCTATAAATCCAATGTGTGTAAATAAAGGAGATAATATACTTAATAATAACAAAGAGAATAGCCATAAAAAAAACCATATAGGCAGAGAAAAACTTACATATAATACAGCTGTTAAATCCCGGTGATGTCCACCATGACGCACGTTTCGGCTCAGTCGCCTTCGTCAGAGGGTGGAGTTTAGTGGGACCAGCATAGGATTATATACTGCTTACAGCCAATGAATGATAGGGGGTATATACATAGACAGCCAATCGCAAGTTGAGGGCGTGGTGATGACGCACGACACTGTATATATCCTAAACAATAATTAACCCCTTCAAGACCCAGCCTATTTTGACCTTAAAGACCTTGCCATTTTTTGCAATTCTGACCAGTGTCCCTTTATGAGGTAATAACTCAGGAACGCTTCAACGGATCCTAGCGATTCTGAGATTGTTTTTTCGTGACATATTGGGCTTCATGTTAGTGGTAAATTTAGGTCGATAATTTTTGCGTTTATTTGTGAAAAAAATGGAAATTTGGCGAAAATTCTGAAAATTTTGTAATTTTCAAATTTTTCATTTTTATTCTGTTAAACCAGAGAGTTATGTGGCACAAAATAGTTAATAAGTAACATTTCCCACATGTCTACTTTACATCAGCACAATTTTGGGAACAACATTTTGTTAGGAAGTTATAAGGGTTAAAAGTTGACCAGCGATTTCTCATTTTTACAGCAAAATTTACAAAACCATTTTTTTAGGGACCACCTCACATTTGAAGTCACTTTGAGGGGTCTATATGGCAGAAAATACCCAAAAGTGACACCTTTATAAAAACTGCACCCCTCAAGCTACTCAAAACTACAATCAAGAAGATTATTAACCCTTCAGGTGCTTCACAGGAACTAAAGCAACGTGGAAGGAAAAAATGGACATTTTAATTTTTCCAACAAAAATTTTCTTTTAGCATCAATTTTTTCATTTTTACATGGGCATCAGGATAAAATGGATCCTAAAATTTGTTGGGCAATTTCTCCTGAGTACACAGATACCTCATATGTGGTCATAAACCACTGTATGGGCGCACGGCAGGGCTCAGAAGGGAAGGAGCGCCATTTGACTTTTTGAATGGAAAATATGCTGGAATATTTAGCGGTTGCCATGTCGCATTTGGAGAGTTCCTGTGTGCCTAAACATTGGAGCTCCCCCACAAGTGACCCCATTTTGGAAACTGAACCCCCTAAGGAACTTATCTAGATGCATAGTGATCACTTTGAACCCAAGGTGCTTCACAAATTCATCTGTAAAAAAAAGAAAGTACTTTATTTTCACAAAAAAATTTCTTTTAGCCTCAGTTTTTTCATTTTCACATGGGCAACAGTATAAATTGGATCCTAAAATTTGTTGGGCAATTTCTCCTGAGTACACAGATACCTCATATGTGGTCATAAACCACTGTTTGGGCGCACGGCAGGGCTCAGAAGGGAAGGAGCGCCATTTGACTTTTTGAATGGAAAATATGCTGGAATATTTAGCGGTTGCCATGTCGCATTTGGAGAGTCCCTGTGTGCCTAAACATTGGAGTTCCCCCACAAGTGACCCCATTTTGGAAACTAGACCCCCTAAGGAACTTATCTAGATGCATAGTGAGCACTTTGAACCCCCAGGTGCTTCACAAATTCATCTGTAAAAAAAAGAAAGTACTTTTTTTTCACAAAAATTTTCTTTTAGCCTCAGTTTTTTTCATTTTCACATGGGCAACAGTATAAATTGGATCCTAGAATTTGTTGGGCAATTTCTCCTGAGTACACAGATACCTCATATGTGGTCATAAACCACTGTTTGGGCGCACGGCAGGGCTCAGAAGGGAAGGAGCGCCATTTGACTTTTTGAATAGAAAATATGCTGGAATATTTGGCGGTTGCCATGTCGCATTTGGAGAGTCCCTGTGTGCCTAAACATTGGAGCTCCCCACAAGTGACCCCATTTTGGAAACTAGACCCCTAAGGAACTTATCTAGATGCATAGTGAGCACTTTGAACCCCCAGGTGCTTCACAAATTGATCCGTAAAAAAAAGAAAGTACTTTTTTTTCACAAAAATTTTCTTTTAGCCTCAGTTTTTTTCATTTTCACATGGGCAACAGTATAAATTGGATCCTAAAATTTGTTGGGCAATTTCTCCTGAGTACACAGATACCTCATATGTGGTCATAAACCACTGTTTTGGCGCACGGCATGGCTCAGAAGGGAAGGAGCGCCATTTGACTTTTTGAATAGAAAATATGCTGGAATATTTAGCGGTTGCCATGTCGCATTTGGAGAGTCCCTGTGTGCCTAAACATTAGAGCTCCCCCACAAGTGACCCCATTTTGGAAACTAGACCCCTAAGGAACTTATCTAGATGCATAGTGAGCACTTTGAACCCCCAGGTGCTTCAGAAATTGATCCGTAAAAAAAAGAAAGTACTTTTTTTTCACAAAAATTTTCTTTTAGCCTCAGTTTTTTTCATTTTCACATGGGCAACAGTATAAATTGGATCCTAAAATTTGTTGGGCAATTTCTCCTGAGTACACAGATACCTCATATGTGGTCATAAACTACTGTTTGGGCGCACGGCAGGGCTCAGAAGGGAAGGAGCGCCATTTGACTTTTTGAATGAAAAAATATGCTGGAATATTTAGCGGTTGCCATGTCGCATTTGGAGAGTCCCTGTGTGCCTAAACATTGGAGCTCCCCCACAAGTGACCCCATTTTGGAAACTAGACCCCTAAGGAACTTATCTAGATGCATAGTGAGCACTTTGAACTCCCAGGTGCTTCACAAATTGATCCGTAAATAAAAGAAAGTACTTTTTTTTCACAAAAATTTTCTTTTAGCCTCAGTTATTTTCATTTTCACATGGGCAACAGTATAAATTGGATCCTAAAATTTGTTGGGCAATTTCTCCTGAGTACACAGATACCTCATATGTGGTCATAAACCACTGTTTGGGCGCACTGCAGGGCTCAGAAGGGAAGGAGCGCCATTTGACTTTTTGAATGGAAAATATGCTGGAATATTTAGCGGTTGCCATGTCGCATTTGGAGAGTTCCTGTGTGCCTAAACATTGGAGCTCCCCACAAGTGACCCCATTTTGGAAACTAGACGCCCTAAGGAACTTATCTAGATGCATAGTGAGCACTTTGAACCCCCAGGTGCTTCACAGAAGTTTATAACGCAGAGCCGCGAAAATAAAAAATCATTTTTTTTTCTCAAAAAATGATTTTTTTAGCCCACTGTTTTTTATTTTCACAATGGTTACAGGAGAAATTGGACCCCAAAAGTTGTTGTCCAGTTTCTCCTGAGTACGCTAGTACCCCATATGTGGGGGGGAACCACTGTTTGGGCACACGTCAGGGCTCGGAAGGGATGTAGTGACGCTTTGAAATGCCGACTTGATGGAATGGTCTGCGGGCATCTTGTTACGTTTGCAGAGCCCCTGATGTGCCTAAACAGTAGAAACTCCCCACAAGTGACCCCATTTTGTAAACTAGACCCGGCAAAGAACTTATCTAGATGTGTGGTGAGCACTTTGAACCCCAAGGGCTACACAGAAGTTTATAACGCCCGAGCATGAAAATAAAAAAATCATATTTTTTCCACAATCAGGATCTTTTAGTCCCCAATTTTTTTATTTTCCCAAGGGTAACATGAGAAATTAGACCCCAAAAGTTGTTGTCCAATTTGTCCTGAGTATGCTGATATCCCATATGTGGGAGAAAACTACTGTATGGGCACACGTCGGGGCTCGGATGGGAAGTAGTGACGTTTTGAAATGCCCACTTGATGAATGGTCTTCGGGCATCATGTTACGTTTGCAGAGTCCCTGATGTGCCTAAACAGTAGAAACTCCCCACAAGTGACCCCATTTTGGAAACTAGATCCCCCAAGGAACTCCTATAGATGTGTGATAAGCACTTTGAATCTCCAAGTCCTTCACAGAAGTTTATAACGCAGAGCCGTGAAAATATAAAATCATTTTTTTTCCACAAAAATAATTTTTAGTCCCCAATTTTTTTCCCAATGTTAACAGGAGAAATTAGAACCCCCAAAGTTGTTGTGCAATTTTTCCCGAGTACGCTGATACCCCATATGTGGGGATAAACCACTGTTTGGGCATACGTTGGGGCTTGGAATAAAGGGAGCACTGTTTGACTTTTTGAACGCAAAATTTGCAGGAACCAATGGTGGCGCCATGTCGCGTATGTAGACCCCCTGAGGGCCTAAATAGTGGAAACCCCTCAATTCTAACTCCAACCCTAACCCCAACACACCCCTAACCCCAACCCTAACCCCTACACACACCTAACCCTAATACAAACCCTAATCATAACCCTAACCCCAACACACCCCTAACCCTAATCCCAACTCTAACCATAAACTTAACTACAAGCCTAACCCTAATTCCAACCCTAACCCTAATTCCAACCCTAACCCTAATTCCAACCCTAACCCAAATTCCAACCCTAACCGTAATTCTAACCTTAACCCTAATGCTAACCCTAACCCTAGTTCTAACCCTAAGGCTGGGTTCATATTGCGTTTTACCAGCCCGTTCAACACGTAGCGGTGACCGGCTGGTAACGGTATAGCATAACGCGATCGCGTTATGCTATACCCGCTAGCGCAGATGAATCAGCAGATAATCAGCCGCGGATCCGCAGCAAAATCCGCCGCGGATCTGCAGCGAATCAGCAGCAAAATCAGTCGCGGATCAGCAGCGAAATCCGCCGCGGATCAGCAGCAAAATCAGCCGCGGATCCGCAGCGAATCAGCAGCGAAATCCGCCGCGGATCAGCAGCGAAATCTGCCGCGATCAGCAGCGAAACACCGCGGATACAGCGAAATCAGCCGCGGATCAGCAGCGAAATCCGCCGCGGATCCGCAGCGAAATCCGCTGCGGATCCGCAGCGAATCAGCAGCAAAAATCAGTCGCGGATCAGCAGCGAAATCCGCGCGGATCAGCAGCGAAATCAGCTGCGGATCCGCAGCGAAATCCACGCGATCAGCAGCGAAATCAGCGCGGATCAGCAGCAATCAGCGCGGATCCGCAGCGAATCAGCAGCGAAATCCGCGCGGATCAGCAGCGAAATCCGCCGCGGATCAGCAGCGAAATCAGCCGGGATCAGTAGCGAAATCAGCCGCGGATCAGCAGCGAAATCAGCGCGGATCAGCAGCGAAATCCGCCGCGGATCAGCAGCGAAATCAGCCGGATCCGCAGCGAATCAGCAGCGAAATCAGCGCGGATCGCAGCGAAATCAGCGCGGATCAGCAGCGAAATCAGCCGCGGATCAGCAGCGAAATCCGCTGCGGATCCGAGCGAATCAGCAGCAAATCAGTCGTGGATCAGCAGCGAAATCCGCTGCGAATCCGCAGCGAAATCCGCAGCGATCAGCAGCGAAATCCGCCGCGAATCAGCAGCGAATCCGCCGCGGATCAGCAGCGAAATCAGTCGCGGATCCGCAGCGAAATCAGTCGCGGATCGCAGCGAAATCAGTTGCGGATCCGCAGCGAAATCAGCGCGGATCAGCAGCGAATCCGCGGCGGATCAGCAGCGAAATCAGCGCGGATCAGCAGCGAAATCAGCCGCGGATCGCAGCGCAATCCGCCGCGATCTGCAGCGAAATCCGCCGCGCATCCGCAGCGAAATCCGCCACACGTTGCGGAATTTGTTGCGGATCCGCGGCGTATTTTGCTGCGGATCCGCGGCGGATTTCGCTGCTGATCTGCAGCGGATATCGACTGCGAAATCCGCCGCGATCCGCAGCAAAATACGCCGCGGATCCGCAGCAAAAATCCGCAACGTGTGCACAGGGCCTAATAGGAAAAAAAAAAAAATCTTTATTTTTTTATTTGTCCCTACCTATGATAAAGGGGGGGTTCATTTACTTTTTTTTATTTTGATCACTGTGACAGTTTATCACAGTGATCAAAATAAATTTTTGGACACTGGGGGCGCATGCGCATGCGCGGCCGGCGGCGCACTGCGCATGCGCCCGCCTTTTTCCAAGATGGCGGCGCCAATGAAGAGGCCCGGGCGGACGCCGGGACCGATCCAGGGACATCGGTGGATCAGGAGAGGTGAGTAGGGTGGTCGGAAGGTTAGGGGGGGGATCGGAAGGTGGGGGCACCGGAGCAAAGGAGGAGGGGAGCTGTTAGTGACGGCGGTGACCGATCGCTGCCATCTTTCGGTGGCGGCGGCCGATCGCCGCCGTGACTACATGTGGGGGGGTCAGGTCTCGGTGTCCAGCCATGGCAGATGCTATTGCAGCATCGGCCATGGCTGGATTGTAATATTTCACCAATTAAATTGGTGAAATATTACAGATTGCTCTGATTGGCTGTTTCACTTTTAACAGCCAATCAGAGCGATCGTGGCCACGGGGGGGTTAAGCCAACCCCCCTGTGGTGAAGCACAAAGGGTCCTGTAACTGCGGGTCGGGTGACCTTTGAGTGACCCCGGTCTCCCGGCCCACAGGAACGCGATCCTTTCATGACACAGGGTATGCGTCATAGGTCGGATTGGCACCGACTTTCATGACGCATACGCTGTGTCAAAGGTCGGGAAGGGGTTAAAAGAAAAAAGTTATAAAAAGGCATAAATAAGGAAAAATCCTACATATCCTATATAAGTATAAACAAAATTTATTATATATTATATATATATATATATATATATACACAGTAAACAAATATATACCCATAATTTGCTATATATCAATATGTATATACACTATATATTAAAAATGCAATAATAAAGGTATAGATATTAATTATAAAAAAATAATAATAAAAGTAATAATAAAAATGTTAAAAATGGTCAGAGAAAAGGGGCAAATGTGTTAAAATCATTCAGACTAAGTGGCTGCACAGTATTAAGAGCCCATATCCACTTGTAAATCACTTGCAGATCTGCAGCGGATCCGCAACGTGTGCACATATCCTAATTGTTTCTTTCTAGTGTTTTAAAATGTAACCACTGAAGAAATGTCAGCAATTTCAGCTCTGTATAAGGGACAGCCAATTTTTCCTGACTCCAAATCCTAAATAGTGATGAGCGAATTTGTTCTGAAAACAATCGCCAAACATACATTTTGTACAAATATTGGCACATTTGGATTCGTCATCAGAAACACGAGTAAAATTTTATAAAATTGGGAAAAATCGGAAACATTTGGTAAAAAGTGCGGGAAAATATTTGCGTTGCCACAAAAGTATTTTCAGCACTTTTGCAATGATAATGGTGGTGTATCATGAGCATTTGGCAAATGTTTGATGAGGGGAGGGAGTATTCAGATCTCAGAGGCATGGCACATTGTGGCTAGCCAATCACGTCTTAGGAAACATCCACAATGTCTTGACACAATGACTTGTGTCATTGGCTGCTGAAATCACATGTCCCTCTCATATAAAAAGTGGAAATCTTGTTTTAGTGCCATTTTGACACTGTGATAGCAAAGAGCGGCTGCTCCTGATGCTGGCAGTGTTAGCAGCTAGATTTTAGATAGTTAGCTAGGCAGTTGTTTCTTACTCTGATAGTTTAGCCAGGTAGTGTCATGTGTTGCTGTGAAATCAGCGTTCCTGCTATTTTTTTTTGCCATTACTGAGGTTCACAGAGAAAGACAGCAGTGCACATGTCATAAAAGTGTGTTGTGCACTGTTTCTATTGTGCTCCATGCACGAGTATAGCTTTCTAACTCTTATTTTTTTCACTAGCTAAATGTGAAACAGCATGCCATATCCCACTTTCTCATTTAGTGCTGTAGTGACATAATTCTGTGATTTGAGCTGTTGTGCATGAAGAAATATTTTTTGGGGGCAGTTGCTAGTGTGATTCACCATGCCATATCTCACCTTGTTATTTAGTGGCAATGAAATTCCACAGTGTGCGTAGCTCACGCACATTTAAAAAAATATAAATTTTTTACTGTTGCTAAATGTTATACAGCCTGCCGTATTCCACGTTGTCTTTTTGTGGTGGTGACATGAAGTTGTCTGCAGACCTAATGCACAATAAAAAAAAATATTATTTTTTCTGGTGCAAAACGTGATACAGCCCTCCTTATCCCTCATTGTCATTTTGTTGGGTTGAAACTAAGCTGTCTGCAGACCTCACGCACACAACAAAAAAAAAATTCTGCTGCTAAACGTGATACAGCCCGCCATATCCCACATTGTAATTTTGTGACGGTGAAATTATTGTGTGTGCAGAGCTGTTGCAAGTAGAAAAAACAACATTTTTTGGGTTTCACAAACGTGATACAGCAGGCTAAATTAGAATTTGAAATATATATACACGGCTCCGCTCCCACCCTCCCATCCTATATACACTGCTCCGCTCCACCCTCCCATCCTATATACACGGTTCAGCTCCCACCCTCCCATCCTATATACACTGGCTCCGCTCCCACCCTCCCATCCTATATACACAGCTCCACTCCCACACTCCCATCCTATATACATGGCTCCATTCCCATCCTATATACATGGCTCCACTCCCACCCTCCCATCCTGTATACATGTCTCTGCTCCCACCCTCTCATCCTATATACACGGCTCCACTTCACCCTCCCATCCAGAATACATTGCTCCGCTCCCACCCTCCCATCCTATATACATGGCTCCGCTCCCACCCTCCCATCCTGTATACATAGCTCCACTCCCACCCTCCCATCCTATATACACAACTCCACTTCACCCTCCCATCCAGAATACATTGCTCCGCTCCCACCCTCCCATCCTATATACATGGCTCCGCTCCCACCCTCCCATCCTGTATACATAGCTCCGCTCCCACCCTCCTATCCTATGTACACGGCTCCGCTCCCACCCTCCCATCCTATATACATGGCTCCGCTCCCACCCTCCCATCCTATATACATGGCTCCTCTCCCACCCTCCCATCCTATATTCATGGCTCCGCTCCCACCCTATATACATGGCTCTGCTCCCACCCTCTCATCCTATTACATGGCTCCGCTCCACCCTCCCATCCTGTATACATGGCTCCGCTCCACCCTCCCATCCTATATACAGGGCTCCGTTCCCACCCTCCCATCTTGTATACATTGCTCCGCTCCCACCCTCCATCCTTATACATGGCTCCACTCCACCCTCCCATCCTGTATACATGGCTCCGCTCCACCCTCCCATCCTATATACATGGCTCCACTCCACCCTCCCATCCTATATACATGGCTCCGCTCCCACCCTCCCATCCTTTATACATGCTCCACTCCACCCTCCCATCCTATATACATGGCTCCGCTCCACCCTCCCATCCTGTATACATGGCTCCACTCCCACCCTCCCATCCTTATACATGTCTCTCACTCCCACCCTCTCATCCTATATACATGGCTCCGCTCCCACCCTCCCATCCTGCATATACATGGCTCCACTCCACCCTCCCATCCTGTATACATGGCTCCGCTCCCACCCTCCCATCCATTATACATGGCTTCACTCCACCCTCCCATCCTATATACATGGCTCCGCTCCCACCCTCCCATCCTGTATACATGGCTCCACTCCCACCCTCCCATCCTTATACATGGCTCCACTCCACCTCCCATCCTATTACATGGCTCCGCTCCCACCCTCCCATCCTGTATACATGGCTCCACTCCCATCCTCCCATCCTATTACATGGCTCCACTCCCACCCCCCCATACTGTATACATGGTTCCGCTCCTACCCTCCCATCCTTGTATACATGGCTCCGCTCCCACCCTCCAATTCTATATACATGGCTCCACTCCCACCCTCCACTGGGCTCTCCAGTCCTCCCCCATCCTCAGCCATCATACTTACCCTCCTCGCTCCGTCGCTCCACATCCCTACATCTCTATCCCAGCAGTCAGCTTCTTCCTCTGTGGTGCGGTCACGTGGTACCGCTCATTAAGGTCATGAATATGGACACCACACCTATGGGAGTAGAGTTGCGTCCATATTCATGACCTTAATGAGCGGTACTACGTGACCGCACCGCACATGATTTAAGCAGACGCGCCGGGACAGGGATGAAGGGACGGATGGTGAGTATGTACTGGAGATGACCCGCGGTTACCTTTGGGAGAACAGCAGCTAGCGCTGTTGATCTCCCGACGATAGCGGTGGCGTTGGCTGGATGTGCCTGTCGCTGATTGGTCGCGTCTGGCCGGGCGCGACCCAATCAGCGACGCAGGATTTCCGTTACAGACGGAAGTGAAAAGCTAGACAATTATATAGTAGATACTAGCTTGGCAGCAATATGCTGAATTGATAGTTATATCTGACATGCTAGCTATTTTTTAGCCTATTTGAGCGACAGTAGCTGTATATTAGTTCAATTGGATAAACTTACTGCACCTTATTTGTCGATTATATAAGATATCTTCATTGATATTGTATTTATATTCATATTCATATAATTGTTATGATCCATTTATCAGTGTAAGATGTCTCTCCATTCACACATGTCAATATGATGAGAATAGCCATTTTTATTTGTGTTTTAGTGTTTTTAATTGTTTTTATGTATGTGCACATTGTGTTGATTAATAAAGTTCTTTTTCATGGATTTAATAGGAGTGTGCACTGGTGTGCACTGCCTGCATTTTTCTTTATTTCTCATGTTCATGTTTTCTGGGCGCAGTGGTGGCATCTCTACTCTTATATTATCTGATACACTAGTGGTGCCCGCTATTCTCTTTTTTGTTACAGAGGAAGACAAGGAGGTTACATTGTGCTTGTACGGAGCACACGTATTGATGCAGCCACGACGAGCAATGCATCCTGAGCCACAACTGTGGCTGTGACAAGTAGCATCCACGGGTCTGAAGCTCACAGGGGTGGCAAAGGTTGCCTAGCCGGGGCATTTTTTGACACTGAGCTAACTCATGTAATCTGCCAACATTGCAAAAAAAACTGAGAAGAAGTGAAAAGTGCAATAATTTAACTACTAGATGTATGAACCTTTACATGCACAATCAACATGTGTTACTCTGGGAATCCCACTGTGATAAAATGTGGACCATCGGACCTCAACAACCATCAGCCGCCCCATCAATCGTATCTGCTTCTTCTTCCTCCTCTGTTACCATGCCAACTATTGAGACACAGGTCTCGGATCACAGAACCTCGGGTTCTTTACCTGATACAGTCACACTGAATGAGAGCCCGCCATCAGCTATAACGGAAGCGGACATGCCTGCTGATTTTGAGCAATCTCAGAGAACGAGTACACCACAACTTTCTCAGTCCACTATAACATTTCCGCCTGCACTTCCCTCATGGTCCAGCAGTTTGTCCGGTTACCCGTTCTCTGCCTTCTCTCAGCAATGCAGACAGCCCATGGTACTGCAGTTGTGATTACGTAAAAGATTGTTTCCTCCTATGTATGACAAAGCTAAGAGTTTGAACTCCACCATCTCCAATCTGTTGGCAATGGAAATGCTGGCTTTCTGCTTGGTAGATACAGACGTTTTCTGAAAGCTGATCGCAGTCCCCCAGTACCAGTTTTCCAGTCGTCATTACTATTCTAAGAAAGCTGTGCCTGCACTACACCAGCATGTCACAGACAATAGCAGCCCTTCTTTGACTAAATCTGTGTCTGCTATGGTGCATTTAACCATAGGCACTTGGACGAGTAAGCATGTCCAAGGCTGTTACATCTCGCTGACTGGACACTGAGTGACTCTGGTGGCTGTGAGGGCAGACGCTGCTCCACAAGTTGTGGCATGCCCAAGGCTTGCAGGACAAACCTCTACATTTAACCCTTCCTCCACTGCTCCTGCCTCCTTCTCTATCTCCTCTAGGGCCACCACCTGCACCTTCAACCTCTGCCTTAATGAGACACACGTTCCAACAGTACAGAGCAACAAACCCCCACCACCTCTGTACTGTGCAGCCAGGGCTCACCTCAATCAGACAGTATTAACATTGATATGCCTTGGAGATCGCAGTCTTATAGCTGAAGAGTTGTGGACAGCTCTCCAGGCCGAGATTAAGCTGTGACTGCCTCTGCAGAGCCTGCATCCAGGGAAGGCCAATAATGGTGTGAACCGGGAGGCAGCCCTATGGCAAGGCAAGCTCACACACGTGCCTTGTATGGCCCACTTCCTCAACCTAGTCATACAGCATTTTCTACGCCACTATCCTGGAATGGGTAATCTGCTGCAGAAAGTAGAGAAGCTGTGCTCTCAGTTCTGCCATTTTGCAGCCCTGAGATTATCGACTTGCATCAATACAGATGTTTCTGTCCACTAGAGTTGAGCGATACTTTCCGATATCCAAAAGTATCGGAATCGGAATGGTATCGCCGATACACAAAAAATATCGGCGATACCCGATACCGATACCGGAAATACAATGTAAGTCTATGGGAACAAAATATCGGAATTAAAAAAAAACCCATTCTAGCCTTGTAGGTTAATTGTACATGAAGGAAAACAACAAAGAGTAATGTACAATGTATTGGGGGAGGTTGAGGAGACATTAAAGGCATAGATGTTTAACCCAATCCAATGGAATAGCATTAATTTTTTTTTTTTAGGAAATACGTTCGGATTGACGAAGAAATTGACAATGTTGTTAACCTTTTTTCTATTTTGGCAAATATGTATGTTTCACAACTTCCATGCTCTTCACCTTTTTAACTTTTGACACACTTTCTCCTTCATAATCTTCAGCAGCATCATCTTTGTCATCAAATTATTCTTCATTTTCACCTTCTTTATCTTCTTCTAAAACTTCTTGCTTTTCATGTTTTTGTTAACATTACTCATATTGTTCTTTTAAACTATTATTCTTCTTCATATTATAGTCCTTCATCTTCTTCATCATATTCTTATTTGTGACATAGATTCCTGTACTTGTAATCTGTAAAAGTATGATTTTTTCATCGTTCCGTTCTTGCTGCCACAAAAGATTTAAATTACAACAGTATTTGTCCGTGTTCAGTTTAGCCTGCAGCATCAGGCATTTACCAGGGGCACCACGAGGAGGAACGGACTCACCCCCATACACTGCTTAGTCTTCTTCTGCTTATAATTTAGAGCATATATTTTGCTCTTCATTTTGGTCTTATACTTCATGTTCTTCTGCCTTTAGATCTTCTGCTTATTGTTCTTGTGTCTCTTGTTCTGTATCTTGTATTTGTAGCACAACCTTGTACCAGCTGATGTTACTGGGACACGGTTACTAAGCAGGAGGTACCTGTGCTCCAAAGCACTACCAAGGACCAGCAGACGTTGCTGGAACTCGGATACCGAGATGGAGGCACCTAGGCCAAAGGCACTGCGGAGAACCAGTTGACGGTACTGGAACCCGGACGGGTAGCAGAAGGTACAAGAGCCAATGCAAGTAACGAGGACCAGCTGACTGTGCTGGAACCCGAGGGGCAGCAGAAGGAAAAGAGCCAATGGCACAACCGAGGACCAGCTGACGTTACTGGGACACGGTTACTAAGCAGGAGGTACCTGTGCTCCAAAGCACTACCAAGGACAAGCAGACATTGCAGGAACTCGGATACCGAGATGGAGGCACCTAGGCCAAAGGCACTGTGGAGAACCAGCTGACGGTACTGGAACTCGGACGGGTACCATAAGGCACCCATGAAAATGTAAGTTGACAGGCCGCAAGCCGTCTGCAGTTACCAAATCACACAGTCCTACAGTGGGTGCTTGTCCTATTTTCACAACGGAAAGAGCCTTTATTTACATATCCCACAGCACACATAGGAATCACCTAAACTGCAGGCACCATAGAGTCGGATAACCGGAATGCAACATGACAGGACAACTTATTTGAGGCTAATTTACGTTGACACTGCCAGGAAACAGCTGTGGTGCTGTAACCAGGGTGGGCATGAGTCAGTACCCGTGCCAATTACTTCCGAGCAACAACTGGCGGTGTTGGAGCCCAGGGATGAGAGGAGGACAGGGTGGAGGCAGCATGACTTTTTGTCGTACACACAGCAGGGGAACAGCTGCCATTACTCAACCCCAGTAACACAGGAGCAAGTGTTGACTGTGCTAACAGCACTTACAGGCAACAACTGGCGGTGTTGGAGCCCAGGGTCCAATGCATCGACTTCAATTGTTTCCACCTCCTCTCAGGAACACAGCACTGTTGATCAACCATCTGTCTCTTCAACCGCCTGCCAAATTGCCCAGTCAGTCAGAGAGTTCTGTACAGGAGCCAGCTGAGTCTCTGCTTCTGTTCTCAGAATCTGTTGGTTTGCAAACAGGGGCACAGCCAAGCAGCATTCTGGAATGTGAAGAAGAGGGAGTATGCAGTGATGCGCAACAGCTGTGTCTCTCTGAATCTGAAGAGGAGGGTGAGACAGTGCCGATGGTCAGCACACCGCAGAACGCATCTGATGATGATGAGACTCAGGTGCCAGTTTCTGTTGAGCATGGTGGTGGCCAGACCACCCAACAGCAGCAGGTGTTGGAAGAGGTTAGTGGAGATGATGAGGTCCAAGACCCAACATGGCGTGAGGAACAGGAAGGTGGTGGTAGCAGCTCTGAGGAAGCGATTGCCCCAACGGTACAAACAGGAGGGAGAGTTAGGCTGCATACTCTGTTGCCTGTAGCCTCCATTTTGGCACCTGTTTGGATTTCTCTTCCAAAAGTCTAAACGGACGCTCCCAGGACTTGCACTGCGTGGTCCTTTTTTCACACACTTGCAGATGATATTTGCTATGTCAAATGCAAGCTGTGTAATCAAAAAGTAAAAAGAGGTAAAGTGTCAGTAACCTCAATACCACAAATATGTGTAAACATGTGCGGAGAAAACACGTACTTGAGTTACAAAGACACACTGAAGATGTACAGTCTATAGAGAATCACTGCACAAGTTTAACTGCATATGTCATGGTTAAATTTGAAATTTTTATTGCACACTTGATGTGAAAAAAGAAAATAGCTATGAGACTACTGACTGACGTTTTGGGCAACGCAGTGGCCTTTATCAAATAGTCGCTGGAAGAGATAGAAAAATTTACAGTCAATGACAATGTATAATATATACAATATATACAATAAATACATAGGGTGAAGAATATATATACATAGGAATTAGGCAACATGTTAAACATTTGGGTGATACTGTAGAACACGGAGAATTATCCCTCTAGGGTATGCGGGTGGATAATGTAGTTTTTTGTTGATTTTGGGAGTGTGTAGAAAACAGGGGTGATGGGGTATTGAATATTAAGGAATGTCATAGTCTTACAGTCTATGGTGATCAATTAAAGATGTTTTGTCAGGATACGATAAATTTTTTGACAGATGTAAAATGTAGGGTCACAATTGAGTTGTCTGTAGGTTAGGTTAACTGACAGTTGTCTATGAATTTCGGCAATAGATTGGGTCTTATTTATAATAACGATAGCACCCCCCTTATCTGCTGGTTTAATAATAATGTTGGGGTTATCTTTCAGAGATTTTATGGCTTGTTTATCTGTGGGTGTCAGGTTGTGGCGTATCGGGTGTAGGCCCAATCTCGGCAAACCATCCACGAGCACAGGCTCTGAATGCTGGCATTGCAAAACTCCTGTCCCTTGAAATGCTGTCATTCAGGCTGGTGGAGACTGACAGTTTACGGAACTTAATGGTATTGGCAGTCCCACAATACAATGTGCCAAGCTGATTTTATTTCAGCAGGCAAGCCGTCGCTGGTCTGTAAAAGCATGTTGTTGAGGTTAAAATTAAACATGCGCTACTAAACTCCGTCAGTAGCAATGTCCACCTGACCACCGCTGCGTGGACCAGTATCCATGGCCAGGGACGATACCTTTCCCTTACTGCCCATTGGGTCAATGTTGTGGAGCCGGGTACAGATCTTGCGAGTGGCGCTGTACGTGTTCAGGCAACTACAAGGATTGCGGGAATCAAGTCTGTACACATTGACTCCTCCTTCTCCATTTCCTCAGAAACATCGTTGCAGGAGCTGTCACGGTCTACCTCCACATGGACCGTGAACGCTTAATAAGAATCTTTAGTTATATAGCGCCAACAGATTACGCAGCGCTTTACAGTTTAACAGTTTCAGAACACAAGTCATAACTAACAACGTTACCAATACAATAATGAAAGCAATATAATCCGCACATGCTCGTGAGAGCTTACAATTTACAAATATGTGGGGGAGATACAAAGTACAGGTGTTTATATACAATGGTGTATTTAGAATGATGGCCCAGCCATTTTGAGGGAGTGAGGGATGGATGGAGATAGTGAATGGGCTACACACACACTTACACATAGAATGACTTTGATTAGTGAATGTGATAGGCCGCTATGAAGAAATGTGTTTAGAGTGAGCGCCCCAAAACATGCAAATTGTGGATAGTTCTAATTTCTTGGGGTACAGCATTCCACAGTATTGGCGCAGCGCGGGAGAAGTCTTGGATTCGGGAGAGATGTTCTTTAGGTGTAGGTGGCAATAGCGGGCAACAGATTGTATATGGGAGGTGAAGGAGAGATTGGTGTCAAACATAACACCCAGACAGCGAGCCTGTTGACCGATATGAGCACAGACGTGGCCAAACGTCAACAGGCCGTCCTGAAATTAATTTCCATGGGGAATCAAAGACACACAGCGCTGGAGCTCTGGAATGCCATAAAGCAAGAGAGCGACATGTGTATTTTGCCAGCGAATCTCCAGCCAGGCTTGGTAGTGTGTGACAATGGCCGAAATCTGGTGGCAGGTCTGGGCCTAGGCAACGTCACTCACATACCATGTCTGGCACATGTGCTAAACTTGGTCGTCCAGAGTTTTTTGAGGGACTATCCGGATCTTGATGCACTGCTGCACAAGGTCCGCCTACAGTGCGCTAACTTGCGACGTTCCAACCATGGCCAGATCGCGCATTGCAACTCTGCAACGCAGATTTTGCCTTCCTGAACATCGCATCATATGTGACGTACCCACCAGGTGGAATTCCACGTTACATATGTTGGAGCGGTTGTGTGAGCAGCAGCCAGCAGTAATGGAGTATCAGCTGCATCAGTTGCAATCAACTCGCAATTTGCGCCGTTCACTTCACCACTACTGAGTGGGCCTCTATAATAATAATCTTTATTTATATAGTGCCAACAGATTCCGCAGCGCTGTACAGTTTAACAGTTTCATAACACAAGTCATAAGTGACAACGTTAACAATACAATAATTAAAGCAATATAAGCCGCCCCTGCTCGTGAGACCTTACAATCTACAATGAGGAGGGGGAGCTACAAAGTACAGTTGTTTATATACAATGGTTTATTTACAATGATGGTCCAGCCATTTTCAGGGAGTGAGGGATGGATGGAGATAGTGAATGGGCTACACACACACACAGTTACACGTAGAATGACTTTGATTAGTGAATGTGATAGGCCGCTCTGAACAAATGTGTTTTGAGTGTGGAAGTAGGGCTGTTAATGGGGATGTTGAAGTCTCCAAGGATAAGGGTTGGTACTTCTGAGGACATGAAAGTGCGGCAGCCAGGCAGAGAAGTGGTCAAGGAACTGTGTGGGCGAGCCTGGGGTCCGATATATTACCGCTACTCTAAGAGAGAGGGACGAAAGAGCCTGATGGTGTGTACCTAATAATTTTCAAAATCTTAATATAAAATTTACATGTTACATATTTACATCTAGTATAAAACATTTAACCATTAAGCCTACTTACAGAACAAGGAAGTGTAAAAAAAACTTGTGCTTAAAAAAAAAAGTGCAAATTAAATGTGAGAAGGGCAGTGTAACAAATAATTTAGGAAAAAGATAAACTAACATCAAGTGCTGTGTGCTGTGTAAGAGCCAGACACATTAACATGAAATCAGTCTGGAATAGCGGTGATTTTCTCCCCATAACCCGAGTAACATTCTGGGGAGAGGGTGTAGAGTCAACGATCAGCAACTAGCTACGGTAGATCAAATACCTGAAAAAAAAAAAAAAAAATGGTTATTTAACATTCATAAGATACATTTTATTTTATCAAAAAAAAATTAATATATTTAACATTCATAAGATACATTGTATTTAAAAAAAAAAAAAATTATTTAACATTCCTAAGATAAAAATTATTTTTAAACATAAAAACTATAATACACGCAGGATCTTTAGTAAAAACCAGACTTACCACTGTAACCTCTTAATCCTTGCAAGCTTCAACACAACGTTGACAAGGTACACAGCAGGGGTGGTCGGTCTCCTAGACAACGAGCAAACTCCTTCATGTTGAGAGAGGCCACCATCTCCTTAGCTTTATGGTACTTTTCTGTGGGAATGAGCTTGTCTCCAACCAGCCAGGAATATTCATTGAATGGCACACCATGGTTTGGTATTAGCACCCAGTACCAAAAGTGAAGCCAACCACAGTTCCCATTTCCATGAACTTTATTTGATATACTGGCTGGCCAAACATTAGTTTCTCACAAAGGAGCTGAAGACCCTGAGTGGCAGTAGGTGCAAGTCTCTCCAGCATGACCTGTTTGTTAGATATTTGCCGTCTACACCTAAAGAACATCTCTAGAATCCGCCCTTTTCTCACCATGGAAACAACAAAACCCTCACTGTAGCATTGATCCACTCCCGCCTGGACTACTGCAATGCTCTATTACTTGGCCTCCCCATTACTCGACTATCCCTCTCCAGTCCATCCTTAATGCAGCAGCCAGGGTCATCCATCTGGCTAATCGGTACTCGGACGCGTCCGCTGTTCGCCAGTCCTTACACTGGCTGCCCATTCATTATAGGATCCAATTCAAAGTACTGGTTCTCACCCACAAAGCTCTCCACAGTGCAGCACCCCCCTACATCTCCTCCCTCATTTCTATCTATCGGCCTAACCGACTGCTGCGCTCTGCAAATGACTTTCGACTAACCTCTGCAGTAATCCGTACCTCCCACTCCCGACTCCAAGACTTCTCCCGCGCTGCGCAAATCCTCTGGAATGCTCTACCACAAGAAATTATGACTATCCACAATTTGCCTGGTTTCAGGCGCTCCCTCAAAACACATTTGTTCAAAGTGGCCTATCACATTCAATAAGCAAAGTCGTTCTATGTTTAAGTGTGTATGTGGAGCCCATTCACTACCTCCATCCATGCGTCACTCCCTCAAGATGGCTGGACCATCATTGGAAATGCACCATTATATACACACCTGTACTTTGTATCTCCCCCACCTCATTGTAGATTGTAAGCTCTCACGAGCAGGGTCGGCTTATTTTGCTTAATTATTGTATTGTTAACGTTGTTACCTATGACTTGTGTTTTGAAACTGTTAAAGTGTAAAGCGCTGCGGAATATGTTGGCGCTATATAAATAAAGATTATTATTATTATTATATCAGAGGGAGAAGAGGATTGGGCCTTGACAAGGTGCCCGATTGCATCTTAAGTCTTATTGAATGTTGGAGCCAGTCCACCGTACAAAAGCAGCCATAGAGTGTCCGGGTACCTGCTTGGATTTCGATCAAAATGAAGACTACTTTGATGTACATGTACACCAATTCGAGAAAAATGACAAGGATGAGGCAGTAAGACACGCTCAGCAGAGTACAAGCAGCATTGCTTGAAGAAGTAACTTGAGCGTGATCAAAATTGAATAAATTAAAATCTCAGACTACAGTGAACACAACTCTTAGCTGTGAAAGGGCTTTTTGTGTCCTTCTACAGTGTTTTCAACCAATGTATTGGATACGGATGGAAGCACGTCACACTATAATTTCAATTGAATGGAGCAGCAAGAATTACACTAAAGAAAAAAAAAAAAAAGAGTGAGAGTGACATGTGCAGATGCCTACATACAGCGTTGTATGCCGAGCAAACTGCAGCGCGTCACCTGCACTCACACACACACCTTGCAGAGCTGTGAAAAAAACACTGCAAGGCAAAAGGAAGATGTACACAGCGGTTGGTAAAGTAGCCTGCCTAAAGCACAGTACACAAAATCGCAATCTCTAACTGTCCCTCAGAGTCAGCAGAGCAGCGTTCTGTCCCAAACTGAATTAACAGCACAGTGACGCTAAAATGGCGGCTTTATCCCACAACAATACCTTCCTTGTGTCACGGTTAGGGTAGCGTGTGTCTATTATATGAGTGTCTGTAAAATGTACGTTACGCAGACTTATTCTGCCCTTGGGACGCAAAAATAAGACAGCAGTAATCATTTACTGTATAAAACTCCACCTATGCGCAACAAAACAAGCACGTTCCCTCTTACGGTTCCTGCGCTGACATGTGAGTAGGGAGTTTGGAGACGTTCCTGAATTTATCCCAGGTATCCAAGCATATCAGGCCGATAGGAGAGCATTAAACCACCCACGGTGGTGACTTAAATATGGTGAATCGAACCAGTGAAGAACTGTAGGTCGATGCGAATGAATGTGCGATCACATGACACACATTTATAATAACCCTTGCTAGACACGAGTAACTTTGTAGACATTTGGACACACCTGAACCCAGTGGCAGTGAATATTCATTCTATTCGGCGCCACATGACTCTTGGTCCAGAATAGATTATATATTGCTAGCACAGGAGCTATTAAGGGGAGTGGAAGAGGCAGATGTGCACAGCGTAGCTATATATGACCACGCGCCCGTATCAGTGACCCTGCCAGATATGGTGCAGATGGGGCCAAACCAAACTTGGCGCTTCCCGACCTATTTGTTAATGGATGAGAAGTTTCGACATCATGTGAAGCAATGGTGTTTTTAATATGTAAGGGATAATGGAGATACTAGGGATAGGCCGGAACTTTTATGGGCAGCAGGGAAGGGAGTAATGCGCGGGAAACTAATAGGTTATCAGACAACGCTAAAAAAGAAGATGGCGACAAACTACTCGCAGGCTAGCAGGATATTACGCGATAGGTACACGGCAAACAAGACAAGTTCATCAACACAGGTTAAAAATAGATGTAAGCAGGCTAAGGTTGACTTACACGTATGGGTATATCGACGAGAGAGAAGCAGTAATAACAATTATAGAGCCGATGTATATCGTTATGGTAGCAAATGAGGGAGACTATTAGCACGACTAGCGAAAGGAAATCACATTCGTCATCAACATATTACAGCGTTAACGAATAAACATGGGATCATGAACACAGACCCTCGAACCATAAACACCATTCTACAAGAATACTACTCAGACTTATATAAGGTGGAACATACGGATAGTGAGGAGGGTAACACCTTTGTAGATGGAATACGGTTACCATCCATCACAAACTATCAGCTTCTCCTTTTAAAAAAACAAATTGAGGTGACGGAAGTGACAGCGGCGATAAGTTACTTTAAATACGGGAAAGCTCCAGATCTGACGGGTTTACAGCCAAATTATTAAAATTATTGAGTGAGGATATCCCGTCCACATTGGTACGCACCTTCAATCATATATTGGAGACAGGAGGGTTGCCCAGCCATTCAAACATGTCACACATGAAGTTGCTACTAAAACCAAACAAACCTTCACATCTGCCTGGATCCTATCGTACATTCTCACTCATTGACCATTATATCAAGATTTTGTCCAGGATCATGGAAGATCTTTTGAGTAGCATTGTTCCTACGCTGATAGGGCGATCACAAGTGGCATTTGTTAGCTACTTTGTTGGCTACTATCAGTCTCACTATGCATAACACATGTGTGCAGTGGGCAGTATTACCTTTGCCTTCGGTGGAGTAGGAAAACCCCTCTCCTATCGAAGTGTTAGTTGGGGAGATGGAAGATTTGACACCGGGACCTGAATTGTAATACTTAAATGTGACAGGTGACAAATTTGTTAAGGCGCAACTACGCGGCCCCTACGTTGAGTCTAGCCCGTGAAAATTTACTGGTTGTCAATGGGGAACCCCAACACCCCGGGGCAGCTACAGTATTTAAACAATTAGAGCTGAACCAAGATTTGCTGTATCAGGTTTATAAAATACATGTTGAAATTTTTTAGCAATTGCTGCTACCGCAGTCATATCGGAGGTTGGTAATGGACTTAGCGCATGCGCATGTACTAGGGTGACATTTGTGCCAAAAGAAAACCCTACACAGAATTATACAATGGTTTTACTGGCTGGGGGTCTATCAAGAAGTTAAACGGTATTGTAACTCTTGTCGCATGCGCCAGATACACAGTCCTCAGCCTCATTTTGTAAGTCCCTTGGTGCCATTAAAAATTTTAGAGGTCCAGTTTGAGAGAATACCCATGGATCTGGTGGAGCCGGTTTTAAAAAATCAGCAAGGGGTCATCAACAGGGGCAATAAAAGGGGCACTGTGTGGGTCACCAGTTTTGAGCATACCCGAGTTCAAAAGAGAATTCATTGTCCAGACTGATGCGTCAGAGGTAGGTCTGGGTGCCGTGTTGTCTCAGGACTGGAGCTTAACGGGAGGAGCATCCCATTAGTTTCCTGAGTCGAAAACTTACTCCATCAAAAAACAGAGACAGCATTGTAGAGAGAGAGTGCCTGGCGATAAAGTGGGCACTGGAGTCGTTGCGCTACTATTTGTTGGGGATAACATTTTGTTTTGTAAATGATCATTCCCCTGTGACTGGCAGTGTTGTAGCCCAGGGAGTAGAGTTCAGATGGTAGAAAGATGAACATAACAGGAGACTTGGAAAACGTTGGCAAACAGTTATTTAATCTGAAAACGGACAGGCAAATTCAGGTGAGATCCATGCCTTGTTCATTTTCAGAAAAATAAGCCGGTCTACATTGTCTGAGGATAGTCGCATGCGACGGTCTGTTAGTACACCACCTGCAGCACTAAAGACGCGCTCAGATAATACACTGGCAGCAGGGCAAGCCAGCACCTCCAAAGCATACCACACATCAAATACAAATATAACAGTAATAATAATATTATCAATAAAAAATGAAATTGCACACACAGTACACAGACACAGCTCATATGTGTGTATGAGAGAGTGTTTCTGTGTGTAGTTCATGCCTCTAGCCTAGAAGATCAGTCTTGCTAAAATCTTTAACACTGACCCCTGTTCTGTTCTTAAAATGGTGGATGCTGAACTGCTTCTCAGCCCCCTCATACACAATCATTATGTGGCACTGCTGGGCTCAGTCAGAGGCATCAGATTGAAATAGGCTGTCCTGAGTCATTCTCAATAGAACATTTTGTTCAGCAGTTCATCTAGTTCATTTAGTTCAAAGGTCACATGATGCATTTCCTATCAGCTCCTCACAGGATAGGGTGGAGAAAAACTGAACTAAATGAACTAATCTTTTGAACTAATCTTTTCAGTGAACTAGTTCATGGTGAACTAATCACCAAAATTAAATAGATTTCCCATCACTATGGTGTACACCTTGGTGGCGCTGTCACAAAACTTCGCCACATATGTAACATACAGCTCTTGCCCTGTGCAGAGGCGTTGCTTGTGCTCTCTCTTGTTGCAGAGGTGTCTACAATGCCTCGACGCACAGAGCTGCTTTGTAAAGCAGGAGCAGCAGCAGCGCTCTCGGCTGGAATGGAGAACATTATGGATTTCAACAGTGTGTCTTGGTCCTCCAACATTTTACGGTCCCGGTTCAATGGTGTGATGAGGCTTTGTAAGTTGTCCCAGTAGCGAGGGTCTAGGAGGGTGTACACCCAATAATCTAACGTGGTGAGAATGTGGCCGATGCAGCGGTCGTTTCTCAGGCAGTGCAGCATGAAATCAACCATGTGCTGCAGACTCACAAATGGCCAACAAACGCTGTCCTCTGGAAGAGCGTCACACTAATATATTTTTGTAAATTTAAAATAGAATAAAGCAGCAGCAATTTTTGAAAAATTACAAGGATGAGCCAGTGACAGACACTCAGCAGAGTACACGCTGCGGTGGTTGAAGTGGAGCGGGATCTACACTCCTACAAAAAATGAAACCTCAGACTACAGTGAACAATGAAACACAACTGTTCACTTGCTGTGAAAGGCCTTTTTGTGGACTTCTATTAAGTTTGCAAGCAATGTATTGTATTTTGATGGAAGAGCGTCACACTAATATATTTTTGTAAATTTAAAATAGAATAAAGCAGCAGCAATTTTGAAAAATTACAAGGATGAGCCAGTGACAGACACTCAGCAGAGTACACGCTGCGGTGGTTGAAGTGGAGCGGGATCTACACTCCTACAAAAAAATGAAACCTCAGACTACAGTGAACACTGAAACACAACTGTTCACTTGCTGTGAAAGGCCTTTTTGTGGACTTCTATTAAGTTTGCAAGCAATGTATTGTATTTTGATGGAAGAGCGTCACACTAATATATTTTTGTAAATTTAAAATAGAAGAAAGCAGCAGCAATTTTTGAAAAATTACAAGGATGAGCCAGTGACAGACACTCAGCAGAGTACACGCTGCGGTGGTTGAAGTGGAGCGGGATCTACACTCCTACAAAAAAATGAAACCTCAGACTACAGTGAACACTGAAACACAACTGTTCACTTGCTGTGAAAGGCCTTTTTGTGGACTTCTATTAAGTTTGCAAGCAATGTATTGTATTTTGATGGAAGAGCGTCACACTAATATATTTTTGTAAATTTAAAATAGAATAAAGCAGCAGCAATTTTTGAAAAATTACAAGGATGAGCCAGTGACAGACACTCAGCAGAGTACACGCAGCATTAGTTGAAGTAACTGGAGCGTGATCTGCACTCAAAAAAAAAAAAAAATCACAGACTGCAGTGAACACTGAAACACAACTGTTCACTTGCTGTGAAAGGCTCCATTGTGGACTTCTATAGTGTTTGCAACCAAGGTATTGTATACGGATGGAAGCGCGTCACACTATTATTTCAATTACATGGAGCAGCAAGAATTACACTGAAGAAAAAAAAAAAGAGTCTGTGACTGAGTGACACGTGCAGATGCCTACAGACAGCGTTGCATACAGAGCAAACTGCAGCGTCACCTGCACTCACACACACCTTGCTGAGCTGTTAAAACAACACTGCAGGCAAAAGGAAGCTTTACACAGCGGTTGGTGCTAGCCTGCCTACAGCACAGTACACTAAATCGCAATCTCTAACTGTCCCTCAGAGTCAGCACAGCAGCGTTCTGTCCCTTACTGAATTCACAGCACAGTGACGCTAAAATGGCGGCGGCGCCTTTTATACACTGAAGAAAAAAAAAAAAGAGTCTGTGAGTGACACGTGCAGATGCCTACAGACAGCGTTGCATGCAGAGCAAACTGCAGCGTCACCTGCACTCACACACACCTTGCAGAGCTGTTAAAACAACACTGCAGGCAAAAGGAAGCTTTACACAGCCGGTGGTAAACTAGCCTGCCTAAAGCACAGTACACTAAATCGCAATCTCTAACTGTCCCTCAGAGTCAGCAGAGCAGCGTTCTTTCCCTAACTGAGTTCACAGCACAGTGACGCTAAAATGGCTGCGGCGCCTTTTATAGTGCATTCTGACATCATTTCAGCAGCCAATCACAGCCATGCCATTAGTTAAGATGACCGCAGCATTACAGGATGTGCCCACACTTCATAAGATTCATCATTGGCTGACTAACATCACATTGCCTCTCAAAGAATTATGGGAACTTCCGATTCCGGTATACGATATTGAAAAGTATCGGAATTAAGTATCGGAATTCCGATAACGCGAATATCGGCCGATACCCGATACTTGCGGTATCGGAATGCTCAACACTACTGTCCACGCCAGTTAACAGGTTGTTATGCGATGTGCCAACATAGTGGAATTCCACTCTGCACATGTTGCAGCGACTCTGGCAGCAGCAACGAGCCGTGACTCAGAATATCATGTCATATAGCCTGGGCGAATGCATTATGGACGTGGCGCATATCACGTTTACAGAGTCGGCACAGATTAAGGACCTCTGCACCCTTCTGCACAGTTTGAAAATGGCTACTAAGATGGTTAATGCTGACAAAGTCCAGTCATCTATATTCTGGAGCAGACTTTGAATAGCTTGTTGGATGAGGTGGTGGTCCCAGAGGAAGAGAAGGAAGCAGAGGATGATGCTGAAGGAATAACATGGTCTCAATGTTCCAGACTGTCGTCACACAGGTGGGTGCCAAGGGAGGGTGGATTACTGCAATAGAGGGGGGCTGGTGATAACAGATAAACTGTTAGTGAAGGTGCAAGATCCAAGGAACAAATGGAGAAGGAAGAGGTGATGGGCGAGGAACTGTCAGGAGATGAAGAGGGTAATCATCCCATCTCTGTTGTTCATGCTTGGCGGGAGAGGACGGAAGAAACAAGCATCAGTGTTACCTAGCCACCAACAAAGCATGGGCTTGGACCTCATGGTATTGCCCGACATATGAGTGCCTTCTTGCTGCACTATCTGCAACATGATCCCCATATAGGAATGAATAGAAATAGTGCTGACTACTGGGTTGCCACTCTGTTATATCCAAGTTATAAAATCAAATTTTGCAAGATGCCTCTCGCCCTGGAAAAGGACCCGCAAATGCTGGAGTACTGAAACACGCATTCACACAACCTTAAGAGAGGTTTTCCCCAAGATAGCGGTGAAGCACACAGTGCTCATTGCAGCTCTAGTCTTTCAACATTCGGCAGGTGAATTTGTCTACGCCAAAAAATTAGCAGCAGCAGTAGTGTAAGTGGAAGAAGAAATATCTGTGAGTCCTTTGACTCTTTTTTAAGACCAGCTCGTGAACCAGCACAACAGAGTCCAAGTCTTACACCTGGTGAACGAATGGAGAGGATAGTGCAGGAGTATCTAGAACTGAATATCAATACCATCAGGAAGTGTTTCGACCCTTTCTGATTTTGTTCTTCCAAAATGGATGAGTGGCCTGAGCTCGCCTCACATGCCTTGGAAGTTTTATCTCTCAGAATGTGTCTTCAGTGCTGCTGGTGGTATCCTGATGGATAAGCACAGCCGGCTGTCCCCTAAAAGTATTGACTGTCTAACTTTCATCAAGATGAGCAAGTCATTGATCTCCAAGGACTTTTGTGCACCAATCACAGACTGTACAAACTAGGCGATGTTGCATTTTATATTATGCTGCATTAATCTTGCGTAACTGCACTCTGTTACTGCTGGGAATTCCTGGTCCAGTTGACAAGAGTCAACTGCCATTCTAAGCTGAATTTGCCTGCCCTCATCAGATTGTAACAGCTAAGCAGCTTGAGGCAGGGCAAGTACTGGAATGGGAGACCGGCTGGGAATTCCTGGTCCAGTTGACACCATCAACTGCCATTCTAAGCTGATTTTGCCTGCCCTCGTCAGATTGCAACCACTCTGTGATATATTTAGTATGGCTTCTGTGCCTGCTGTTGCTGCTGCTGCAGATGTTAACACAAATTTCTGGAAATATCAACAGTCATGGTAGGTCTACATCTGATGGGTTGGCTGTAGTGGAAGACGTGTCGGTCCCTATTACACTGTTTCTACTCTCGTGAATTTTATGCCACTCCGGTGGTGTAAGGCCCTCATTTTTTGAAATTTGAAAACTCCTGCTTGGGTGTCCATCTGCTACGTTGGGTGTAGTGGAAGATCTATCGGTCCCTATTATACTTTTTATACTGTGGTGAAATTGAAGGCACTTTGGTGGTGTCTGTCAATAATTTTTGGAAATGTGAACACTCCTGGTTGGGTGTCCATCTGCTGGCTTGGGTGTAATGGAAGACCTGTTGGTCCCTATTATATTGTTTCTACTGTGTTGACATTGATGGCTCTTTGTTGGTGTCTGCCACTAATTTTTGTAAAAGTGTAGACTCCTGATTGGTCTCCTTCATGTTTGCTGCCTGTAGCATTAGGCCTCTGAGACCGTCAGGCTTCCACTTCATTGAAGTCAACTACCCGTGTTACTACTATTCTTAGATTTTTCTGACAATGGTAGTCTACGAAACTGATATTTGTGCCACCTTAGTGTGACTCAGCATGAAAGCAGGTTGCGCTGTTTCGTGTGATATCAGGGCTCCGAGCACAGCAAACCTACACCGATCCCTCACCCACCTCGTCTAACTTTGATGTTCAGTTGAAAGCTGTAAATGCTGGCCCAGATCACTATACCTCATGCATGGCTGATTAGTGCAGTGCCATGCTACAATTTGTACTGTGGGTGGACTGAGGCCACTTTCAATGTTTCTGTCACTCATTTGATGTGTTTTGGGGCCGTTAGGTGTTGTGCATGCGTTTATTTTTACCTCACATTGACTGTAATGGCGTTTGGTTTTGTTCGACGAATAGTTTGGCGAATATTCAATTAATAAATCAGTGAATATTGTAAATTTGGCAATTGTCATTCAAATTGAACATTGAAATTTTCAAGCATCTCTACTCATGAATATCAACTCTATTTGGCAACAAAAATACCATATATTGTAAACAGAGCTAATTCTAGTTTTTATGATGATGGTGAAAATTAAAATGGAGCCCATCGCTCCACCCCCGAAAAACAAAATCTGAATACAAAAAACATGTAAAATTGTCTTTATCTACTTTATATTTATAAATATAAAATAGCTGCATAAAATTCTACACATAAACACATTATATATGTATACATACAGTATATATATATGAATAGGTGTGAGTATAATCTTAACTATATGCCAGGCACAGAAGAAGAAAAAGATGATCAAACAGTCCAAAATGGTGTAAGAATGTAAATACTTCATTAACGTTAAGTTAGAGGAACAGGTAAGAAAAGGGAAAACAAAAAGTGCATATGTGCAGTAAAGAGCACAAAGCGCAATGTGGAAGCTGGAGGTCAACAAGATATATTAGTTATATTTGGCAAAGAGCCATTAAATTAAATGCAAAGAATTCAGACCTACTGCCCAAAATATACAATTATTATTATTATTATTATTTATTATTATTATACATTTATATAGCAATACAATTCAATAGTATGATGGTCACAGTAAGATTAACTTTGCACAGAAAGCACTAAGGCATTCAGTATGTAGAGAGATATACAGAATACATATGATGGAAATCTAGAAAGCATACCTCACATAGACACCATATGTAGGTGGGCACAGCAGCACATAAGTACACCCCCTTAAGTATATGCCAGCAGAGAATATACTATATGGATTAATATATCAACTGTGAATAAGCAGTGTACTGTAAAAATGTACCAGCAGTGAACATGCTATATCTTTAAATACACTGCTCAAAAAAATTAAGGGAACCTAAAATACCACATCCTAGATATCACTGAATGAAATTTTCCAGTTGCAAATCTTTATTCATTACATAGTGGAATGAGTTGAGAACAATAAAACATAATAATGATCAATGTAAATCAAAATTAATATCTCATGGAGGTCTGAATTTGGAATGATACTCAAAATCAAAGTGGAAAATCGAATTGCAGGCTATTCCAACTTCAGAGGAAATGCCTCATGGCAAGGAAATTTTGCTCAGTAATGTGTGTGTATGAGCTCCCTGCATTACCTGGGCTCCTGATGAGACAGCATATGATCTCCTGAGGGATCTCCTCCAAGACCTGGATTAAAGCATCAGTAAACTCCTGGACAGTCTGTTGTGGCATTGGTGGATGGAATGAGACATGATGTCCCAGACGTGCTCAATTGGATTCAGGTATGGGGAACTGGCAGGCCAGTCCATAGCATTAATGCCATCATCATGCAGGAACTGCTGCTGACATGCTTCAGCAATATGAGGCCTAGCATTGTCATGCATCAGAAGGAACTATGGCCCACTGCACCTGCATATGGTCTCACAATGGTCTAAGGATCTTATAACAGGAACTAATGGCAGTCAGTGTACCTCTGGCTAGCACACGGTGAAATGTGCAGCCCTCCATAAAAATGCCTCCCACACCATTACTTACCCATCGCCAAACTGGTAATGCGAGGATGTTGCAGACAGAAGAATATTCTCCACAGTGTCGCCAGACTCTGTCACATCTGTCACATGTGCTCAGTGTGAACCTGCTCTCATCCGTGAAGAGCACAGAGCACCAATGTAAAATCTGCCAATATTGGTGTTCCCTGGCAAATGCCAATTGCTCTGCACTGTGTTGGGCTTTAAGAACAACACCCACTTGTGGATGTCGGGTGTTATCATATGGTAGCCGAGGAGGACTGTAACAAAAGTAGCCAAGGCAGCCAGTCATCCAGAGTGGTTGGTAACTAATGGATTGCAGACCCCTAAACTAACCGCACAACTAGAAGCAGCCGTGGGACATACCTACGATGACCTAAACGCCTCGACACAGCCGGAGAGTTAGCTAAGCCTAAAGATAGAAAGGGGAAAGCTAACTGCCCCGGAGTAGCGCCCCAAAGGAATAGGTAGCTCCCACACATATATTGGCAGTGAGACAAGATGAAATGCAAACACAGGCAGAAAATAGAGTAAGCAAACGCTGGGGCCCAAAACTTTCTAGATAGGACAGGACAGAAAAGAATACTTTCTGCAATCCAGCAAAACCCTAGGAAAAATTCCAACACTTCTGATTCCAAAAAATACTGAGACCACACGATCTCTCCCCACTATATCAGAACTCTGGTGTGAACAGGTAGCTACCCAGCAGCCACTGAAATAACAGGGACTAAACAAATGAACCGAGATAACTGAGAAACAGAGACCAGCGCAGGCCCCAGCACGGGGATCCAGCTGACCTCACTCAGAAGGCAGAAAAACAAAAGAAAACAAAACCACAGAAAAAGCAAGAAATAGCTTATCTGAAAGTTGCAGGAGACCGCAGCAAGCTGACTTCCAAACTGGACCAGGTAGAGACAACTAATCACTGGTGAGGATCATGGGAAAGTTACTCCCTTAAATCTCCCCAGTCATCACTCCCAGATTGCCAATCATCCGCAGCTGAATCCTCAGCTGAAGGGTCTCTGTCAGTCAAGACAGCTTCATTAATATCAACAGCCACCAGAGGGAGCCCCAACTCAAAATCCAGAGAATTCACAACAGTAACCCCCCCTTGAGGAGGGGTCACCGAACCCTCACCTGCGCCACCAGGCCGATCAGGGTGAGCCCGGTGAAAGACACGAGCCAATCTCTCCGCATGAATGTCAGAAGCAAACACCCCAGAATTGTCCTCCTGACCATAACCTTTCCACTTAACCAAGTACTGGAGTCTCCATCTAGCCAGACGAGAATCCAATATCTTCTCCACTTCATACTCCAGATTGCCCTCACCCAAAACAGGCTCAGGGGGTGCAGCATTAGGAACCACTGACTCAACGAACCTTTTCAATAATGATTTGTGAAAGACGTTGTGAATCTTAAACTTCCCTGGAAGAGCCAAACGGAAGGAAACAAGATTAAGAATTTCCAAGATCTTATAAGGTCCAATGAACCTTGGCTTAAATTTGGAGACACAAGCTTCATAGGGATATTTCTTGAGGACAAACAAACCATGTCACTCACTTTAAACCGAGGACCATCAGTCCTATGCCAGTTGGCAAACCATTGGGCCCTCTCCTGAGAGAGAGACAACTTATCCACTAATTGATCCCAAATGTGCTGCATTCTCTCCACCATAGAGTCAACACCCGGACAGACAGAAACCTCCACCTGCCCCGAAGAAAATCGAGGATGAAACCCGAAATTGCAGAAAAAAGGGGACATCAAAGTGGCAGAACTAGCCCTATTATTTAGAGAAAATTCAGGCAAAGGCAAAAAAGAGACCCAGTCATCCTGATTACACAAAACATCTTAAATAGGTTTCCCAGGTCTGGTTTGTTCTCTCAGTTGGCCCATTGGTCTGAGGGTGAAACGCAGAGGAGAAAGACAGCTGAACTCCCAGTTTAGAACAAAAGGTCCTCCAAAATCTGGACACAAACTGGACTCCTCTGTCAGACACAATGTTCTCTGGAATGCCATGCAACCTAACCACCTGCTGAAAAACAAGGGCACCAACTCAGAAGAGGATGGTAACTTCGGCAGTGGCACAAGATGGATCATCTTTGAAAACTTATTACAGATCACCCAGAAAACGGTCATTCTCTGAGAGACAGGGAGGTCGGAAATAAAATCCATAGGGATATGGGTCCATGGCCTCCAGGGCACAGGCAATGGCATTAACAATCAACTAGCGCGAGAGCAAGGTTTGGACCGAGAACAAGTCCCACAGGACTGCACAAAGTTCCTGACATCACAAGATAAAGTAGGCCACCAAAAGGACCGACTCACCAAATCTCTAATACCAAAAATACCGGGATGACCAGCCAACCCAGAGCAATGAACTTCAGACATAACTTTTTTCCTCCATTGGTCTGGGACATACAATTTCCCTGTAGGGCAATGTTCAGGTTTATCCCCCTGAAATTGCTCCAGGGCCAGTCTCAAATCGGGTGAGATAGCGGAAAGAACTACACTCTCCTTCAGAATGGCCGTAGGCTCAGTCACATCAAGAAAATCCACAAGGAAACTAGAGAGAGCATCCGCCTTAACATTCTTAGTACCCGGGAAAAAGGAGAACACAAAGTTAAAATGCGTGAAAAGCAAGGCCCACCTGGCCTGTCTAGGATTCAATCGCTTGATCGCTTGGCTGATTCGAGATAGATCAAGTTTTTGTGGTCAGTGAGGACCAAAACTTGATGTTTGGCTCCCTCTAACCAAAGTCTCCACTCTTCGAACGCCCACTTCATAGCCAATAATTCCCGATTCCCTACATCATAATAACGTTCTGCTGGGGAAAACTTTCGGGAGAGAGAAGGCACAAGGCTAATCTTAGAGGTTACAGGTCCCTTTGGGACAAAACGGCTCCTGCCCCAATCTCAGAAGCATCTATTTCCACCTGAAATGGGAGAGAAACCTCAGGTTGCCGCAGAACCGGAGCAGAAGTGAATCTCCGCTTAAGCTCCTGAAAAGCCGAAACTGCCTCTGGAGACCAATTTACCACATCAGAGCCCTTTTTGGTCAAATCAGTCAGTGGTTTCACAATACCAGAAAAATTACTTATAAATTTACGGTAAAAATTAGCAAAACCCAAAAATCTCTGAAGAGCCTTCAATGAAGTGGGCTGAACCCAATCACAAAAGGCCTGAACCTTGAATGGGTCCATTTCAATAGCAGACGGAGACAAAATGAATCCCAAAAATGAAACTTTCTGTACGCCAAAGAGACATTTTGATCCCTTGACATACAAAGCATTTTCTCTCAAAATGCGGAACACCATCTGAACATGCTCCACATGAGAATTCCAGTCATTAGAAAAAAATCTAAATATCGTCCAAATAGACGATCAGAAACTTATCCAAAAAATCCCGGAAAATGTCATTCATGAAAGATTGGAAGACAGAAGGGGCATTAGTGAGCCCAAAAGGCATCACTAGGTACTCAAAATGCCCCTCAGGGGTATTAAACGCCGTCTTCCATTCATCCCCGTGCTTAATGCAAATAAGAGTATACGCCCCCTACGGTCAAGCTTGGTAAACACACTAGCACCTGTCACTCAGTAGAATAAATCGGAAATCAGGGGTAACAGATACTGATATTTAACAGTGATCTTATTAAGGAGACGATAGTCAATACATGGTCTCAATGACCCATCCTTTTTGGCCACAAAGAAAAAACCGGCACCCAAGGGTGAAGAGGTCAGTCTAATATGACCCTTCTCCAATGACTCTTTGATATAAGATCGCATAGCATCATGCTCAAGTACAGACAAACTGAAAATCCGACCCTTGGGAAATTTACAACTGGGCACCAACTCAATCGTGCAATCATAACTCCTATGAGGAGGCAAGGACGCTGACTTCCAAACTGGACCAGGAAGAGACAACTAATCACTGGTGAGGATCATGGGAAAGTTACTCCCTTAAATCTCCCCAGTCATCACTCCCAGATTGCCAATCGTCCGCAGCTGAATTCTCAGCTGAAGGGTCTCTGTCAGTCAAGACAGCTTCATTAATATCAACAGCCACCAGAGCGAGCCCCAACTTAGAATCCAGAGAATTCACAACAGTCGAGCACTCATACCATCCTCATGAAGTCTGTTTCTGACAGTTTAAGCAGACACATGGATGTTGGTGGCCTGCTGGAGGTCATTTGGCAGGGCTCTGGCACTGCTTCTCCTGTTCTTCCTAGCACAAAGGAGGAGGTAGCGGTCCTGCTGCTGGGTTGTTGCCTTCTATGGCCCCATCCATATCTCTTTGTGTACTGGCCTGTTTCCTGGTATCTGCTCTATGCTCTGGACACTTTGCTGACAGACACAGCAACCCTATTCGTGCCACAGCTCGCAATGAAGTGCCATCCCGGATGAGCTGCACTACCTGAGCAACTTCTGTGAATTATGGGACCTGTAGGGGTGAGAGCAAAATGCAAAAGTAACCAAAACAACAGCCAAAAAGGATGAGAACAGATAAATGGCCTGTGATCACCACCTGCAGATACACTCCTTTATAAGGGTCATTTTGGTAATTGCCTTTCATGTCTATCTGTTTTCTGTTCCATTTGCACAACAGCAGGAGAAGTTGATTCACAATTGGTGTTGCTTCATAACTTGACAGGTTGATTTCACAGAAGTGTGATTGAATTGGCACAACATTTTGTTCATTAACCCCTTCACCCCAAGGGAGGTTTGCACGTTAATGACCGGGCCAATTTTTACAATTCTGACCACTGTCTCTTTTATGAGGTTATAACTCTGGAACGCTTCAACGGATCTTCGCGATTCTGAGATTGTTTTCTCGTGACATATTGTACTTCAAGTTAGAAGTAAAATTTCTTCCATATACCTTGCGTTTATTTTGAAAAAAACGGAAATATGGCGAAAATTTTGAAAATTTTGCAATTTTCAAACTTTGATTTTTTTTTTCCCTTAAAACAGAGAGATATGTCACACAAAATAGTTAATAAATAACATTTCCCACATGTCTACTTTACATCAGCACAATTTTGGAACCAAAATTTTTTTTTTGTTAGGAAATTATAAGGGTTAAAAGTTGACCAGTGATTTCTCATTTTTACAACAAAATTTACAAACCCATTTTTTAGAGACACCTCACATTTGAAGTCACTTTGAGGGGTCTATATGGCAGAAAATACCCAAAAGTGAGACTATTCTAAAAACTGCACCCCTCAAGGTACTCAAAACCACATTCAAGAAGTTTAATAACCCTTCAGGTACTTCACAAGAGCTGAAGCAATGTGGAAGGAAAAAATTAATATTTAACTTTTTAGCCACAAAAATTATCTTTTACAAACGTTTTTTTATTTTCACAAGGGTAAAAGGAGAAAATGGGCAGATAAAGTTGTTGTGCAATTTCTCCTGAGTACGCCAATACCCCATATGTGGGGGAAAACCACTGTTTGGGCACACGGCAGAGCTCGTAAGGGAAGGAGCGCCGTTTGACTTTTTCAAACTAAAATTGGCTGGAATTGAGATTGGACGCCATGTCGTGTTTGGAGAGCCCCTGATATGCCTAAACAGTGGAAACCCCCCACAAGTGACACCATTTTGGAAACTAGACCCCCTAAGGAACTTATCTAGATCTGTTGTGAGCACTTTGAACCCCAAAGTGTTTCACAAAAGTTTATAATGCCTGGGTGTGAAAAAAAAAAAACAATTTTCCCCAAAAATGATTTTTTAGTCCCAAATTTTTGATTTTTCCCAAGGAAATTGGACCCCAAAAGTTGTTTTCCAATTTGTCCTGAGTACGCTGATACCCCATATGTGGGGAGGGGAAACTGTTTGGGCGCACGGCAGGGCTTGGAAAGGAAGCAGTAACGTTTTGGAATGCAAACATTGATGGTCCATTTGTAGTGCCCCAGATGAGCCTAAACAGTGGAAACCCCCCACAAGTGACCCCATTTTGGAAGCTAGACCCCCTAAGGAACTTATCTAGATCTTTGGTGAGCACTTTGAACCCCAAGTGCTTCACACAAGTTTATAATGCCCGAGCATGAAAATAAAAAATCCTATTTTTTTCCCACAAAAATTATCGCTTAGTCACTAATTTTTTATTTTCCCAAGGGTAACAGGAGAAATTGGACCACAAAATTTGCTGTCCAATTTGTCCTGAGTACGCTGATACCCCACATGTGGGGGGGAACCACTGTTTGGGCGCATGGCAGAGCTCGGAATGGAAGGAGCATCATTTGACTTTTTCCAACCAAAATTGGCTGGAATTGAGATTGGACGCCATGTTGCATTTGGAGAGTCCCTGCTGTGCCTAAACAGTGGAAACCCCCAACAAGTGCCCCCATTTGGGAAACTAGACCCCCGAAGGAACTTATCTAGATCTTTGTGAGCAATTTGAACCCCCAAGTGCTTCACACAAGTTTATAACGTAGAGCCGTAAAATTAAAAAATCATATTTTTTCCACAAAATTGATTTTTTCACCCCAATTTTTATTTTCCCAAGGGTAACAAGACTCCAAAAGTTATTGTGCAATTTGTCCTGAGTGCGCTGATACCCCATATGTGGGAGTAAACCACTGTTTGGGTGCATGGCAGAGTTTGGAAGGGAAGGAGCGCCGTTTGACTTTTTCAAAGCAGAATTGGCTGGATGCCATGTCGTGTTTGGAGAGCTCCTGATATGCCTAAACAGTGGAAACCCCCCACAAATGACACCATTTTGGAAACTAGACCCCTCAAGGAACTTATCTAGATGTGTGGTGAGCACTTTGAACCCAAAGTGCTTCACAGAAATTTATAACGTACAGCCGTAAAAATAAAAAATCCTTTTTTTTTTACAAAAATGATTTTTTTCGCCCCCAATATCTTATTTTCACAAGGGTAACAGGAAAAATTGGACCTCAAAAGTTGTTGTCCAATTGTCCTGATACGCTGATACCCAATATGTGGGAGTAAACTACTGTATGGGCACACGTCGGGGCTCGGAAGGGAAGTAGTGACGTTTTGGATTGCAGACTTTGATGGAATGGTCTGGGGGAGTCATGTCGCATTTGGAGAGCCCCTGATGAATCTAAACAGTGGAAACCCCCCACAAGTGACCCCATTTTGGAAAATAGATCCCACAAGGAACTATCTAGATGTGTGGTGAGCACTTTGAACCCCGAAGTGCTTCACAGAAGTTTATAACGTACAGCGTAAAAATAAAAAATCCTTTTTTTTTTTACAAAAATGATTTTTTTCGCCCCCAATATTTTATTTTCACAAGGGTAACAGGAGAAATTGGACCCCAAAAGTTGTTGTCCAATTTGTCCTGAGTATGCTGATACCCAATATGTGGGAGTAAACTACTGTATGGGCGCACGTCGGGGCTCGGAAGGGAAGTAGTGACGTTTTGGATTGCAGACTTTGATGGAATGGTCTGGGGGCGTCATGTCGCATTTGGAGAGCCCCTGATGCACCTAAACAGTGGAAACCCCCACAAGTGACCCCATTTTGGAAAATAGACCCCACAAGGAACTTATCTAGAAGTGTGGTGGCGCTATGAAGCTCCAAGTGCTTCACAGAAATTTTATAACATACAGCCGTAAAAACAAAAAAATAATTTTTTTTTTACAAAAATGATTTTGTCGCCCCCAGTTTTTTATTTTCCCAAGGGTAACAGAAGAAATAGGACAAATTGCACAATAACTCTTGTGGTCCAGAGTACGCTGATACCCCATATGCGGGAGTAAACTACTGTTTGGGCGCATGGCAGAGCTCAGAAGTGAAGGAGCACCGTTTGACTTTTTCAACGCAGAATTGGCTGGAATTGAGATCAGACGCCATGTCACATTTGGAGAGCCCCTGATGTGCCTAAACAGCGGAAACCCCCCAATTCTAACTCCAACCCTAACCCCAACACACCACTAACCCTAGTCCCAACCCTAACCACAGACCTAACCCTAACACACCCCTAACCGTAATCCCAACCCTAATCCTAATCCTAACGTTAGTGCCAACCCTAACCCTAACTTTAGCCGCAACCCTAACCCTAACGGGAAAATGGAAATAAATACATTTTTTTTAATTTTATTATTTTTCCCTAACTAAGGGGGTGATAAAGGGGGGTTGATTTACTATTTATAGCGGGTTTTTATGATTGACAGCTGTCACGCTAAAAGACGCTTTTTATTGCAAAAAATAGTTTTTTGCATCACCACATTTTGAGAGCTATAATTTTTGTATATTTTGGCCCACAGAGTCATGTGAGGTCTTATTTTTTGCGGGACGAGGTATCGTTTTTATTGGTACCAATTTTTGAGCACGTGACATTTTTTGAAATTATTATTTTTGATGCACAGTACTATTTTTTGATATGCTGTTTATTCGATTTTTGGGAGGTAAGAATGAACAAATTCAGCTACCATGATTATGATTTAGTCTTTTGGGATGCGGTTTGTACCGTTCACGGTTGATGATAAAATTGATTTTAAGCGTTTTTTTTTTTTTTCAGGTCAGTACGATTAATGGCGTAACTTATTTATACATTTTTTATGTTTTGGTCGTTTTATCGCATGATACAATATTTATTTAATTTTTTTTTGATCGCTTTATTCTGCGAGCTATAACTTTTTTATTTTTTTCGCTGATGATGCTGTATTATGTCTCGTTTTTTGCGGACAGATGACGTTTTCAGCGCTATCCTGATTATTTATACGGTCTTTTGATGCGTTTTATTCCACTTTTTGTTCAGCGGTTGATGATAAAGCATTGATTTTGCTTCGTTTTCTTTTTTTTTTTTTAAGGGGTTCATTAAAGGGGTTAACTATGTGACAGTTTAGGGGGGGTCGTTACGGACGCGGTGATACAATAGTGACTTTATTGTTTGTTTTTTTATTTACAAAAGATGAATTTATTGGGAATATTTTTTTTTTATGATTTTTTTACCCCTTTATTTTATTTTTTTACTTTTATACTTGTCCCAGGGTGGGACATCACTGTATTTTAGCAGATCGCTGGTGTGACATGTGCACAGCACTCTGTCACACCAGCGATCGCTCTGGCACTGCTGCAGGCTTCCCCAGCGCTTGCTCTCAGCAGGCACTGAGGAAGCCGCCTCCCTGCAGGACCCCGGCGCCATCTTGGATCCGGGGACCTGGAGGGAGGACGGACCCTCGGAACAGCACGACACATCGGCTGCTCTGAGGGTCTCAGGGGAGCGCGCAGGGAGCCCCCTGCCTGCGTATCCTCCCCTGTGCCCCGGGTACACCACGATCATGTTTGATCGCGGTGTGCCAGGGGTTAATGTGCCGGGAGCGGTCCGTGACCGCTCCTGACACACAGTCACGGGTGTCAGCTGTGTATAATTCAGCTGATCGCCCATGACGTACTATTCCGTTCATGGGAATAAGGTCCAGGGTCACATGGACGGAATAGTACGTCTGATGGCAGAGAGGGGTTAAGTGTTCATTAAGTGTTACGTTTTTTTTTGAGCAGTGTATATATCTGTATATTTAGAAAGTACACACATACAATATGCTACCAATACATTTTTCTATATATATAGTGGGGAAAAAATTTTTTTAGTCTGCCACCAATTGTGCAAGCTCTCCCACTTAAAAAGATGAGAGAGGCCTGTAATTGATATCATAGGTAGACCAAGACTACGAGAGTCAAAATGAGAAAACAAATGCAGAAAATTAACTTGTCTAATTTGGCAAGATTTATTTTCCAAATTATGGTGGAAAATAAATATTTGGTCATTAACAAAAGTTCATCTCAATATTTTGTTATATATCCTTTGTTGGCAATGACAGAGGTCAAACGTTTTCTATAAGTCTTCATAAGGTTGTTACACACTGTTGGTGGTATGTTGGCCCCTTCCTCCATGCAGATCTCCTCTAGAGCAGTGATGTTTTGGTCCTGTTGATGGGCAACATGGACTTTCAAATCCCTCCAAAGGTTTTCTATGGGGTTGAGATCTGAAGAATGGCTAGGCCACTCCAGGACCTTCATATGCTCCACTCCTTTGTTGCCCTGGTTGTGTGCTTGGGATCATTATCATGCTGAAAGACCCATCCAAGTTTCATCTTCAATGCCTTTGCTGAAGGAAGGAGGTTTGAAAATCTCACGATACATGGCCTTATTTATTCTTTCATGTACATGGATTAGTCATTCTGGTCCCTTTGCAGAGAAACAGCCCCAAAGCATGATGCTGCCACCTCCATGCTTCACAGTAGGTATGGTTTTCTTTGGATGCAACACAGCATTCAAGTTTTGTTTCAACCAAACAGTTCTACTTTGGTTTCATCAGACCATATGACATTCTCCCAGTACTCTTCTGGATAATCCAAATGCTCTCTAGCAAACTTGAGATGGGCCCGGACATGTATTGGCTTAAGCAGGGGATTAAGACTGACACTGCAGGATCTGAGTTCAGGGCGGCATAGTGTGTTACGGTGGTCCCAGCTCTATGCAGGTCATTCACATGATCCTTCCATGTGCCTCTGGGATTTTTGCTCACCATTCTTGTGATCATTTTGACCCACGGGGTGATATCTTGCGTGGAGCCCCAGATCGAGGGTGATTATCAGTGGTCTGGTATGTCTTCCATTTTCTTATTATTGCTCCCACAGTTGATTTAATCACACCAAGCTGCTTGCCTATTGCAGATTTAGTCTTACCAGCCTGCTGCAGGGCTACAATTTTGTTTCTGGTGTCCTTCGACAGGTCTTTGGTCTTCACTATAGCGGAGTTTGGAGTGTAACTGTTTGAGGCTGTGGACAGGTGTCTTTTATACTAATAACACAGTTCAAACAGGTGCCATTACTTCAGGTAATGAGTGGAGGGCAGAGGTGGTTCTTAAAGAAGAAGTTACAGGTCTGTGAGAGCCAGAAATCTTGCATGTTATTAGGTGAACAAATACTGATTTTCCTTCATAATTTGTAAAATAAATCTTGCCAAATCAGACGAGGTGATTTTCTGGATTTGTTTTCTTATTTTGACTTTCATAGTTGTTGTCTACCTATGATGTCAATTACAGGCCTCTCTCATCTTTTTAAGTGGGAGAAATTGCACAATTAGTGGCTGACTAAATACTTTTTTTCTCCACAAGTTTCTGTACATTTCTGGGCTGGCTAGAGTGAACTGCGCACTTGAGATCTCCCCAGAGTGGCTCAATGATATTGAGGTCAGGAAAATGAGATGGCCACTCCAGAACCTTGACTTTGTTCTGCTGCAGCCAATGACAGGTCGACCTGTCCTTGTGTTTTGGATCGTTGTCATGTTGGAACGTCCAAGTACATCCCATTCACAGCTTTCGGGCTGCTGATTGCAAATTTGCGTCCAGTATTTGCTGATAATGTGCTGCATTCATCTTTCCTTCAACTTTGACCAAGTTTCCCGTGCCTTTGCAGATCACACATCCCCATCCTTCTTCGTGCTTTACAGTAGGAATGGAGTTTCTTTCATCATAGGCCTTATTGACCTCTCTCCAAATGTAACATTTATGGTTGCTGCCAAAAAGTTTAATTTTGGTCTCATCACTCAAAATTACCTTGTTCCATAAGTTTTGAGGTTTGTCTCTGATCTGTTTTGTGTATTGTACTCAAGATACTTTGTGGCATTTGAGCAGTAATAGCTTTCTACTGGTGACTAGATCATGCTGCCATTTTTCTTCAAGTGCCTCCTTATTCATCTTGAAATAGCCACACTGCTAGTTTTCAGAGAGTCCAGTATTTAAGCTGATGTTATTTGTTGGTTTTTCTTTGCATCCCGAACATTTTTCCTGGCAGTTGTAGACTAAATTCTTTTTGGTCTACCTGACCGTGGATTTGTATTTACAGAGGACCTGATTTTCCATTTGTTAATGCTGACCGGCATTATCAATTCCTTGGATATATTTTTGTATCCCTTTCCTGTTTTATACAGTTTAACTATCTTTTCCTGTGGATCCTTTGACAATTCTTTTGCTTTTCTCATGATTCACAATCCAGAAACGTCAGTGGCTGGATGAAACATGCAAGAGTCTGTCTGGATCCCAGAAACTCACTCAGCTTTTATGCACACACACTGATTACAAGCAAACAGGTCACAGGTGAGGATGTTACCTTTAGTAGCCATTCAAACCCATTTGAGTCAACTTCTGTGCATGTTATCAGGCCAAAATCACCAGGGTATGTAAACTTTTGATCAGGGTTATTTGGATATTTTTGGCTGTCATTATGATTTAAAAGAGAAAACACAGTGGTTTGACAATAAATGGCTTCACCCAACCACTAACCGTGAGTGGAGAAAAAGTTTTGGTGTTATCATTCATATTTTAGCCTCAGACACGAGTCTGACAAGACGAGTCTGACCTCCATCTTTCAACTTCCATCTTTCAAATTACAGATTTCTAATTACTATACTATGAATTAGACTAGAATTCTAGAATGCATTTGGCCACTCATCGCTCCTGCAATATCATCTGTACCACTCTAATCAAGCTGTTTCTCCTCTTCCTACAGGTATGCACCAAATTTCCCCAGCTTTGCCAAATTCCTGTGACTGTGTTTTGTGAACTACATTAATTTTGCATGGTATGCACCAAATTTCCCCGCTGCCAATCGGGACTGTGTTTGGAACTACATAATTTGCATGGTATGCACCAATTCCCACTGCAATCCTGTGACTGTGTTTTGTGAACTACATTAATTTTGCATGGTATGCACCAAATTTCCCCAGCTTTGCCAAATTCCTGTGACTGTGTTTTGTGAACTACATTAATTTTGCATGGTATGCACCAAATTTCCCCAGTTTTGCCAAATTCCTGTGACTGTGTTTTGTGAACTACATTAATTTTGCATGGTATGCACCAAATTTCCCCAGCTTTGCCTAATTCCTGTGACTGTGTTTTGTGAACTACATTAATTTTGCATGGAATGCACCAAATTTCCCCAGCTTTGCCAAATTCCTGTGACTGTGTTTTGTGAACTACATTAATTTTGCATGGTAATCACCAAATTTCCCCAGCTTTGCCAAATTCCTGTGACTGTGTTTTGTGAACTACATTAATTTTGCATGGTATGCAATCATCTACGCAGCTTTTTCTCTGTTTTTGACTGTTTATGAAGTGCATATAGTATCCCTGGCATTTCACTTACCCATCTTCCTGTATTCACAATGCATTCATTCACCTTGTGTCTTACATGCATACCTGAGCTGCCAGTCCATTCCCCCTCTTGTATTAGCTTTGCTTAACTGTGACCATGTGGTCTGGGTAATCACGCCCACAACCCCCCTCACAGCTGCTTCCTCTCAAGTGCACATTTAGCCTCAGACACGAGTCTGACAAGACGAGTCTGACCTCCATCTTTCAACTTCCATCTTTCAAATTACAGATTTCTAATTACTATACTATGAATTAGACTAGAATTGGACTGGAATTTGACTGTAAGTTGACAGAATATATAACCACTACCATGTTCCCTTTTCTTTTCACTTTCACCCCATTACTACTTACTTTTTTCCTACTCCCTGTAATCCCCCACCTAGTAAGGAAGTAGTCAATTTCCCCTCCATACTCCCCAGACATCTCACCTTCTCCTCAGAACTGTTCCTCCACGTACAATCCTTTTTCTCAGAAACACACGGCCACACCATGTCTTATCCTGTTCCCACCTTCTAACGCTCTGTTACTCCTCACTGCTGGTGACATATCCCCAAATCCTGGCCCTCCTCAACACATCCCCACACTCACTTCTATCACCCTGCCACAATCCTCTACACATCTTCGCAACCATGATAACCTCATACCCATTCACCCAGCCCCCACTCCCCCGGTTCCCCCTACCTGGAGCACTATGGAACGCACGCTCTGTCTGCAATAAACTGTCATTTATCCACGACCTCTTCATCACCAATAAACTCTCCTTCCTTGGCATCACCGAAACCTGGCTCACCCCCTCGGACTCAGCCTCACCAGCTGCACTCTCATACAGTGGATTCCACCTATCTCACAACCCCCGCCCCAGCAACAAACGTGGTGGAGGAGTTGGTTTGCTCCTATCTGACACCTGCTCCTTTGCCCCAATTCCACTACCCCCCTCCGCTACTACTACCTCATTTGAGGTGCACTCCGTCCACATCTACTCCCCCTCCAACCTCCAGCTGGCTGTCATCTACCGCCCCCCAGAACTTGCCATCTCCACCTTTCTCGATCACTTCACCACCTGGCTGCTCCATTTCCTCTCTGTTGACATCCCCACTATCATTATGGGTGACTTCAACATCCCCATTGATGCTTCCACCCCAGCGGCCTCTAAACTTTTATCGCTCACTGCCTCCTTTGGCCTCACTCAATGGTCCTCTGCGGCCACTCACAAAGATGGTCACACGCTCGACCTTATCTTCACCCGCCTCTGTTCCCTTACTAATCTCACTAACTCACCCCTTCCCCTGTCTGACCACAACCTACTGACGTTCTCTTCTCTCTCCTCTTCTAGTGCACAACCCCCACTCCACAAACTCACTCACCCTCGCAGAAATCTCAAACACCTCAATTTACCAATGCTCTCTGAGTCCCTCCTCCCTCTTACAGACATATCTTCACTTCATGACACAGATTCTGCTGCCACCTTTTATAACACTGCAATAACAGCAGCACTTGATTCGGCTACCCCCCTCACACATAGCAAAACTTGTACAATCAACAGGCAGCCCTGGCTGACCAGCCTCACCAAAGAACTGAGACGGGCTTCCAGGGTTGCTGAGCGGAGATGGAAAAAATCCCGCTCTGCCAAGCACCTAACCGCATACAAGCAGTCCCTCACCAGATTCAAATCCACACTCACTGCTGCAAAGCAAACTTACTTCTCATCTCTCATATCCTCCCTGTCTCACAACCCTAAACAGCTCTTCAACACTTTCAATTCTTATTCTGTCCCCCAGCACCTCCCCCTTCTCCTCTCATTTCTGCTGAAGACTTTGCCTCTTTCTTTAAGCAGAAGATCGATACGATCAGAGAAAGCTTTGGCCACAGCCCCCATTGCCCCTCTTAGCTGCTCAACCCTCTTCCTCCAAAGCCAACTTCTCCACCATGACAGAAGATCAGCTTTCCACCCTCCTATCAAGATCACACCTCACCACTTGCATGCTTGACCCGCTGCCATCCCACCTCATCCCTAGCCTAGCCACCGTCTTCACCCCTACTCTAACACACCTCTTCAACCTCTCACTTACAAATGGTGTCTTCCCCTCATCCTTCAAACATGCCTCGATCACACCCATTCTCAAAAAGACCTCCCTTGACCCATCCTCTGTGTCTAGCTATCGCCCGATATCTCTTCTCCCTTATGCCTCAAAACTACTGGAACAGCATGTCCATCTTGAACTGTCCTCCTACCTCTCCTCCTGCTCCCTCTTTGACCGCTTACAATCAGGCTTCCGACTGCATTACTCAACTGAAACTGCCCTAACTAAAGTCACCAACGACCTACTAACCGCCAAGAGCAAGCGTCACTACTCTGTCCTCCTTCTCCTGGACCTGTCTTCTGCCTTCGACACTGTGGACCATTCCCTCCTGTTACAGATTCTCTCATCTCTTGGCATCACAGGCCCGGCCCTATTCTGGATCTCATCATATTTAACAAACCGAACTTTCAGTGTCTCCCTCTCCCACACCACCTCCTCACCTCGCCCCCTGTCTGTCGGTGTTCCCCAAGGCTCAGTTCTTGGACCCCTACTCTTCTCCATCTATACCCTCGGCCTGGGACAGCTCATAGAATCCCATGGTCTTCAGTATCATCTCTACGCCGACGACACGCAGATCTACCTATCTGGACCTGACCTCACCTCCTTACTGACCAAAATCCCACAATGTCTGTCTGCTATTTCTGCTTTCTTCTCTGCTCGCTTTCTAAAACTGAACATGGACAAAACAGAATTTATCATCTTTCCCCCATCTCACTCTACCCCCCCACCAGACCTGTCCATTAACATCAATGGCTGCTCACTTTCCCCAGTCCCGCACGCTCGGTGCCTCGGAGTGATCCTCGACTCTGCCCTCTCTTTCAAGCCACTTGTAATGTATGGTGTACAGTTCATATAGCGTCTTGTGCTTGGGTGCGATGAAAACACATGAGACACAGGTTTGATATAGAAGGACTTGTATTACTTCATACAAGTGGCAAAAATGGTCACACAGTTTGCAGGTACAGAAGCAGGAGACACAGCAGGCCAGAGTAACTTAAGCTTAGCAATAACTCTCCACAACAGGTTCAGGATCTCTTCTCTGTTACCGTAATTCCATGCAAACGTGGATGATATCAAATAGCAGGTTTCCAGAGTCCACAAGTGTTCCAAAGTTCCTCAGTAGGAAATAGCTGGAGTACAAAGTCCAAGATTTTCCAGGAGTCAGGTCACAGGCTCACTGCAGGCTTGGTTCTGAAGCACTGATTGCTCAGCTGAGGCTGCTTAAGAAGCAAGAGGGAGAGAATCAGGGCGGGAACATGAAAGCTGGAAACTCCATATTGACTGAGGGCAAGATAGCTGCAGCAAGACAGAAAGCAAAATGGCCGACGGAAAAACTGAGTTTCAAGAAACATGTACAAAGAACCTTACATTACTCCCCCCTTAGGGACAACCTCCGGATGAACTCAGACCAGGCTTGTCTGGGTACCTCTGATGAAACTGGCGGAGCAAGCGAGGAGCATTAACGTTATTGACTGGTTCCCATGAGTTGTCCTCCACTGGGTAGCCCTGCCATTTAATCAAATATTGTAACTGATTTCTGTACAACCTGGAATCTAGAATCCTTTCCACCACAAATTCTTCCTGACCATCGACTAGCACTTGGTCAGGGCAAGGAGAAGAACGTCCAGGAAACGTATTGGGTGTTGCAGCCTTTAGTAGGGATACATGAAAGACAGGGTGGATTCTCATAGTTCTAGGCAGTTGAAGACGACAAGCAACGGCACTTATAATTTTACTGATTTTATAGGGTCCAATGTACTTATGTCCCAACTTAGACGATGGAATCATTAACTTAAGATTTCTGGTTGACAGCCAGACCAAGTCTTCTACCTTGAAAGCTGGTGCAGGTTTACGAAATTTATCTGCTGCTTTCTTGTACCTTTCCTGAGCCAATTCCAGATTTTCCTTTAGAAGATCCATATTCTTTTGTAAAGACGTGATTCTTTCAGCCACTGCTGGCAAGGGCGTTTCTATGGGAAATCGAGGAAGAATGTTAGGATGATAACCTAAATTGGAGTAAAAAGGAGACTGCTTAGTGGAGGCGCTCTGAGAGTTGTTATAAGAGAACTCAGCCAGTGGAAGTAGATCCACCCAATCATCCTGTAGGTGGCAGATAAAGCAGCGGAGATACTGCTCCAGGGCCTGATTGGTTCGTTCTGTCTGTCCATTAGTCTGGGGATGAAAAGCAGAAGAAAGGTTTACTTTAATGTCCAATGCTGCACAGAAATTTTACCAAAACCTTGAAGTGAATTGCACCCCTCGATCCAAAATGACCTCATTCGGTACTCCATGTAAGCGAAACACATTATTAATCATCAAGTCTGATGTCTGTTTTGCAGTGGGTAAGCCGACACAAGGGATAAAATGAGCTGCCTTTGTTAGACGATCAACCACCACTAGAATGGTTTTCTTCCCTTGAGAGGTTGGTAACTCCACAATGAAGTCCATAGAAATGGATCCCCATGGGCGGGACGGGGTGGGAAGAGGTTGTAACAGACCAGTTGGTGAGGAGCGAGGTGTTTTGCATCTTGCACAGACTTCACATGAAGTGACATAGTTTAAAACATCTTTCCTGTAAGTGGGCCACCAAAAGAAACGAGAAAGAAATACCTGTGTCTTTAGAATTCCTCTATGCCCAGCTATCTTGGAATCGTGGATGAGTTGCAATACTCTCAATCTGACTGTTTCAGGTATATACAGACGTTGTCCCTGAATCCACACACCATTCTTAAAGACAAGACTTACGTCCCTTGGGGGTTGTGCCAACAAGGAATCCGCATGGTATGCTTCCTTGATGTCCTTAAGTAGGTCTTGATTATGAATCACTCCCAGGAATCTAGAGTCAGGAAGAATAGTCTTAGGAGGAGTAAGTGGACGGGTCTCTGCTGAATGAATCCTAGAGAGTGCATCAGTCTTTCCATTACGCGATCCAGGCCTATAAGAAATTACAAAATTAAATTGGTTTAGGAAAAGATTCCAGCGAGCCTGGCGAGGAGTCAGGCACTTAGCCGACCTGATAAATTCAAGGTTACGATGGTCTGTCAGGACGACTATTTGCTGTGCAGCACCCTGAAGAAGGTGTCTCCATTCTTTGAAGGCGGCAATAATGGCCAACAACTCTCTATTGCCCACATCGTAGTTCCTCTCAGCCGAAGACAACTGCTGGGAAAAGAAGGCACAGGATGCAAGACATTCTTCTCACCTGTTCTCTGAGAGAGTATAGCTCCAACGGCACAGTCTGAAGCATCCACCTCTATTATGAAGGCAAGTTCGGGGTTGGGATGTACTAAGATAGGTGCGGTGGTAAATTTATCCTTTAGACGGGAAAATGCTTCCTGGGCTTGGGGGGTCCAGGAGAACCTAGACTCTTTCCGGGTAAGTTGGGTGATAGGTGACACTACCTCAGAGAAATTCCTAATGAAACGTCTATAGAAGTTGGCAAACCCAATGAAGCGCTGCACCTCCTTCACATTTCTAGGTATTGGCCAATCCTTGATGGCTTGGGTCTTGCTTCCATCCATACTAATTCCTTGTGTAGACAGTACATACCCCAGAAATTGAATTTCGGTCCTATGGAATTCACACTTTTCAAGTTTGATGTAAAGATGGTTTTGTCTTAGACGTTCTAAGACCATTCTCACATGTCCATGATGTTCCTCTGTGGAGTTAGAAAAAATTAGAATATCATCCAAATAAATCACCACGAATGTATCTAGGAGATCCCTGAAGATGTCATTCACCAAGTGTTGGAAAGTGGCTGGGGCGGTACTCAGACCAAAAGGCATAACTAGATATTCAAAGTGTCCATAGCGTGACCTGAATGCAGTCTTCCATTCATCCCCAGGTCTAATACGGACCAAGTTATAGGCCCCACGGATATCCAGTTTAGAGAAAATTTTGGCATGCCGCACTCTCTCCAATAACTCAGGGATTAAAGGCAATGGATAACGGTTTCTAATAGTAACCTTATTGAGTTCCCTATAGTCTACGCAGGGTCTCAGAGATCCATCTTTCTTCTTCACAAAGAAGATGGGTGCACCTGCAGGAGATGAAGAGGGGCGTATGAAGCCCTTGGCTAGATTTTCGTCTATGTAATCCTTTAAAGCCTTTAGCTCGGGCCCCGCCAGGGGGTAGATCTTACCAAAAGGTATCTCTGCTCCAGGCAATAATTCAATTGGACAATCATATGGACGGTGAGGGGGAAGCTGGTCAGCGTTCTTCTTGTCACATAAATCCACATAGTCCTGGTATACAGCTGTTCAGGGACTGACATGGTTCCTTTAGGAACAGAGCAAGCTGAAACTTCTGGACTCATCTGTTTCTCTGGAAAGTGTAATTCCTTGGTCTCCCAGTTAATGGTAGGGTTTTGAGCCTGCAGCCATGGTAGCCCTAGAATAATGGGAAAGTGGGGAGAAGAGATAAGCATAAAGGACAGTTTCTCTTGATGATCTTTACCCATAAGGACCCTCAAAGGCTCCGTTTCCTGATTCACTGGTCCAGAGGTCAGCAGGGAGCCATCCACAGTCTCCATCTGTACTGGAGTAGCCTTCTTCACTGAACGTGTCCCCTGTTTCAGAGCAAAGGAGATATCCATAAAATTTCCACTTGCCCCTGAGTCGATCATAGCAGAGCTAGACACCCAGACTGAGTCAACCCAGAGTTTGATGGAAAGGAAGCAATGAGAATTGTTTTTCTTACAACTCAGCTGGGACACCGCTGAGGAAACTTGAAAAATTGCAGCGTTTACACAGTCATCGTCCTCAGAAGTGACGGAGTTTAAGTCCGAGAAATCAATATCTGTTGCTGCAGATCTCTCTGGAGCCTGAGGCTCGGACCTGACAGATCTCCTCTCGCAACACTCACAGTGAATGACTGCTGCAGTAGTCTTACGAGAACGGCTGGGGCAGTTTATAATGAAGTGCCCTGACTTACCACAGTAGAAACATAGATTTTCCTTTAAACGATGTTCTTTGCGTGCATCACTAACCCGTCTTTGTAAAGAGTCCACCTGCATGGGTTCAGGTTCAGGTTCCCGTGTGATCCTACTCAAAGGTTCCTTAGCTGGGGAGGAAGGTAGGAAAAGGTTAGTGCGATTACTTTCGAACCATCTCTCTTGCCTGCGTTCAGTCAGACGAGCATCAATACGGATGCAGTAGTTAATAAAGTCACCTAACGCAGTGGGAGGGTCGGCACAAGCAAGTTCATCCTTAATCAGTGGAGACAACCCTTTTCAAAAAATAGATATTTTGGCGGAACTGTCCCAAGTGGTATCGAGGGCCCATCTCCTGAAATCCAAGGCATATTCGGCTACTGAGCGCTTACCTTGGCGCAAAGTTAACATGGCTGATTCAGCTGTTGCACCTCGATTGGGGTCATCAAACACCTGCCCCATGGCTGAAATGAAAGCATCAAGATGATCCAAACATTCATCCTCAGTCTCAATCAGAGGGTTTGCCCACATCAAAGCCTTGTTGGTAAGCAACATGATTATAGTAAGCACTTTAGATCGTTCAGTGGGAAATTGTGAAGCATGTGCAGAAAAAAAAGATTGCATTGGTTAATAAATCCCCTGAATTTCTCACGTTCACCGCCAAAATGAAAAGGGGGTAACTTGGGAATCCCAGAACTCGGGTTATGGCAGGAGCCTGGACTCGTTCCTCTAGAACCTCAATCCTGGCTCGTAAATCCTGGGTAGTTTGTCCAAACACTTGCAAATTGTGATTAGTGAGGTCCTGTAGGTTTGCAAAACGGGTCTTTATAGTCTGTATATCTGCAAGGATTGTATCAGTCACTCCGCAAAGCTCCTTTATGCGAGCCTCCATCTTCCAGATCTTTTGAGACAGGAGTACTGGAAGGAGAAGAGAAAAAAAAAAAAAACAATAGTGTTTACCTGTGGTAACACTGCAGAGTAAAATTAAGGGAATTGCTCACCTGGAATGGTTGTGAGAAGTCACAACCTCTGTCATTACAGAAAGTATAACCGGACATCTGATATCCACAGTCACAGCAGACACAGCCTTCCAGACCCAGCAGACACTAACGTTTGGCTTCAGAATCTTGTAATGTATGGTGTACAGTTCATATAGCGTCTTGTGCTTGGGTGCGAGGAAAACACATGAGACACAGGTTTGATATAGAAGGACTTGTATTACTTCATACAAGTGGCAAAAATGGTCACACAGTTTGCAGGTACAGAAGCAGGAGACACAGCAGGCCAGAGTAACTTAAGCTTAGCAATAACTCTCCACAACAGGTTCAGGATCTCTTCTCTGTTACCGTAATTCCATGCAAACGTGGATGATATCAAATAGCAGGTTTCCAGAGTCCACAAGTGTTCCAAAGTTCCTCAGTAGGAAATAGCTGGAGTACAAAGTCCAAGGTTTTCCAGGAGTCAGGTCACAGGCTCACTGCAGGCTTGGTTCTGAAGCACTGATTGCTCAGCTGAGGCTGCTTAAGAAGCAAGAGGGAGAGAATCAGGGCGGGAACATGAAAGCTGGAAACTCCATATTGACTGAGGGCAAGATAGCTGCAGCAAGACAGAAAGCAAAATGGCCGACGGAAAAACTGAGTTTCAAGAAACATGTACAAAGAACCTTACACCACATGTCCAAACCCTAGCCTCCTCCTGCCGTCTCAAACTCAAAAATATTTCCCGGATCCGTGCATTCCTTGACCATGAAAGTACAAAAACACTAGTGCATGCCCTCATCATCTCCCGCCTCGACTACTGCAACCTCCTACTCTCTGGCCTTCCCTCTAGCACTCTGGCACCACTCCAATCCATCCTGCACTCTGCTGCATGACTAATACACTTGTCTCCCCGCTATTCCCCAGCCGTTCCTCTCTGCCAAGCCCTTCATTGGCTTCCTATCATTCAGAGGCTCCAGTTCAAAACCCTAACCATGACCTACAAAGCCATCCACAATCTGTCTCCTCCATACATCTGTGACATGGTCTCCCGGTACATACCCACACGCAACCTTCGATCCTCTCAAGATCTCCTCCTCTACTCCCCTCTTATCTCTTCTTTCCACAACAAAGTTTCTCCCGTGCCTCTCCCATACTCTGGAACTCTCTACCCCAACACATCAGACTCGCGCCTACCATGGAAACCTTCAAAAAGAACCTGAAGACCCACCTCTTCCGACAAGCCTACAACCTGCAGTGATCATCAGTCTACTGAACCACCGCACGATCAGCTCTTCCCTCTCCTAGTGTATCCTCACCCATCCCTGTTGACTGTGAGCCCTTGCGGGCAGGGTCCTCTCTCCTTCTGTACTTGTGTGTGCCTTGTATTGCTCATGTTTACTGTACTTGTCTTTTTTTGCCCCTCTTCACATGTAAAGCGCCATGGAATAAATGGCGCTATAAAAATTTTATAATAATAATAATAATATTCTCTGAAAAAGTGCCAAGAAAGCAAAAATTCTGCTGGGGTAAGTAAACTTTTGAGCACAACTGTTTTTATATATACAGTATATATATATGTATAGTAAATCAAAAATCAGGAACAGCACACCGTTTCTTGTGTAAGATAGAGCTAATTTATTAAGCCCATAGTGCCACTAGAGGGCTTCAGCTTTCAAAAGAGTAATTTATAAAACCAATGGATGAATTTAACGTCAGGTTATAAGCTTTGATTTGCATAACATGGATAAGCGACATAACTTCTGTCAGGGAATGTATATATATATATATAACGCTAGGAGCTTCACTCTGTCCGATGCCTTTATAGTCTGAGCAAGCGTGACGTGCCTGCTCAGTCTGGCTCCAGACAGAAGACTGCATCCAGTGGTGAGGAATGTGTATGGTGTTGGAGATCGCAGCATGCGTAGACACTGAATGCATACCGCGATCTCCGGCGCCATACTTACATACTTACCTGACCAGGAGGAGCGTTGTCGCGGCGCTTCTCTTGCCGGAGATCCGGCGCTATCAGGAGCCATTTTACTGAAGACACATTTGCAGTGTGTCTTTAGCAATATGGCGCTGGACAGCGCGGTATGGGCATGCGCGTTCACTCCTCCCCCAGCCTACAGAAGAACGGGACAGCGCTGAAGCACAGGGAAGAAAGGTGAGAATAAATGTTTTTTTTTGTATGTGTGCAGTTTAATAAGGGTAAGGGGGGACCATACATATCAGGATAGGGAGTGGGATGTAGCATCCATATCAGGATAGGGGGGTGAGGGGTAGCATGTATATCAGGATTGGGGGATGAGGGGATCATGCATATCAGGATAGGGTGGTGAGGGGACCATGCATACCAGGATTACGGGGTGAGAGGACCATGCATTTTAGGATAGGGGGGGTAGAGGACCATGCATAAAAGGATAGGGGTGAGGGGACCATGCATATCAGGATAGGGGGTGAGGGGACCATGAATATCAGGATAGGGGGGTGAGGGAACCATGCATATCAGGATAGGGGGGTGAGGGGACCATGCATATCAGGATGGGGGTGAGGGTACCATGCATATCAGAATGGGGGTGAGGGGACCATGCATATCAGGATAGGGGGGTGAGGGGACCATGCATACCAGGATGGGTGAGATGACCATGCACACCAGAATACGGGGGGAGGGGTACCATGCATGCCAGGATTGGGGATGAGGGGACCATGCATACCATAATTGGGGGTGAGGGGGTACCATACATCTATGATAGGTATGAGGGGGGACCATGCATACCAGGATTGGGAGGTGAGGGGACCATGCACACAAGGATTAGTGGGTGAGGGGACCATGCACACCAGGATCGGGGGTGAGGGGACCATGCACACCAGGATTGGGGGTGAGGGGACCATGCATACCAGGATTGGGCTGAGGGACCATGAATTCCAGGATTGGGGGGTGAGGGGACCATGCACACCAGGATTGGGGGTGAGGGGACCATGCATATCAGGATAGGGGGTGAGGGGACCATGCATACCAGGATTGGGGGATTAGAGGACCATGCATATCAGGATAGGGTGGTGAGGGGGCCATGCATACCAGGATTGGGGGGTGAGAGGACAATGCATATCAGGATAGGGTGGTGAGGGGAACATGCATACCAGGATTACGGGTGAGAGGACCATGCATATCAGGATAGGGTGTGAGGGGACCATGCATACCAGGATGGGGGTGAGATGACCATGCATACCAGAATAGGGGGAGAGGGGTACCATGCATACCAGGATTGGGGATGAAGGGACCATGCATACCATAATTGGGGTGAGGGGGTACCATACATTCTATGATAGGTATGAGGGGGGACCATGCATACCAGGATTGGGAGGTGAGGGGACCATGCACACAAGGATTAGTGGGTGAGGGGACCATGCACACCAGGATTGGGGGTGAGGGACCATGCACACCAGGATTGGGGGGTGAGGGACCATGCATACCAGGATTTGGGCTGATGGGAACATGCATTCCAGGATTGGGGTGTGAGGGGACCATGCACACCAGGATTGGGGGTGAGGGACCATGCATTCCAGGATTGGGGAGTGAGGGAATCATACATATCAGGATTGGGTGGTCAGGGAACCATGCATATCAGGATTGGGGTGAGAGGACCATACATACCAGGATTGGGGCTGAGGGGACCATGCATTCCAGGATTGGGGGGTGAGGGGACCATGCACACCAGGATTGGGGGTGAGGGGACCATGCATTCCAGGATTGGGGAGTGAGGGAATCATACATATCAGAATTGGGGGGTCAGGGAACCATGCATATCAGGATTGGGATGAGAGGACCATACATCCCAGCATTGGGGAGTGAGGGAATCATACATATCAGGATTGAGGGGTCAGGGAACCATGCATATCATGATTGGGGTGAGAGGACCATACATACCAGGATTGGGGAGTGAGGGAATAAAACATATCAGGATTGGGGGTGAGGGGACCATGCATACCAGGATAGGGGGTGAGAGGACCATGCATAACAGGATTGGGGAGTGAGGGGACCATGCATACCAGGAAGGGGGGTGAGAGGACCATGCATACCGGGATAGGGATGAGGGGACCATGCATACCAGGATTGGGGGGTGAGAGGTACCATGCATACCAGGATTGGAGAGGAGGGGACCATGCTTACCAGGATTGGGAGGTGAGGGGGTACCATACATCCTACAATAGGGATGAGGGGACTATGCATGCCAGGATTGGGGGGTGAGGGACCATGCATACCAGGATTGGGGAGTGAGGAGACCATGCATACCAGGATGAGGGGGTGAAAACCATGCATACCAGGATTGGGGGTGGGAGTACCATGCATATCAGGATTGGGGATGAGGGGACCATGCATACCAGGATAGGGGGGTGAGGGGCCATGCATACCAGGATGGAGGTGAGATGACCATGCATACCAGGATTGGGGAGGAGGGGAACATGCTTACCAGGATTGGGAGGTGAGGGGGTACCATACATCCTACGATAGGGATGAGGGGGACTATGCATGCCAGGATAGGGGGTGAGGGGTACCATGCATACCAGGAATGGGGATGAAGGGACCATGCATACCATAATTTGGGGGTGGGGGGTACCATACATCTTACAATAGGGATGAGGGGGGAACATGCATACCAGGATTGGGGAGTGAGGGGACCATGCATACCAGGATTGGGGCATGAGGGGACCATGCATACCAGGATTGGGGGGTGAGGGCACCATACATACTGGGTTTGGGGATCATGGGACCATGCATTCCAGGATTGGGGGTAGGGGACCATGCAGTCCAGGATTGGGGGGAGGGGACCATGCATACTAGGATTGGGGGTTGAGGGGACCATGCATTCCAGGATTAGTGGAGGGGACCCTGCATACCAGGATTGGGGGGTGAGGGGACCATGCATACCAGGATTGCCACCCGGCGTAGACCGGGTTCATAGCTAGTATATATATATATATATATATATATTATATATATATATATACGTACAACAAGTGAAATAAATATTAAACACATCAACAATTTTCTAAATAAATATATTTTTGATGGTGCTATTGGCACCAGATGTCAGTAAAAACTCATCCAAATCCATACAGTCAAAGATATCAATCCATAGCCATAGGTGTTTTTAAATTAAGTTATGTGTAATAATGAGAAGTCACACAGTGGAAAAATATTGAACATGCTTACTTAAATGTCTTTAATATTTCCTACAACAGCCTTTTGTTGGTTATAAAAAACTTCGAGACACCTCCTGTATGGAGATACTAGTTACTTCCTTTGCTCAGGTGTGATTTTGGCCCATTCTTCCACACAAACACTCTTCAAATCTTGAAGGCTCTCTAGGCTCCTTCCATGAACTTTAAGCTTTAGTTCCTTCCATACATTTTATATTACATTCAGGTCAGGTGATTGGCTGGGTCATTCATGCAGCTCAATTTTCTTCCTCTGAAACCAAGTGAGAGTTTCCTTGGCTGTGTGTTTGAGATCATTGTCTGTAATGTCCACCCTCGTTTCATACTCACAATCCTGGTAGTTGGCAGCAGACATTTATCAAGAATGTCTCGGTTAGAGTTGAGCGATACTTTCCGATATCCAAAAGTATCGGAATCGAATGGTATCGCCGATACCCCAAAAATATCGGCGATACCCGATACCGATACCGGAAATCCAATGTAAGTCTATGGGAACAAAATATCGGAATTAAAAAAACCCCATTCTTGCCTTGTTGGTTAATTGTACATGAAGGAAAACAACAAAGAGTAATGTAGAATGTATTGGGGAAGGTTGAGGAGACATTAAAGGCATAGATGTTTAACCCAATCAAATGGAATAGCATAAATATTTTTTTTTTTAAAAGATGTTCGGATTGACGAAGAAATTGACAATGTTGTTCACGTTTTTTCTATTTTGGCAAATATGTATATTTCACAACTTCCATGCTCTTCACCTTTTTAACTTTTGACACACTTTCTCCTTCATAATCTTCAGCAGCATCATCTTTTTCATCAAATTATTCTTCATCTTCACCTTCTTTATCTTCTTCTTAAACTTCTTGCTATTCATCTTTTTGTTAACATTACTCATATTCTTCTTATTAAACTATTATTCTAATTCATATTGTACTTCATCTTCTTCATCATATTCTTATTTGTGACAGAGAATCCTGTACTTGTAATTTGTCAAAGTATGAATTTTTCATTCTTCCGTTCTTGCTGTCACAAAAGATTTAAATTACAACAGTATTTGTCCGTGTTCAGTTTAGCCTGCAGCAGCAGCAGGCATTTTCCAGGGGCACCACGAGGAGGAACGGACTCACCCCCATACACTGCTTAGTCTTCTTCTGCTTATAATTTAGAGCATATATTTTGCTCTTCATTTTGGTCTTATACTTCATGTTCTTCTGCTTTTAGATCTTCTGCTTATTGTTCTTGTGTCTCTTGTTCTGTATCTTGTATTTGTAGCACAACCTTGTACCAGCTGATGTTACTGGGACACGGTTACTAAGCAGGAGGTACCTGTGCTCCAAAGCACTACCAAGGACAGCAGACATTGCAGGAACTCGGATCCCGAGATGGAGGCACCTAGGCCAAAGCACTGCGGAGAACCAGTTGATGGTACTGGAACCCGGACGGGTAGCAGAAGGTACAAGAGCCAATGCAAGTAACGAGGACCAGCTGACTGTGCTGGAACCCGGAGGGGCAGCAGAAGGAAAAGAGCCAATGGCACAACCGAGGACCAGCTGACGTTACTGGGACACGGTTACTAAGCAGGAGGTACCTGTGCTCCAAAGCACTACCAAGGACCAGCAGACGTTGCTGGAACTCGGATACCGAGATGGAGGCACCTAGGGCAAAGGCACTGCGGAGAACCAGCTGACGGTACTGGAACCCGGACGGGTAGCAGAAGGTACCCATGGAAATTTAAGTTGACAGGCCGCGAGCCGGCCGCAGTTACCGAATCCCACAGTACTACAGTGGGTGATTTGTCCTATTGTCACAATGGAAACAGCCTTTATTTGCATATATCCCGCAGCACACATAGGAAGCACCTAAACTCCAAGCACCATAGAGTCGGCTAACCCGACCGCAACACGACAGGACAACTTATTGGAGGCTAAGTGACGTTTACACTGACAGGAAACAGATGGCGTGCTGTAACCAGTCTGGGCAGGAGTGAGTACCCGTGCCAATGACACTTCCGAGCAACAACTGGCGGTGTTGAAGCCCAGGGATGAGAAGACAACAGGGTGGAGGCAGCATGACTTTTTGCCGTTCACACAGCAGGGGAACAGCTGACATTACTGAACGCCAGTAACACTATAGCTTGTGTATTGGTCTGTGGACACGACACTTCTGAGCAGCAACTGCCAGTGTTGTAGCCCAGGGAGTAGAGTTCAGGTGGTAGAAAGATGAACATAACAGGAGACATGGATAACGTTGCGAACCAGTTATTTAATCTGAAAACGGACAGTCAAATTCTGGCGAGATCCATGCCTTGTTCATTTTCAGAAAAGTAAGCGGTCTACATTCTCTGAGGATAGTCGCATGCGACGTCTGTTAGTCACCACCTGCAGCACTAAAGACGTGCTCCGATAATACACTGGCAGCAGGCAAGCCAGCACCTCCAATGCATACTGGCTAAGCTCTGGCCATGTATCCAGCTTAGAGACCCAAAACTTGAATGGGGAAGAGCCATCTGGGAGTACACTGAGAGGGAAAGACATGTAGTCTTTCACCATCTTACGGAAACGTTGCCTCCTGCTGACTGGAGCCGTCTCGGATGGTGTAGACATTTGTGGCGCTGCCACAAAACTTCGCAACATTTGGAACATACTGGTCTTGCCCTGTGCAGAGGCGCTGCTTGTGCTCCCTCTTGTTGCAGAGCTGTCTCCACTGCCTCGATGCACAGAGCTGCTTTGTAAAGCAGTAGCAGCAGCAGTGCTCTCGGCTGGAATGGAGAACATTATGGATTGCACCAGTGTGTCTTGGTACTCCCGCATTTTACGCTCCCGGTTCAACGGTGTGATGAGGCTTTGTAAGTTGTCCCGGTAGCGAGGGTCTAGGAGGGTGTACACCCAATAATCAGACGTAGTGAGAATGTGGGCGATGCGGCGGTCGTTTCTCAGGCACTGCAGCATGAAATCAACCATGTGAGGCGTCATCTCTGCCTGCTCTGCATCACCCCACCCTCGCTCTACATACTGACTAGAGCGTTTGTGTACCTCCCTCTGGAGCGATGTCTTCCTCCTCATTGACTCCTCCTCATCCTCCTCACAAAATGAGCCCTGCCCAGCCCTTTGTGAGGAACCACGTTGCGCTGACTGTCCAGAAGGTGATGGAATTTGTGACTCCTCATCCTCCACCTCTTCCAAAACCTCATCCCTTAGTGCTTGCAGTGTTTTTTGAAGCAGGCAGATAAGGGGGACAGTCAGGCTGACTAGTGCATCATCTGCACTCGCCATCTGCATTGACTCATCAAATGCACGCAAAACAATGGCAGATGTCCTTCATAAGGCCCACTCAGTATGGTAAGTGTGAAGGCGCAAATTGCGGTTGATTCCCGCCGAGAAGTGTTACTCCATTTTGCTGGCTGCTGCTCACACAACCGCTCCAACATAGTAACGGGAATTCCACCTGGTGGGTATCACATTGATGCGATTTCAGGAAGGCGAAATCTCTGCAGACTGCAATGCCAATCTGGCCATGCTGGAACGTCGCAATGAGCGCACTCTAGGCGGACCTTGTGAGCAGTGCATCAAGACCGGATAGTCCCCTCAAAAAACTCTGCACGACCAATTTGACACATGGCCAGACATGGTAGGGTGAGGTTGCCAAGGCCCAGAGTGCCACCAGATTTCGGCCTTGTCACACCTACCAAGCCTGGCTGGGATTCGTGGCAAAAACCACCGTCGCTCCCTGCTTGAGGGCATTCCAGACCTCCGCGTGTGGGCTTCGATTCCCCAGGGAAAAATTTATTCAGGACGGCCTGTTGACGTTTGCCACGGTTGTCATATCTCGCATCAGTAAGCGTTCACGGGGTCCATTGGAGTAGACCGTGACGGCTCCTGCAGCGATATTCTGAGGAACTGGAGTAGGAGGAGGAGTCAATGTGGCAACTTGATTCCTGCAACCCTTTGGGGATTGGCAGAACCTTACAGCGCCACCGCAAGATCTGTACCGGCCCAAACATTGACCCAATGGGCAGTGGGGGAAAAAGGTACGTCTCTGGCCAGGGTACGGCCACGCATCGGTGGTCAGGGGACCTTGCTACGACGGCGTTTTGTAGCGCAGTTTAATTTTTCCCTCACATGCTTTTGCAGGCAGGGACGGCTTGCCTGCTGAAAAAAAAAACGCTGGGCACATTGTATGTGGGCTGCCGATGTCATTAATTACGGAAACTGTCGCTCCACCACCTGAATGACAGCATTTCAGGGACAATTTTGCAATCCGCATTCAGAGCCGTGCTCGTGGATGGTTTGCTGAGTAGGCCGTCTTTTTTTTCCCATGCCTGTGCTACCGTGGTGTTTTGTGGCCTGGGAGTGTGGGATGACGGGAACTTGCAGTGTGGGTGGAATAACACTGGGTCTCTGGACAACAGTGACAGGGTTCTTCCATGGCGACCTGGGGAAGCCGACCAGCTGTGTGTGACTGGAGGAAGAGGCCCAACACGAGCTGAAAAAGTAGGGCTGCTGTGGTTTTGGCCTACTTTCTCCAGTGTGTCTTTGGAACTCAACCCGTGCTTTGACCGCAATTTTCCACATATTTGTGGTATTAAGGTTACTGCATTTTTACCTCTTTTTACTTTTTGATTAACAGCTTGCATTTACATAGCAAATATAAATCTGCAAGTTGTCAAAAAAAGGACCACGCAGTGCAAGTCCGGGAGCGCCCGTTTGGCTGTGGAAGAGAACTGCTACAAACGGGTGCCAAACTGGAGGCTACAGGCAACCGAGTCTGCACCTACCTCTCCCTCTGTTTGGACCGTTGGGGCAATCTCTTCCTCAGAGTGCTACCACCACCTTCCTGTTCCTCACGCATGTTGGGTCTTGGGACCTCATCATCTCCACTACCCTTTTCCAACCCCTGGCTGTTGGGTGGTCTGGCCAGCACCTGTCAACAATAAAATGGCACCTGAGTCTCATCTCTACAATGCGTTCTGCGGTGTGTTGACCTCGGCACTGGTTCACCCGCCTCTTCCATTCAGAGAGACATAGCTGTTGGCATCACTGCATACTGCCTCTTTTCACATTCCAGAAAGCTGTTGGCTGGGTCCCTGTTTGCAAGCCAACAGATTCTGAGAATAGAACAGGACTCAGCTGGCTCCAGTTCAGAACTCTCTGACTGCCTGGGCAATTTGGCAGGCGGGAAGAGACGATGATTGTTAACGTGCTGGGTCCTGAGAGGAGGTGGAAGGAATTGAAGTAGATTCATTGGCTGCCACCAACCCAAAAACGGCTTCAATTTGTTCTTCCCCCCAGCAGGGGGTACGCTGGGCTCCTACAAAGGCGCATAAAGGAACGCTCAGAGGAAAAAATTGGATGCTGTGTCATGGGTGCGGCAGCAGCCAAAAGAATCCCTCCTCATCCCCACTGAAACTCCACGGCCCGACCACGTGCCTTACTCCCTGCCTTCTTCATCTTGGGAGATTGATAAAGAAAGTCAAAAAGTTATAACCTAATGTGGTTATTCCAGAGATGCAGTAACACTGCAGCAATGTTCACTATCTGTGAAAGGCTCCTTTCGTACTTCTATAGTGTTTGCAACCAATGTTTTTGTATAAAGGATGAACCGCGTCACACTAATAGATTAGATTTTTTTCAATATAATGGGAAAAGCACCATTGGGGGAAAATGAAAGGATGCGGATGATACACGCTCAGCAAACAAGCAGCATCTTGAACAAATAACTGGAGCGTGATGTGCACTCAAAAATAAAAAACACGACTGAAGTGAACACTGAAAAAACAACGTTCACAAACTGTTAAAGGCTACTCCTTTGTTTTACTTCATAGTGTTTGCAACCAATGTATTGTATCGATGGAAGCGCGTCACACTAATAGATTAGATTTTAAATGAAGGGCAGAACCAATGGAGATAAAAAGAAAAGGATGAGGCACTGAGACCCCCAGCAGAGTACAAGCACAGTGCTTGAAAAGTAATGGAGGTGTGTGCACTCAAAAAATAAAAAACACAGACTGAAGTGAACAATGAAAACAAAATGTTCACAATTTGGGAAAGGCTACTCTTTTGTCTACTTCTATAGTGTTTGCAACCAATTATTGGATACGGTTGGAACGCGTCACACTAAAAAGATTATATTTTAAAGGAATGGAGCAGAACCAATTGGAGATAAATAAAAGGATGAGGCACTGAGACAAAAACCCCCAGCAGAGTACAGCAGCAGTGCTTGAACAAGTAACTGGGCGTGGGGGTGTGCACTCAAAAAAAAAAAAACACAGATGAAAATGAACACTGAAAAACCCAAATGTTCACAATCGGGAAGGCTACTCCTTTGTCTACTTCTATAGTGTTTGCAACCAATGTATTGTATACGGATGGAAGCGCTACACTAATGTTTAGATTTTAAATGGAATGGACAGAAAAAAAATTGAGATAAATGAAAAAGGAGAGGCACGAGCAGCTCAGCAGAGTACAAGCAGCAGGCTTGAACAAGTAACGGAGCGTGTGTGCACTCAAAAATAAAAAACACAGACTGAAAGTGAACATGAAACACAACTGTTCACAATCTGGAAAGGCTACTCCTTTGTCACTTCTATAGTTTGCAAACAATGTTTGTTTCGGATGGAAGCGCGTCACACTAATAGATTAAATTTAAATGGATGGGCAGAAACAATGGAATAAATAAAAAGGATGAGGCACTGAACACCTCAGCAGAGTACAAGCAGCAGTGCTTGAACAGTAACTGGAGCGTGATGTGCACTCAAAAAATAAAAAAACAGATGAAGTGAACACGAAACAAAATGTTCACAATTGGGAAGGTACTTTTTTGTCTATTCTTAGTGTTTGAAACCAAGTATTGGATAGGAGGGAAAGCGCGTCACACTAAAAGATTATTTTTTTAAAATATAGGAGCAGCACCAATTGGGGAGAAAGAAAAGGATGAGGCATGGACCGCCAGCAAGTACAAGCGCTTGTTTAAAAGTAACTGGGCGTGTATCAAAAAAAATAAAAAACCAGCTGAAGTGAACACTAAAACACAACTGTTCACAATCTGTAAAAAGGCTACCCCTTTGCTACTTCTATAGTGTTTGAAACCCAATGTATTGGATACGGTGGAATTGCGTCAACTAATGTTAAATTGCTGGAGCAGCAGGAATTACACTGAAGAAAAAAAAAGGTCTGTGAGGACACGGCAGTGCCTACAACCGTTGCATTTCAAAAAACTGCAGCGCACCTGCACTCTCACACACTTTCACAGAGCTGTTAAAACAACATGGCAAAAAAAACTTTTTCACCGGTTGGGAAACTACCCGCCTAAAGCCCAGTAACAAAAACGCAAAATCTAACATCCCCAGAGTCAGCGAGCCGTTCGTCCCTAAACCGGTTCACACACAGTACGAAAAAAAGGCGGGGGCGCCTTTTATACCCTTTGACATCTTTCAGCAGCCAATCACGCCATGCCATTATTAGATGACCGCAGCATAAATTTTTGCCACCCCTTTATAAGATTCCTCATTGGCTGACTAAAACAAAATTGCCTCCAAAGAATTTGGGAATTCCGATTCCCGGGATAGATATTGGGAAAATATC
>JARQOD010000001.1:153419155-153445176 GCA_033576555.1 Oophaga sylvatica
ACCCCCTCTCACCTCTCCCGATCCACCGATGTCCCTGGATCGGTCCCGGCGTCCCGCCCGGGCCTCTTCATGGGCCCGCCATCTTGGAAAATGGCGGGCGCATGCGCAGTGCGCCCGCCGGCCGGTGCATCGCAGTGCGCCCCCAGTGTCCAAAAATTTATTTTGATCACTGTGATAAACTGTCACAGTGATCAAATAAAAAAAGTAAATGAAACCCCCTTTATCATAGGTAGGGACAAATAAAAAAAATAAAGATTTTTTTTTTTTTTTTTCTATTAGGCCTGTGCACACGTTGCGGATTTTGCTGCGGATCCGCGGCGGATTTTGTGCGGATCCGCGGCGGATTTCGCTGCTGATCCGCGGCGGATCAGCAGCGAAATCGCCGCGGATGCGCAGCGATATCCCGCCGCAGATCAGCAGCGAAATTCCGCCGCGGATCCGCAGCAAAATACGCCGCGGATCCGCAGCAAAATGCGCAACGTGTGGAGGATTTCGCTGCGGATCCGCGGCGGATTTCGCTGCTGATCCGCGGCTGATTTCGTGCTGATCCGGCTGATTTCGCTGTGATCCGCAGCGGATTTCGCTTCGGATCCACGGCGGATTTCGCTGTGATCCGCGGGGATTTCGCTGCGGATCTGCAACTGATTTCGCTGCGGATCCGCGACTGATTTCGCTGCGGATCCGCGACTGATTTCGCTGCAGATCCGCGACTGATTCGCTGCAAATCCGCAGCGGATTTTGCTGCTGATCCGGGTGATTTCACTGCTGATCCGCGGCTGATCTGCGGCTGATTTCGCTGCTGATTCGCGGCGGATTTCGCTGCTGATTCGCGGCGGATTTCGCTGCTGATCCGCTGGGATTTCGCTGCTGATCCGCTGCGGATTTCGCTGCGGATCCGCGGCGGATTTCGCTGCGACCACGACTGATTTTGCTGCTGATTCGCTGCGGATCCGCAGCGGATTTCGCTGCTGATTCGCAGCTGATTTTGCTGCTGATTCGTGCGGAACCGCAGCTGATTTTGCTGCTGATTCGCTGCTGATTTTTGACTGATCCCGCGGCTGATTTACGCTGCTGATCCGCGGCTGATTTCGCTGCTGATCCGCGGCTGATTTCGCTGCGGATTCGCGGCGGATTTCGCTGCTGATTCGCGGCGGATTTCGCTGCTGATTCGCGGCGGATTTCGCTGCTGATTCGCGGCGGATTTCTGCTGCTGATCGCTGCCGAATCCGCAGGGATTTCGCTGCTGACCCGCGGCTGATTTCGCTGCTGATCCGCTGCTGATTTCGCTGCTGATCCGCGGCGGATTTCGCTGCTGATCCCCGACTGATTTCGCTGCTGATCCGCGGCGGATTTCGCTGCTGATCCGCGGCTGATTTCGCTGCTGATCCGCGGCTGATTTCGCTGCTGATCCGCGGCGGATTTCGCTGCTGATCGCGGCGGATTTCGCTGCTGATTCGCTGCGGATCCGCGGCTGATTTTGCTGCTGATCCACGGCGGATTTCGCTGCTGATCCGCGATGATTTTGCTGCTGATTCGCTGCGGATCCGCAGCAGATTTCGCTGCTGATCCGCGGCTGATTTCGCTACTGATCCGCGGCTGATTTCGCTGCTGATCCGCGGCTGATTTCGCTGCTGATCCGCGGCTGATTTCGCTGCTGATCCGCGGCGGATTTCGCTGCTGATTCGCTGCAGATCCGCGGCGGATTTTGCTGCGGATCCGCGGCTGATTATCTGCTGATTCATCTGCGCTAGCGGGTATAGCATAACGCGATCGCGTTATGCTATACCGTTACCAGCCGGTCACCGCTACGTGTTGAACGGGCTGGTAAAACGCAATATGAACCCTGCCTTAGGGTTAGAACTAGGGTTAGGGTTAGCATTAGGGTTAAGGTTAGAATTACGGTTAGGGTTGGAATTTGGGTTACGGTTGGAATTAGGGTTAGGGTTGGAATTAGGGTTAGGGTTGGAATTAGGGTTAGGCTTGTAGTTAGGTTTATGGTTAGAGTTGGGATTAGGGTTAGGGGTGTGTTGGGGTTAGGGTTATGATTAGGGTTTGTATTAGGGTTAGGTGTGTGTAGGGGTTAGGGTTGGGGTTAGGGGTGTGTTGGGGTTAGGGTTGGATGTTAGAATTGAGGGGTTTCCACTATTTTAGGCACATCAGGGGGTCTCCATACGCGACATGGAGCCACCATTGATTCCTGCAAATTTTGCGTTCAAAAAGTCAAACAGTGCTCTCTTTATTCCAAGCCCCGATGTATGCCCAAACAGTGGTTTATCCCCACATATGGGTATCAGCGTACTCGGGAAAAATTGCACAACAACTTTGGGGATTCTAATTTCTCTGTTAACATTGGGAAAAAAAATTGGGGACTAAAAATTATTTTTGTGGAAAAAAAATGATTTTATATTTTCACGGCTCTGCGTTATAAACTTCTGTGAAGGACTTGGAGATTCAAAGTGCTTATCAACATCTATAGGAGTTCCTTTGGGGATCTAGTTTCCAAATGGGGTCACTTGTGGGGAGTTTCTATGTTTAGGCACATCAGGGACTCTGCAAACGTAACATGACGCCCGAAGACCATTCCATCAAGTGGGCATTTCAAAACGTCGCTACTTCCCATCCGAGCCCCGACGTGTGCCCATACAGTAGTTTTCTCCCACATATTGGGATATCAGCATACTCAGGACAAATTGGACAACAACTTTTGGGTCTAATTTCTCATGTTACCCTTGGGAAAATAAAAAAATTGGGGACTAAAGATCCTGATTGTGGAAAAAATATGATTTTTTTATTTTCATGCCCGGGCGTTATAAACTTCTGTGTAGCCCTTGGGGGTTCAAAGTGCTCACCACACATCTAGATAAGTTCTTTGCCGGGTCTAGTTTCCAAAATGGGGTCACTTGTGGGGAGTTTCTACTGTTTAGGCACATCAGGGGCTCTGCAAACGTAACAAGATGCCCACAGACCATTCCATCAAGTCGGCATTTCAAAGCGTCACTACATCCCTTCCGAGCCCTGACGTGTGCCCAAACAGTGGTTCCCCGCCACATATGGGGGGACTATCGTACTCAGGAGAAACTGGACAACAACTTTTGGGGTCCAATTTCTCCTGTAAACCATTGTGAAAATAAAAAACAGTGGGCTAAAAAATGATTTTTTGAGAAAAAAAAAATGATTTTTTATTTTCGCGGCTCTGCGTTATAACTTCTGTGAAGCACCTGGGGGTTCAAAGTGCTCATATGCATCTAGATAAGTTCCTTAGGGCGTCTAGTTTCCAAAATGGGGTCACTTGTGGGGGAGCTCCAATGTTTAGGCACACAGGAACTCTCCAAATGCGACATGGCAACCGCTAAATATTCCAGCATATTTTCCATTCAAAAAGTCAAATGGCGCTCCTTCCCTTCTGAGCCCTGCAGTGCGCCCCAAACAGTGGTTTATGACCACATATGAGGTATCTGTGTACTCAGGAGAAATTGCCCAACAAATTTTAGGATCCAATTTATACTGTTGCCCATGTGAAAATGAAAAAAACTGAGGCTAAAAGAAAATTTTTGTGAAAAAAAAGTACTTTCTTTTTTTTACGGATCAATTTGTGAAGCACCTGGGGTTCAAAGTGCTCACTATGCATCTATATAAGTTCCTTAGGGGGTCTAGTTTCCAAAATGGGGTCACTTGTGGGGGAGCTCCAATGTTTAGGCACACAGGGACTCTCCAAATGCGACATAGCAACCGCTAAATATTCCAGCATATTTTCCATTCAAAAGTCAAATGGCGCTCCTTTCCTTTTGAGCCTGCCGTGCACCCAAACAGTGGTTTATGACACATATGAGGTATCTGTGTACTCAGGAGAAATTGCCCAACAAATTTTAGGATCCAATTTATACTGTTGCCATGTGAAAATGAAATAACTGAGGCTAAAAGAAAATTTTTGTGAAAAAAAAGTACTTTCTTTTATTTACGGATCAAATTTGTGAAGCACCTGGGAGTTCAAAGTGCTCACTATGCATCTAGATAAGTTCCTTAGGGGGTCTAGTTTCCAAAATGGGGTCACTTGGGGGGAGCTCTAATGTTTAGGCACACAGGGACGCTCCAAATGCGACATAGCAACCGCTAAATATTCCAGCATATTTTCTATTCAAAAAGTCAAATGGCGCTCCTTCCCTTCTGAGCCCTGCCGTGCGCCCAAACGTGGTTTATGACCACATATGAGGTATCTGTGTACTCAGGAGAAATTGCCCAACAAATTTTAGGATCCAATTTATACTGTTGCCCATGTGAAAATGAAAAAAACTGAGGCTAAAAGAAAATTTTTGTGAAAAAAAAGTACTTTCTTTTTTTTAGGATCAATTTGTGAAGCACCTGGGGGTTCAAAGTGCTCACTATGCATCTAGATAAGTTCCTTAGGGGGTCTAGTTTCAAAAATGGGGTCACTTGTGGGGGAGCTCCAATGTTTAGGCACACAGGGACTCTCCAAATGCGACATAGCAACCGCTAAATATTTCCAGCATATTTTCCATTCAAAAAGTCAAATGGCGCTCCTTCCCTTCTGAGCCCTGCCGTGCGCCCAAACAGTGGTTTATGACCACATATGAGGTATCTGTGTACTCAGGAGAAATTACCCAACAAATTTTAGGATCCAATTTATACTGTTGCCCATGTGAAAATGAAAATAACTGAGGCTAAAAGAAATTTTTTGTGAAAAAAAAGTACTTTCTTTTATTTTACGGATCAATTTGTGAAGCACCTGGGAGATCAAAGTGCTCACTATGCATCTAGATAAGTTCCTTAGGGGGTCTAGTTTCCAAAATGGGGTCACTTGTGGGGAGCTCCAATGTTTAGGCACACAGGGACTCTCCAAATGCGACATGGCAACCGCTAAATATTACAGCATATTTTCTATTCAAAAAGTCAAATGGCGCTCCTTCCCTTCTGAGCCCTGCCGTGCGCCCAAGCAGTGGTTTATGACCACATATGAGGTATCTGTGTACTCAGGAGAAATTGCCCAACAAATTTTAGGATCCAATTTATACTGTTGCCCCTGTGAAAATGAAAAAAACTGAGGCTAAAAGAAAATTTTTGTGAAAAAAAAGTACTTCTTTTTTTTACGGATCAATTTGTGAAGCACCTGGGGGTTCAAAGTGCTCACTATGCATCTAGATAAGTTCCTTAGGGGGTCTAGTTTCCAAAATGGGGTCACTTGTGGGGAGCTCCAATGTTTAGGCACACAGGGACCCTCCAAATGCGACATGGCAACCGCTAAATTTCCAGCATTTTTCCATTCAAAAAGTGAAATGGCGCTCCTTCCCTTCTGAGCCCTGCCGTGCACCCAAACAGTGGTTTATGACCACATATGAGGTATCTGTGTACTCAGGAGAAATTGCCCAACACATTTTAGGATCCAATTTATACTGTTGCCCATGTGAAAATGAAAAAACTGAGGCTAAAAAAAAATTTTTGTGAAAAAAAAGTACTTTCTTTTTTTTACAGATCAATTTGTGAAGCACCTGGGGGTTCAAAGTGAACACTATGCATCTAGATAAGTTCCTTAGGGTGTCTAGTTTCCAAATTGGGGTCACTTGTGGGGGAGCTCCAATGTTTAGGCACACAGGAACTCTCCAAATGCGACATGGCAACCGCTAAATATTCCAGCATATTTTCCATTCAAAAAGTCAAATGGCGCTCCTTCCTTCTGAGCCCTGCCGTGCGCCCATACAGTGGTTTATGACCACATATGAGGTATCTGTGTTACTCAGGAGAAATTGCCCAACAAATTTTAGGATCCATTTTATCTGTTGCCCATGTAAAAATGAAAAAATTGATGCTAAAAGAAAATTTTTGTTGGAAAAATTAAAATGTCATTTTTTCCTTCCACGCTGCTTTAGTTCCTGTGTCGCACCTGGAAGGGTTAATAATCTTCTTGAATGTAGTTTTGAGTAGCTTGAGGGGTGCATGTTTTTATAAAGGTGTCACTTTTGGGTATTTTCTGCCATATAGACCCTCAAGTGACTTCAAATGTGAGGTGGTCCCTAAAAAAATGGTTTTGTAAATTTTGCTGTAAAAATGAGAAATCGCTGGTCAACTTTTAACCCTTATAACTTCCTAACAAAAAAAAATGTTGTTCCCAAAATTGTGCTGATGTAAAGTAGACATGTGGGAAATGTTATTTATTAACTATTTTGTGCCACTTAACTCTCTGGTTTAACAGAATAAAAATTAAAAATTTGAAAATTACAAAATTTTCAGAATTTTCGCCAAATTTCAATTTTTTTTCACAAAATAAACGCAAAAATTATCGACTAAATTTACCACTAACATGAAGCCCAATATGTCACGAAAAAAACATCTCAGAATCGCTAGGATCGTTGAGCGTTCCTGAGTTATTACCTCATAAAGGGACACTGATCAGAATTGCAAAAAATGGCAAGGTCTTTGAGGTCAAAATGGCTGGGTCTTGAAGGGGTTAAACCTCTCACCTAGCCAAATCAGATCTCATACTTTGAACTGTTGATGGGGAGCAATATCTCAAAACACCGTATCTGCAAATTGAGATTATGTTTGGCTTTTATACTAAGTAATATTGCAAAGTTAAAGGGTCGATATTGACTTTTAGGATTTCTACTTCCAATTTGTGGCTCCAGATTTCTAATACTCTTCCTCTACGAAGAGGCAATTTGCATCTTCAATCTGTGAAAAACACAGAATTTATTCATGAAAACTGATATCTCAATGAGGCCTCACTTATAGGATGCATTTGTACCACAAGGTGATCATGCACTGATTACTCTCAAATTAATATTCACAGCAGACCTAGTTTATAGATAGACTAAATATACTTTTATCATCTAAATGAGTCATTAACTTTTCTCAGCTATGAAAACTGCTTGAAATATGAATACAAGATAGAGTACTTTAGATGAAAATAATTAAAAATAAATATAGTAACACAACCCTTACAGCTGCATTGCGAATTGTGAGCGGCAATAGATGGTTATTTTATAAAACATACAGAGTACAAAATGTTACATAAGTTATCCAATGCAGATGGATGTGATTACAAAGAAGCATCTGGTGTTACAAAAAAGAAAATGTTAAGCTGGAAGAAAAAACTTAGCTTAACTAAACTTTATTAGTACCAATTTGTAAATACATTAAAATATAGGAACAAAAATATTTTTGCCACAATGTTACCTAATAAAGGTAATCTAAAATAAATATTAATGGAAGGAATCTAATTTCCAAAGCAATATTAATTCTTAAAGTATGTATTGCAAAATTCCGTTTTTTCATAAAATTGGAACTCTCTCACCACTAATTTAAGGATATTTTTATCTAATACATACTGCATCTGCAGGTAATTGATCATAAGTTTAAATGCTTGCCATGGCAAGAATAAAAGGGATAGAACAAGAATTTATAAAGCGCAAGAATCAAGTCTCTATCATATCTTGCCTTTTGCAGTATTCCATAAACTTCAGAGGAAGTCTGACATCCGGTATTTGCTACCTAAACTAAGAGGAGCATAATATAAGGGCATTTTAACCCCTTCACCCCAAGGGTGGTTTGCACGTTAATGACCGGGCCAATTTTTTACAATTCTGACCACTGTCTCTTTATGAGGTTATAACTCTGGAACGCTTCAACGGATCTTCGCGATTCTGAGATTGTTTTCTGTGACATATTGTACTTCATGTTAGTGGTAAAATTTCTTCGATATAACTTGTGTTTATTTTTGAAAAAAACGCAAATATGGCGAAAATTTTTAAAAATTTTGCAATTTTCAAACTTTGAATTTTTATTCCCTTAAAACAGAGAAATATATCACACAAAATAGTTAAGAAATAACATTTCCCACATGTCTACTTTACATCAGCACAATTTTGGAACCAAAATTTTTTTTTGTTAGGAAGTTATAAGTGTTTAAAAATTGACCAGCGATTTCTCATTTTTACAACAAAATTTACAAAGCCATTTTTTTAAGGACCACCTCACATTTGAAGTCACTTTGAGGGGTCTATATGGCAGAAAATACCCAAAAGTGACACCATTCTAAAAACTGCACCCCTCAAGGTACTCAAAACCACATTCAAGAAGTTTATTAACCCTTCAGGTGCTTCACAGTAACTAAAGCAACGTGGAAGGAAAAAATGATATTTTACTTTTTAGCCACAAAAATGATCTTTTACAAACTTTTTTTTATTTTCACAAGGGTTAAAAGGAGAAAATGGACAGATAAGGTTGTTATGCAATTTCTCCTGAGTACGCCAATACCCCATATGTGGGGGAAAAACCACTGTTTGGGCACACAGCAGAGCTCGTAAGGGAAGGAGCGACGTTTGACTTTTCAAACTAAAATTGGCTGGAATTTAGATTGGATGCCATGTCGCGTTTGGAGAGCCCCTGATGCGCCTAAACAGTGGAAACCCCCACAAGTGACACCATTTTGGAAACTAGACCCCCTAAGGTACTTATCTAGATCTGTTGTGAGCACTTTGAACCCTCAAGTGTTTCACAAAGTTTTTAAAGCCTGGGTGTGAAAAAAAAATCAATTTTCCACAAAAATGATTTTTTAGTCCCAAATTTTTGAATTTTCCCAAGGAAATTGGACCCCAAAAGTTGTTGTCCAATTTGTCCTGAGTACGCTGATACCCGCTATGTGGGGGGGGAAACTGTTTGGGCGCACGGCAGGGCTTGGAAAAGGAAGTAGTAACGTTTTGGAATGCAGACGTTAATGGGGGTCATGTTCCGTTTGCAGTGCCCCAGATGAGCCTAAACAGTGGAAACCCCCCACAAGTGACCCCATTTTGGAAACTAGACCCCTAAGGAACTTATCTAGATCTTTGGTGAGCACTTTGAACCCCAAGTGCTTAACACAAGTTTATAATGCCCGGGCATGAAAATAAAAAATCCTATTTTTTTCCACAAAAATTATCTTTTAGTCACTAATTTTTTATTTTCCCAAGGGTAACAGGAGAAATTGGACCACATAAGTTGTTGTACAATTTGTCCTGAGTACGCTGATACCCCATATGTGGGGGGGAACCACTGTTTGGGCGTACGGCAGAGCTCGGAATGGAAGGAGCACCATTTGACTTTTTCCAACCAAAATTGGCTGGAATTGAGTTTGGATGCCATGTTGCATTTAGAGAGCCCCTGATGTGCCTAAACAGTGGAAACCCCCCACAAATGACCCCATTTGGGAAAACTAGACCCCCTAAGGAACTTATCTAGATTTTTGATGAGCAATTTGAACCCCCAAGTGCTTCACACAAGTTTATAACGTAGAGCCGTAAAATTTAAAAATCATATTTTTTTCCACAAAAATGATCTTTTCACCCAATTTTTATTTTTTCCAAGGGTAACAAGACTCCAAAAGTTATTGTGCAATTTGTCCTGAGTGCGCTGATACCCCATATGTGGGGGTAAACCACTGTTTGGGTGCATGGCAGAGTTTGGAAGGGAAGGAGCTCCGTCTGACTTTTCAACGCAGAATTGGCTGGACGCCATGTCGTGTTTGGAGAGCTCCTGATCTGCCTAAACAGTGGAAACCCGCATAAATGACACCATTTGGAAACTAGACCCCTCAAGGAACTTATCTAGATGTGTGGTGAGAACTTTGAACCCCCAGGTGTTTCACTAAAGTTTATAACGTACAGCCGTTAAAATAAAAATTTTTTTTTTTTTACAAAAATGATTTTTTCGCCCCCAATATTTTATTTTCACAAGGGTAACAGAAGAAATTGGAACGCAAAAGTTGTTGTCCAATTTGTCCTAAGTACACTGATACCCAATATGTGGGCGAAAACTACTGTATGGGCACACGTCAGGGCTCGGAAGGGAAGTAGTGACGTTTTGGATTGCAGACTTTGATGGAATGGTCTGGGGGCGTCATGTCACATTTGGAGAGCCCCTGATGCACCTAAACAGTGGAAACCCCCCACAAGTGACCCCATTTTGGCAATAGACCCCACAAGGAACTTATCTAGATGTGTGGTGAGCACTTTGAACCCCGAAGTGCTTCACAGAAGTTTATAACGCACAGCGGTAAAAATAAAAAATCTTTTTTTTTTTACAAAAATGATTTTTTTTCGCCCCCAATATTTTATTTTCACAAGGGTAACAGGAGAAATTGGACCCAAAAGTTGTTGTCCAATTTGTCCTGAGTACGCTGATACCCAATATGTGGGAGAAAACTACTGTATGGGCGCACGTCAGGGCTCGGAAGGGAAGTAGTGATGTTTTGGATTGCAGACTTTGATGGAATGGTCTGGGTGCGTCATGTCGCATTTGGAGAGCCCCTGATGCGCCTAAACAGTGGAAACCCCCCACAAGTGACCCCATTTTGGAAAATAGACCCCACAAGGAACTTATCTAGATGTGTGGTGAGCACTTTGAACCCCGAAGTGCTTCACAGAAGTTTATAACGAAACAGCCGTAAAAATAAAAAATCTTTTTTTTTGCAAAAATGATTTTTTCGCCCCAATATTTTATTTTTACAAGGGTAACAGGAGAAATTGGACCCAAAAGTTGTTGCCCAATTTGTCCTGAGTACGCTGATTCCCAATATGTGGGAGAAAAACTACTGTATGGGTACACGTTGGGGCTCGGAAGGGAAGTAGTGACGTTTGGATTGCGTGTGTGGTGAGCGCTATGAAGCCCCAAGTGCTTCACAGAAGTTTATAATGTACAGCCGTAAAAACAAAAAAATATTTTTTTTTGTACAAAAATGATATTTTCGCCCCCAGTTTTTTTATTTTCCCAAGGGTAACAGAAGAAATAGGACAAATTGCACAATAACTCTTGGGGTCCAGAGTACGCTGATACCCCATATGTGGGGATAAACTACTGTTTGGACGCATTGCAGAGCTCAGAAGTGAAGGAGCACCGTTTGACTTTTTCAACGCAGAATTGGCTGGAATTGAGATCAGACATGGCGAGAGCCCCTTATGTGCCTAAACAGCGGAAACCCCCAATTCTAACTCCAACCCTAACCCCAACACACCCCTAACCCTAGTCCCAACCTAACCACAAACCTAACCCTAACACACCCCTAATCCCAACCCTAACCCTAATCCTAACTTTAGCGCCAACCCTAACCTTAACTTTAGCCGCAACCCTAACCCTAACCCTAATGGAAAAATGGAAATAAATACATTTTTTAATTTTATTATTTTTCCCTAACTAAGGGGGTGATAAAGGGGGGTTTGATTTACTATTTATAGCGGGTTTTTATGATTGGCAGCTGTCACGCTAAAAGACGCTTTTTATTGCAAAAATAGTTTTTTGCATCGCCACATTTTGAGAGCTATAATTTTTGCATATTTTGGCCCACAGAGTTATGTTAGGTCTTATTTTTTGCGGTACGAGTTGACGTTTTTATTTGTACCATTTTTGAGCAGGTGACATTTTTTGATCGCTTTTTATTTCGATTTTTGGGAGGTTAGAATGAACAAAAATCAGCAATTCATGAATTTCTTTTGGGGGAGGCGTTTTTATTGTTCCGCGTGTGGTAAAATTGATAAAGCAGTTTTATTCTTCGGGTCAGTACGATTATGGCGATACCTCATTTATATCATTTTTTTATGTTTTGGCGCTTTTATAGAATAAAAACAATTTTATATAAAAAATAATTATTTTTGCATCGCTTTATTCTGTGAGCTATAACTTTTTTATTTTTTCGCTGATGATGATGTATGGCGGCTTGTTTTTTTGGGGGACAAGATGACGTTTTCAGCGGTACCATGTTTATTTATATCGGTCTTTTTGATCGCGCGTTATTCCACTTTTTGTTCGGCGGTATGATGATAAAGCATTGATTTTTTGCTTCGTTTTTTTTTTTTTTTTTAAGGGGTTCACTAAAGGGATTAACTAGTGGGACAGTTTTATAGGGGGGGTCGTTACGGACGCGGCGATACCAAATATGTGTACTTTTATTGTTTTGTTTTTTTTATTTACAGGAAGAAATGAATTTATTGGGAATATTTTTTTTTTTTTTTTTTATTTATTTTGGATTTTTTTTTATAACATGTTTATTTTTATTTTTTTAACTTTTTTACTTTGTCCCAGGGTGGGACATCACTGTATTTTATCAAATCGCTGGTACAGCACACTGTCACACCAGCGATCGCTCAGGCAGTGCAGCAGGCTTCTCAGTGCCTGCTCTCAGCAGGCACTGAGGAAGCCGCCTCCCTCCAGGACCCGGCGCCATCTTGGATCCGGGTCCTGGGAGGGAGGAAGCCCTCAGAACAGCGCGATCACATCGCGCTGGTCTGAGCGTCTCACCCTGCGCGATCCTCCCCTGTGCCCCCAGTACACCGCGATCATGTTTGATAGCGGTGTGCTAGGGGTTAATGTGCCGGGAGCGGTCCGTGACCGCTCTTGACACACAGTCACGGGTGTCAGCTGTGATAATCAGCTGACACCCGGCAGCGATTAGCTGCGCTCCCCTCAGGAGCGCAGCTGATCGCCTATGACGTACTATCCCGTCCATGGGCAGAATGGCACGGGTTTTATGGACGGGATAGTACGTCTAATGTCAGAGAGGGGTTAAATCCAATAGCCAAAGGCCAAAAAATCTAATTATAACTGTGAGGCGATGGCCACTTAATAGAGACAATAGGATGAATGGACGTAGAGCGGAGCCAACAGCTCTAAGGGATACAGACTTTTTCCAGCACGGAGCACCGGTTACGTAGACAATATTGTTGTGCTTTATTGAAGATTTGCTTGCTCGTCAGTTCTTCCTCAGGAATCAATGTTTCCATTAAGTGACAGCAAGCAGAGGAAGGTGTGCAGGTTGGATGTTATGTATACCTAAGGCCAGACAGGAGATTGCCAAAGGTAAGTGTAAAGCAATCATTTTATTAATCTCATCTGTATCTCAAGGTCTCACGCCATTGTACTCGTGGTTCTAGGCCCATTGTGTGGATAGGGATAGTTGACCCAGGGAGCTGTCACCACAGGGGTCCCACATGCAGGTGATGGACTTCTGGAATATGCTTCATTCTGTGAGCTAAAGAAAAATGATTAAGGGGGAGGGAGAAAAAGACACACAGGTTTTCTCACGTAGTTGGAGTGACATCGAAGAGAGAGGATCGAGGATGACATACTGGAGGACATGTATGGATGGACTATAGAGTTTGGAGATCAGCTGCTCACTGGGCTGACCACACGTGCTACTGTTGAGGGATTTGTCATCTGGATGTCAGGAACTGTCTTAACTGGAACTGTTGCTGCTGGATACATGGGCTTTGGTTGTGTTACCTGTGATTTGAAGAAGACTGAACTATGACTAAAGACTATCCTGTGGGAGATACGAAATCTGTTGGCCAACCAAAAGTTGGGAGATAGTCCCACTGTCTATTGGCCCCTTGAAAGGGAACTTTTGTAATGAGGACATTGCATGGTGGCCATCTACCTGGATTTGTTGTAAAACCATGGGAGTATGGAATTAAAAATTGTTGCATCATTTACCTGCTTAAGTGATTATTATAACCCACAACTTCAGATCCTCACAATAACTAATCCAAAATAAAACCTACATGTGCATCTCACAAAATTAGAATATCATCAAAAAGTTAATTTATTTCAGTTCTTCAAAACAAAAAGTGAAACTCATATTTTATATAGAGTCATTACACACATGCTCACAGGCTCAGTATGGAGTAGACCAGAATATGAAAAGCATAAAAAGTGTACTGCATCAGTAGCGTACAGCTGTATACAGTATTGGGGTAATTTTAAATCTCCGTATATATTTCAGGAGTAACATACACACTCACAGGCTCAGTTTGGATTACATCACAATATGAAAAGCAGAAAAAGTGTACTGTATCAGTAGCGTAAAGCTGTATACAGTGTTGGGGTAATTGTGAATCTCCGTATATATTTGTATACAACAATGCCAAGACAGTATATATCACTACACGCATAGTACACATCAATGCCAAAACAGTATATATCACTACACACATAGTATACAACTATGCCAACACAGTATATATCAATACCCACATAGTATACAACTATGCTAAAACAGTATATAGCAATACCCACATTGTAAAAAGCACTACTTACATAGTATACAACAGTGCCAAGACAGTATATAGCAATACACGCATAGTATACATCAATGCCAAAACAGTATATAGCACTACACACATAGTATACAACTATGCCAACACAGTATATAGCAATACCCACATTGTACAATGCAATACCCACATCGTATACAACTATGCCAAAACAGTATATAGCTATACCCACATTGTAAAAAGCACTACTCACATAGTATACAACAATGCCAACACAGTATATAGCAGTACACGCATAGTATAATGGGGTGTGTGATATTTACCATCTGGCGTCTGCTCCCGTCTCCTCCAACATCACAGTGGTCACCAGACTCCATTTCTATGGATGGTGGTGCTGGCTCCAAATCCTCTGCAATTCGTTGCTGGCTTTGTCTTGATGGTTGCATGGCATATGACAGAGTGTCTGTTAGGGTTCGGGTTCCCGCTGCTGCACAAAGGAGTCTCGAACCCGTCCCGCTGCGGTCTCCCATTCATCTACGGCCGCAGTGGAGCCTGCTCAGCAGAGACGTCGGTCCAGGCGTCTTGCCCACTCTTCTACTGTGCAGTGACTTGCTGCTGCCTTTCTGGATCTGCTATTATAGCCAGTGCTGAAGCAGCCGTCTTTGAGAAAAAGTCCTGCGTTTTCCCATCTGAGCATGCCCAGAGTGAGATCTCTCATTGGAGATCAGGGGTCACATGTTCAGGTGCTGCAGCGGCTCCTATTGGTCCGCCAGGAAGGTCATGTAGCTACGTGTGTTTGTAACAGCTTCTCATTGGTCCTTGTTCCTGGAAGGTCCTGTAGCTGTTGCTATAAAAGGGTAGCATGGCTGGGCCGCCATGCGCTAATATCAACCATTGTATGCTATGCGCCAGTGTGATCATGCGTATGTGTGGTTAGGGACCCGGCTGAAATAAGCCACTAGCTTACCGGCGTAACCGGTGAGGAGTTTTGATTACCGTATTCAGGGTCTGGCGTTCAGACGCCATAGATTGCGGGTGACTCCCACGAGGACATTAGCACATGATCACGCGTTATGTGCGCTTAGCACTTAACTGTGTACCTGAGAGCCTGACAGGACACAGCACTTTTCCTCAGCGGCCCTGTGACGTAACAGGGTTTGCTTTCGACGCTAGACAGCGCCCTAGCGTTTTACTTTGCGGCTCACTGAAGCTAAGTGAGTTCGCACCTATCGCCATATAGCGCTGTGGCATTTCCGTTAGCGGCTCTGGGTATTAACAGAGTTCGCACTTACTGCCACAACGCGCTACGGCGTTTATTTTAGCCACTCTGCGGGATAACAGAGTTCGCTACTTTCGCCATTTTACTAGCAGCAGGTTCCGCCTGCACGGTGGACCCCGGGCTGCGAACGCACCTCTCTACCTCATATATTTGGTGCGTTCCGCAGACCCTAACATAGCTCCCTTGGTAGCCCTCACCAAGAAGGGAGCAAAACCCAAGTTGTGGTCTGAGGAGGTCTCCAAGGCGTTCTCTTCCATCAAGTCGCATTTTGCCAGTGCTCCCATATTACATCGCCCTGATGTTGATAAACCGTTTGTTTTAGAGGTGGACGCCTCTTCTGTTGGTGCTGGAGCAGTCCTATATCAAAAGGATGCTCAAGGTCGGAAGCATCCCTGCTTCTTCTTTTCTAAGACCTTTACACCAGCAGAGAGGAATTATTCCATCGGGGACAGGGAGTTGCTGGCTATGAAATTGGCCTTCTCAGAGTGGAGACATCTTCTGGAGGGAGCTCGTTTTCACTTCCAAGTCTTCACCGACCACAAGAACTTGGTATATTTGCAAACTGCTCAGCGGCTAAATTCTCACCAGGCCAGATGGTCCCTATTCTTCTCTCGGTTCCATTTCACCCTCCATTTTCTCTCCGGTGAGAAGAATGTTCGGGCCGACGCTCTCTCTCGCTCCTTAGTGTCATCAGAGGAGGAGGATGAGGAGCCTCGGCTTATTGTCCCTGAAGAAAGCCTGAGAACTGTAGCCCCTGTTTCGCTAGAGTCTGTGCCTCCGGGCAAACTTTTGTGCCCACTAATTTGCGACCGGAAGTACTCTCTTGGGCACACTCGTCCAGGGTGGGTGGACACTTTGGGGCAAAGAGGACAACTGAGCTATTGGCGAGGACATACTGGTGGCCACATATGGTCCGTGACGTCAGGGAGTATGTTCAGGCGTGTGTCTCCTGCGCCAGGAACAAGTCCCCTCGACAACGGCCAGCTGGGTTACTTTTTCCTTTGCTGGTGGCAGACAGGCCCTGGGAGATGGTCGGGATGGACTTTGTGGTGGGCTTACCCAAGTCTCGGGGGTGCACTATCATTTGGGTGATCACCGACCACTTCTCCAAAATGGTGCACTTAGTGCCGCTACCACGGTTACCTTCCGCACGGACCTTGGCAGCATTATTTATTAGACACATCTTCCGTCTACACGGTATGCCAGACAAGATTGTCAGCGATCGAGGTCCCCAATTTGCGTCTCGGTTCTGGAGAGAGTTGTGTCATCTACTCTGCATTGAATTGAACCTCTCCTCTGCATATCATCCCGAGACGAATGGGTTGGTAGAGAGGGCCAACCAGACCTTGGTCACCTACTTGCGACATTTTGTCTCTGCCAGGCAGGATGACTGGGCATATCTGCTTCCGTGGGCGGAGTTTGCGCTAAACAATGCTGTGCCTGACTCCACCTGACAGACCCCATTCCTCTTAAATTACGCCAGCATCCGCGGGTACCGGTGCCCATGCCCGTTGCTTCCGCTGACTCCAGGGTGGCAGACTGGGCTGTGGAAGCACGGGACATATGGGACCGCACCCAGGATGCCATTCAGGCTTCCAAGGAAAGGATGAGGTCTTCTGCCGATGCTCATCGGCGTCCCGCTCTGACATTTTCTCCTGGCGACCTAGTGTGGCTCTCCGCCCGAAAAATCAGGCTACGGGTGGAATCCACTAAATTGGCACCCCGCTATTTGGGTCCCTTCAAGGTTCTCGAGCAGGTGAACCCTGTGGTTTACCGTTTGGCCCTTCCGCCTCGCCTTGGTATCTCCGACACCTTCCATGTATCCCTCCTAAAACCCGTGGTCATCTCTCGGTTGCCTGAGTCATCTGCCGGGACGTCGGGTTCATCTTCGGACGACTACGAGGTGAATGCCATTGTTGGGTGCAAGGTGGTACGAGGCAAAAAATTTTATTTGGTGGATTGGAGGGGTTATGGGCCTGAGGATAGGTCCTGGGAACCTGCCGAGCATGTTCACGCTCCGAAGCTCATCGCTGCCTTTGAACACAGCGAGGCCCAGAGAAGGGGGGGCCCTAGGAGGGGGGGTAATGTTAGGGTTCGAGTTCCCGCTGCTGCACAAGGGGAGTCTCGAACCCGTCCCGCTGCGGTATCCCATTCATCTCCGGCCGCAGTGGAGCCTGCTCAGCAGAGACGTCGGTCCAGGCATCTTGCCCACTCCTCTACTATGCAGTGACTTGCTGCTGCCTTTCCTGGATCTGCTATTATAGCCAGTGCTGGAGCAGCCGTCTTTGAGACAAAGTCCTGCGTTTTCCCATCTGAGCATGCCCAGAGTGAGATCTCTCATTGGAGATCAGGGGTCACATGTTCAGGTGCTGCAGCGGCTCCTATTGGTCCGCCAGGAAGGTCATGTAGCTACGTGTGTTTGTAACAGCTTCTCATTGGTCCTTGTTCCTGGAAGGTCCTGTAGCTGTTGCTATAAAAGGGTAGCATGGCTGGGCCGCCATGCGCTAATATCAACCATTGTATGCTATGCGCCAGTGTGATCATGCGTATGTGTGGTTAGGGACCCAGCTGAAATAAGCCACTAGAATACCGACTTAATCGGTGAGGAGTTTGGTATGGTAGCTGGCCAGGGTCGGTGTCCTAGATGCCCTAGGTTACCGGCGTAACCGGTGAGGAGTTTTGATTGCCGTATTCAGGGTCTGGCGTTCAGACGCCATAGATTGCGGGTGACTCCCGCGAGGACATTAGCACATGATCACGCGTTATGTACGCTTAGCACTTAACTGTGTACCTGAGAGCCTGACAGGACACAGCACTTTTCCTCAGCGGCCCTGTGACGTAACAGGGTTTGCTTTCGACGCTAGACAGCGCCCTAGCGTTTTACTTTGCGGCTCACTGAAGCTAAGTGAGTTCGCACCTATCGCCATATAGCGCTGTGGCATTTCCGTTAGCGGATCTGGGTATTAACAGAGTTCGCACTTACTGCCACAACACGCTACGGCGTTTATTTTAGCGACTCTGCGGGATAACAGAGTTTGCTACTTTCGCCATTTTACTAGCAGCAGGTTCCGCCTGCACGGTGGACCCCGGGCTGCGAACGCACCTCTCTACCTCATATATTTGGTGCGTTCCGCAGACCCTAACAGTGTCCCACTGGCATGGTAGATATAGGTTTGCTTCTGGCTGGGCTAATTAACATTCTCAGACTAAAAAACCGGATCAGGCCACCGGATCAGGTTTTGCCGGATGCGGCGCATTGCGGCGCTCATAGACTTTCATTGGGGACAAAGGCGGGAAGCGCCGGATCCGGCACTTCCGGCTTTTTGGCCGGAGTCAAAAAACGTTACAGTAGAGACCAGACACCGGATCTGGAAGAAAACGGATGAAACGCAGGTACATGCGGCGTGATCCGGCACTATATTTAGTCAATGTTTAAATCACCGATCCGGCATGTTAGTTCGCCGCATCCGGTGTTTAAAAAAAAAGGCCGGATCACGCTTGATGTAAAAAAACTGATATGTGAAAGTAGCCTTTAACACAACCAAAAGAAACAATTTTTCAAAGGATATTACAGATCATTGTGTACCAATTATAAGTGATTAGACTTTGACTAAAACTAATGTTTATTTTTTAATAGAATGGATTATCACTGTAATAAATAAAACATAGAAAATATCTAGATCTCTAAATTACTGTAGTGAGGGGGCATTGTACCCCACTCCTCCCTTCTCACATTTGCAGTAGGACAAAACTGACAATCTAGCTGACACTCTTAGAAATAGGCTTGTACAATTGACAAAAAAGATTAGAAACACCCTAATTAACATGCAGGCAGCCCCTTTATGAAGTTAAAGCCCCCTTCAGTATCAAGGAGGATGTACAGATTTGACAAACAGTTAAGAAGGGAAAAGGCTTTTTTAAGTTTTGAAAGGAATGAAGCAAATATCCACACTTTTTTGAGATAGCTATTGTTCTTCTCAGGTGCACATTCATTTAATTCAAACATCTATGCCAGACTTTATTTCTCCAATAGAAAACAATGAATATTATTGGGGCTTGTCTAAATCCCATAATGATGAGAGATGCATTTTCAGCTTCATGGATAATTGGGGAAAAATATGCATGTTTTCTCATAACTGTAACCCCTGCCTATAAGCCCCATATCCAGATAACTGACCATAGCCATGTCATGTTTGATGTCTGGGGAAAGGCAAAATCCCGATGGAATTATGGCGGCAATCTCGAACTTTTGTGATTATCAGGAGATTGTATGCATGTGTTAGGGCTTGGCTGAAATAAGCCCCTAGAATACCGGCTTCTCCGATGAGGAGATCGTCTTATTGCGTTGCTGATTGCATTATATCTCTGCGGCTCTACCTTAGCGACTCTGTGGTGCAACAGAGTTCGCTTATACCGCCATATAGTGCCACAGTATCTATATTTGCGACTCTGTGTGGTAACAGAGTTCGCCTATACCGCCATCTTGCTAGCAGCAGGCACTGCCTGCACGGTGGACTCCGGTCTGCGAACGCACCCACTATTTATATTTATCTGGTGCGTTCCGCAGATCCTAACACAGTGTATGCATAATTCTCATCCTCTGGACGTTCTTCAAGCAGAGCATTGTCCTTTGCTAGGCCAAATCATGCTTGTGATCAGTGTAGTAAGTTTATCTGTTTTATCAATTTTATTTTAGGCAACTGTATATGCTGTAATGTTTTGTCTCTTTTTTAAAATATTTTGCACATTTTTTATAAATACTGCCTATTGTTTGGATTAAATATAAAATGTAATAGTTCTACTCCTTTTGTTCTGCAAACCGGGCCTCAAATACATAAGCTACTAGAGCCAGGACTCCAGTCAGCCTGTATAAAAATCGACTGGTGATGTTGTGGTGGCGTTTGGTCTGGGGTTATTGTGGAGTTCATAGTGATGGTATTGGGTTATATACATACATTACCACATTCCCTGTATGGGAATTGGAGATGTAAATACTATACACTCACTGGTAGTTTCCCGTGGAAACATCCTACGGACTCCCCATTAATCATCAGTCAATTGTGCAATTATACAGACAATAGGTGGCAGCAGAGAGCTTGACTATACAATGATCACAGCAGAATGCTTGAATATATATATATATATATATATATATATATATATATATATATATATATATAAATATATATTATATATATAATATATAAATAAAATATATAAATACCATATATACTTGAGTTTAAGCTGAGATTTTCAGCCCATTTTTTAAGGCTGAAAGTGCCCCTTTCGGCTTATACTTGAGTCATATACTGGGGGTCAACGGGGGAGAGGGAGTGCGGGTGTCAGAGATCATACTCACCCTTCCTGGCGCATGGTCTCTGCAGCCCCTGCTTCTTCTATGGTCTTGGCGCCCCAGCTCTTCCTGCGTTTAGCGGTCACGTGGTACCGCTCATTAAAGTCATGAATATGCTCACCTGCCCCCCAGGAAAGAGAGGTGATTATGTCATTTTTTTCCTTTTAATTGCATCATCAGCGGCAGCAGCAGCTATATATGGGCTGTATTTATCTATGGAGCATTTTCTTGGGCCACCATTAACCCTTGTGCATCATTTTATGGGGGTATTTATCTATGGAGTATCTTTTTAGACCACCATTAACCCTTGTGCAGCATTTTATGGGGGGTATTTATCTATGAAGCATCTTTTTAGACCACCATTAACCCTTGTGCAGAATTTTATGGGGGATTTTTATCTATGGAGCATCTTCTTGGGTCACCATTAACCCTTGTGCATCATTTTATGGGGGGTATTTATCTATGGAGTATCTTCTTGGGCCACCATTAACCCTTGTGCAGCATTTTATGGGGGGTATTTATCTATGAAGCATCTTTTTAGACCATCATTAACCCTTGTGCAGCACCCCCCTCGGCTTATACTCGAGTCAATAAGTTTTCACAGTTTTTTGTGGCAAAATTAGGGGTCTCGGCTTATACTCGGGTCGGCTTATACTCGAGAATATACAGTATATGCTCAAGTCACTGCTGCATTTTACACATCCTTTACGTTAGAACATTTATAACAGCTTCCAACTCCTGCTTTTTTGTTCAATACTCTTCACTTATACAATTAAAAGATGCAAGTTTTTCACTTTCATTTTTCTTTCACATGCCAATCCCATGTAGGGTATACATAAGTTACCATCATTGGTAATATTAGCTGTGTTAACTCTGATCTTATTTTTTTCACAGTACTATGAAAATGACAATGCAGTGCAAAAAGACATTTTTCTGCTACAATATTTTAATAAAGTTATCTTGTTTAAATGGCTGTTTAGTTTTGAAGCAGTGGATTTGCATGTTTTAATTTAGACTATTGTTCAGGTGATTTATAGTTTTTTGCTGTCATAAAGTAACACAGTTTTAGATTCTATTTTGTTGTTTCACATCTATAAATTCATGAAGTATCTGTGAAGCTGTCATCATGTTCTCCATTTATCAGAAGCAACATTTAAATGGATTGCCATTTGGCCACTCAGACATTGCATCACATTGTTTATTTTACACACCAGATGCCACCTGAATGTAACTCAGAACTAGGAAAAATATTTGCATGAAATTCTATCCCCTAGAGACCTTCAAATTTCTAAACTGTTATTTTATTGCAAAATAAATGACATATGTTAAAGATTTCAAGTGACTTGAATGTCATTTTTTCATTAACTCATGAACAAAACACTGCATCTAACTATGCAAATAAATAATTGTGCTATTTTTGTAAATACAATACAAGAGCATAAGTACTGGGACAATCCTGGCAATGTAGTTTCTTCATTCCGTCTTTTTGCCATGGTTGTATAAAATTTAGCCCCTAGTCAAGCAGTCTTCTTTTAAAAACATTTTTGAAAGAATGGGTGGTTCTGAAGAACTCACAGAATTCTAGACTGGTGCTGTAGTAGGTTGTCACCATTGCAACAAGTCAAATCATGAAATTTATTTTTTTTTACATATTCCATGATAAATTGTGAGTGGCATTATTGAAAATCGATTTTCTGCAAAGCACAATGCAACAAGGCCTTTAACTTCCATTGAAACATGTGCATATCACTCTGAGGTCTTCTAGAACAGCTTGAAATTCTTTTCAAAGCTCGTAAGACAAACACTAATATTAAAATTTCTTTATCATTGAAACAGATGATAAACTGGCAGCATTTAACAGCCAATTTAATATCACTGTAAAGATACAGACTTTCATGTTCTTGAAAATTAAAAAAGCTGTTCAACATTGTTTTTAAAGTTGACAGGTTGTGAAATGAGCCATTTCACAATGATTTTAACCTTGAATCCAAATCTGATAACGAAAATATTTAGTTTGCTTTCGTTTCTATGAAATCATTTTTTTTAATGCTACATATAATTAATTCATAAAGTTTCAACACTTGGAAACATTATTATTTTTGTAAATATAAAGATGCAGAATACTTTATGACAATTTTATATTTATTTAGAGAAAACTTAGCAGCAATTAAAATAACTAAAACATGTCAAAACACTATTGCGAATTATAACCTTTTACAGAAATTGCCCTACAAAATATGAACCTCATTCAGTATAATCCTTTTTGCTTGTCTCTTATACTCTTGGAAAGGATCATCTCTTACAATTGTCCAACAGTAATGTGCAAGCATTGATGGATTCCCTTTTTCTTGACATTTTCTCTCGCTATGCTCGTCAGTCCCGTTCTGCAGTTTGATGAAAAAAAATCTAGATGTGAATGTAAGAAATGATTCTTTAAGCACATCCAAGATCTTATATATTTTGAAATTTTCCACCAAAGCTTCATAGTCAGCAACTTTAGAGATGAGCAAACTTGCATGGAAAATGATCTCTAATCTCAAAGTCGGCACGACATAGCACATTAGGATTTGTGTTTCGTTTCCGAACATTTTCCTCATAGTCGGCAATATTCGGTCACAGTTCGGTAAATGATCATGTTTCCACTAATGTTTTTGTTAGAATTTTGGCTAGAGTAGTGGTTTTGTATGATGAGTGGGGGAACAAGTTTTATGAGGGGAAGCGGTGCGTATAGGTCAAAGGAGCGGGGGAGTGTAATTTTTTAAATTTCATTAATAACTTAATGTGTGTACATTCCAGCAACCAATGAGGGCGCAGAAACCATCCACAATGTCATGACTCACGGGCTTCTGTCTTTGGCTGCTGAAGTCACATGTCCCTCTCAAAATAAAAAGAAGACATGTTTGCTTGCTCCATTTTCTCAGTGTAACACAGCAGAGGCCGCTCCTATTGCAAATTGTCATATAGTTAGATAGGATTCTGTCCTGTGTGAAATTTACCTTCCAGTATCTAACTAGCTTGTGCTAATAGTATTGTGGAGGCTGGTGCCCACATTTCTTACTCTAAAACATTTGGGTTAATACTGTGTTGCAGTCAGGACCCAGGAAGCCACATTTGCTAATCAGAATTGTTAGGGCTAATATTGGGATGAAGCCAGGAGGCCCCGATTGCAAATCAAAATTGTTAGGACTAATAGTGTTGTACAGACAAGAGTCCACATTTCCTACTCAAAATTGTTTGGGCTAATACTGTGTTGCAGTCAGTACTCACAAGGCCCCATTTGCTAATCAAAATCATTAGTGCTAATTAGAGATGAGCGACTTTGCCGTTTTTCGGGTCGAGTCGTGTTATGCGAAACCCGACTTTCTGAAAAGTGGGGTCGCGCGAAATCGCCCGACTTAGCTGAAAAGTCGGGGTTTCGGCCGAAACACGAAACCCCATTGAAGTCAATGGGGAAGCAAAATCGTCATGCAGTGGGGGGCAGGAAAGACACCTACAGTGCCCATTTCAATGCCAACAACATCAATTCTTTTTCCTTAAGTTTGTCAACCTTCAGTTACTTTATAACAATAGTAACGCATTGAAAAATGGTGGTTATTTGGCTAAATTTGTGGGTGGGTGGCAAGGATGGCTCAGGTTTTTCGTGTGCCCCTGGCCAAAAAGTGTCAGTGGGCCCAATGGATGATGCTACAGTGTAAGATGGGCCCCATTTATCATTCTCCAGTGTATAATGCTCCCCATACATTGTTCCAAACATTTTAAAAAAAGGAAATAGCTCTCCTCGATTGACACTACCGTACTCTGGACTCCTTAGTGTACAGACGTGACATCATCGAGCTCTCTAACCTGAATGTCACTGTCATGAAACGCGAAACACGTCACAGCAGTGGAGCAGGAGAGGTAACTATTGCAAGTGCTGTGCACTTAGCAAGCAGGGTGGGCCCACTGGTGGGTCACGGCACTGGCACAGGGCCCCTCATAGTACGCTGGTGTGTCTAACGGCGAGGGCGCCTCCCACCATCAGAGACACTTTTTTGTACAATGAGGGGCCCTGTGCCAGTGCCGTTGCCCAAGAGTGGGCCCCCTCAACTGCTCAGGGCAACGTCACTTGTCTGTGTTCACAATCTGGATTCCATGGAAGAGCTGCAATTTGAAAAATGCTGTTCTCTTTGGCAAATGTTTCCAAGCGGTTAGAATGGTGTTTAAACCACCATAATTGTTCCCTCGAGCAGTGTAAATCTGTGATATTCGCAGATGAATCATCGGTTACCCTATGTCCGACCTCCTTACGAGTCAACGTTTGTAGCCAGCTGAAAGGAGCATTCCATACAGACTGCCTCCTCCCAACCGTAAAAAAAGTTTTAGGTTCTGTGATGATCTCTGGTGCAATTTCGCGTACATCCACTGGGCCAATGATATCCCTTCATGGAAGAATTATTAGCGGCGCCGGCGATTATTTTGTTATTTTGGTCAAACAAGTGCATTCTATTGCTCAAGCTGTTTCTGGAGGGGAACGCCATCTTTCAGGATGATAATGCAGCAATTCGTACAGCTAGAAGTGTTAAAGCATGGCACGAGGAACATTGCAATGAAGTCGAGCATGTCATCTGACCCCCACAATCCGCAGACCAAAACATTTTTGAGCATTTATGGTCGATTTAACAGATTCAACTTAAACGTCTATTTCAGCCGCCATCGTCACTGTAATGACTGTGTAGGGTCTTTAAAATGAAGAATGGGCAAAAATTTATTTGTGAAACATTTCACACCTTGTCTGAATCCATACCTTGTAGTATTGATGCTGTAATCACTGCAAAAGGTGGAACAACACCATATTTAACTAACTTTGCTTGCAGTTTCCTGGTGTTTCCATTATTTCTGCAAAACCCTGTATGTGTCATCTGAGGAACGTGGTACCAAATCCTTACAAACCCAGGCATGGCAAATTTTTATGAAGGTGTGCTCAGTCACCAGCATTTTTTGATGACAAGCGGGTCCTGTTTTGGATCTGGATTTATCCAGCAGTACTCTGTGAAGACTCTTTCAGATAGCACACTAGCAGCAGGGCAAGCGATGTCCTGTAAGGCATATTGTGGCAAATCAGGCCAGGCTCACTCATTATGTACTTGAGTCTAATACAAAAAGCGAATATACGGTACTGTATGAGGACTGTACTGCTGTATATAGTGTAGGTTAAAATTTGAAAAGCTGAAAAAGTGTACTGTATCTTCCAGGTACCAGGTATAACTAGTATTTTGTAAATATTGGAAGTGTGGGTATATATATCATGAGTCAGACACTATGAATATCTGGTGATGCCCTTCGGGCTCTAATTCCCCAGCCGTTTTCCAAGACTTTGTTA
>JARQOD010000001.1:153445276-153531194 GCA_033576555.1 Oophaga sylvatica
TCCTTGACTCTGGGCTTCAACACCGCCAGTTGCTGCTCGGAAGTGTTGGATGCACAGATCAAAACAATCGCTGATGTGTTTGTGGGGTTCAGTAATGCCTGCTGTTCCCCTGCTGTGTGTCTGGCAAAAATTCATGCTACCTCAAAATCAACTTGACACCAGATCATACTAGGCCTCTGCCTACACCCTCCTTGACCCTGGGCTTCAACACCGCCAGTTGCTGCTCGGAAGTGTTGGATGCACAGATAATAACAATCGTTGATGTGTTTGTGGGGTTCAATAACGCCTGCTGTTCCCCTGCTGTGTGTCTGGCAAAAATTCATGCTACCTCAAAATCAACTTGACACCAGATCATACTAGGCCTCTGCCTACACCCTCCTTGACCCTGGGCTTCAACACCGCCAGTTGCTGCACGGAAGTGTTGGATGCACAGATAATAACAATCGCTGATGTGTTTGTGGGGTTCAGTAACGCCTGCTGTTCCCCTGCTGTGTGTCCGGCAATAATAACTTCTATCTACACATGCTGAAATCAACATGAAAAGTCAAAGTGGCTAGTGCTACACATACATATGAGGCTAAACCATTATTTCAATGCTGTAAACGAGTGAAACGGCACCTTTACAACCATAAAATGATTAGTCTTTGGCACAAATCTGTAACTAACAAATTTGAACATATTATTGCAGATATGCACATGTCCAACACAAATGCAAACACAAAAGCCAACTTATGCTATAGGGTACTGATGGCGAACCTTGTCACTCCAGTACTTTGAAAAATCCAACTCACATCATGACTCAAATGCTGCAAGGTTGGAAGTGCATAATGTGGGTTGAACTTTGACAACAGCTGCAGTGCGAAGGTTAGCCTTCAGTGTTCTCGGGTTTTAAATGAAGGCATACAAGTAAATTTAATAATCCATTGTTGCATAAGGAACGTGATGTACACCTCTAATATAGTGCAAACAATGGATGTAGGACTAATCCTCCTCATCATAACTTATATTTGTGTCATTCAAAAATATACATATTTAATTTACAATTTTACACCTCATATCATATAGGACCATCATGTAATCCTGATAATCAGGGCCACAAATCAGGCATTACCTCGAAAAAGAAAATTGTGCATAGTGACAATAGCAAAATATATACCTGCAAGTGGTGCTGAAACAACGACAAGTGATAGAAAAAGTGAATGAGATCTACTTATCAGACTGAATAGCGACACCTGTACAATGGCGATATAATACTGTACCTTAAAAAAAGGCTGCGGCACACCTCACACGCGTTTTTATTGTAGCTTCTTCTGTAATAGGGCACATGCGTGTATGTTTCATCATAGGTGCATGTTTACTGAGTAAAGCTGTCATGACAACGGCTTTGTGTTGTCGGTACGCTAGCGATGATGAACGATGCGCAACGTGAATGTTAGTCTGCTTCATAAGACGCACAGACGCTCCACTACCCAACGCGTGACAGCACAAACACAGTCTGTGCGTCCAAACAAAGGCGCAAGCATACATGCACGTACCCTGTTTATAAAGCTTTATGAAAAAAGATCTTGAGTAGTGCCGCACACTTTATTGAGGTACAGTATTAGATCGCCATTCACCATCTGTGGCTATGCAGTCACATCTATATATACCTTATCTATCCGTTGTCATTATTGCAAGTCCACAGTTAGGCATAAATAGCAATTTTCACTATGTACTATGCACTTTTTTAAGGTTATATTTGTTAATTAAAATGATTATTGGCCCATATTATGAGTATTACATGATGGAGATTTTATATATTTGTAGAAACGGTTTAGTGACATTATTCACCAAATTAATTTTTTTTTTGATGTCACAGATAACTTGTAATGCTGAGGTTGTTTTTAAGTCCTACATTCATTGTCTATACAATATAACAGGTGTACATACTGTTACTTAGACATCATTAATGTATTCTGAAATGTACTTGTATGCTTTTATTTAAAACAGTATATCAGATTCATTACCAAAATTTTTTTTGGTTTGCATTGCTGTTAGACGTGTTAATGTATGCGTTTATTTTTGTCAATTCTTTATTTATATACGTTTGTTTAATTAAAATCATCATCTTATGGTAGTAAAGGTTATCTTTCTCTTGTTTTGAGTATCTATATTATTAATTGCAACGTAACAAGGCAAATACTTTAAATATTTTTTACATATCCTCCTTGACCCTGGGCTCCAACATCGCCAGTTGGTGCTCGGAAGTGCTGTTTGCACAGTCAACACTTGCTCCTATGTTACTGGGGTTCACCAATGTCAGATGTTCCCCTGCTGTGTGAACGGCAAAAAGTCCTGCTGCCTCCACCCTGTTCTCCTGTCATCCCTGGCTTCAACACTGCCAGTTTGTAGCGCCGGCGTCCCTGCCCTCTGCCAGGCAGGGACGCTGTTCCCCTGCGCCAGCGTCCTCTGCCAGGCAGGGACGTCGCCCCCCTTACCCACGCTCGGCGTCCTGCTTCCGCCCTGCTGGGGTCGCGCACTCCTTCCCTGCTGCTGGACTTAGGGCGCGTGCCAGCGCGCTCCCCCGCTCTTTAAAGGGGCCGCGCGCATCTTTCAAAAAAGGTCCCCGGCCAATGCCGGAGGACTCCACCCTATATAAAGTACTTCCTCCTTAATGGAGGTGCCCGAGCAATGTTGTTGCACTGTTTACTCTGCTTCAGCCCTCAGGTTCCGTTACCAGTTACCTGCCTGTCTCCTGCCAGTTTGCTGTCTGCTACCTGTCCGCAAGCCTACCTGGAGGTTCGGCCGTCACCGGTGGTGACCATCGGCTATTCCAGAGAATCTCGCCTGCTCACTTGGGGGCGCTCATCTGCCATCTGCCTGCAGACCTACCCGGAGGTTCGGACGTCACATGCGGTGACCATCATCTATTCCAGAGACTCTCGCCTGCTCACTTGGGGGCGTTCATCTGCCATCTGCCTGCAGACCTACCCGGAGGTTCGGACGTCACATGCGGTGACCATCGTCTATTCCAGAGACTCTCGCCTGCTCACTTGGGGGCGTTCATCTGTCATCTGCCTGCTAGCCTACCGGGAGGCTCCACCATCTCAGGTCGTATATACCTGTCCATCCAGAGACTGCCCCGGTCACTTGCCGTGACTACCTGCCTGTCTATCCAGAGACTGCCCCGGTCACTTGCCGTGACTACCTGCCTGTCTATCCAGAGACTGCCCCGGCCACTTGCCGTGACTACCTGCCTGTCTATTCAGAGACTGCCCCGGTCACTTGCCGTGACTACCTGCCTGTCTATCCAGAGACTGCCCCGGTCACTTGCCGTGACCTCTTTCCCGTCTGTCCAAAGACTGTCCCTGTCACTTGCCGTGACTTCCTGTCTGTCTCCCCGGGCGCCACCCGCTCCTTTACAAGGAAAGCCTCCTTGTATAATAAAGCTCAGAGGTTCCGCCTCCCTGACCCGTTACAGTTTGCTCGGGCCATGGAACCCGGTGGCACCCAAACCCCTTCGCTCTCTGACCTGTGTCATGAACTGTCTCATCAGAGGTCTCAACAGGAGTCCATCCTGGGTCATCTGCGGAATGTTAATTCCCGCCTGGACACCCTGACTACTTCACCAGCAACCACCACTGGCGCCATGACTCGCAATCCGGCAGTCCCGTTGCTTACCAATTCCGTGGTTTCCGTTCCTGGACCTCGACTTTCTGCTCCTCCACGGTTTGGAGGCGATCCTACTCTGGCTCGGGGTTTCATTAACCAGTGTACCCTGCATTTCGAACTCCTGGCTCACCAGTTTAACTCCGACCGGGCCAAAATTGCCTTCATTATGTCCCATCTCACCGGAGAGGCTCTGGCCTGGCTTAATCCTCTCTGGGAGAGAGAAGATCCTCTGGTGTCTGACCTGCCTGCTTTTCTCTCGGCCTTCCGGAAGGTATTCGACGAACCCGGACGGAAGACCTCCTCTGCATCATCTCTGTTGCGTCTCCATCAGGGAAGTCTCACCGTGGGGCAATATGCCATACGGTTCCGTACCCTTGCCTCAGAGCTGGCCTGGGATAATGATGCTCTGATATCTGTCTTCTGGGAGGGTCTGTCCGGCCGTATTAAAGATGAACTTGCCGGTCGAGACATTCCAACCTCTCTCGATGACCTAATAACTCTGGCTAATCGAATTGATCTACGGTTCCAGGAACGCGCCAAAGAGGTCACCCGTGAGAGAAGGTTTCCTCGTCTAGCCCCTTCTTTTCAGAGACCTGTAACTCCTTCCGCTTCTCCCAGGTACACACTTCTGAGCCTATGCAGGTCGACCAGACCAAGATGGTCAAAGCCCGTCAGGACTTACGCCGTGTTGAGGGGAGTTGCTTCTACTGTGGCAGTAAGGAGCACCGGATCCGTACCTGTCCGGAGAGGTCGGGAAACGCCTGTGTCTAGGTTCGCTCGGAGAGGTCAACCTAGACAAGAATAAATCCTCTTCATCTCTGCTGCTGTCAGTCTCAATTCTCCTCGGTGAGAACCGTAATTTCGAACAAGCCCAACTTGATTCTGGAGCAGCCGGGAATCTTGTTTCACAGGCTCTAGTAGAGAAATATCGCATTCCTACCAAACATCTGGTTGAACCAGTATCTGTTGCTGCTGTGGACGGGGGTCTCCTACCACGTCCCATCCAACTTATCACTGAAGCCATAACCCTGCAGGTGGGAATGTTGCATTCTGAGAGCATTTCGTTTCATGTCCTGCCTGGACTCTCTCATGCTTTCTTATTAGGTCTACCTTGGCTCCAAAAGCATGCACCCGTGCTCGACTGGCAGACTGGAGAGATCCTTCGCTGGGGACAGGACTGTCATAAAACGTGTTTGGTTCCTGTTCATCCCGTCCGTCCTTCTCCTACACCAACTAATCTACCAGGGCTCCCGATTCCATATTGGTCGTTCGCTGATGTCTTTAATAAAAAGGAGGCAGAGACATTACCCCCTCACAGACCTTATGATTGCCCGATCGACCTGCTACCCGGTACTACGCCTCCCCGTGGGCGTATTTACCCATTGTCTGCTGCTGAGACCAGGTCGATGTCCGAATATATCGAGGAGAATTTGGCCAAGGGATTCATCCGGAAATCTACCTCCCCAGCGGGAGCAGGTTTCTTCTTCGTAAAAAAGAAAGACGGCTCTCTCCGTCCCTGTATTGACTACAGAGGCCTAAACCTGATCACAGTGAAGAATAAGTACCCTCTTCCGCTCATTCCCGAATTGTTTGATCGTCTGAGGGGGGCTAGAATCTTCACCAAACTGGATCTTCGTGGAGCATATAACCTAGTCCGTATCCGTCGGGGAGATGAATGGAAGACGGCATTCAACACCCGGGACGGCCACTATGAGTATTTGGTGATGCCCTTTGGTCTCTGTAATGCTCCTGTAGTCTTTCAGGAGTTGGTCAATGACATCTTCCGGGACCTGCTCTACTCCTGCGTTGTGGTGTACCTAGACGACATCTTGGTCTTCTCTCCGGATCTCCAGTCTCACCGGAGGGATGTTCGTCAGGTTCTGCTCAGGCTTAGGCAGAATCACCTTTTCGCCAAATATGAGAAGTGTCTCTTTGAGCAGACCTCGCTTCCGTTTTTGGGTTACATCATTTCTCAGACTGGCCTAAGAATGGATCCGGAGAAACTATCTGCCATCGAGAAATGGCCCCGACCGGAGGGATTGAAGGCCATTCAGCGGTTCCTGGGATTCGCCAATTATTACTGCCTCTTCATACCGCACTTCTCTTCCCGGACTGCTCCAATCTCCGCGCTCACCCGCAAGAATGCTTACCCCAAACAGTGGACGCCCAAAGCAGAGGAGGCCTTTCTTTCCTTAAAACATGCCTTCTCTTCCGCTCCAGTGCTGCATCGCCCGGACGGCAACAAGCAGTTCTTCCTGGAGGTGGACGCTTCCTCTTCTGGAGCTGGAGCGGTACTGACTCAAAAGTCTTCTTCCGGGAGGATGGTATCTTGCGGCTTCTTCTCAAAACTCTTCTCCTCTTCTGAGCGCAATTATTCCATAGGAGACCGAGAGTTATTGGCCATCAAGCTGGCATTGGAGGAGTGGCGTTACCTACTCGAGGGGGCTCTTCATCCGGTAATCATTTACACTGACCACAAGAATCTGGCTTACCTCCAGCATGCCCAGAGACTTAACCCTCGCCAAGCCCGGTGGTCCTTGTTTTTTGCCCGCTTCGATTTTCTTTTACACTTTCGCCCGGCCGACAAGAACATCAAGGCGGATGCCTTGTCCCGGTCTTTCCTGGTGTCGGATCTCGAGGAGGAACCTAAACATATCATCGATCCCGCCAGAGTGATGCAGGTGGCTCCCGTGAGTCTAAATCGTCTCCCTCCTGGTAAGACGTTCGTATCGGTACCTTATCGGGAGAGGATCCTCCACTGGGGTCATTCGTCTAAACTAGCTGGCCACGCTGGTCAGAAAAAGACCCTCCAGCTCATTACCCGGCATTACTGGTGGCCTACCCTGCACAAGGATGTAATAGACTTTGTTTCTGCCTGTGCCTCCTGTGCTCGCAACAAAGTTCCGAGACACCTGCCTGCCGGCCGTCTTCTCCCGCTTCCTGTACCCGCTGCTCCCTGGCAGCATATAGCCATGGACTTCATAACGGATCTTCCCGTCTCTGCTAGTTGTACGGTCATTTGGGTGTTCGTTGACCGATTTTCCAAGATGGCTCACTTCATTCCCTGCCAGGGCTTCCATCTGCACCCGAGTTGGCTAAAGACTTTATTCGCCACATCTTCCGTCTTCATGGTCTGCCTCGTCACATTGTGTCGGATCGTGGGGTACAGTTCACCTCACGTTTCTGGAGAGCCACTTGTAAGTTGCTAGACGTCACCCTGGATTTCTCCTCCGCTTACCACCCACAGTCCAATGGTCAAGTCAAGCGAATCAATCAGATTCTGACCAGTTATCTCCGGCACTTCGTTAATGCCCACCATTCTGACTGGGTGGATCTCCTGCCTTGGGCCGAATTTTCGTACAACAATCACGAGAGCGAATCTTCCTCCAAATCTCCGTTTCTTGTAGTCTTCGGTCAACATCCTCGGATCCCTGTACCTATTTCCATCTCTGTGGACAATCCAGCTGCGAAATCCCTGGTTAACGAATTCTCCTCCATATGGGAGAGTACCCGGTCCGCACTCATTCTGTCATTCGAGCGCATGAAGAGACATGCTGACAAGAAACGTCTGGATCCACCTCAATTCCGTCCTGGGGATAAGGTCTGGCTCTCGTCCAAGTATGTTCGGCTCAAGATTCCTTCCTACAAGTTAGGTCCTCGGTTCATCGGTCCTCTGGAGATCATTAGTCAGATCAACCCAGTGTCCTATAAATTGAAACTCCCGGCCAATTTGCGGATTCCTAACTCCTTCCATGTATCTCTCCTCAAACCGGTGGTACTTAACTCTTTTGTCAAGTCTACAGGTACACCTCCTGCTCCACTGTCTGCTGAGAACGAATTTGAGGTAGAGAACATTTTGGCCACCAAAAGGGTAGGAAGAAAGACCTATTTTCTGGTGGATTGGAAGGGGTTTGGTCCTGAGGAGAGAACGTGGGAGCCTCGGGAGAACATCCATGCCCCTCTCATCCTAGCTAAATTGCTTTCTGGCCTAAAAAAGGGGGGGCCTAAAGGGGGGGGTACTGTAGCGCCGGCGTCCCTGCCCTCTGCCAGGCAGGGACGCTGTTCCCCTGCGCCAGCGTCCTCTGCCAGACAGGGACGTCGCCCCCCTTACCCACGCTCGGCGTCCTCCTTCCGCCCTGCTGGGGTCGCGCGCTCCTTCCCTGCTGCTGGACTTAGGGCGGGCGCCCGCGCGCTCCCCCGCTCTTAAAGGGGCCGCGGGCATCTTTCAAAAAAGGTCCCCGGCCAATGCAGGAGGACTCCACCCTATATAAAGTACTTCCTCCTTAATGGAGGTGCCCGAGCAATGTTGTTGCACTGTTTACTCTGCTTCAGCCCTCAGGTTCCGTTACCAGTTACCTGCCTGTCTCCTGCCAGTTTGCTGTCTGCTACCTGTCCGCAAGCCTACCTGGAGGTTCGGCCGTCACCGGAGGTGACCATCGGCTATTCCAGAGAATCTCGCCTGCTCACTTGGGGGCGCTCATCTGCCATCTGCCTGCAGACCTACCCGGAGGTTCGGACGTCACATGCGGTGACCATCATCTATTCCAGAGACTCTCGCCTGCTCACTTGGGGGCGTTCATCTGCCATCTGCCTGCAGACCTACCCGGAGGTTCGGACGTCACATGCGGTGACCATCGTCTATTCCAGAGACTCTCGCCTGCTCACTTGGGGGCGTTCATCTGTCATCTGCCTGCTAGCCTACCGGGAGGCTCCACCATCTCAGGTCGTATATACCTGTCCATCCAGAGACTGCCCCGGTCACTTGCCGTGACTACCTGCCTGTCTATCCAGAGACTGCCCCGGTCACTTGCCGTGACTACCTGCCTGTCTATTCAGAGACTTCCCCGGTCACTTGCCGTGACTACCTGCCTGTCTATCCAGAGACTGCCCCGGTCACTTGCCGTGACCCCTTTCCCGTCTGTCCAAAGACTGTCCCTGTCACTTGCCGTGACTTCCTGTCCGTCTCCCCGGGCGCCACCCGCTCCTTTACAAGGAAAGCCTCCTTGTATAATAAAGCTCAGAGGTTCCGCCTCCCTGACCCGTTACACAGTTGATGCTCGGAAGTGCTGTTTGCACAGTCAACACTTGCTCCTGTGTTACTGGGGTTCAGTAATGTCAGCTGTTCCCCTGCTGTGTGAACGGCAAAAAGTCCTGCTGCCTCCACCCTGTTCTCCTGTCATCCCTGGGCTTCAACACCGCCAGTTGGTGCTCGGAAGTGCTGTTTGCACAGTCAACACTTGCTCCTGTGTTACTGGGGTTCAGTAATGTCAGCTGTTCCCCTGCTGTGTGAACGGCAAAAAGTCCTGCTGCCTCCACCCTGTTCTCCAGTCATCCCTGGGCTTCAACACCGCCAGTTGGTGCTCGGAAGTGCTGTTTGCACTGTCAACACTTGCTCCTGTGTTACTGGGGTTCAGTAATGTCAGCTGTTCCCCTGCTGTGTGAACGGCAAAAAGTCCTGCTGCCTCCACCCTGTTCTCCTGTCATCCCTGGGCTTCAACACCGCCAGTTGGTGCTCGGAAGTGCTGTTTGCACAGTCAACACTTGCTCCTGTGTTACTGGGGTTCTGTAATGTCAGCTGTTCCCCTGCTGTGTGAACGGCAAAAAGTCCTGCTGCCTCCACCCTGTTCTCCTGTCATCCCTGGGCTTCAACACCGCCAGTTGGTGCTCGGAAGTGCTGTTTGCACAGTCAACACTTGCTCCAGTGTTACTGGGGTTCAGTAATGTCAGCTGTTCCCCTGCTGTGTGAACGGCAAAAAGTCCTGCTGCCTCCACCCTGTTCTCCTGTCATCCCTGGGCTTCAACACCGCCAGTTGGTGCTCAGAATGCTGTTTGCACAGTCAACACTTGCTCCTGTGTTACTGGGGTTCAGTAATGTCAGCTGTTCCCCTGCTGTGTGAACGGCAAAAAGTCCTGCTGCCTCTACCCTGTTCTCCTGTCATCCCTGTGCTTCAACACTGCCAGTTGGTGCTCAGAAGTGCTGTTTGCACAGTCAACACTTGCTCCTGTGTTACTGGGGTTCAGTAATGTCAGCTGTTCCCCTGCTGTGTGAACGGCAAAAAGTCCTGCTGCCTCCACCCTGTTCTCCTGTCATCCCTGGGCTTCAACACCGCCAGTTGGTGCTCGGAAGTGCTGTTTGCACAGTCAACACTTGCTCCTGTGTTACTGGGGTTCAGTAATGTCAGCTGTTCCCCTGCTATGTGAACGGCAAAAAGTCCTGCTGCCTCCACCCTGTTCTCCTGTCATCCCTGGGCTTCAACACCGCCAGTTGGTGCTCGGAAGTGCTGTTTGCACAGTTAACACTTGCTCCTGTGTTACTGGGGTTCAGTAATGTCAGCTGTTCCCCTGCTGTGTGAACGGCAAAAAGTCCTGCTGCCTCCACCCTGTTCTCCTGTCATCCCTGGGCTCCAACACCGCCAGTTGGTGCTCGGAAGTGTAATTGGCACGGGTACTCACTCCTGCCCAGACTGGTTACAGCACGCCAGCTGTTTCCTGTCAGTGTCAACGTCACTTAGCCTCCAATAAGTTGTCCTGTCGTGTTTCGGTCGGGTTAGCCGACTCTATGGTGCCTGCAGTTTAGGTGCTTCCTATGTGTGCTGCGGGATATGTAAATAAAGGCTGTTTCCGTTGTGACAATACGACAATCACCCACTGTAGGACTGTGGGATTCGGTAACTGCGGCCGGCTCGTGGCCTATCAACTTAAATTTTCATGGGTACCTTCTGATACCCGTCCGGGTTCCAGTACCGTCAGCTGGTTCTCCGCAGTGCCTTTGGCCTAGGTGCCTCCATCTTGGTATCCGAGTTCCAGCAACGTGTGCTTGTCCTTAGTAATGCTTTGGAGCACAGGTACCACCTGCTTAGTAACCGTGTCCAGTAACATCAGCTGGTCCTCGGTTGTGCCATTGGCTCTTTTCCTTCTGCTGCCCCTCTGGGTTCCAGCACAGTCAGCTGGTCCTCGTTACTTCCATTGGCTCTTGTACCTTCTGCTACCCGTCCGGATTCCAGTACCGTCAGCTGGTTCTCCGCAGTGCCTTTGGCCTAGGTGCCTCCATCTCGGTATCCGAGTTATAGCAACGTCTGCTGGTCCTTGGTAGTGCTCTGGAGCACAGGTACCTCCTGCTTAATAACCGTGTCCCAGTAACATCAGCTGGTCCTCGTTTGTGCCATTGGCTGTTTTCCTTCTGCTGCCCCGCCGGGTTCCAGCACAGTCAGCTGGTCCTCCTTACTTCCATTGTCTCTTGTACCATCTGATACCCGTCCGGGTTCCAGTACCATCAGCTGGTTGTCGGAAGTTACTCAGCCTTCTTGTACCTTCAGCTACATTTCCAAGTTGAAGATTTTTGAAATGTTTTTTTGGGTAATCACTCTGGATCTCCAACACTGAAGACAACGACCCTGAAAAACACCCCGAAGAGGACGACGACCCCGAAGAAGACGACGCGCCTGAAGACGAGGACCCTGAAGACGAGGACCCTGAAGACGACGACGACCCTGAAGACCACCCGGAAGAAGACGACCCCAAGGACGATGACCATAAAGACAACGAGCCTGAACACCATCACAAAGAAGAAATAAAAGATTACCCAGAAGATCAACAACAGGACAAAGAAGATTGAGACAAACTACAAGATACAGAACAAGAGACAGAAGAACAAGAAGCAGAAGAACAAAAAGCAGAAGAGCATTAAGTATAAGACCAAAATGAAGAGCAAAATATATGCTCTAAATTCTAAGCAGAAGAAGACTAAGCAGTGTATGGGGGTGAGTCCGTTCCTCCTCGTGGTGCCCCTGGAAAATGCCTGCTGCTGCAGGCTAAACTAAACGCGGACAAATACTGTTGTAATTTTAATGTTTTGTGACAGCATGAACGGAAGGATGAAATCTTCAAACTTTTACAGATTACAACTACAGGAATGTGTGTCACAAATAATAATATGATGAAGAAGATGAATAGGAAGAAGATGAAGAAGTTGAATATGATGAAGAATAATAGTTGAATAAGAAGAATATGAGTAATGTTAACAAAAAGATGAATAGCAAGAAGTTTAAGAAGAAGATAAATAAGGTGAAGATGAAGAATAATTTAATGAAAAAGATGATGCTGCTGAAGATCATGAAGGAGAAAGTGTGGCATAAGTAAAAAAGGTGAAGAGCATGGAAGTTGTGAAACATACATATGTGCCAAAATAGAAAAAACATTAACAACATAGTCAATTTATTTGTCAATCCGAACGTCTTTAAAAAAAAAAGTATTCCTGCTATTCCATTTGATTGGGTTAAACATCTATGACTTTAATGTCTCCTCCACCTCCCCCAATACATTCTACATTACTCTTTGTTGTTTTGCTTCGTGTACAATTAACCTACAAGGCAAGAATGTTTTTTTTTTAATTCCGATATTTTTGTCCCATGGACTTGTATTGGATTTCCGGTATCGGTATCGGGTATCGCCGATACTTTTTGGGTATCGGCGATACCCATTCCGATCCGATACTTATTGATATCGGAAAGTATCGCTCAACTCTACTCCTGTGCCAAGAATAAGTCTCCACAACAACGGCCAGCAGGGTTACTTTACCCTTTGCCGGTGGCAGACAGGCCCTGGGAGATGGTTGGGATGGACTTTGTGGTGGGCTTGCCCAAGTCTCGGGGTTGCACCATCATTTGGGTAATCACCGACCATTTTTCCAAAATGGTGCATCTGGTGCCGCTACCACGGTTACTTTCTGCACGGGCTCTGGCAGCGTTGTTCGTTAGGCACATCTTCCGTCTACGCGGCATGCCGGACAAAATTGTCAGTGACCGAGGTCCCCAGTTTGCATCTCGGTTCTGGAGACAGCTTTGTCGTCTACTCATTATTGAATAGATCTCTCTTCAGCGTACCATCCTGATACAAATGGGTTGGTAGAGAGGGTCAACCAGACCTTGGTGACCTACGACATTTTTTGTCAGCCAGGCAGGATGACTGGGCATCCTTGCTACCGTGGGCTGAGTTTGCACTAAACAATGCTGTGGCTGACTCCACCGGACAGAATCCATTCCTCCTAAACTACGTTCAGCATCCGCGGGTTTCGGTGCCCATGCCCGTGTCTTCCACCGACTCCAGGGTGGCAGACTGGGCTGTGGAGGCACGGGACATTTGGGACTGTACCCAGGATGCCATTCAGGCGTCCAAGGAGAGGATGAGGTCTTCCGCCGATGCACATCGGCGCCCCGCTCCGACATTTGCTCCTGGGGACTTGGTGTGGCACTCCGCCCGTAACATTAGGCTGCGAGTTGAGTCATCTAAGTTGGCACCCCGCTACCTGGGTCCTTTCAAAGTCCTCGAACAGGTTAATCCTGTGGTATACCGTTTGGCTCTTCCACAACGCCTGGGTATCTCCGACACCTTTCACCTATCCCTCCTGAAACCCATGCTCATGTCCTGGTTTTCTGAAGTCATCTGCCAGGACATCGGGTTCGTCTACTGACGACCATGAGGTGAACGCCATCTTAGGGTGTAAGGTGGTACCGGGCAAAAGATTTAATTTGGTGGATTGGAATGGTTATGGGACTGAGGATAGGTCCTGGGAGCCTGCCGAGCACGTTCATGCTCCGCAGCTCATCGCTGCCTTTGAGCGCAGCGAGGCCCAAAGAAGGGGGGTCCCTAGGAGGGGGGTAATGTTAGAGGTCGAGTTCCCTCTTCTGCACAAGGGGAATCTCGAGCCATTCCTGCTGCGGTCTCCCATCCGTCTCCGGTCGCAGTGGACTCTGCTCAGCATAGGCGTCAGTCCCAGCGTCTCGTCCAGTCTAACATTGTGCAGAGGATTGCTGCTGCCTCTCCAGGCTCTGCTATTGTAGTCAGTACTGGTTAGCGGCGAGCAGACGTCTTTAGGACAAAGTCCTTGCTTTCCCCTTCTGAGCATGCCCAGGGTGGGATCTCTCATTGAGATCAGGGTTCACATGCTCAGGTGCTGCAGCAGCTCCTATTGGTCCGCCAGGAAGGTCCTGAAACTTCCTGTGTTCTGGAACAGTTTCCTATTGGTCCTTATCTGGCAGGCCCTGTAGTTGCTACTATAAAAGGGTGGCATGGTCGTGCCGCCATGCGCTAGTATCAACTACATTATGTGCTTTGCGCCAGTGTGATCTTGCATGAATGTGTTAGGGCTCGGCTGAAATAAGACCCTAAAATACCGGCACCTCTGGTGAGGAGATTGTATGCACGTGTTTAGGGCTCGGCTGAAATAAGCCCCTAGAGTACCGACTTCTCCGGTGAGGAGATTGTCTGATTGCTTTGCTGATTGCATTACTACGGACTGCTGTCCGCACAGCAGTTGTCTGTGCATTCCTGTGGAGTTAACAGGACACAGTCCATATCTCTGTGTCGCTTCCTTAGCGACACTGTGGTGTAACAGTACTCACTTATACTGCCATATAGTGCCACAGTGTCTAGAGTTGCGACTCTGTGAAGTAACAGAGTTCGCCATACCGCCATCTTACTAGCAGCAGGCTTTGCCTGCACGGTGGACCCCGGGCTGCGAATGCACTTATTATCTATATTTATTTTGTGCGTTCTGCCAGTCCTAACACCGTGTCACTGCTCACGTGACACATTCCTAGAACAGACCTTCCCGTTACCGAGGACCACAGTGCCCTGGCGGTCGATCCACTTGCAGTACTCTATAGGGCAAATTGCCAAACTTTTTATGTTTTTGGTGGACATGTAGATGTAAGACAAAAATAGATACATTTTTTAAGTGATGTTGCCCAGAGCAAGCATGTTGTGCCCACTTGTGGCCGACGGCACTGGCACAGGGCCCCTCCTAGTACGGAGTTGTGTCTATCAGCGAGTGTGCACCCCCACCATCAGACAAACTTTTTGTACTATGAGGGGTCCTATGCCAGTGCCGTCGCCCAACAATGGGCCCCACCACCTGCTCAGAGCACCATCACTTGGCAGGGTGCACAAGTTGTTTATACCAGACCTGGGGGGGGGTTAGGACAGTTATGGACTGGTTTCTAAAAATTGTATATGTTGACCTGTAGGCTGGAGGTTCAGCAGCTGCAAATGGAGGAATTGGAGTACGATCAAGAGGCGGAGAAAGTGAGCCATTATGCTGCCAACCTATGTGTCATGAGGGGAAGGTGGGACAAAATCTTTTGAAATCCATGCATGGTTCATTTTAATGAAGGTTAGATCTTCTACATTTTGGGTGGACAGACGTGTCCTTCTTTCTGTCAGGATTGATCCAGCAGCACTGAACACTCTCTCAGATAACACACTACCAGCTAGGCAAGCGAGCCCCTGCAAGGCATATTGCGCCAATTCAGGTCAGGTGTCCAGTTTACAGGCCCAGTAGTCAAAGGGGAATGACCAGTGAGGGAGAACATCAATATGAGAGGAGAAGTAGTTTTTTTACCATAGTTGACAACTACTGTCTCCTGTCAGTTGCCATAGATTCCTGATGATGACCTGTCGTGTGAGCGGTAGTTGAGAAATCAGTCCACAACATGGTCATTAAACCCCTGTCTCCAACCCCACATTGACTGTGTGTAGCACGAACTCCTCTTCCATTCGTCCCACTAGGACTCATGGTAGAACCAGCAACGCTGCTGTGTGATGGTAATGCCTCTAACAAACGGTTTACAACAGTTGCTAGTTTGTTCACCCATATTAGCTCTAGGTTCTCCTGTGGCATGATGTTCTGTAATTTTCCTTTATAGCGTGGATCAAGGACAGTAGTCATCATCCTTCATCATTTTGGCAATGTGAGGGTCCCTTTTTAGGATGCGCAAGGCATAATCACACATGTGGGCCAATGTTCCAGGTGTCAATGATGCACTGACACAGGTGGATGGAGGAGCACTATCTGAAATATCCACATTCCTCCAGTCCCGCACAAACCCTGTACCTGACGTTGACATGCCAACATTTGATCTTGCCTCCTGAGAAGGCTCCTCTTCCCCCAAATAATCATCCCCCTCATCCTCCTCGTCCTCTTCTTCCTCCCCATCATCCTGGACATTTCCCTGAGGAGACAATGGAAGACTGTCATCAAGGCTTCCCTCCTGCTCCTACTCTTCCTCCTGCACTGCAGACGCCTGAACCTTAATGTGCGTCAAAGTTTGCATGAGCAAACGAATAAGTGGGATGTTCACACTTATGATGGTGTCGTCTGCGCTTACCAGCCGTGTGCATTCCTCAAAACACTGCAGGACTTTACAGAGATCTTTGAGCTTCGACCACTGCACACCTGACAACTCCATGTCTGTCCTCGTACTGCCTGCCCGTGTATCCTTCCACAAATGCATTACAGCCTGCCTCTGTTTGCACAGCCTTTCCACCATGTGCATGGTGGAGTTCCACCTTGTTGCAACGTCTATGATTAGGCGGTGCTTGGGAAGGTGTAGCGATCGCTGCAACCTCTGCATCGGAATGGAGTCTACGGGCGATCGACGGATGTGTGAGCACAGTCTTCGCACCTTATTGAGCAGGGCTGCTAAGTCAGGATCATTTTTTAGGAAGCACTGCACCATCAGGTTCAAGGTGTGAGCCAGACGGTATGTGTCGGAGTTTTGCCCGGGCTATGGCCAACACAAAATTACGCCCGTTATCACTAACTACCTTGCCTGGCTCAAGATGTAGACTGCCCAGCCATGACTCAGTTTCTCGCTGCAAGTAGTCGGCCAGTACCTCGGCGGTATGTCTGTTGTCACCCAAACACATCATTTGTAAAACAGCCTGCTGAAGCTTACCACCAGCTGTTCGATACTGTGACACCTCCTGTGCAACACTGGCAGCTGCGCATGGAGGTCTGGTGCGACAGCGCTCTGTTGACGATTTCGAGCTTTTGCTTCCGGAGGAGGAGTAGGAGGAGGAGGGTGTAACGCCTACAGCCAACTGTTTCCTATATCGTGGGCTAGGCAGAACTGTCCCACCGCCGCTGTCCCCCGTGGACCCTGCTTCCACCACATTCACCCAGTGCGCAGTGATGGACACGTAACGCCCCTGGCCATGCTTACTGGACCATGCATCTGTTGTGAGGTGCACCTTTCCACTCACTGATTGTTTGAGTGCATAGACAATACGGTCTTTCACATGCTGGTGGAGGACAGGGATGGCTTTCCGAGAAAAGAAGTGCCGACTAGGTAGGTCATAGCGAGGGACAGCGTAGGCCATGAGGTCCCTGAATGCAGCGCTTTCAACTAAACAGAAGGGCATCATCTCTAATGCGATCAGTTTGCCAATGTAGGCATTCAAAGACAGTGTGCGTGGATGAGAGGGTGAGTACTTTTTGGAACTACTCATAGTATCTGGTAGGATGAGCTGTACTTGAGAGCTGTATATGGGGGAACAACCGGTGGACATGACGGACTGAGAGGGGGTTGGTGATGTTGATGGTAGTAGTGTTGCTGGTGGTGATGGCAATGGCCTACATGCACTCTTTCGTTTCAAAAAACGACTGATTCCCTGACTATTTTGGCCTTGCGCCAACACCTCAACACTTTTTGCTGCTTGTGTGCCAACCGGTGGCGTTACAGTGGGGTAAGCGATGGAGCGTTGGTGGCTATCTTCAGTCGGAGCAGGTGCACATGTGCTAACTGAGCTTTTGTAGTCCATTCACGCTTGAAAGTGCATGGTATTTAAATGTCTTAAGCATGCAACTGGTATTCAAATTTTTGACATTTTTACCTCTGCTAAAGTTCCTTCCGCACTTCTTACATGTAACCTTGACATCGTCAATAGCATTTTGCTCAAAAAAGTGCCAAACTGCACTTTTCCTACTATTGTATACATTTTCAGAGCTTGCACGCTGTGATACTTGGACCGTCTGTACAAGCTGTCCTGCCACTTTTTTGTGGGGTTCTGTAACACGTTTTTTTTTACAGCTGTGGGACTCACAGATAAACCCTGCTGCGATGTCGACAACTGCTGCGGATCCTCCTCAGCTTATGAGTTTGCCACCGTCAACTTCTTCCCCCACTGGATGCCAATCTGGATCAACAACTGGGTCAGCCATCATCCCCTCTTCTATTTCATCTGCACCTTCCTCTGTGTGATCGTGTACGGTGCTATAGTATGCGGGAAGAGGCACCTGAGATTCATCAGGGTCAGCTTCTGGCTCTGGACACTGCGAAGGCAATGTAGTGCTCTGTGGGAATGTACCAGCAGAATCATCTATCAGTGGCTGTGCATCAGTGCACTCCATGTCAGATTCATCTCGGACTGGTGAATTCATGATTTGACTTGTTAACCCTGGCATGGGATGTGAAAACAGTTCCATGGAGTTATCACCAGCACTGCGGGCTGCCGCATCCTTAACTTTACTTAGGGGTGAAGGACAAAAGGGGTTGTTCCTGACCAGAAGCACCAAATGAGGACTGAGTGTTTCTACTTTTTGAAACTTGAGAAGAGGAGGACATAGAGCTGGAGCCTGCTTAAGCAAGGTAAGACAAAACCTTTTCCTGTTGCTCCGGCTTTAAAAGAGGTTTACCTACTCCCAGAAAAGATAGCCTTCGAGGGCTTGTGGACCCAGACAATGCCACCGGATCAAGACCTCCTGCCTTAGGAGCTATAGTGCTTTTGGCAGTACCAGCACATGCACCACCACCACCATCTGTACTAGCTGGCCCCCACCGCCCACCTTTATGGGGTCTGAGACCATACCTACTCATGTTTGTGAAAATGTTCCCAAAATAACAGCAGATATATGATACTGTATCAGAAGCGTGCAGCTGTATAAGGTAAATGATAATTCTGGAAATTTGAGGATATCTTTGTCGAGTAACACAGGCGCTCACAGGGTCAGTATGGAGTCCAGCACAATCTGAATTTTATGAAAACTGAAGTATATCAACCCAATGTAACACAAAGGTATCTTACCTCACGCCGACTTGGTACCTTCCCTTGTTTGAACTGTGCTTCCTGCTCCAATGTTATCAAAGGTGATTCAGTTACTCACCCACGTACAGGAAAATCCTTTCCCATCAAGGATTTCTATACATGCAATTCCAATTTTGTTGTCTATGTTATAAAATGTCTCTGCGGTTTCCTGTACGTGCGTGAGACTACACAACATGCCAGGGAGAGGATGGCAAGCCACAAATCCACAATATGTACTAAGAAAACATGGCTACCCCTCCCTGATCAATTTGTCGAGCATAACCACACAGTGGCCCAGTTGAAATTCCAAATTATTGAACAAATACCGAGATTACGTAGAGGTGGGGACCGCATCAAGCGCCTGAAACTTAGAGAGACGTATTGGATACATAAACTTGATACGTTATTTCCCAGGGGCCTCAATAGGGACATTAATTGGCTACTCTAACCTTTTCCTTTCTATTCAACTTTCAGACTCGCTGATAACCTTGTCTAACCGGTAGAGTTGAGCGATACTTTCCGATATCCTAAAGTATCGGAATCGGAATGGTATCGCCGATATCACTAAAAAATCGGCGATACCCGATACCGATACCGGAAGTCCCATGTAAGTCTATGGGAACAAAATATCGCAACTAAAAAAACCCCATTCTTTCCTTGTAAACACTAAATATACACACATAGAATACATATATATATATATACATGTCATTGTGACATATATATATACATATATGTATAGTTTATACACTTCTACATAGTAAAATATCCTTTGATTCAATTGCCGGGTAAAGCCGGCTTCAGTGAAAAGACAGAAGCACCCGACATGAAATGACACTTGGTGTACATAGGGTTAACCATGTCTTTTCATGTCGTTTGCTATCTAATTTGCACAAACAATTAAATCAGACTATGTGTGCAAAATTTCACACCTGTAGGGGTTAATTAAAGGTGTAAATTCGTTGTAAAAAAAACGGACTTTTTTGCTACGAATTTACACCTTTAATTAACCCCTACAGGTGTGAAATTTTGCACACATAGTCTGATTTAATTGTTTGTGCAAATTAGATAGCAAAGGACATGAAAAGACATGGTTAACCCTATGTACACCAAGTGTCATTTCATGTCGGGTTCTGCATTTTCACAAAAGCCGGCAATTGAATTAGCGGCTATTATACTATGTAGAAGTGTATGAACTACAAATATAAATATATATATATATGTGTCACAAATTCAATGACATGTATATATATATATATGAGGTGTAAAATTGCTGAAAAAAAATGCGTGGGCTCCCGCCCTATTTTCGCAACCAGACAGACAAAGCCAGTGAGTGGGGGCAGATAATAATAGCCCAGAGAGGGACCATTATTTTTGGCCCCCCCGGCTACTTAACATATGCCCCCAGATACCCCAGAAAGGGCAAATCTCTAATTAGATTTGCCCTTTCTGGCACTTTGCCCGTCTATTCCCATTGCCCTGTAGCGGTGGCGAATGGGTTAATAAGGGGTTAAAATGACCTTGCAATTGAAAGGTCACTTTAAGCCAGGTTAATAATTGAGAGCTGTCAATTAGACAACTATCAATTATTAATCCTATTGTATGAAAGAAAAATCAAACACACACACTTTAATAAAAAAGAAGTTTAATGAAATAATCACACAGTTTTTGACCATATTTTATTTACCTGCTAAAACCATTTCCTGTATTAAAAATAAAATAAAAAAGCAAAATTATTCTTACCTATCCCATGCACAGTCAGGTCCCACGGTGAAATCCTTCAGAAAGGGTTAATGTTTACTGCAGGGACCGCAGCTAATGCTGCAGCCTCACAGTAAACCCCAAATGAATGAGTTCCTCTCCTGCCTGACAGGAGAGTAAAGGCTGGGTGTCACATAACGATACACCAGCGATCCCGACAACGATATGCAATTGTCAGGATCGCTGGTGTATCGCTACATGATCGCTGCTGAGCTGCCAAACAGGCAGCTCAGGCAGCGATATGGGACAGCGACACTGCGGGTAACATCGCTTAAGGGCCCGTCTCACATAGCGATATCACTACCGAGATCGCTGCTGAGTCACTAGTTTTGTGACGCAGCAGCGAGCTCACCAGCGATATCGCTGTGTGTGACATTCAGCGACGATCAGCCCCCCTGCCGGGTATCGCTGATCGTCGCAGAAATGTCAGGACCTTTTTTTGATCGCTGGTTTCCCTCTGACAGGCACGCATCGCTGCGTGTGACAGGCGGGAGACCAGCGATCCGCTGGTAACCAAGGTACACAGCGGGTTTCCAGGCACCGCGCAGCGCTTGGAAACCCACTGTGTACCTTGGATACCAGCTCCCTGCATCAGGGCGCTGGTATCCAAGGTACACAGCGGGTTTCTAGGCACAGCCCCGCGCCTGGAAACCCGCTGTGTACCTTGGTTACCAGCGGATCGCTGGTCTCCCGCCTGTCACACGCAGCGATGTGTGCCTGTCAGCGGGAAACCAGCGATCAAAAAAAGGTCCTGACATTTCAGCGACGATCAGCGATACCTGGCAGGGGGGCTGATCGTCGCTGAATGTCACACACAGCGATATCGCTGGTGAGCTCGCTGCTGCGTCACAAAACTAGTGACTCAGCAGCGATCTCGGTAGCGATATCGCTATGTGAGACGGGCCCTTAAGTGGAAAGCTTAATTGATTGCTTTCCACTTTCACTTCAGGTCAGCCAGGGACACAATCAGTGACGTCAGAGGGAACTGATTAACAAAAATAGGGGTTCCCTTCGAAAAAAAAATGGCGTGGGGTCCCCCCTATTTTTGTTAACCAGCCAGATGAAGCAGACCGCTGAGGCCTGGATTTTCAGGCTGTTAAGGAGCCAAGATCCATGGACCTTGCCAGCCTGATAATACTAGGCCACAGCAGTCTGCATATCTTGGCTGATTAACAAAAATAGGGGATCCCCTCGAAAAAAATTGGCGTGGGGTCCCCCCTATTTTTGTTAACCAGCCAGATGAAGCAGACCGCTGAGGCCTGGATTTTCAGGCTCTTAAGGAGCCAAGATCCATGGACCTTGCCAGCCTGATAATACCAGGCCACAGCAGTCTGCATATCTTGGCTGATTAACAAAAATAGGGGATCCCCTCGAAAAAAATTGGCGTGGGGTCCCCCCTATTTTTGTTAACCAGCCAGATGAAGCAGACCGCTGAGGCCTGGATTTTCAGGCTGTTAAGGAGCCAAGATCCATGGACCTTGCCAGCCTGATAATACCAGGCCACAGCAGTCTGCATATCTTGGCTGATTAACAAAAATAGGGGATCCCCTCGAAAAAAATTGGCGTGGGGTCCCCCCTATTTTTGTTAACCAGCCAGATGAAGCAGACCGCTGAGGCCTGGTTTTTCAGGCTGGTAAGGATCCAATATCCATGGACCTTGCAAGCCTGATAATACCAGGCCACAGCAGTCTGCTTAGCTTGGCTGGTTAACAAAAATAGGGGATCCCCTCGAAAAAAAAATGGCGTGGGGATCCCCCCTATTTTTGTTAACCAGCCAAGTAAAATGCAGACTGCTGCGGCCTGGTATTAAAAGACTGTCAAGGCCCATGGATTTTGGCCCTCAACAGCCTGATAATACCAGGCTACAGCAGCCCCACATTTGGCGCATCAAAAGATGTGCCAATTGTGGCACTTTACCCGGCTCTTCCCACTTGCCCTGTAGCGGTGGCAAGCGGGGTAATAAGGGGTTATTGTCACCGTTGATTGCACGGTGACAATAAGCCCGGTTAATAATGGAGAGGTGTCAATAAGACACCGATCCATTATTAATCCCAAAGTTATTAAATGTATAAAAAAAAGACAAAGCAAGAAAAAAGTATTTTAATGAAATAAAAGAGACAACACAGTTTTCATTTCTTTTATTACACTCTCATTCCTGCGACGCCATCAATCTCCTGTAAAAAAAGAAAAAAAACAAACCAACAGTATACCACCTGTCCGACGCAGTCCAGAATGACAGTCCCACGACGATCCAGCTGTGCTACATCGCAATGACAGGCAGAGCCTGTCATCGCGACGCAGCACAGCTGATTACCTGCTTCCCCGGCGGTGACGTCATCGGACTGACTGCTTTACGGCCGGGATTACCCAGCAGTCACTGCAGTTATCGCGAGAAACTGCATGTGACCGCCGGGGAAAGAAAATGGCGGCCATGAAGCAGTCCGGGATGTGACCGCCGGAGATCTTCTGCCAGGTAAGTGCCGCTGACTCCTGACAGACCCGACAGACGGACACTGACAGTGACAGTGACAATCCCGATTCCGGTATCCGATAAGACGAAAATATCGGAACTCGGAATCGGAATTCCGATACAGCTAATATCGGCCGATACCCGATATTTGCAGTATCGGAATGCTCAACACTACTAACCGGTAAGTTTGTACTTGGAGTGTTATTTTTCTCATTTTTTATTTTTATTTTTCATTTTATTTTTATTTTTTATTTTTATTTTACATTAATTTTTCCTTTTCAATTTTCATTTTTCTTTCCTCATTTGCATTTTCATTTTTTATTTTTATTTTTATCTTTATTTTTATTTTACTTTTAATTTTATCTCCATCTTGTTTTCATTTTCATTTTTCCCCCCTTTTTCATTTTTAATATGCATTTTTCCACCATTCATCATCTTTATTTTATTTTTATTTTTATTTTTTATTTTTAATTTAATTTTATTTTTATTTTATTTTAATTTTTCATTTTGTTTTTTCTTATTTTTCATCCTTACTTACACATTTGCCATTTATTACCGTGGTTTTTTCTTTTTTCTTTTTTACCTTACCGGCTTAATCATCCTATTTCTACCTTAATATAATATACATTACTTTTCCTTATTTCCCTTCCTGTCCCATTATGTCCTATTATGCCCTGCCATCAAGGAACATGGCGACATTACTATCAGCATATAAGCGCTTGTCTCTCATTACATGGCGCTCAATCATGTACCTTTATCTCGCTCCTCCCTACCTCACACGCCCTGCTATGCCCTGCCATCAACCAAAATGGCGACAGTATGACTACTGCGCATGCGCAAGCCACCTACTTCGTGGCGCCGCGTCATGTCCGGTCCCGGATGACGCACTTCCGGTCCGGCATGACACGGCGCCTCTATTTAAACAGAGAGGGCTCTGACAATATACACAGCCACTCTCAGCAGCGTTGGCATAGCGCGGGAGCGCTGCCATACAGACAAGCCCCCTGATACAGGTATCGGTACTTACTAGATATGATAGGCTACTATGATGCACTAATAACATGGGGTCCTTATAGCATATCCTCTTTTCTGCAGCAATTCCTATGTTCTGGCTCATTTAGCCTTACTGCCCTACCTCAGACACAGGTAACATATGCTTTCCATTTGGACTCCTTTTATACATATATGTCTTGTTACAAATTGCATTTGTCCTTTTCTACCCTAGTACCTGGCTGCTATACATATGGGGCTGCTATACTTTGTCTTCATCTAAGTACCATTCATCTAAGTGCCATTTCTCTGAAATACATATATCTAAGGTACCTTCTCATGCTCCCTTAAACTTATCTTCAGTGGGATATATTTTATATTTTTCCTTCTAGAACTTATTACAGGGGAACATTATACCCATAAATATGTTGTTGCTATCATATTATATTCCTATTTTTCATTTATAATTAGTGTTGAGCGATACTGCTCGATATCTAAAAATATCGGATCGGAATGGTATCGCCGATATCACTAAAATATCGGCGATACCCGATACCGATACCGGAAGTCCAATGTAAGTCTATGGGAACAAAATATCGACATTAAAATAACCCCATTCTTGCCTTGTTGGTTAATTGTACATGAAGGAAAACAACAAAGAGTAATGTAGAATGTATTGGGGGAGGTTGAGGAGACAATAAAGGCATACATGTTTAACCCAATGCATTGGAATAGCATTAATATATATTTTTTTGGAAATACGTTTGGATTGACGAACAAATTGACAATGTTGTTAACCTTTTTTCTATTTTGGCAAATATGTATGTTTCACAACTTCCATGCTCTTCACCTTTTTAACTTTTGCCAGTGCCACACTTTCTCCTTCATAATCTTCAGCAGCATCATCTTTCTCATCAAATTATTCTTCATCTTCACCTTCTTAATCTTCTTCTTAAACTTCTTGCTATTCATGTTTTTGTTTACATTACTCATATTGTTATTATTAAACTATTAATCTTCTTCATATTCAAATTCTTCATCTTCTTCCTCTTCATCTTCTTCATCATATTCTTATTTGTGACAGAGATTCCTGTACTTGTAATCTGTAAAAGTATGAATTTTTCATCCTTCCGTTCTTGCTGTAAAAAAGATTTAAATTACAACAGTATTTGTCCGTGTTCAGTTTAGCCTGCAGCAGCAGGCATTTTCCAGGGGCACCACGAGGAGGAACGGACTCACCCCCATACACTGCTTAGTCTTCTTCTGCTTAGAATTTAGAGCATATATTTTGCTCTTCATTTTGGTCTTATACTTCATGTTCTTCTGCTTTTTGATCTTCTGCTTATTGTTCTTCTGTCTCTTGTTCTGTATCTTGTAGTTTGTCTTAACCTTCTTTGTCCTGTTGGTGATCTTCTTCTGGGTAATCTTTTATTTTTTCTTTGTGATGGTGTTCAGGCTGGTTGGCTTCATGCTCGTCGTCCTTGTTGTCGTCATCTTCTTCTGGGTGGTCTTTAAGGTCGTCTAATTTCCGAGAACCAGCTGACGTTACTGGAACCCGGACGGGTATCAGATGGAACAAGAGACAATGGAAGTAACGAGGACCAGCTGACTGTGCTGGAACCCGGAGGGGCAGCAGAAGGAAAAGAGGCAATGTCACAACCGAGTACCAGCTGACGTTACTGTGACACGGTTACTAAGCAGGAGGTACCTGTGCTCCAAAGCACTACCAAGGACCAGCAGACGTTGCTGGAACTCGTATACAGAGATGGAGGCACCTAGGCCAAAGGCACTGGGGAGAACAAGTTGACGGTACTGGACCCCGGACGGGTAGCAGAAGGAAAAGAGGCAATGTCACAACCGAGTACCAGCTGACGTTACTGTGACACGGTTACTAAGCAGGAGGTACCTGTGCTCCAAAGCATTACCAAGGACCAGCAGACGTTGCTGGAACTCGTATACAGAGATGGAGGCACCTAGGCCAAAGGCACTGGGGAGAACCAGTTGACGGTACTGGACCCCGGACGGGTAGCAGAACGCACCCATGAAAATGTAAGTTGACAGGACGCAAGCCGTCCGCAGTTACCGAATCACACAGTCCTACAGTGGGTGCTTGTCCTATTGTCACAATGGAAACAGCCTTTATTTACATATCCCACAGCACACATAGGAATCACCTAAACTGCAGGCACCATAGAGTCGGCTAACCCGAATGCAACACGACAGCACAACTTATTGGAGGATAATTGACGTTCACACTGCCAGGAAACAGCTGTCGTGCTGTAACCAGGCTGGCCAGGAGTCAGTACCCCTGCCAATTACTTACGAGCAACAAATGGCGGTGTTGTAGCCCAGGGAGCAGAGTTCAGGTGGTAGAAAGATGAACATAACAGGAGACATGGAAAACGTTGCCAAACAGTTATTTAATCTGAAAACGGACAGGCAAATTCAGGTGAGATCCATGCCTTGTTCATTTTCAGAAAAGTAAGCCGGTCTACATTCTCTGAGGATAGTCGCATGCGACGGTCTGTTAGTACACCACCTGCAGCACTAAAGACGCGCTCAGATAATACACTGGCAGCAGGGCAAGCCAGCACCTCCAATGCATACTGGCTAAGCTCTGGCCATGTATCCAACTTAGAGACCCAAAATTTGAAAGGGGAAGAGGCATCTGGGAGTAGACTTAGAGGGAAAGACAAGTAGTCTGTCACCATCTTACGGAAACGTTGCTTCCTGGTGACTGGAGCCGTTTTTTGGATGGTGTAGACCTTGCTGGCGCTGTTACAAAACTTCGCCACATTTGTAACATACAGCTCTTGCCCTGTGCAGAGGCGCTGCTTGTGCTCCCTTTTGTTGTAGAGGTGTCTACACTGCCTCGACGAACAGAGCTGCTTTGTAAAGCAGTAGCAGCAGCAGCTCTCTCGGCTGGAATGTACAACAGTATGGATTGCACCAGTGTGTCTTGGTACTCCCGCATTTTACGGTCCCGGTTCAACGGTGTGATGAGGCTTTGTAAGTTGTCCGGTAGCGAGGGTCTAGGAGGGTGTACACCCAATAATCTGACGTGGTGAGAATGTGGGCGATGCGGCGGTCGTTTCTCAGGCACTGAAGCATGAAATCAACCATGTGCTGCAGACTCCCAACTGGCCAACAAAAGCTGTCCTCTGGAAGAGGCGTCATCTCTGCCTCCTCTGCATCACCCCACCCTCGCTCTACATACTGACTAGAGCGTTGTGTACCTCCCTCTGTAGGGATTTCTTCCTCCTCCATTGACTCCTCCTCCTCCTCATCCTCCTCACAAAGTGAGCCCTGCCCAGCCCTTTGTGAGGAACCACGTTGCGCTGACTGTCCTGAAGGTAATTGAATTTGTGACTCCTCATCCTCCACCTCTTCCAAAACCTCTTCCTTTAGTGCTTTCAGTGATTTCTGAAGCAGGCAGATAAGGGGGACAGTCATGCTGACTAGTGCATCATCTGCACTCGCCATCCGCGTTGAGACATCAAACGCACACAAAACGTCGCAGATGTCCTTCATAGAGGCCCACTCAGTAGTGGTGAAGTGTGGACGGCGCAAAGAGCGACTTGATTGCGCCTGATGCAGCTGATACTCCATTACTGCTGTCTGCTGCTCACACAACCGCTCCAACATATGCAACGTGGAATTCCACCTGATGGGTACGTCACATATGATGCGATGTTCAGGAAGGCGAAATCGGCGTTGCAGAGCAGCAATGCGCAATCTGGCTATGCTGGAACGTCGCAAGTGAGCGCACTCTAGGCGGACCTTCTGCAGCAGTCCAGCAAGATCTGGATAGTCCCTCAAAAAACTCTGCACGACCAAGTTGAGCACATGTGCCAGACATGGTATGTGAGTAAGGTTTCCAAGGCCCAGAGCTGCCACCAGATTTCGGCCATTGTCACACACTACCAAGCCTGGCTGGAGATTCGCAGGCAAAAACCACACGTCACTCTCCTGCTTGATGGCATTCCAGACCTCCTGCGCTGTGTGGCTTAGATTCCCATTGAAATCATTTTCAGGACGGCCTGTTGACGTTTGGCCACGGCTGTGCTCGTATCGGTCGCAACAGGTAAGCGTTCACGGGTCCATGTGGAGGTATACCGTGACGGCTCGTGCAGCGATGATTCTGAGGAACTGGAGTAGGAGGAGGAATCAATGTGTACAGACTGGATTCCTGCAATCCTTGGAGTTGGCAGAACACGTACAGCGCCACTGGCAAGATCTGTACCCGGCTCCACAACATTGACCCAATGGGCAGTGAGGGAAAGGTATCGTCCCTGGCCATGGGTACTGGTCCACGCATCGGTGGTCAGGTGGACCCTGCTACTGACGGCGTTTAGTAGCGCATGTTTAATGTTTCCCTCGACATGTTTTTGCAGAGCAGGGACGGCTTGCCTGCTGAAATAAAATCGGCTTGGCACATTATATTGTGGGACTGCCAATGCCATTAAGTTCCTGAAACTGTCAGTCTCCACCAGCCTGAATGACAGCATTTCAACGAACAGGAGTTTTGCAATGCCAGCATTCAGAGCCTGTGCTCGTGGATTTTTTGCAGAGTATGGCCGTCTTTTATCCCATGCCTGTGGTACCGATGGCTGTTTTGTGGCCTGGGAGTGTGACGATGACTGTGAACTTGCTGCTGTGGGTGGAATAACAGTTTGTCTATGGACAACAGTGACCGAGGTTCTTCCATGGAGATCCTGTGAGGAAGCCGAACCAGGTGTGTGTGATCTGGAGGTAGAGGCTCCAACACGACCTGAAGATGTAGGTGCTGCTGTAGGTTGGCCTACATCTCCAGTGTGTCTTTGTAACTCAGCTACGTGCTTTGTCCGTACATGTTTCCACATATTTGTGGTATTCAGGTTACTGATATTTTTACCTCTTTTAACTTTTTGCTTACACAGCTTGCATTTAACATAGCAAATATCATCTACAAGTCTGTCAAAAAAGGACCACGCAGTGCAAGTCATGGGAGCGCCAATTTTGACATTTGTAAGAGAACTGCTCCCAACAGGTGCCAAACTGGAGGCTACAGGCAAGCGAGTGTGCAGCCTACCTCTCCCTCCTCTATGTACCGTTGGGCCAATCTCTTCCTCAGAGCTGCTCCCACCACCTTCCTGTTGCTCACGCCATGTTGGGTCTCGGACTTCATCATCTCCACTACCCTCTTCCAACACCTGCTTCTGTTGGATGGTCTGGGCAGCACCATGCTCCACAAAACCTGGCACCTGAGTCTCATCATCATCATGAGATGCGTTCTGCGGTGTGCTGTCCATCGGCACTGGCTCACCCGCTTCTTCAGATTGAGAGAGACACAGCTGTTGCACATCACTGCATACTCCCTCTTCTTCAAATTGCAGAATGCTGCTTGCCTGTGCCCGTATTTGCGAGCCAACAGATTCTGAGAACAGAAGCAGAGACTCAGCTGGCTCCTGTACAGAACTCTCTGACTGCCTGGGCAATTTGACAGGCGGTGAACAGACAGATGGTTGCTCAACAGTGTTGTGTTCCTGAGAGGAGGTGGAAGGAATTGAAGTCGATGCATTGGCTGCCATCCAACCAACAACGGCTTCAATTTGTTCTTCCCGCAGCAGGGGGGCACGCCGAGCTCCTACCAAAGTGCGCATAAAGGAACGCTCACGGGGAAAACTGGTGGATGCTGTGTCACTGAGGGCGGCAGCAGCCACAGAATCCCCACGTCCTCTCCCTGCTGAAACTCCACGGCCACGACCACGTGCCTTACTCACTGACTTCTTCATCTTGGTAGATTGATAAAGAAAGTCAGAAAAGTTATAAGGCCTAAGTGTGGTTATTACGCAGAGACTGAAGTGAACACTGAAACACAACTGTTCACAATCTGTGAAAGGCTACTCCTTTGTCTACTTCTATAGTGTTTGCAACCAATGTATTGGATACGGATGGAAGCGCGTCACACTAATAGATTATATTTATTTTAAATGGAATGGAGCAGAACCAATTGGAGAGAAATGACAAGGATGAGGCACTGAGACACGCTCAGCAGAGTACAAGCAGCAGTGCTTGAACAAGTGACTGGAGCGTGATGTGCACTCAAAAAAAAAAAAACACAGACTGAAGTGAACACTGAAACACAACTGTTCACAATCTGTGAAAGGCTACTCCTTTGTCTACTTCTATAGTGTTTGCAACCAATGTATTGGATACGGATGGAAGCGCGTCACACTAAAATTTAAATTGCATGGAGCTGCAAGAATTACACTGAAGAAATAAAAAAGAGTCTGTGAGTGACACGTGCAGATGCCTACAGACAGCGTTGCATGCAGAGCAAACTGCAGCGTCACATGCACTCACACACACCTTGCAGAGCTGTTAAAACAACACTGCAGGCAAAAGGAAGCTTTACACAGCGGTTGGTGCTAGCCTGCCTAAAGCACAGTACACTAAATCGCAATCTCTAACTGTCCCTCAGAGTCAGCACAGCAGCGTTCTGTCCCTAACTGAATTCACAGCACAGTGACGCTAAAATGGCGGCGGCGCCTTTTATAGTGCATTCTGACATCATTTCAGCATCCAATCACAGCCATGCCATTAGTTAACATGACCGCAGCAGTACAGGATGTGCCCACACTTCTTAGGATTCCTCATTGGCTGACTAAAATCACATTGCCTCTCAAAGAATTATGGGAACTTCCGATTCCGGTATACAATATATGGAAAATATCGGAACTAAGTATCGAAAGTCCGATACAGCTAATATCGGCCGATACCCGATACTTGCGGTATCGTATCGCTCAACACTATTTATAATCTGTTATCTACTTACAATTGTACCATTATGTACATATTTGTATATATGTGTATATATATATATGTCTTTTAGTGCTTGACTTCACTGATTTTGGTTTTCTGATTTTCCTACAGTTACCCATGAATAAGATCCAGGATTGGATCAAAACGTTGGGTATTAATGTGTATATATGGTATATGTATCTTATTTTGCTACGTGGCACTCTTTTCTCTATGTGGTGAACTACAATAAATATTCTTTATTTGTATCTACTTGATTGACGTGTGCGGTGGATTGTTACTCCCTTATGAAGTATATCACTAGCATAAAGCTGAGAACAGTGTTGGTGTAATTAGTAATATCCGTAGATATTTGGTAGGAACAAAGGTGCTCAGAGTCTCAGGAAGGATTAGGCCCCAATTTTAAAATGAGTAAAACTGTGGTATATCACTAGCATACAGCTGAGATCAGTGTTGGTGTAATTAGAAATATACGTATATATTTGGTTGGAACAAAGGTGCTCAGAGTCTCAGGAAGGAGTAGGCCCCAATTTTAAAATGAGGAAATCTGTGGTATATCACTAGCGTACAGCTGAGAACAGTGTTGGTGTAATTAAAAATATCCGTAGATATTTGGTAGGAACAAAGGTGCTCAGAGTCTCAGGATGGAGTAGGCCCCAATTTTACAATGAGGAAAACTGTGGTATATCACTAGCGTACAGCTGAGAACAGTGTTGCTGTAATTAGAAATATCCGTAGATATTTGGTAGGAACAAAGGTGCTCAGAGTCTCAGGATGGAGTAGGCCACAATTTTAAAATGAGGAATACTGGTGGTATATCGCTAGCATACAGCTGAGATCAGTGTTGGTGTAATTAGAAATATACGTTGATATTTGGTAGGAACAAAGGTGCTCAGAGTCTCAGGATGGAGTAGGCCCCAATTTTACAATGAGGAAAACTGTGGTATATCACTAGCGTGCAGCTGAGAACAGTGTTGGTGTAATTTGCAATATCCGTAGATATTTGGTACAGAGTCTCACTATGGAGGAGACCTGAATTTTAAAATTAGCAAAACTGTACTATATAAGTAGCGTACAGCTGGAATCACTGTGGGTGTAATTTTAAATCTCCCTAAATATTTCTGGGGTAACACACACGCTCACAGCCGCAGTATGGAGTACACCACAATAGTAAGATCAGGAATCAGGATAATTGTACTATAGTAGTAGAGCACAGCTGTATACAAAGCTGGGTGTTATGATTTGGCAGCTGAGGAGAGCAGGCAAAAAAGGCAATACACCAGAGAGGTTGGAATCTACTGGATTGCAGTACCCTGACTAACCACCACAACTAAAGGCAGCCGTGGAGCGTACCTACGTTGGTCCTAGACGCCTCGTCACAGCCTGAGAAGCTAACTACACCTAAAGATAGAAAGAGGAAAACTATCTGCCCCGGAGCAGATCCCCAAAGAACATAGGAAGCCCCCAAACATCTAATGGCGGTTAGACAAGAGGAACACAGACACAGACAGAAAATAGTATGAGCAAACGTTGGGGCCCAATCTTCCTAGAAAGAAAAGGATAGGAAGGACACTTACTGCAATCCAAAAAACCCTAAAAAAATACCAACTCACTAATTGCAAAAACACCTGAGATCACATGACCTCTACCACCTAAATTAGTTCTCTGGTGTAACAAAACTAAGCAGCAGCCACTGAAAAAACTGGAAAAGGCAAATGAACAAATAACAGTGGCTCAGATAAACTGAGAGGAGCACAAGCCCCCGGAGGGGACCTGGCTGACCTCCACAGAAGTGCAGGACAAAATGCAAAAAGCAAGCACAAAAATAAAAGCAGAAAATATCTTATCTGTTAGCAGAAGATGCAGGCAAGACACAGCAAGCTTCCAAGTGAACCAGGAACCAAAGTTGAGACAAGAAAAATTGATCACCGGCAACCCTGATGGGAGGGAACCTCCCTTATAAAAGACCAGTCTGTAACACCTGACTGGCAATCTTCACAATCTTCATTGAATAGTTCAGTACTGTTTGTAACCACCAGAGGGAGCTTCTGCTCAGAATTCATTTCTAACACATTCACAACAGTACCCCCCCTTGAGGAGGGGTCACTGAACCCTCATTTGGGCAACCAAGTCGGTCAGGATGAGCTCTGTGATACGCACGGATCAGTCTCCTAGCATGGATGTCCGAAGCAAACACCCAAGAATTGTCCTCCTGACCATAACCTCTCCACTTAACCAAATACTGGAGTTTCCGTCTAGAAAAACGAGAATCCAATATTTTCTCAACCACATACTCCAGATTGCCCTCAACCAAAACAGGGTCAGGAGGCGCAGCCATAGGAACCACTGGCTCGACAAACCTCTTCAATAAGGACTTGTGGAACACGTTATGGATCTTAAATGTCCCTGGAAGAAGTAAACGAAAGGAAACAGGATTAAGAATCTCCATGATCTTATAAGGTCCAATGAACCTAGGCTTAAACTTAGGAGATGCAACTCTCATAGGGATATTTCTTGAGGACAACCAGACCAAGTCCCCCACTTCAAACCGAGGACCATCAGTCCTATGCCGGACAGAAGCCTCCGTCTATCCCGAAGAAAATCGAGGGTGAAACCCAAAATTGCAGAAAAATGGAGACATCAAAGTGGCAGAGCTAGCCCTAATATTAAGAGCAAACTCAGCCGAAGGCAAAAAAGAGACCCAGTCATTCTGATCAGCAGACACAAAGCATCTCAGATAAGTCTCCAATGTCTGGTTTGTTCTCTCAGTTTGTCCATTGGTCTGAGGATGAAAAGCCGAGAAGAAAGACAATTGAATACCAAGTTTAGAACAAAAAGTCCTCCAAAATCTGGAAACAAACTGGACTCCTCTGTCAGACACAATGTTCCCAGGAATGCCGTGTAACCGAACCACGTGCTGAAGGAACAAAGGCACCAATTCGGAGGAGGAAGGCAACTTAGGTAATGGCACAAGATGTATCATTTTGGAAAACCTATCACAAATCACCCAGATAACGGTCATTCTCTGAGAAACAGGGAGGTCGGAAATGAAATCCATAGAGATATGGGTCCATGGTCTCTTGGGCACAGGCAATGGCATCAACAAACCACTAGAGCGAGAGCAAGGCTTGGAGCGAGAGCAAGTCCCGCAGGACTGCACAAATTCCCTGACGTCACGAGACAAAGTAGGCCACCAAAAGGACCGACTAACCAAGTCTCTGGTACCAAAAATTCCGGGATGACCGGCCAACGCGGAACAATGAATCTCAGACATCACACTCTTTTTCCACCGGTCTGGGACAAACAATTTCCCAATAGGGCAGCGCTTGGGTTTATCCTCCTGACTCCCTTCCAGAGCCAGTCTCAAATTGGGCGAGATGGCAGAAAGAACTACACCCTCTTTCAAATAACAGCAGGATCAGATAACTCAGGAGAGTCCGCAAGGAAACTCCTCGAGAGGGCATCCGCTTTAACATTCTTAGTGCTAGGAAGAAAGGAATCCACAAAATTAAAACGTGTGAAAAACAAGGCCCACCTGGCCTGTCTAGGATTAAGTCGCTTGGCTGATTCCAGATAAACCAGATTCTTATGGTCTGTGAGGACCATCACCTGATGTTTGGCTCCCTTCAGCCAATGTCTCCACTCTTCAAAAGCCCACTTCATGGCCAATAACTCCCGAATACCCACGTCATAATTACGTTCAGTTGGAGAAAATTTTCGAGAGAAAAAGGCACAAGGGTTACTTTTAGAGGTCTCTGGATCTCTTTGGGACAAAACGGCACCTGCCCCAATTTCAGAGGCATCAACCTCCACCTGAAATGGCAGAGAAACATCAGGCTGCCGTAAAAAAGGAGCAGAAGTGAATCTCTGCTTAAGTTCCTGAAACGTAGAGACTGCCTCAGGAGGCCAATTCACCACATCAGAACCCTTCTTGGTCAAATCAGTCAATGGTTTAACAATAACAGAGAAATTACCAATACATTTACGATAAAAATTAGCAAAACCCAAGAATCTCTGAAGAGGCTTTAATGAAGTAGGTTGGACCCAATCACAGATGGCCTGAACCTTGACCGGGTCCATTTCATTAACAGATGGGGACAAAATGAATCCCAGAAATGAGATCCTCTGTACGCCAAAAAGACACTTTGATCCCTTCACATACAGAGCATTCTCTCTCAAAATCTGGAACACAGTCCGAACATGTTTCACATGAGAGTCCCAGTCATTGGAAAAAATCAAGATATCATCCAAATAAACAATCAGAAATTTATCCACAAAATCCCTGAAAATGTCATTCATGAAGGACTGGAAGACGGAAGGAGCATTAGTGAGCCCAAAGGGCATCACTAGGTACTCAAAATGCCCCTCTGGGGTATTAAATGCCGTCTTCCATTCATCCCCGCGCTTAATGCGAATAAAGTTATACGCCCCCCTGAGGTCAAGCTTGGTAAACCAAGTAGCACTTTTCACCCTGGAAAACAGGTCAGAAATCAAGGGTAACGGATATTGATATTTCACAGTGATATTGTTCAAGAGACGATAATCAATACACGGCCTTAATGAACCATCCTTTTTGGCCACAAAGAAAAAACCGGCACCCAAGGGTGAAGAGGACGGTCTGATATGACCCTTCTCCAATGACTCCTTGATATAAGACCGCATAGCGTCATGTTCAGGTACAGACTAGTTAAAAAGGCGACCTTTAGGGAATTTACTACCAGGCACTAATTCAATAGCGCAGTCATAGCTCCTATGGGGGGGCAAGGATGCAGATTTACTTTCGCTAAACACATCAGAAAAATCAGTCAAAAAGTCAGGAACATCCTGAGCCTGGGGAGAGGCAGAAAAAACAGGAGTGTTGGCATTAACACATTGGCAGTCCCAACTGGTTACAGACACAGATTTCCAATCCAAAACAGGATTATGAGACTGTAACCAAGGGAAACCCAGTACAACAATGTCATGCAGATTATACAGCACCAAAAATTTGCAACTCTCCTGATGATCAGGTTCAACCCTCATTATCACCTGAGTAGAGAACTGGGGTTAATTCTCAGCCAAAGGGGTAGAATCATTCCCCAGTAGGGGAATAGACTTCCGTAGGGGTATCAAGGGAAACCCACAACGTTTAGCAAAATCAAAATCCATCAGGTTAATAGCTGCTCCCGAATCAACAAAAGCCTGAGCAGAAAATGTGGACAGGGAGCAAATCAGGGTAACAGTCAACAGAAATTTAGTCTGAACACTACCCAAGACAACTGAGCGTGCAAAACGTCTTCCCCGCTTAGGGCAGACTGAAATAGCATGAGAGGCGTCACCACAGTAGAAACATAACCCATTGCGTTTTTGAAACTCATGACGCTGTGCCCCAGAAGCCACTCTATCACACTGCATGGGTTCAGAAGCTGGTTCACAAGGCAACATTATTCCACGCATACCTCTACTCTCACGCAAACGTCTGTCAATTTGAATCGCTAATGACATAGAATCATTGAGACCAGAGAGAGCAGGGAAACCCACCATAACATCTTTTACATTCTCTGACAGGGAATTTCATTTGGGGGAGGCGTTTATACCGTTCCGCGTGTGTTAAAATTGATAAAGCAGTTTTATTCTTCGGGTCAGTACGATTACTGCGATACCTCATTTATATCATTTTTTTATGTTTTGGCTAGTGTTGAGCGATACGATACCGCAAGTATCGGGTATCGGCCGATATTAGCTCTATCGGACTTTCGATACTTAGTTCCGATATTTTCGTCTTATCGGATACCGGAATCGGATTTGTAACTGTCACTGTCAGTGTCCGTCGGTCGGGTCAGTCAGGAGTCAGCGGCACTTACCTGGCAGAAGATCTCCGGCGGTCACGGGCTGGACTGCTTGATGGCCGCCATCATCTTTCCCCGGCGGTCACATGCAGTTTCTCGCGATAACTGCAGTGACTGCTGGGTAATCCCGGCCGTAAAGCAGTCAGTCCGATGATGTCACCGCCGGGGAAGCAGGTAATCAGCTGTGCTGCGTCGAGATGACAGGCTCTGCCTGTCATTGCGATGTAGCAGAGCTGGATCGTCGTGGGACTGTCGTTACTATGGACTGCGTCGGACAGGTGGTATACTGTTGGTTTGTTTTTTTTCTTTTTTTACAGGAGATTGATGGCGTCGCAGGAATGAGTGTATAATAAAATTAATGAAAACTGTGTTGTCTCATTTATTTCATTAAAATACTTTTTTCTTGCTGTGTCTTTTTATTTATACATTTAAAAACTTTGGGATTAATAATGGATCGGTGTCTTATTGACACCTCTCCATTATTAACCGGGCTTATTCTCACCGTGCAATCAACGGTGACATTAACCCCTTATTACCCCACTTGCCACCGCTACAGGGCAGTGGGAAGAGCCAGGTAAAGTGCCACAATTGGCACATCTTTTGATGCGCCAAATGTGGGGCTGCTGTAGCCTGGTATTATCAGGCTGTTGAGGGCCAAAATCCATGGGCCTTGACAGTCTTTTAATACCAGGCCGCAGCAGTCTGCATTTTACTTGGCTGGTTAACAAAAATAGGGGGACCCCTACGCCATTTTTTTTCGAGGGGAACCCCTATTTTTGTTAACCAGCCAAGCTAAGCAGACTGCTGTGGCCTGGTATTATCAGGCTGGCAAGGTCCATGGATATTGGATCCTTACCAGCCTGAAAAACCAGGCCTCAGCAGTCTGCTTCATCTGGCTGGTTAACAAAAATAGGGGGGACCCCACGCCAAATTTTTTTCGAGGGGATCCCCTATTTTTGTTAACCAGCCAAGATATGCAGACTGCTGTGGCCTGGTATTATCAGGCTGGCAAGCAGGGTCGGACTGAGGCAACGGGACACCGGAGAAACCTACGGTGGGCCCCAGCTCCTGCGTGGTGGGCCCTGATTTGAAAGGATAGGTCGCGGGGCAGAGGGGGTGGTGGCCCCGGGGCCCGCGCTCTGAGGGGGCCCATCCGGAGCTACGATACAGTTACATTCTGTGGCAGAGCAGGGAGAATCGCTCTCCCTGCTCTGCCGCCCGGAAGCTATGGGGCCTGAACAGGTGTTGGGGGGGCCCGGTGCCAGCAGTGGGTCCCCCACCCGTCATCGGAGGGTCAGCTGTATCGGCATCCAGCCGATAAAGCTGACCGCATGGAGAGAGAAGGAGCGAGCGCTCCTTCTCTCCCATAATCCCCCTCTCAGCGTATGACAGCGGGCGCAATAACATCACCTGCCGGCGCCCGCTGTCAGACGCTGATAGGGAGAACAGTGAGCAGCACAGGAGCCGGGAGGTGAGTTTTTTTTTTATTGTTTTTTTTAATGGGGGTGCAGTCGAGTCCTGACTGGAGAAGTCGTCATGTCGGTGTGGGCCAGATGGAAAAGACATGAAAAGTGAACAATTCCATTAGAAAGAACATCAGCGGTAAGTCATTATCTGTACCTGTGCTGTAATCTATTATATGTTCTGTAGGACTGGTATTATTTAACACAGACCATATGGCGGTAATATCAATATTGGTCTTTTTATATATAGATTATTTTGGCCAACAGCGCGGTCATTTGCTGAGGTTCTCTGATGATGGGCCCACTCAGAAGTTTTGCCCCCACTAAACCAAAACCCTAGCTACGCCTATGGCTCTCTCTCAAGTCTTTCTTTCTCGCTCTCTGTTCTTTCCTTCTCGCTCTCTGTTCTTTTTTCTCTCTGTTCTTTCTTTCTCTCTTTTCTTTCTTCCTCTCTTTCTTTCTCTGTTTGTTCTTTCTCTCTCGCTGCTCTTTCTTTCTTTTCCTCACTACCAGCCACTGTGCCCTCATTACCAGTCAGTGTGATCAGCAGTGCTAAATGGTTACGCTTGGGGCGAGGATATGGGTGTGATTAGCTGTGAAATGGGTGTTGTCGGGGCGTGGCCTAAAATTTTCAGCGGCGCGCAACACGCGCCGCAGCCTTTAATCCTCTTTCCTGTCTTCCAAATTTGGGAGGTATGCTGTATGACCTCCCTACAACTTCTGGCCATGCTCCTGATGAGCGCGACGGATGGTCTCGTGAGGGATCTCCTCCCACACCTGGACTAAAGCATCCACCAACTCCTGGACAGTCTGTGGTGCAACGTGGCATGGCCTAAAATTTTCTGCAGCATGCACAGCGTGCCACAGCCTTTGTCCCTCTTTCCCTTATTCAAAGGTTGGGAAGTATGATGTTGGGCCGCAAGAATATATTTTCTCTGGTGGGCCCAAGGTACTCCAGTCCGACGCTGCTGGCAAGGTCCATGTATGTTGGCTCCTTAACAGCCTTAAATGCCATGCCTCAGCAGCAGGGGCGTACATATAAATCATGGGGCCCCATAGCAAAAGTCTGAATGTTCCCCACCCCCCCAAAAAAAAAACCCAGAGGCATTGTAAATGTAAAGTGCCAGCACAGTGAGGGAAGTTGAGTCGCACAGAGACAGGGGTTTTGGGGGTACTCGGCACCGATCACGTCGACTTCTATGGGGGATGTCACGAGTAGCACAGCTCGGTCCGTGACCTGGGCGATCACTGGAATGTGGGATATTTCCAGGGGATGATAGAATGTTCGTGTAGTTTGTCGTGACGCCACCTGTAGTACCTGGTCAGGGTGTCCAGCGCTGCTGTGCAGGTCCTCTGGAAGGGATGGTGTAGTGCAGGTAGGTGAAAAGTCTTCTACAGGTAACATGCTATCCTTCCAGGGCAGATAGATGTGAGATAGAGCAATGGTGCAAAGTGATGTAGCAGAGTGGACTATGCGACGTAGTAAGAAAGCAGGAAACACTTCAAGTTAAACGTTGCATAATAAAATTTTTAATAATAACATTACAAAAGTGCAAATGGCTTATATTATGTGACATGTTTTGTTACTGTTCATACCCTTGATATGTGTTATATATGTGTGTTAATAAATACATATTCAACAAAAGTGCAAATAGCATTAGTGCCGAAGTTCGTGGAGACTTCTTAGGACTACCCCCACCGGGGTAACTTCACAGTGTCCTTTACTTGTGCTTGTGGAGGACCCGCTCCAAACCTCCAACTGTGGTCTTGGGTGGGCTGCAAGACTTTCCTTGAGCAGACCTCACTTTCGGCCACACCAAACTGGTTTTTAGTTTCTGAGGTAGTTGAAAATAGTGCACAGTAAAGTTTTTTGTAAAACCAAGATGGAGCACCGAAGTGCCAACTATTTACAGAAAAGTTTGTGAGCCAGTACAGTTCATGGCTTCAAAGTTCAACATTTTGATTACAGTGAAACACCATTACCCAACCTGGGTATATTAAGGCAACAATAAACTTGTTCTTCTGAACATTCACCCGTCCGGGTACATCAAACCATTACCCAACCTGGGTATATTAAGGCAATAATAAACTTCTTTTTATGAACATTCACCCATCCGGGTACATCAATAATTTAACTATTTACATACAGAGACCCTGTCCGGGTTATTTAGACTTCTTTGGCTGGCCTCTTACAGGTACCACCTGGTACTGTTCTGGAGCTTGCCAAACATCCGTGACAGGAGGGTCCACCTAGACCTGATGACGTCGTGTGGCCTGTACAGTGACGTCGTGACCCGCTATCTGGGTCTGTGTGGCCACCTCTTTCATCTCCCTCCGGGTCTGGACCCCTATGTCCCGGACTGAACGAACCCCAGGGGGCCTAACAGGCGCCGGGTACGGGCCAGCTATCATTATCATGTCCATAGCTGGGGCTGCTGAGGAGACCACTGAGGGAGGCTGGGGAGATTTACGGCGTGGGGTGGGCACTTGTGCAGAGGCCTGGTTGGGGGAGGCTGAAGGCTCGTAGGGTCTGTCAGTTTCCTGACACTCTGGGGAGTAGGGGTCGCACCTGGTAACATTTAGGGCGTACCATCCATTGTAACCCCAGTGTCGGGTGTAAGTCACCAAGTCTCCTGGCAACAGGTCCCTCCCCGGGTGTCCTTCTGGGAGGTGAGCCTCCACGTCCCGCCGGGTTACAAAAACTTCTAAATAAAGTCCAGGCTCCAGGATGAAGCCCCAACCACCTTTTAACTTAAAGTTCCGTACTGCACCCTTACGCCGCGGCTCCCTCACCGTACTTTTATCCTTTCTCATACGTGCCTTCTCTGCCAGGTCCTTCTCCAGGTGACGTTGCCGAAGCTTTTGGGATTCTCGCTGCTCCCTTTGTCGCTCTGCTTCCCGCTCCCGACGTCTCCACTCTTCCTCCTGACGCCGGTTGTAATTCTCCTCCACCAGCATCTCCATGTCTCCACCATCAAACGCCAGCTTACGATGTACGGTTTGCAGCAGCTCTCCTGGCGCCCGCCAGTCCTGGCGGCGCTCACCTGTGGCGGAAGCAGCCGGCTCTGGAACAGATGACGGTCGGGGCTCCGGTACAGGCAGGTAGAGCTCTGGTGCCTGCGCGGCCTCCTCCATGAGGACGGGTGTCGCTTCTTCTGCCTCAGCGACGGGGGCAGACAGCGGGATCTGGGGTGCTGGTGCGGCGTTTTCTGCAGGAACGGGTGCCTCCACTGTGATACTGGCAACCGGTTCAGATTGCAAGGGCTGGGATGCCCGCACGGCCTCCTCTACTGGAACGGGTGCCTCCACTGAGATACTGGCAACCGGTTCAGATTGCAAGGGCTGGGATGCCCGCACAGCCTCCTGTACTGGAACGGGTGCCTCCACTGAGATACTGGCAACCGGTTCAGATTGCAAGGGCTGGGATGCCCGCACGGCCTCCTCTACTGGAACGGGTGCCTCACCTTCCGGTACAGACACTTCAGGGGGTAAGAGGGATTGGCGCCGCTCCAATTGTAGTTTTAGGGCCCGCCAGCTCGCTTCCATCCTGGCGACCTCCTCCCGGTGTCGGGCCAGGTCTCTCAGGGTATCCTCCGCTTCTTCCAGCGTAGGAGGGTTTCCAGGCCGGGTGCCAAACGGTGACTCCATGGCGATCGGGTCGCTTCCGTGGGGGGAGAGCTCTGACTCCTCCATCCCTTCCCACTTCTGCTCAAGTCCATTCGCCATCTCTGCCAAGTCACATGTGTCATTAGCATCAGGAGAGGCGCCACCTTTGTAGGGAGGCGGGACCTTTGCGTTCATTTCCGCCCACTGAGGAGGCGGAACTCCAGAGCTGTGGGGCACTATCTTACATTGCAGTAACATTTAGAGTGTGCGGACATCGTTTTCGTGCCACGGAGTGAGTGTACGCCCACGAGAGCACGCCCTTATTCTTCACCTGTGCCTCGTGGCGCAGATATGACGGAAAAATGGCAAATACAGTCTATGATGATTTTTGCAATTCTCAAGCAAAAAAACAGTTCAATTAAGGCACACAGGACTCGCTTATAGCGAGCTTCTGAATCCTGTTCGTGACGCCAAAGTTGAGTCGCACAGAGCCACAGGTTTTGGGGGTACTCGGCACCAAGCCCGTCGACTTCTTTGGGGGATGTGACGGGTAGCACAGCTATGTCCGTGCCCTGGTCACTCACTGGAATGTGGGATATTTCCAGGGGATGATAGAATGTTTGTGTAGTTTGTCGTGACGCACCTGTAGTACCTGGTCAGGGTGACCAGTGCTGCTGTGCAGGTCCTCTGGCAGGGATGGTGTAGTGCAGCTAGGTGATAAGTCTTGTACAGGTAAGACGGTATCCTTCCAGGGCAGATAGATGTGAGATAGAGCAATGGTGCAGAGTGATGTAGCAGAGTGGAGTATGCGACGTAGTAAGAAAGCAGGAAAGGAAACAATTCTTACTACAAAGACATGCAGCATAAGGCTGCCTCAACCCCTCCCATCCAACTAGCTACACCCTGTTCTAACCAGCCTGAGCTAGACCATCCCATTGGGTCCGCCTACACTCAGCTGGCATAGTGTACTGTTGACCGCAGTGGTTGGAGTCAATGGAGTGTTTCCTCCTTACCTGAGAGTAAGTTGTCACACCGCTGGGTGCGATGCAACATCTCTGTGGCGACTGGACCCTCGGGTGCTTCTGTCTTTTCACAAATGCCGGCTTTACCCGGCAATTGAATCAGAGGCTATTTTACTATGTAGAAGTGAATAAACTATAAATATATGTATATATATATATGTCACAATGACATGTATATATATATACATTATATATATATGTATTCTAAGTGTGTATATTTTGTGTTTACAAGGAAAGAAAGTGTTTTTTTAGTTGCGATATTTTGTTCCCATAGACTTACATGGGACTTCCGGTATCGGAATCGGATATCGCCGATATTTAGTGATATCGGCGATACCATTCCGATCCGATATTTTTAGATATCGAGCAGTATCGCTCAACACTAGTTTTGGCACTTTTATAGAATAAAAACAATTTTATATAAAAAATAATTATTTTTGCATCGCTTTATTCTGCGAGCTATAACTTTTTTACTTTTTCGCTGATGATGCTGTGTGATAGCTCGTTTTTTTGTGGGACAAGATGACGTTTTCAGCGGTACCATGTTTATTTATATCGGTCTTTTTGATCGCGTGTTATTCCACTTTTTGTTCAGCGGTATGATGATAAAGCACTGATTTTTTGCTTTGTTTTTATATATATTTTTTTAAGGGGTTCACAAAAGGGGTTAACTAGTGGGACAGTTTTATAGGGGGGGTCGTTACGGACGCGGCGATACCAAATATGTGTACTTTTATTGTTTTATTTTTTTTATTTACAGGAAGAAATGAATTTATTGGGGAATATTTTTTTTTTTTTTATTTTGGAATTTTTTTTTTACACGTTTATCTTTATTTTTTTTACTTTTTTACATTGTCCCAGGGTGGGACATAACTGTAAAATGTCAGATCGCTGGTCTCACAGTGTGCACAGCACTCTGTGAGACCAGCGATCTCACAGGCAGCGCTGCAGGCTTCTCAGTGCCTGCTCTCGGCACAGGTGAAAAGTGCACATGCAGTTTTAGTGCGTTTCTGCAGCATAAAGGCACTGAAAACTTATTTAATCCCCACATGACTATATCAATATAGTTTTGTCAAAGCCAAGTACCAGGAAATATAAAAACAAAGCAGCTTTATTTATAACATGACATGCCAATGAGTGTAAAAAAAATAACTAAAAAGTGCAATGAAAAAAACGCGAGTAACCTAATTTACTTAATAGGTGCAGAAATCAAAAACTCACCGAAACTCATCAGGGGAACGTAGCCTAATTCTTTTCTTCACTAACTGGAAGATTCAATATAAACATCTATAGAAAAAAAAGCCACTTACTGTATTTTGAGATTGGTGCAGTAGGGTTTTTTGTTACTTCCTCATCTCTTGCGCTGGTGCAAGGGATGTCATGAAAGTGATGATTTAGAATGTATGTCTGTTTTCTCTTAATCATGTCAGCAGCATATAGCTGTATCTTTATAATATACTTAGTCAGCTAATGAAAGTTTAAAATATATTAAAAAAAAAGAGTGAAGTTTCGGTCAGTTTGTACTGTATAGTTTTAAAGAGTGTCTGTCAACAAGTTTTTTTTGTGTAATCTGAAAGTAACATAATGTAAGGACAGAGACCCTGATTCCAGTAATGTGTCATTTGCTGGTCTTCATGATATCATTTTGATATAATCCCTGTTTTCTCAACTGCAAATGTAGCAGATAAATGAATGTTGAGCCCAGTATATCCCCACCCATACTCCTGATTAGCAGCTTTCTGGGTACATTGTATATCAACAGAAAGCTGCTAATTATTGGTGGCAGCAGAGATATATAGAGCAAGTTGACTAGGAGGCACGAGACATCAAGTCCTGTAGTGATAATCTCCTGCTGATAAAACACTGATCTTATTGAATCAGCAACGTACAGCCTAGTAAGTGACACCTCCCTGGAATCAGGGGCTCTGCCCCTACATCCGGCTCCTCTCATATTATTTGGTAAAAACCTGCTGACAGATTCACTTAAGGCCGGTTTCACACGTCCAGAAAAAATGGTACCAGAGATGTCAATGTGCGTGTGTCCATGTGTGTAATACTTGTGGCACACATGTGCCGCATCAGTACCACATGCATGGGTGCCAGGGAAGCAGCGGTACAGTTCACGCTGTTCCCCGGCGCCAAGTGCTGAAGACGGCTCTCATCATTCTCCCCTACTTTGCCAGCGATTAGCACAATCAGAGGAGAATGGTGAGTTATATTCAAGTGAAAACAATGAGAGCAGGCGGTGGCTGATGGGACTATAACTCCCATCAGCTAACACCTGTTGTTGCTAACACCAGTGAGAGAAGGTTGTGGCTGTAAACCGTCCAGGTTGAAAACTATTTATCCCCCAGACATGAATGATAGCTTGGGACTGAACGATAGAGAGGTGAGGAATATTGTTTTTTTTTTATTTTTGTTTTGTTACAGGAGATGATGGATTCAGTGGAATTAGACGTTAGGTGAGTATAACTGTGTTTGTTATTTTTAAAGAAAAATGGAAAAAAGTGTTTTGTTTTATTGCTGTGTATTTATTTACCATTTAACTATAGGATTAGTAATGGATAGGTGTCTTATAGACGCCTTTTCTTTACTAAGCCATGGGATTGATGTCACCTGACAATACAAAGGTGACATCAACCCCACAAATATGAACCCCACTTGCCACCGCTACAGGCCAAGTGGGAAGAGCTAGGTAAAGTACCAGAATTGGAACATCTAATAGATGCTCCTTTTTTAGGTGGCTGAGGGCTGCAATTTTAGTCTGAAGGGTCGATATCCAGGGCCCCACTTACCAGCCTGAAAATACCAGCCCCCAGCTATCTGCTTTAGCAAGGCTGATTGTCAAAAATGGGGGGATCCCCATGCTGTTTGTTTTTTAATTATTTATTTATAAAATTTAAAAAAAACAGCCAGGGAATCACTCTATTCTTGATAACCAGCCTTGCTGAAGCTGACAGCTGAGAGTTGCAGCCCCCAGCTGCTAGTTTTGCCTGGCTGGTTATGGAAAATGCAGGGGAAACTACGTCGGATTTTTTATTTATTTATTTATAGCACAGGCGGCATGTGATGAATACTCCCATCACCTGCTCCTGCTGTCACTGTTATTAGCGGCAGCAGATGTAGGCTGATCGGAGTAATAGTTCCATAAGCCGCAACCTGCTGTTGCTCTTATTGCTTGAATTTAATTCTCATCATTCTCCCCAGCTTGCGCTGATTACCGGCAGTGTAGTGGAGAATGATGAGAGCCATCTTCAGCACCCGACACCGGGAAACAGTGCTAACTGTACCCGCAGCTTCTCAGGCATGGTGAAATGTCACATGGATGACATCTCAGTGTCTCATCCATGTGCACATGTGCGTGACATTTTGTGACCCGGCTGCCACTAAAAAACAGAAATATCTACATGTGGGTCACATGGACACACAGTCCAAGGAAACACACTGCCATGCACAGCAACATAGATTTCAATGTGTCCACGTGTATAAGTGTCTCCGGTACGTGTGAAAACTGTCACCTCATGTACTGGACACACTGACATCTGAAAGAGGCCTAAAAGTGTGTATTAAAATTTCCACCTGCTCTGTTAGTTTGCAGTTTTGGTTACTGCTGATGATACTAAGGAAAAACAGAATTTCTTTCTAAATCATCAAAGTTTAAAAGTCACTTTTTTCATTGTAGAAAAAGTATGTATTTTTATTACAAGCCTACATTGCATATGTTACTAAAATGACTTGTCTAAATGTAAGAATTTATTTACATTTATTTCTGCCAGAAATTTGTAGCATGTCTATATTTGGTCATGCAATTATTCTATATTCCAGAACTTGACTATGAGTGTTCCCTTTGTAAGGTTTGCCATTAATCTTATCTGAGAGATTCAGCTGCAGCAGTGTAAAGCAGATAAGCAAGTGAGAGAAATTAATCAGAGCACACAAGCGATTCCAGGTCCATATACTTAGCAATTGAATATCAATATGGTTATTCTGAGATCAATATCTTAAACAATTCGGGATATGGTTTTAGAATTGCCATATATTTTCTACTCATTGACTAAAGCTTCTTAACACATTAAATGTTTGGTGGTTTCATATAGTAAAATTTATAAAATAAAATAATGTATTCATGCATAGAGTAGTGTATTCCAGAGTCTTTGATTTGTTACATTCTTGTGTTCTGTGAAGAATAAAATTTGAATTTAACTTCGAACAAGCAATAGGGATTATTTTAAGAAATTTTATCTTTTGAATTGACAAAAAATGTGTACACAAATAAAGTAAAAAAAAAGTGATTTTATTTTATACCTAATATGAATGTAACAAACTATAAATGATAATTTGAATTATATTTTCATTTTTCATTAAAAAAGCGTTCACATATTGCAGTCACATGCTATTCATATATGTCAATGAAATCTTTTAATTTATAACACCAAACTCCAATTCTCAATTTTGCAGTAGTAGATGGGGTCCCCACATGTCAGGCACAGCCATGGACCCACATAGATGACAGAAGTGATTTATTTCTATTTCTGTTTTCCATTTTGCTGACTAAATAGTACTCAGCAGAAGCATTAGCAAAACCTATGCTTCTAATTGCACCTGGTGACCACATGATTGTGCAGTGTCTGCCTGCTAGATGAAAACTACTGGATTTTTGCAAACCTAATTAAGTTTTGCCAGTGATTTGTGTAACTGTAGTGACTATTTGTTGCCTGTAACTGGGGTTTATATTGATGCCCAAATGAACAGTGGGAAAAAGGAACAATGATGGCAAAAAAATGTTTCACAGAGATCATTTATGCTTTTGTAGATTTTTTTTAAATATCACATCAAGACAAGGAAAAAATAATAAATGTAATTAAAAAGTAAATGACCTTGGGGTACAGCATACTATTAACCCCTGTGTTCAGCAGACTGGTTCAGTGAAAAATTGACCGGTACCAAGCACTGCACTACAAGAGCACTGTATTGCAAAAAACAAGTGATCACAGTAAAAAAGTCTAGCAGCGTGATTAATTAACAAAGTAAACAATTCAATAACAAGTAGCTTGGCCTGTGCGAAATTTTCACACATTGGTAATCGGGGGGCTCATGCATTTTCAGAAAAAGCAAGCTGGTCAAATGTAAATGTATTTCATGAGATGATGAACACAGACAGGTATTTATATATGTAGTTTGGTAATACATTAAATTGGTTTGATAAGTAGAGGCCAAAAAATGTCTTCTGGTTGAGGTGCCACCTGCAGGTCATTGTTTCTTTCTGCAGGTTTATGAAAATGAATGATTAAACTATATTTAGTGATAAAATCGTGAATGTGTGGTTTGTTTGGCTTTTTTCATACTGAAGGGGGCAAGTTTACCTTTTAAATGGTGTGTCATTTGTGTGTGGGGTGAAGTAATCACCGAAAAAGCAGTGCATGTTTACAAATCTGTTTGCATACGTGACTCACCTGCAGTGAAGTGTACAATCCTCCAATGTGGCTAAAATAGGCTGGGCAAACACTTGGGCAAGTTGGAAAGACCCCAAGGCAAAAGTTTGGATTTGTTTGTGATGTCTGTAAGCAGCTTTGTGGTAGTGTGCTTGGGGTAGTGTGCTGCAACCTGCAGGTCATTTGATCTTTAACCCCTTAGTGACAGAGCCATTTTGCAGCTTAATGACAGGGCCAATTTTTACAATTCTGACCACTGTCATTTTATGAGGTTATAACTCTGGAACGCTTTAAACGAATCCAGCTGATTCTGAGAATGTTTTTTCGTGACATATTGTACTTCATGTTAGTGGTAAAATTTCTTTGATATGACTTGTGCTTATTTATGAAAAAAACGGAAATATGGCGAAAATTTTGAAAATTCAACAATTTTCAAAATTTAAATTTTTATGCCCTTAAATCAAAGAGATATGTCACACAAATTTCTTAATAAGTAACATTTCCCTCATGTCTACTTTACATCAGCACGATTTTGGGACCAAAATTTTTTTTTGTTACGAAGTTATAAGGGTTAAAATTTGACCAGCAATCTCTCATTTTTACAACACCATTTTTATTTTAGGGACCACATCACATTTTAAGTCACTTTGAGGGTTCTATACGATAGAAAATACCCAAAAGTGACACCATTCTAAAAACTGCACCCCTCAAGGTGCTAAAAACCACATTCAAGAAGTTTATTAACCCTTTACGTGCTTCACAGGAACTGAAGCAATGTTCAAGGAAAAAATTAACATTTAACTTTTTTTGCAAAAACTTTACTTCGGAACCTATTTTTTTTTATTTTCACAACTGTTAAAAGAAAAAATGAACCACAAAGTTTGTTGTGCAATTTCTCCTGAATATGCCGATACCCCATATGTGGGAGTAAACCACTTTTTGGGCGCACGGCAGAGGTCGTAAGGGAAGGAGCGACATTTGACTTTTTCAACGCAGAATTGGCTGGACGCCATGTCGCGTTTGTAGAGGCCCTGATGTGTCTAAACAGTGGAAACCCATCACAAGTGACCCCATTTTGGAAACTAGACCCCCTAAGGAACTTATCTAGATGTGTGGTGAGCACTTTGAACCTCCAAGTGCTTCACAGAAGTTTATAACATAGAACCGTGAAAATAAAAAATCATATTTTTTCCACAAAAACGATCTGTTCACCCCAATTTTTATTTTCCCAAGGGTAACAAGACCCCAAAAGTTTTTGTGCAATTTGTCCTGAGCATGCTGATGCCCCATATGTGGGGCTAAACCACTGTTTGGGTGCATGGCAGAGCTTGGAAGGGAAGGAGCGCCGTTTGACTTTTTCAACTCAGAATTGGCTGGACGCCATGTCGCGTTTGTAGAGGCCCTAATGTGTCTAAACAGTGGAAACCCCCCACCAGTGACACCATTTTGGAAACTAGACCCCCTAAGGAACTTATATAGATGTGTGGTGAGCACTTTGAACCCCCAAGTGCTTCACAGAAGTTTATAACTCCCAGGCATGAAAATAAAAAGTCATAATTTTTCCACAAACCTGATCGTTTAGTCCCCAATTTTTTATTTTCCCAAGGGTAACAGGAGAAATTAGACCACAAAAGTTGTTGTCCAATTTGTCCTGAGTATGCTGATACCCCATATGTGGGTGAGACCACTGTTTGGGCGCACGGCAGGGCTTGGAAGGGAAGGAGCGCCGTTTGACTTTTTCAAACCAAAATTGGCTGGAATTGAAATTGGACGCCATGTCGCGTTTGGAGAGCCCATGATATGCCTAAACAGTCGAAACCCCCACAAATCACACCATTTTGGAAACTAGACCCCTTAAGGAACTTATCTAGATGTGTGGTGAGCACTTTTAACCCCCAAGTGCTTCACAGAAATTAATAAACGTAGAGCCGTGAAAATAAAAAATCATTTTTTCCTCAAAAATGATTCTTTAGCCCGCTATTTTTTTTATTTTCCCAAGGGTAACAGGAGAAATTGGACCCAAAAAGTTGTTGTGCAATTTTTCCTGTGTACGCTGATACCCCATATGTAGGGTGAAACCACTGTTTGGGCGCATGGGAGTGCTTGGAAGGGAAGGAGCGCCATTTTGTAATGCAGACTTTGATGGAATGTTCTGTGGGCGTCATGTTGTGTTTGCAGAGCCCTTAATGTACCTAAACTGTAGAAACCCCCTGCAAGTGACACCATTTTGGAAATTAGACCCCCAAGGAGCTTATCTAGATGTGTGGTGAGCACTTTGAACGCCCAAGTGCTTCACAGAAATTTATAAACGCAGAGCCGTGAAAATGAAAATCATTTTTTTTCTCAAAAATGATTTTTTTAGCCAGCTATTTTTTATTTTCCCAAGGGTAACAGGACAAATTGCACACCAATTTTGGGGTCCTAATTTCTCCTGAGTACGCTGATACCCCATATGTTGGGGTAAACCACTGTTTGGGCGCACGGCAGGGCTCGGAAGGGAGGGAGCGCCATTTGACTTTTTGAATGCCACGTCGTGTTTGGAGACCCCCTGATGTGTCTAAACAGTGGAAACCCCCCACAAGTGACCCCATTTTGGAAACTAGACCCCTTAAGGAACTTATCTAGATGTGTGGTGAGCACTTTGAACCCCCAAGTGTTTCACAGAAATTTATTAACCCAGAGCTGTGAAAATAAAAAAATCATTTTTTTTCTCAAAAATGATTTTTTTAGCCAGCTATTTTTTATTTTCCCAAGGGTAACAGGAGAAATTAGAACCCCAAAATTGGTGTGCAATGTGTCCTGAGTACGCTGATACCCCATATGTTGGGGTAAACCACTGTTTGGGCGAACGGCAGGGCTCTGAAGGGAGGGAGCGCCATTTGACTTTTTGAAACCACGTCATGTTTGGAGACCCCATGATGTGCCTAAATATTGGAAATCCCTCAATTCTAGCTCCAACCCTAACCCCAACACACCCCTAACCCTAATCCCAGCCCTAATCCTAACCTAAATCCCAACCCTAATTCCAACCCTAATTGTAACCCTAACCTTAATTGTAACCCTAACTCTAATTGTAACCCTAACTTTAACCCTAACCCTAATTGTAACCCTAACCCTAATTCTAATCCTAATTATAACCCTAACCCTAAGGCTAGGTTAATTTTGCATTTTACCAGCCCGTTCAACACATAGCGTTGACCGGCTGGTAACGGTATAGCATAACGCGATCGCGTTATGCTATACCCGCTAGCGCAAAGGAATCAGCAGATGATTCATCTGCGCTAGCGGTGACGGAGCCCAGACGCTGCAGCCCGCGACCAAGGCTCCGTCACTGAATTATGGCACGTCGCAAACGCATGCCGCTTTATGGCATGCTTCGCGATGCGCCCTCAAATGGGGGTGAATGGCAGCGTTAACGGACTGCGTTACACCGCATTATACCGCGGTGTAACGCAGTCCGTCTAATGGACTGCCATAACGCAGTATGAACCCAGCTTAACCCTAACACTAATTATAACCCTAATGCTAACCCTAACCCTAATTATAACCCTAACCCTAATTATAACCCTAACCCTAACGGAAAAATGAAAATAAATATAATTTCTATTTTTTATTATATGTCCCTAACTAAGGGGGTGATAAATGGGGGGTTATGTACTGTTTTTTTTATTTTGATCACTGTGATAGTTTAACACAGTGATCAAAATGCACTTTCTGGAGAATGAAAAAAAATTTGAATCTGCCGCCAAGCAGACCGGCGGGCGCACTGCGCATGCGCCCGCCATTTTTTTTTCCAGGAAGAAGACCGGGAGGATCGGAGGCCAGGGGGACCTGCCGGAGGACACCGGCAGGTACAGGGGGGGTTCAGGGGGACATGGGGACCCTCATTTTCTCCCCTCTGATGTGCGATCACATCAGAGGGGAGAGAAATCATTTTTTTTTTGCGATTGCCGTTATGCTTGTATAGAGGCGATCGCAACACCGGGATCGGTAAATACCGACCCGGATCATGTTCTCTGGGGTCTCGGCTACCCCCGGTAGCCGAGACCCCAAAGAATATTGCCCATCCCCCAGCACATAGCGGCGGGCGCACTGAGCATGCGCCCGCCATTTTCTTCATAGCGCATGCACCGGGGGACACTGGAGGGCCCTGGGGCCACATGCAGGGGATCGAGGGCTACATAGGGGTCCTGGGGACCCTTTTTCTCTGTCCTCTGATGTACGATGACATCAGAGGACAGAGAAATTAAATGGCACAACTTTTTTTTTGTTGTTGTTGCGATTGCCGTTTTAGGGTTAATAACGGCGATCGCAACATCGGTATCAGTAAAAACCGACCCGATTCATGTTCTCTGGGGTCGAGACCCCGGAGACCCTGGAGAAAATGCGCCTCTGGGGGGCGCTATTCACTTTTTCCACAGCGCCGTTAATTAACGGCGCTGTGGTTTAAGTACCCTTAATGACGCCGTTAAAAGGTGTATCATCGGTCGTTAAGGGGTTAAAATGGTGTATCATTTGTTTGTGTGGGTGGAGTATGAACAGAGCAAGTGTGCAATTCAATAGGCAGTGCATGTTTACAAATGTGTTTGCATATGTGCCTCATCTGCAGTGAAGTGTGCAATCCTCCAATGTGCCTGAAATAGGCTGGGCAAACAGTTCAGCATCTGGAAAGCCTCCAAGGCAAATGTTTGGATTTGTTTGTGATGTTTGTTGTAGTGTGCTTTGGGGTAGTGTTGTACCACCTGCAGGTCATTTTTCCTTACTGCAGGATTAGGAAATTAATGTTTAAACGGTATTTTGTGATTAAGTCATGAATGTGTGGTTTGCTTGGCTATTTTTTTGCTGAAGGGGGCAAGTTTACCTTTCAAATGGTGTATCATTTGTGTGTGTGGGTGCAGTATGAACGGAGAAACAAAGTGATCACCGAAAAACAGTGTTTAGAGATAATAGAATAGATTGTAAAAATGTAGATAAAAAAGCACAAAAAATAAAATCACAAAAAGCTGTTTTACCACTAAAAATGCAACAGTATGGTTGACTGCAGTTGTGTGCATGTATATAAAAAAAAAACACATTATGAGCATAGACAGACTGCAAAGTGACTGCGTCTGCTTCATTATAATACAGGAAAGATGTATATCTTTGTACCGTATTAGCCAGTAGATAGAAAAATATTTAGAATTGAGAGTCCTCTCTCAATTCTAAATATTTTGCTTCATTATAGTGAAGAGTTGCTTCGGGTGTTTAATCTGAATCACATTTTTGTAGATTAAGATAGAAATCCCAAATAATGTGCTCAATGGAAAGCACAGGATAAATGATTATCCTGGCCATATACTGAAAGCAGTCAAAAGATGTCATGTACCAATAAAAACTTCATCTTATCCTGCAAAAATAAAAATTCTCACTCAGGTCCATCAACTGTCAATGGAAATATAGGGGTTTTCCACAGATCTGGAAAAGTGACATATATCACAATTCACCAAATAAAATCCAGTGAAATCTGCACTCCATAATCCTAATCCCACAGAACCTTCTAAGCCCCTAAACAACAGGTAGTAGTGAAATATATAGAATTGATGTGGTGGAGAGATCACACTTAACAGTACATGGGACGCATCTCTCCAGAATGACAAGCTACGCACAGTGTATTGGCAGTAAGCTGGTATATTTGCAAATTTCCAGAAAAAAGCATAATGCGGATGCTGCAGAGTGAGAACACCTGTGGGGACACAATTGTCACTCCAGCTGTAGATTAATTAATCAAGAGGTATAATTTTCAAACTAGGGTAAATGTTTTGGGGTATTTTTGCTGTTCTGGAACTTTAAGGGCTCGCTCACACTTAAGGGTATACCACACTGAACAATATCGCTAACGGGATCGCTAAAAAACGTCACTATTTAGCGATCCCGTTAGCGATGTTGTTCAGTGCGGCATCTGCCAGCGACAAGCTTCCTGCTGTGATCTCGCTCGTCGCTGGAATCGTTCCGGACCCTATTTTCTCGTCGGCGCTCCCGCTGGGTAAGTATATATCGCTAGTGTGGCACCTTTTCTTAGCGATTTAGCGGTACTTTTGTACCGCTAAAGTCGTTAAGAAGATCGCTAACGGCGATAGCGTCGTTAACTATATCGCTAAATGTGGCCGCACTTAGCGATATAGAAACAATCCCGCTAGCGATCGCATTAGTATGCGTCATTATCGTGATCGCTAGCGGGATTGTTTAGTGTGGCAGTACCTTTACTGTGAAATTGGACTGATGCAATCCGATAAAAAATCAGATTACATTCAGACCAATTGCAATGCAAATTTCAGATTGCAGTTGCCAATATAAGTCAATGGGTGTGAGAAAAAAAATTGTATGGCACTCGAACCACGTGTGCCGTCCAATTTTTACTCACCCATCTCATAATAATGACATTTCATCAGTTGAGTAAATTCACAGCGTGACCTGTCAGAGTAGAGTAGAAAAGAATATATATGTATATATAGCATAGATAGCTACAAATATGTGCGAAAAAAAATGAAAAGAGGATAATGCAGCACTCATCAGCAGGAGAAAAAATCCAATAGTCCTTTATTCACATACATGTCATGGACAGAAATTGGACAGACAGGACATGTGGGGAAAGGAGAGGACGATGGTCGTTTCGCGATTGTTCTCTTCCACAGGTCCAGGTGCAGTAAGCAAACAAAGGTAATTTCCTTTATAGGGATCAAGACCTTACAAATTAAAGCAAGCTATACAGGGTTACAAAAACATTCACATATATAAAACATATCGTGATTACTAACATATGTAGAGTATAAATATTATCAAAACATATATCATTGGGATAAGTATATGTAAGCATATCATATCATATTCAAAGAAAAAGCGAAAGATCAATTCGGTCATTCAGACCAAGTGGACCTTGTGCATTAGCTCATAAGATCCAGCGAGCTTCTTGTCTCAATAAAATGTTGTCATAATTACCTCAGTGTTGTGGATAATCAAGTTTCTCAATATACCTGCAAAACTTAAAGTTTAAAGTCAAATTGTTTTACCTACATAGAAGTAGCGACATGGACAGAATAGAATATAGACTACACCTGTTTGTCCAATTTCTGTCCATGGCACATATGTGAATAAAGGACTATTAGATTTTTTTTCTCCTACTGGTGAATGCTACATTATCCTCTTTTTATTGTTCACTTGGATTTATACTATTTTGTGTAAGCACCAATATCAGTGGTTACTTTACTGCAGAGTTCAGAAGAATGTGGATCCGAGTCTGAAAAGTAGTGATTTGTGTTCCCTAGTGCCGTTCGCTATTTTTCTTTGCTTTGGAACAAATATGTGAGTGATATATATAATTATTACAGTGCATGTGTAGTTTATTCTTCAAGTATTTAATTAATAAATCAATAAATTACAGAAAAAAAGTTATGGGATCCCCTGAAATTATGTTAACCAGCCAAAGGAAAGCGGATAGGTAGGAGCTGATGTGTATAGCCTGGGAAGATGGTAATAAACTTGAAGCTTTCCAGGCTGTTAATATCAGCTCACAGCTATATGCTAATCTTTTACTGGTTATTAAAATGGGGACCCCCCAAAAAAATGTGTGGCCCCCCTATGATTAAAAACCAGCAGAGGCTTGGCAGACAGCTATACATCATAGGTTGTCACAGGGGTAAATTCCTGGTTAAAACCTGAAGAACAGATTAGAATAAAATAAGAAATGCATCATTAAAAATGTTATCAGGTCTGTAAAAATTTGATTTGTAAATTTCTTGTAAAAAATGGAAAATTGCTATTAAAATTTTAACTTTTCTAACATCCTAAGAAAATAAAAAGATGTTTGAAAATTGATCCTGACATAAAGTAGACATTTAGTAAATTTTGTTAATGAACTATTGTGTGTGATATGACTGTCTAGTTTAATCCAAATTTCAGTGGAAATCCATTAGGAGATACTCCGCCACCTGATCAGGAGCATGCCCAGGCATTATAGGGATGTAATACAGTCACAAGGAGGCCACACACACTACTTAGCATCATTTCATTGTCTTGAGGCTTTTCCACTGAAGTTGGATCAGCCTACAATTTGATTTTCCACTTTGATTTTAAGTAGTACCATTCCAAATCCAGACCTCCATAGAATATAAATTTTTATTTATATTGATCATTTTTATGTTTCATTGTTCTCAACACATTCCACTATGTAATGAATAAAGATTTGCAACTGGAAATATTTCTTACAGAAAGCAGTAATCAAAGCAAAGGTGGCTACTTTGAAAAACCTAGAATATAAGACATATTTTCAGTTGTTTCACACTTTTTTGCAAAGTTAAATGTATAATTCCACATGTGTTAATTCATAGTTTTGATGCCTTCAGTGTGATTCTACAATTTTCATAGTCATGAAAATACAGAAAAATCTTTGAATGAGAAGGTGTGTCCAAACTTTTGGTCTGTACTGTATATATATAAAGTTGTGTGAAAAAGTGTTTGCTCTCTTCCTAATTTCCTGTACTCTTGCATGTTTTTCACACTTAAATATTTCAAATTTAAATATTAGACAAAGGTAACACAAGTCAGTAAAAAATGCAGTTTTTCTATTAAAGTCTTTATTATTAAGGCAAAAAGAAATCCAAACTTACAGGGCACTGTGTGAAAAATGATTGCCCGTAAACCTAGTAACTGGTTGGGCTACCATTAGCAGCAACAAATGCAATCAACCATTTGAGACAACTGGCAATGAGTCTTTCAAAACATTCTGGAGGAATTTTGGCCCACTCATATGTGCAGAATTGTCAGTCACATTGGAAGGTTTCTGAGCATGAAAAGCCTTTTTATGGTCATGCCACAGGATCTCAATTGGATTAAGGTCAGGACTAGGGTTGAGCATTCCGATACTGCAAATATCGGGTATCGGCCGATATTGGCTGTATCGGAATTCCGATTCCGAGTACCGATATTTTCGTCATATCGGATACCGGAATCGGGATTGTCACTGTCACTGTCAGTGTCCGTCTGTCGGGTCTGTCAGGAGTCAGCGGCACTTACCCGGCAGAAGATCTCCGGCGGTCACATCCCGGACTGCTTAATGGCCGCCATCCTCTTCTCCCCGGGGGTCACATGCAGTTTCTCGCGATAACTGCAGTGACTGCTGGGTAATCGCGGCCGTAAAGCAGTCCAATGACATCACCGCCGGGGAAGCAGGTAATCAGCTGTGCTGCGTTGCAATGACAAGCCCTGCCTGTCATTGCGATGTAGCAGAGCTGGATCGTCGTGGGACTGTCGTTATCGACTGCGTCGGACAGGTGGTATACTGTTGGTTTTTTTTTTTTTTTTTTTTTTTTACAGGAGATCGATGGCGTCGCAGGAATGAGAGAGTAATAAAAAAATGAAAACTGTGTTGTCTCTTTTATTTCATTAAAAGACTTTTTTCTTGCTGTGTCTTTTTTTTACACATTTAAAAACTTTGGGATTAATAATGGATCGGTGTCTTATTGACGCCTCTCCATTATTAACCGGGCTTATTGTCACCGTGCAATCAACGGTGACATTAACCCCTTATTACCCCACTTGCCACCGCTACAGGGCAGTGGGAAGAGCCGGGTAAAGTGCCACAATTGGCACATCTTTTGATGCGCCAAATGTGGGGCTGCTGTAGCCTGGTATTATCAGGCTGTTGAGGGCCAAAATCCATGGGCCTTGACAGTCTTTTAATACCAGGCCGCAGCAGTCTGCATTTTACTTGGCTGGTTAACAAAAATAGGGGGACCCCTACGCCGTTTTTTTTTCGAGGGGATCCCTATTTTTATTAACCAGCCAAGCTAAGCAGACTGCTGTGGCCTGGTATTATCAGGCTTGCAAGGTCCATGGATATTGGATCCTTACCAGCCTGAAAACCAGGCCTCAGCGGTCTGCTTCATCTGGCTGGTTAACAAAAATAGGGGGGACCCCACGCCATTTTTTTTTCGAAGGGAACCCCTATTTTTGTTAATCAGTTCCCTCTCACGTCACTGATGGTGTCCCTGGCTGACCTGAAGTGAAAGTGGAAAGCAATCAATTAAGCTTTCCACTTCCTCTCCTGTCAGCCAGGAGAGGAGCTCATTCATTTGGGGGTTTACTGTGAGGCTGCAGCATTAGCTGCGGTCCCTGCAGTAAACATTAACCCTTTCTGAAGGATTACACCGTGGGACCTGACTGTGCATCGGATTGGTAAGAATAATTTTGCTTTATTATTTTATTTTTATTACAGGAAATGGTTTTAGCAGGTAAATAAAATATGGTCAAAAACTGTGTGATTATTTCATTAAACTTCTTTTTTATTAAAGTGTGTGTGTTTGATTTTTCTTTCATACAATAGGATTAATAATTGATAGTTGTCTAATTGACAGCTCTCAATTATTAACCTGGCTTAAAGTGACCTTTCAATTGCAAGGTCATTTTAACCCCTTATTAACCCATTCGCCACCGCTACAGGGCAATGGGAATAGACGGGCAAAGTGCCAGAAAGGGCAAATCTAATTAAGATTTGCCCTTTCTGGGGTGTCTGGGGGCAGATGTTAAGTAGCCGGGGGGGCCAAAAAAAAGGTCCCTCTCTGGGCTATTATTATCTGCCCCCACTCACTGGCTTTGTCTATCTGGTTGCGAAAATAGGGCGGGAGCCCACGCATTTTTTTTCAGCAATTTTACACCTCATATATATATATATACATGTCATTGAATTTGTGACACATATATATATATATTTATATTTATAGTTCATACACTTCTACATAGTATAATAGCCGCTAATTCAATTGCCGGCTTTTGTGAAAATGCAGAACCCGACATGAAATGACACTTGGTGTACATAGGGTTAACCATGTCTTTTCATGTAGTTTGATATCTGATTTGCACAAACAATTACATGAGTGTAAGTGTGCAAAATTTCACACCTGTAGGGGTTAATTAAAGGTGTAAATTCGTAGCAAAAAAGTCAGTTTTTTTACAACGAATTTTCACCTTTAATTAACCCCTACAGGTGTGAAATTTTGCACACATAGACTGATGTAATTGTTTGTGCAAATCAGATAGCAAACGACATGAAAAGACATGGTTAACCCTATGTACACCAAGTGTCATTTCATGTCGGGTGCTTCTGTCTTTTCACAGAAGCCGGCTTTACCCGGCAATTGAATCAGAGGATATTTTACTATGTAGAAGTGTATAAACTATACATATATGTATATATATATATATATGTCACAATGACATGTATATATATATATATATATATATATATATGTATTCTATGTGTGTATATTTAGTGTTTACAAGGAAAGAAAGAGGTTTTTTTAGTTGTGATATTTTGTTCCCATAGACTTACATTGGATTTCCGGTATCGGTATCGGGTATCGCCGATATTTTAATGGTATCGGCGATACCATTCCGATTCCGATACTTTTGGATATCGGAAAGTATCGCTCAACTCTAGTCAGGACTTTGACTAGGCCACTCCAAAATATTATTTTTTTCTTAAGCAATTTAGAGGTGGACTTGCAGATGTGATTTAGATCATTGTCTTGGTGTATAACCCAAGTGCACTTCGGCTTCAGGTCACAAACAGATAGCCGGACATTCTCCTTCAAGATTTTTTGGTAGATAGCAGAATTAATGGTTCCCTTTACCACAGCAAGTCTTCCAGGTCCTAAAGAAGCAAAACAGCCCCAGACCATCATACTACCACCATCATATTTTACTGTTGGTATGATGTTTCTTTTCTGAAAGGCTGTTTTACTTTTACGCTAGATATAATGAGACATACACCTTCCAAAAAGTTCAACTTTTGTCTCGTCAGTCCACAGGGTATTTTCCCAAAATATTGGTGATCATCAAGATATTTTCTGGCAATATTGAGGCCGCGGTGGTTTTCGTCTTGGAACACTGCATTGCAGGCCATTTTTATCCAGTCTCTTTCTTATGGTGGAATCATGAACACTGACCTTAACTGAGGCAAGTGAGGCCTGCATTTCTTTTGTGTTGTTTATGTTGTTGTGGGGTATTTTGTGACCTCTCAGATGAGTCATTGCTGTGCTCTTGGGGTAAGTTTGGTCTGACGGCCAGCATGATGTCTAGCTTTTTAGGATCTATTGATTTGCTTCACTTTGTCAGGCCAGTCCTATTTGAGTAATTTCTTGATTGAGAACAGATGTGGCAGTAATCAGGCCTGGGTGTTGCTATGGAATTTGGACTCAGCTTCCCAAAGATGTGATAAACCACAGTTAATTTATGTTTTAAGGGGGGTGCAATCACTTTTTTCACAAAGGGCCCTGAGGTTTTGGATTTCTTTTTCCCTTAATAATAAAGACCTTTAATTAATTTATTTTGTGCTTACTTGTGTTATCTTTGTCTAATATTTAGATTTGTTTGCTGATCTGAAGCATTTATGTGACAAACAAGCAAAAGAATAGAAAATCAGGAAGGGGCAAACACTTTTTCACACAGCTGTTTATATAGGACTGTGTTTTTTCTACATAATTTAATTTTTGAATTAACATCATTATTGAAATAACTCAAATAGAAGTGAAAGCTGAATACTTCAATGATTGCAAATTGATGTAATTATTTTCTTGTCTTCAGTTCAGTAATCCTTGCATTAACTATATTAAGATTCTTCCGTCATTTAGATTCAGATCAGTCATACATTAATAACTTAGCTTGATGATAATATGGAGATTATAATTTTCATAACTGTGGCAAGGTTAAATATTTTCTCTGTCACTTAATAATAACTACAGTTTTTTAATCTTTGTTGCATACCATATTTCAGTGATAAATTATTACTTGAGGTGTTAACAATCAATATTATCTGCAGCAGTTGATGTATATCTGGTAATGCCATTTTTTTTCTAAATGTTACTAGAAATGTCCATTATTTTTCAGATGAATAGAAATAGAACCGTAAAATTAGAGTGAAATTCATCACACTCTTTTCACCAGAAAAGCTGAGCAAAAACATCTACTTTAGATCTGCCACTTTTTTTTTATGAAAAGTGAGCAATACTTTGCTTGAGGGTGTGTACCTAGTGCATGCCAACAGATTCAATATATTTTACACTGGCTGATCGTGCATAACAATTGACTAGAGTTGAGCATTCCGATACCGCAAGTATCGGGAATCGGCCGATATTCGCTGTATCAGACTTTAGATACTTAGTTCCGATATTTTCCATATATCGTATACCGGAATCGGAAGTTCCCATAATTCTTTGAGAGGCAATGTGATTTTAGTCAGCCAATGAGGAATCCTAAGAAGTGTGGGCACATCCTGTACTGCTGCGGTCATGTTAACTAATGGCATGGCTGTGATTGGATGCTGAAATGATGTCAGAATGCACTATAAAAGGCGCCGCCGCCATTTTAGCGTCACTGTGCTGTGAATTCAGTTAGGGACAGAACGCTGCTCTGCTGACTCTGAGGGACAGTTAGAGATTGCGATTTTGTGTACTGTGCTTTAGGCAGGCTAGTTTAACAACCGCTGTGTAAAGCTTCCTTTAGCCTTGCAGTGTTGTTTTCCCCAAGCTAGCTGCTGCAGGTCTGCTGTGTTGTGGTGCAGTGCATACGCTCTTTTCTATCTTTTGTACATCTGCAGTCATCCAATCTTTTTTTTCTTCCATGTATTCTTGCAGCTCCATTCAATTGAAATTATAGTGTAACGTTCTTCCATCGTATCCAATACATGGTTGCAAACACTATAGAGTCCACAAAGGGCCTTTCACAGATAGTGACCAGTTGTGTGTGCACTGCAGTGTTCACTCTAGTCTGTGATATATTTTATTTTTGCTGAGTGCGATTCACGCTCCAGTTAGTTCTTAAACCACTGCTGGTTATAGTCTGCTGAACGTGTGTCACACTGCCTCATCCTTGTCATTTTTCTAGAATTGTTGCTGCTCCATTCTATTTCAAATAACTCAAATCTATTAGTGTGACGCGCTTCCATCCGTATACAATACATTGTTTGCAAACACTATAGAAGTACACAAAGGGCCTTTCACAGCTAGTGAACAGTTGTCTGCAGTGTTCACTGCAGTCTCTGCGGAATAACAACACTTAGGCCTTTTAACTTTTCTGACTTTCTTTATCAATCTACCAAGATGAAGAAGGCAGGGAGTAAGGCACGTGGTCGTGGCCGTGGAGTTTCAGCAGGGAGAGGATGTGGGGATTCTGTGGCTGCTGCCACCCCCAGTGACACAGCATCCACCAGTTTTCCCCGTGAGCGTTCCTTCATGTGCAGTTTTGTAGGAGCTCGGCGTACCCCCCTGCTGCGGGAAGAACAAATTGAAGCCGTTGTTGGTTGGATGGCAGCCAATGCATCGACTTCAATTGCTTCCACCTCCTCTCAGGACCACAACACTGTTGAGCAACCATCTGTCTCTTCACCGCCTGCCAAATTGCCCAGGCAGTCAGAGAGTTCTGAACTGGAGCCAGCTGAGTCTCTGCTTCTGTTCTCAGAATCTGTTGGCTTGCAAACAGGGGCCCAGCCAAGCAGCATTCTGGAATGTGAAGAAGAGGGAGTATGCAGTGATGCGCAACAACTGTGTCTCTCTGAATCAGAAGAGGCGGGTGAGCCAGTGCCGATGGTCTGCACACCGCAGAACGCATCTGATGATGATGAGACTCAGGTGCCAGTTTCTGTTGAGCATGGTGCTGGCCAGACCACCCAACAGCAGCAGGTGTTGGAAGAGGGTAGTGGAGATGATGAGGTCCAAGACCCAACATGGCGTGAGGGACAGGAAGGTGGTGGGAGCAGCTCTGAGGATGAGATTGTCCCAACGGTACAAACAGGAGGGAGAGGTAGGCTGCAGACTCGGTTCCCTCTAGCCTCCAGTTTGGCACCTGTTGGGAGCAGTTCTCTTCCAAAAGTCAAAATGGGCGCTCCCAGGACTTGCACTGCGTGGTCCTTTTTTGACAGACTTGCAGATGATATTTGCTATGTTGAATGCAAGCTGTGTAAGCAAAAAGTAAAAAGAGGTAAAAATTGCAGTAACCTCAATACCACAAATATGTGGAAACATGTGCGGACAAAGCACATAGTTGAGTTACAAAGACACACTGGAGATGTAGGCCAACCTACAGCAGCACCTACATCTTCAGGTCATGTTGGAGCCTCTACCTCCAGCTCACACACAGCTGGTTCTGCTTCCTCACAGGATCGCCATGGAAGAACCTCAGTCACTGCTGTCCAGAGACAAAGTGTTATTCCACTCACAGCAGCAAGTTCCCTGTCATCCTCACACTCCCAGGCCACAAAACAGCCATCGGTACCACAGGCATGGGATAAAAGACGGCCATACTCGGCAAACCATCCACGAGCACAGGCTCTGAATGCTGGCATTGCAAAACTCCTGTCCCTTGAAATGCTGTCATTCAGGCTAGTGGAGACTGACAGTTTCCGTAACTTAATGGCATTGGCAGTCCCACAATACAATGTGCCAAGCCGATTTTATTTCAGCAGGCAAGCCGTCCCTGGTCTGCAAAAACATGTCGAGGGAAACATTAAACATGCGCTACTAAACGCCGTCTGTAGCAAGGTCCACCTGACCACCGATGCGTGGACCAGTACCCATGGCCAGGGACGATACCTTTCCCTCACAGCCCATTGGGTCAATGTTGTGGAGCCGGGTACAGATCTTGCGAGTGGCGCTGTACGTGTTCTGCCAACTCCAAGGATTGCAGGAATCCAGTCTGTACACATTAACTCCTCCTCCTACTCCAGTTCCTCAGAATCATCGCTGCAGGAGCCGTCACGGTCTACCTCCACATGGACCCGTGAACGCTTACCTGTTGCGAACGATATGAGCACAGCCGTTGCCAAACGTCAACAGGCCGTCCTGAAATTAATTTCAATGGGGAATCGAAGCCACAGAGCGCAGGAGGTCTGGAATGCCATCAAGCAGGAGAGCGACGTGTGGTTTTTGCCAGCGAATCTCCAGCCAGGCTTGGTAGTGTGTGACAATGGCCGAAATCTGGTGGCAGCTCTGGGCCTTGGCAACCTCACTCACATACCATGTCTGGCACATGTGCTCAACTTGGTCGTGCAGAGTTTTTTGAGGGACTATCAGGATCTTCCTGAACTGCTGCAGAAGGTCCGCCTAGAGTGCGCTCACTTGCGACGTTCCAGCATAGCCAGATCGCGCATTGCTGCTCTACAACGCAGATTTCGCCTTCCTGAACATCGCATCATATGTGACGTACCCACCAGGTGGAATTCCACCTTACATATGTTGGAGCGGTTGTGTGAGAAACAGCCAGCAGTAATGGAGTATCAGCTGCATCAGGCGCAATCAACTCGCAATTTGCGCCGTTCACACTTCACCACTACTGAGTGGGCCTCTATGAAGGACATCTGCCACGTTTTGCGTGCGTTTGATGACTCAACGTGGATGGCGAGTGCAGATGATGCACTAGTCAGCATGACTGTCCCCCTTATCTGCCTGCTTCAAAAATCACAGCAAGCACTAAAGGATGAGGTTTTGGAAGAGGTGGAGGATGAGGAGTCACAAATTCACTCACCTTCTGGACAGTCAGCGCAACTTGGTTCCTCACAAAGGGCTGGGCAGGGCTCACTTTGTGAGGAGGATGAGGAGGAGTCAATGGAGGAGGAAGAAATCCCTACAGAGGGAGGTACACAACGCTCTAGTCAGTATGTAGAGCGAGGGTGGGGCGATGCAGAGCAGGCAGAGATGACGCCTCTTCCAGAGGACAGCGTTTGTTGGGCAGTTGGGAGTCTGCAGCACATGGTTGATTTCATGCTGCAGTGCCTGAGAAATGACCGCCGCATCGCCCACATTCTCACCACATCAGATTATTGGGTGTACACCCTCCTAGACCCTCGCTACCGGGACAACTTACAAAGCCTCATCACACCGTTGAACCGGGAGCGTAAAATGCGGGAGTACCAAGACAGACTGGTGCAGTCCATAATATTCTCCATTCCAGCCGAGAGCACTGCTGCTGCTACTGCTTTACAAAGAATCTCTCTGCGTCGAGGCAGTGGAGACACCTCTGCAACAAGAGGGAGCACAAGCAGCGCCTCTGCACAGGGCAAGAGCAGTATGTTACAAATGTGGATAAGTTTTGTGTCAGCGCCACCAATGTCTACACCATCCGAGACGACTCCACTCACCATGAGGCAACGTTTACGTAAGATGGTGACAGACTACATGTCTTTCCCTCTCAGTGTACTCCCAGATGGCTCTTCCCCTTTCAAGTTTTGGGTCTCTAAGCTGGATACATGGCCAGAGCTTAGCCAGTATGCATTGGAGGTGCTGGCTTTCCCTGCTGCCAGTGTATTATCTGAGCGCGTCTTTAGTGCTGCAGGTGGTGTACTAACAGACCGTCGCATGCGACTATCCTCAGAGAATGTAGACCGGCTTACTTTTCTGAAAATGAACAAGGCATGGATCTCACCTGAATTTGCCTGCCCGTTTTCAGATTAAATAACTGTTTGCCAACGTTTTCCATGTCTCCTGTTATGTTCATCTTTCTACCACCTGAACTCTACTCCCTGGGCTACAACACTGCCAGTCACAGGGGAATGATCAGTTACAAAACAAAATGTTATCCCCAACAAATAGACTCAACGTAGGGTCACGGAGTTGCGCCGTACCAAAATTGTCACCTGACACATTTAAGTATTACAATTCTGTTCCCGGTGGCAAATCTTCCATCTCCCCAACTAACACTTCTATAGGAGAGGTGTTTTCCTCCTCCACCGAAGGCAAAGGTAATACTGATCACTGCACACATGTGTTATGCATAGTGAGACTGATAGTAGCCAAAGTTGTTGTCCATGGGCTCAGTCAGGTGGGGGCAATCAGCTCTCACATGTCATGGTTCTTGGCACCGCCAACAGATTATGGGGCCCCTTTCGTTCCCCGACCCTTCCTGGGCGGCCCTCAGAGTCTCTGCTCGCCGAGCTGTGAGTGAAGGTTTGGTGAATTTAATTGGTAGCTTCCGGGTAGTCTCTCCCTGTATCTCCTTGGTAGGCCCATATCTTTCAATGAGGTCTACCATTTGGAGACCATCAGTAGGGGCTGCCTGTCCAACCCATGTTTGAAGGGTGTGGGGCAAAGTTCGCCCGAATTTATCAGTCACTATACGATTCAGCATATCGCGGGGTGACAACACCTCAGGCTGAAAGCACTTTTCTATCAGGTGTATCAAGTCATAATACTGGGACCGAGCTGGCTCGGAAGGGGAAAACTTCCATTGTTGTACACGCTGGGCCAGGAAAAAAACATTTACCCCAAGACGTGCAAGTATCTCACCATTCACTCTCTCATAGTCCTCCTGTTGCTGGGGGGGGAGGTCACTATAGGCTTTAGCGGGTCCTGAAGTCAAAAACGGAGCCACGATTAAACAGAGTCAGCATGGGTTTGTAACTAATAAGTCATGTCAGACTAACTTAATTTCCTTCTATGACAGAATCACTGACTGGGTGGATCAGGGAAATGCTGTAGATATAGTATATCTTGACTTCAGCAAAGCATTTGACAAAGTATCTCACACAATCCTTATTGAAAAAATGACTAAGTATGGAATGGACAAGGCAACTGTTAGGTGGATTCATAACTGGCTTAGTGATCGGACCCAAAGAGTGGTTGTAAATGGCTGCACATCCAGTTGGAAGAATGTCTCAAGTGGGGTACCACAAGGCTCTGTTTTGGGCCCTGTATTGTTCAACATCTTTATCAATGATTTAGATGAAGGAATTGAGGGTAAACTGATCAAATTTGCTGATGACACAAAGCTAGGAGGGGTAGCTAATACTAGAGAAGAGAGAGAGAGGATTCAAAAAGATATACATAAACTGGAGCAGTGGGCAGCAACTAACAGAATGGATTTTAACAGGGAAAAATGCAAAGTACTACATCTGGGCAATAAAAATGAAAAAAGCATATACAAAATGGGAGGAATAGGGCTAAGTAACAGCACATGTGAAAAAGACTTGGGTATACTAATTGATCACAGACTTAACATGAGTCAACAGTAGAGTTGAGCGATACTTTCCGATATCCAAAAGTATCGGAATCGGAATGGTATCGCCGATAACATTAAAATATCGGCGATACCCGATACCGATACCGGAAGTCCCATGTAAGTCTATGGGAACAAAATATCGAAATTAAAAAAACCCCATTCTTGCCTTGTTGGTTAATTGTACATGAAGGAAAACAAGAAAGAGTAATGTAGAATGTATTGGGGAAGGTTGAGGAGACATTAAAGGCATAGATGTTTAACCCAATCAAATGGAATAGCATAAATATTTTTTTTTTTAAAGATGTTCGGATTGACGAAGAAATTGACAATGTTGTTAACGTTTTTTCTATTTTGGAAAATATGTATATTACACAACTTCCATGCTCTTCATCTTCACCTTTTTAACTTTTCACACACTTTCTCCTTCATAATCTTCTGCAGCATCATCTTTTTCATCAAATTATTCTTCATCTTCACCTTCTTTATCTTCTTCTTAAACTTCTTGCTATTCATCTTTGTTAACATTACTCATATTCTTCTTATTAAACTATTATTCTTATTCATATTCTGCTTCATCTTCTTCATCATATTCTTATTTGTGACAGAGAATCCTGTACTTGTAATCTGTCAAAGTATGAATTTTTCATCCTTCCGTTCTTGCTGTCACAAAAGATTTAAATTACAACAGTATTTGTCCGTGTTCAGTTTAGCCTGCAGCAGCAGGCATTTTCCAGGGGCACCACGAGGAGGAACGGACTCACCCCCATACACTGCTTAGTCTTCTTCTGCTTAGAATTTAGAGCATATATTTTGCTCTTCATTTTGGTCTTATACTTCATGTTCTTCTGCTTTTAGATCTTCTGCTTATTGTTCTTGTGTCTCTTGTTCCGTATCTTGTATTTGTAGCACAATCTTGTACCAGCTGATGTTACTGGGACACGGTTACTAAGCAGGAGGTACCTGTGCTCCAAAGCACTACCAAGGACCAGCAGACGTTGCTGGAACTCGGATACCGAGATGGAGGCACCTAGGCCAAAGGCACTGTGGAGAACCAGCTGACGGTACTGGAACCCGGAGGGGCAGCAGAAGGAAAAGAGCCAATGGCACAACCGAGGACCAGCTGACGTTACTGGGACACGGTTTCTAAGCAGGAGGTACCTGTGCTCCAAAGCACTACCAAGGACCAGCAGACGTTGCTGGAACTCGGATACCGAGATGGAGGCACCTAGGCCAAAGGCACTGTGGAGAACCTGCTGACGGTACTGGAACCCGGAGGGGCAGCAGAAGGAAAAGAGCCAATGGCACAACCGAGGACCAGCTGACGTTACTGGGACACGGTTACTAAGCAGGAGGTACCTGTGCTCCAAAGCACTACCAAGGACCAGCAGACGTTGCTGGAACTCGGATACCGAGATGGAGGCACCTAGGCCAAAGGCACTGCGGAGAACCAGCTGACGGTACTGGAACCCGGAGGGGCAGCAGAAGGAAAAGAGCCAATGGCACAACCGAGGACCAGCTGACGTTACTGAACCCCAGTAACACAGGAGCAAGTGTTGACTGTGCTAACAGCACTTCCGAGCAACAACTGGCGGTGTTGGAGCCCAGGGTCAAGGAGGATGTTTAAATACTAGATCAAGTAATTTCCTTGTTACCTGTCAATTTTAAATGTCTATACTTCAAACAAGAGAAAGATAACCTTTACTACCATAAGATGATGATTTCATTTAAACTAATATCTAGATAAATAAAGAATTGACAAACATAAACACATACATTAACATGTTGAACAGCAATGCAAACCACAAAATAAATTAGTTAAGGAATCTGCTATACGGTTGTACATAAAGCATACAAGTATATATCTGAATCCATTAATGATGGATAAGTAACAGTATGTACACCATTTTTATTGTATAGACAATGAATGTCTGACTTCAAAACATCATCAGCATTACAAGTTATCTGTGATATTACTAAAATGTTCCATTTGCTGAATAATGTCACTAAATATTTTATACAAAATTATACAATTTCCATCATGTAATACTCATAATATGTGGCAATAATCATTTTTATTAACAAACATAACCTTTAAAAAGTGCATAGTGCATAGTGAAAATTGCTATTTATGGCTGACTGTCGACTTGGAAGCATGACAACAGATAGATAAGGTATATATAGATGAGACTGCATAGCCACAGATGGTGAATGGCGATGTAATACTGTACCTCAATAAAGTGTGCGTCACCACTACATAATTTTTTTTATATAGCTTTATAAACAGGGTACATGGATGTATGCTTGTGCCTTTGTTTTGACGCACAGACTGCCTTCCTGCTGAGACGCATTGGGTAGTGAACAGTTGTGTGCAGTGTTCACTGCAGTCTCTGCGGAATAACCACACTTAGACCTTATAACTTTTCAGACTTTCTTTATCAATCTACCAAGATGAAGAAGGCAGGGAGTAAGGCACGTGGTCGTGGAGTTTCTTCAGGGAGAGGACGTGGGGATTCTGTGGCTGCTGCGGCCCCCAGTGACACAGCATCCACCAGTTTTCCCCGTGAGCGTTCCTTTATGCGCACTTTTGTAGGAGCTCGGAGTACCCCCCTGCTGCGGGAAGAACAAATTGAAGCCGTTGTTGTTTGGATGTCAGCCAATGCATCGACTTCAATTGCTTCCACCTCCTCTCAGGACCACAGCACTGTTGGGCAACCATCTGTCTCTTCACCGCCTGGCAAATTGCCCAGGCAGTCAGAGAGTTCTGTACAGGAGCCAGCTGAGTGTCTGCTTCTGTTCTCAGAATCTATTGGCTTGCAAACAGGGGCCCAGCCAAGCAGCATTCTGTAATGTGAAGAGGGAGTATGCAGTGATGCGCAACAGCTGTGTCTCTCTGAATCTGAAGAGGCGGGTGAGACAGTGCCGATGGTCAGCACACCGCAGAACGCATCTGATGATGATGAGACCCAGGTGCCAGTTTCTGTTGAGCATGGTGCTGGCCAGACCACCCAACAGCAGGTGTTGGAAGAGGGTAGTGGAGATGATGAGGTCCAAGACCCAACATGGCATGAGGAACAGGAAGGTGGTGGGAGCAGCTCAGAGGAATAATAATAATATTAATTTATATAGCGCCATCATATTCCGCAGCGCTTTACAGTTTAGCAGTTTCAGAACACAAGTCATAAGTAACAACGTTAACAATACAATAATTTAAGCTAAATAAGTCGCCCCTGCTCGTGACAGCTTACAATGTACAATGAGATGGGGGAGATACAAAGTATAGGTGTTTATATACAATGGTGCATTTACAATGATGTTCCAGCCATCTTAAGGGACTGAGGGATGGAGATAGTGAATGGGCTAGAGACACACACACAGTTACACAGAATACATAGAATGACTTTGATTAGTGAATGTGATAGGCCGCTCTGAACAAATGTGTTTTGAGGGAGCGCCTGAAACCATGCAAATTGTGGATAGTCCTAATTTCTTGGGTACAGCATTCCAGAGGATTGGCGTAGAGCAGGAGAAGTCTTGGAGTCGGGAGTGGGAGGTACGTATTAGTGCAGAGGTTAGTCGAAAGTCGTTTGCAGAGCGCAGCAGTCGGTTAGGCCGATAGATAGAAATGAGGGAGGAGATGTAGGAGGGGTGCTGCACTGTGGATAGCTTTGTGGCTGAGAACCAGTACTTTGGTTGAAAGCTGGGAGAGGCCTAGAGAAATGGTTAGTGATAGAAGGAAGATAGAGGAAGACATTGCCCCAACGGTACAAACAGGAGGGAGAGTTAGGCTGCAGACTCGGTTGCCTGTAGCCTCCAGTTTGGCACCTGTTCGGAGCAGTTGTCTTCCAAAAGTCAAAACGTGCGCTCCCAGGACTTGCACTGCGTGGTCCTTTTTTCACACACTTGCACATGATATTTGCTATGTGAAATGCAAGCTGTGTAATCAAAAATTAAAAATAGCTAAAAGTGTCAGTCACCTCAATACCACAAATATGTGGAAACATGTGCGGACAAAGCACGTAGTTGAGTTACAAAGACACACTGGAGATGTAGGCCAACCTACAGCAGCACCTACATCTTCAGGTTGTGTTGAAGCCTCTTCATCGAGCTCACACACAGCTGGTTCTGCTTTCTCACAGGATCGCCATGGAAGAACCTCGGCCACTGTTGTCCAGAGACAAACTGTTATTCCACACACAGCAGCAAGTTCCCTGTCATCCTCACACTCCCAGGCCACAAAACAGCCATCGGTAGCACAGGCATGGGATAAAAGACGGCCATACTCCGCAAACCATGCACGAGCACAGGCTCTGAATGCTGGCATTGCAAAACTCCTGTCCCTTGAAATGCTGTGATTCAGGCTGGTGGAGACAGACAGTTTCCGTAACTGAATATCATTGTCAGTCCCACAATACAATGTGCCAAGCCGATTTCATTTCAGCAGGCAAGCCGTCCCTGGTCTGCAAAAGCATGTTGAGGGAAAAATTAAACATGCGCTACTAAAAGCCCTCAGTAGCAAGGTCCACCTGACCACCGATGCGTGGACCAGTACCCATTGTTATGATCTGCTACAACCAGTAAGGAAAGAAGGGAATTCTGTCCCTACAATACAACTAAGCTGAATCCCTACGATGTAACGGGGAACCTGATCCTGCGACCAGACCCGCTAAAGTCCTCATCTAGTGTGAACGAAGACCTATAGTTGCGAGGGAGTAATCCCTACAAGATCTAGGGACTGGGAGAAAAGGTGGACACCTCCTAACATAAATTGTAGCATGGATAATTAAACAGAAAAATAAATACTTTGTGATCCTAACATCAAGCAAAACTCACAGATTAAGGCACCTAAGCACCCGGCTAGCTTAACAGTAGATAATACAATGAAGTCAAGCAAAGCCAGAAGGGCGGAGCCAGACTAAATAGGGAAAAAAGGTCATGTGACCAGCAAACTGAAACAAAACCTAACAAGAGGGTTCTAACACCCATGGCCAGGGACAATACCTTTCCCTCACTGCCCATTGGGTCAATGTTGTGCAGCCGGGTACTGATCTTGCGAGTGGCGCTGTACGTGTTCTGCCAACTCCAAGGATTGCAGGAATCAAGTCTGTACACATTGATTCCTCCTCCTACTCCAGTTCCGCAGAATCATCGCTGCAGGAGCCGTCACGGTCTACCTCCACATGGACCCGTGAACGTTTATCTGTTGCGACCGATATGAGCACAGCCGTGTCCAAATGTCAACAGGCCGTCCTGAAATTAATTTCCATGGGGAATCTTAGCCACACAGCGCAGGAGCTCTGTAATGCCATAAAGCAGGAGAGCGACGTGTGGTTTTTGGAAGAGAATCTACAGGCAGGCTTGGTAGTGTGTGACAATGGCCGAAATCTGGTGTCAGCTCTGGGCCTTGGCAACCTCACTCACATACCATGTCTGTCATATGTGCTCAACTTGGTCGTGCAGAGTTTTTTGAGGGACTATCCGGATCTTGATGCACTGCTGCACAAGGTCCGCCTAGAGTGCGCTCACTTGCGACGTTCCAGCATGGCCAGATCGCTGATTGCAGCTCTGCAACGCAGATTTCACCTTCATGAACATCGCATCATATGTGACGTACCCACCAGGTGGAATTCCTCGTTACATATGTTGGAGCGGTTGTGTGAGCAGCAGCCAACAGTAATGGAGTATCAGCTGCATCAGGCGCAGTCAACTCGCAATTTGCGCCGTTCACACTTCACCACTACTGAGTGGGCCTCTATAATAAGAATAATAATATTATTTATTTATATAGCGCCATAATATTCCGCAGTGCTTTACAGTTTAACAGTTTCAAAACACAAGTCATAAGTAACAACGTTAACAATACAATAATTAAAGCAAAATCAGCCGCCCCTGCTGGTGAAAGCTTACAATCTACAATGAGGTGGGGGAGATACAAAGTACAGGTGTTTATATACAATGGTGTTTTTACAATGATGGTCCAGCCATTTTAAGGGAGTGAGGGATGCATGGAGATAGTGAATGGGCTACACACACAGAATTACACATAGAATGACTTTGATTAGTGAATGTGATAGGCCACTGTGAACAAATGTGTTTTGAGGAGCGCCTGAAACCATCCAAATTGCGGATAGTCCTAATTTCTTGGGGTAGAGCATTCCAGAGGATTGGCGCAGCGCGGGAGAAGTCTTGGAGTTGGGAGGGGGAGGTACGGATTAGTGCAGAGGTTAGTCGAAGGTCGTTTGCAGAGTGCAGCAGTCGGTTAGGCCGATAAATATAAATAAGGGAGGAGATGTAGGGGGTGCTGCGCTGTGGAGAGCTTTGTTGGTGAGAACCAGTAATTAGAATTGGATCCTATAATGAATGGGCAGCCACTGCCAGTGTAATGAGTGGCGAATAACTCTATGAAGGATATCTGCCACGTTTTGCGTGCGTTTGATGAGTCAACGCGATGGCGAGTGCAGATGATGCACTAGTCAGCCTGACTGTCCCCCTTATCTGCCTGCTTCAAAAAACACTGCAAACACTAAGGCATGAGGTTTTGGAAGAGGTGGAGGATGAGGAGTCACAAATTCCATCACCTTCTGGACAGTCAGCGCAACGTGGTTCCTCACAAAGGGCTGGAGGACTTTCAAAGTTACCATGCTGTATCAACAATTGAACCTCCAGAGTCGCTGTCTATATTTTCATAACCATTACAAACTTTTAATGTATTTACAAAGCACATAATGTACATTTTTTGTCTATCCTTTTGTAATGCTATTGTTTTTTCCATAAACTGATGTTACAGAATTATGATACAAAGTTTTTAAATTTTGAGTTTTAAATTTTGTAAATTTATATGTATTTGAAGGACTTTGTGAGGAGGATGAGGAGGAGTCAATGGAGGAGGAAGACATCGCTCCAGAGGGAGGTAGACAATGCTCTAGTCAGTATGTAGACCAAGGGTGGGGTGATGCACAGCAGGCAGAGATGACGCCTCTTGCAGGGGACAACGTTCTTGGCCAGTTGGGAGTCTGCAGCACATGGTTGATTTCATGCTGCAGTGGCTGAGAAACGACCGCCGCATCGAACACATTCACACCACGTCTGATTATTGGGTGTACACCCTCCTAGACCCTCGCTACCGGGACAACTTACAAAGCCTCATCACACCGTTGAACCGGGAGCGTAAAATGCGGAAGTACCAAGACACACTGGTGCAATCCATAATGTTCTCCATTCCAGCCGAGAGCACTGCTGCTGCTACTGCTTTACAAAGCAGCTCTGTGCGTCGAGGCAGTGGAGACAGCTCTGCAACCAGAGGGAGCACAAGCAGCGCCTCTGCACAGGGCAAGAACAGTATGTTCCAAATGTGTCGAAGTTTTGTGGCAGCGCCACCAATGTCTACATCATCCAGACGGCTCCAGTCAGCATGAGGCAACATTTCCGTAAGAAGGGACAGACTAATGTCCTTCCCTCTCAGTGTACCCAGATGGCCTTCCCCATTCAATTTTTGTCCTCTAAGCTGGATACATGGCCAAGCTTAGCCCCGTAGCATAGGTGCTGGTTGCCCGCTGCCAGTGAAATTTTGGGCGGTCTTACTGCTGCAGGTGGTTTTATAACAGACCTTTTCATGGACAAACCTCCGATAATGTAGAAGGCTTACTTTTTCGAAAATTACTGTACCTAGCTACACTTTTTAAAAAAAAAATGATATTAAAAGGGCTAGTGCAAACATAGATATCAGGAAACCCCTTATTTCTTTTAAAAAAGGGAAAAAAACGTCAAATTTAAAACCAAATTTATTTTTGAAAAAAATCTGAAACAAATAATTTGAAAATTAGGCAGATATCCACTTTCAACAAAATTTAAAAACCAAAAGCATACAAAGCATGGGTACTGTTGTAACCCTTTTCTCACTCCATAACTTTGAAAAACCCAAAATCACATCAGCCTCAAATGCGCAATTTTGGGAATGCAAAAATTGGGGTTGAACTTTCAACGGGCAGTGCAATTTTTTCCCCTTTTTGTTCTTGGCTTTTAAATAAAACATACAATAATAAAAAATACATTTTGATTAAAGGAATTTGTACACCTGAAATTTGTGCAAAAAAGGATGTGGGGCATTCCTCTTAAAAAATTTACTTATATTTTGTCATTTGAAAAAAAAAATTTTATTTTAAAAAAAAAAAACCCATTTTCTTTTGCTTTTAAAAGGCCCTTTGTGTACTTCTTATTTTTTTCAACCAATGTATTGATCGGAGGAAGACCACTGTAAAAGATTTGAATTATTTTAAAAAAAAAAGCAGCACCAATTTTAGAAAAATGAAAAAGGATACCCCGTGACAGACACCCAGAGGACACCAGGGGGGGGTTTTAAAAAAAAAAGGGGTGATCTGCATTTTAAAAAAAAAAAATAAAATACCTCAAAAGCAGTGAACACGAAACCAAAAAACACAATCGTAAAGGCACTCCTTTTGTTTTTCTTAAGTGTTTGCAACCAATGAATTGTTACGGGGAAAAGCGCTCACACTAATAATTAGTTTTTTTTTCAAAAAAAGGAGAAGCACCAATTGGAGAAAAAAAAAAGGGGATAGCCACTGAGACACGCTCGCAGGTACAACAGCAGTGCTTAAAAAAGTAAGGGGGAGCGTGTTAGCATCAAAAAAAAAAAAACAGACTGAAGTGAACACGAAACACAACTGTCCCAATTTAAGGGGCACCCTTTGCTACTTCTATATTGTTTGAACCCCAAATGATTGTAAAACGGATGGAAGCACACACTGTAATAGATTTAATTATTTTAAATAGAAAAAGGGCACCAATTTTAGAAAATGACAAGGATGACCAGACAGACACTGCAAGTACACCAGCGGTGGTTGAAGAAGAAATGGAGCTGATCTGCTTTAAAAAAAAAAAAAAAATACCTCACGATGCATAAAACTGAAACACAATATTACATCTGGAAAGGCTCCCCTTTGTTACTTCTATAGTTTTTAAAACCAATGTTTTTTAAAGAGGAGGCGTCACATAAAGATTTTTTTTTTTTTCAAATAAAGGGGGAGAAGCACCAATTGGGAAAAATGAAAAGGAAACCCCACAAAAACGCTCACAGGTACAAGCAGCAGTGTTAAAACAAAAAAACGGAGCGTGATATGCACTCAAAAAAAAAAAACACAGACTGAAGGAACACGAAACCAATTTTCCACAATCTTGAAAGGCACCCTTTTTTTCTATTCTATAGGTTGCAACAATGATTGGATACGGAGGAAAAGCGCGTCCATAAAATTAAAAATTGATGGAGTAAAAGAATTACAGAAGAAAAAAAAAAGACTGTGAGTGAAACGCAGATCCAAGACACGTTTGGATGCAAGAAACGCAGCGCCCCCTCACCACACACCCTTGAGAGCTGTTAAAAAAACACGGGGGCAAAAGAAGCTTTACACAGCGGTTGGTGTACCTCCACAGCACAGTAAAAAAAATCGCAATCTAAAACTCCCCCCTCAAATCAGCGAGTAGTTTTTTGTCCCATCTAAAATTTACAGCACAGTGACGAAAAAGGGGGGGGGGCCTTTTATAGGCATTCTGACAAAATTACCATTCTATGATTCATATTTTTTCTCGGCCCACTGGCCCCCGGGGGAGTCTCCCCCTTTTTCCACGCCTTCAAGCCCTCCAGCACACCTAAAAGTCATCTTTTTTCCCATCTTTGGGGAACCCCAACCACCGTTTTTCCGGACATTTTGGGCATCCCGGGGAGCTCTTAATTTGTCTGCGGGGGCTGTGAGTGCTCATCAGAAAATATTGGTTTCCTTTTTCTGTGATTAAATACTGCTGCACAAACCTGCCGTATAGCCTGCGCCCTACAAGCCGCTGTTTTTTACCTCTGCTGGCATTTGCCGCGTTTTTGCTTTTCCCCCGCTGTTGCTTCGTTTGGCCCCCCACTAGCTTTTTTTATTTTTGTTCCCATCTTCGGACCATTACCCCCCCCTTTTGGGCACTTTCTAAACCGGACTTTTTAAGGGGTCATTCCCGGGAAAAACAGCCTGACCTCACTGCATTCCCCGCATTCCCCCAAAATTGTGGGGAAACCGCTTTTGGGAGGCAGGGGGGGGGGCCCCGAGTAATGGGGGAAACACCACCTTTGTTTCAAATTCAGTGATTTTAATCAGGTTAAAACAAAAAACCCCAAAAAAAAAAAGAAAACCAAAACATAAATCACTCCTTTTGGGGAGAACCACGGGCACGACTCATCCTTCTTTTGAGGGCTTAACAAACGGGGTGCGGGTCAGCTGGTCCGCCAGGTCCCCTTGGGGGGGGGTTTTTTCCCCTTTTTCCCGGGCACACTCCACACAGTAAAAAACAAGTTCGGGTTACCCACAAACCCCCTTTCCCTTTCCACCAAAACTACAACGGGGTCCTTTTTTTTGGGCCACAAAACCCCTTTTCGGGTGACGACACATCAGCTAAACCGTCACTTGACATGCCCCACCCAAAATCGTAGAATCAGGGAAAAAACTGGCAACTTCGTCTTTTTAAGGGAAAAATAATCCCCCCTTTTGGGCAAATAAAATTTTCACCACCTTTTCTATAATTTTTCGCAGGCATTTTTGTAGAAAAATTTTCACTTGTAGATTTTTCCAAAAAAATGAAAAGGGGGGAAATTGAATTTTTACAAAATTTCCCCTTGGATGTCAGCCCCCTTTCACTCTTTTAGGTGCAGGAAAAGGAATACTGTATTTACCTTTATATGCCACTCTCAAAAGGGGGCTGTCACCCCCTAATTTTTGGTGGCCCAAAAAGGGCTGTTTTAGAAATTTTAGAAGACAACCCATGCCTGGGCTGGTTCCTTTTACGGGCAATTACTGTACGCTTAGTGCGCTGATCATTTTTCCCGGGGGGTTACAAATAAAAGGTCAACCAGGGGCCCAAAAAAACCCAACCCTCTGTTCCAGATTCCAGCAATACACCCTAAAGTAGGGCAAATTCCCCTTTAAAAACCAAAAAAATCTCTCCCCACCGACAAGCACGAAAAGTTAAAAATCCCAAAAATTGGGGCCGGGGCCGGCCCCCCTTTTACTGCACGCAAATTTTTTGTATTGCTATTTGGGCCGTTTTTTCCTCAAGATAAATTTTGGGAAATTTGCTTTTTTTTTCCTTTAAAAACATCATTTTTTTTTTTAAAAGGGTTGGGAAATTTTCCAAAAGGGGGTTTAAATACCTTTCCAAAAAAAAATCATCTTAAGAATTTACAAGGGCCCCCGAAGACCCGGGGCAAATCATCCACCGTTTATTTGATTTAAAAATTTCCCCAAATTTGGGTTTTAGTTAATTTTTTTTTTGGGGAACTAAATCTCGTCCTATTTTGTTCCAGATTTTTTAAAATAAATGTTTTAATTATTTTTTTCCCCCCCTCAGTAAGCACCCCCCAAAAACCCCACAGGATTAGGCTTTAACAATTAAAAAATTTTTACTCTTTAGTCTTTTAAGCGAAACCAAAAAATTATTTAAAAAAAAATTTTTATCCCCTAATAGCCCTTTGGAGGCTTGGGAGGGCCTAAAAAATGATAATCGCTGCAAACAATGTGAGTTTGATCTGCCGACCCCCAAATTTTTTTTAAAACCCTCCCAAACTGTGTTTTTCCTCCCCCTTGTAACTAAGGCTCAAGGGCTATATCAAAGAGCAAAGGGGATAATGGAATCCCCCCGGGTTTTTCCCCCCCGTATTGTGAAAGTACCGAAAGTACCTTTTTGTGTATTTGGCCCCCGGGTTTTGGGGTTTCCCCCCGATAGGGGAAAAAATTTAAAAGTGCCCATGGCAATTTTTCCATGACCATTGGGAAAACCCCTTCAGCTCCCCCCTATCAAATCCTTTCGCCTTTTAAGGGTACAGGGGCGGGCTCATGTTTTTTCAGCAACGAATTTTTTTTCAACTGCTAACTTTCCTAATTTATTTATGGGGGTCTTGGACAAAGGCCAATTTTGATGGCCCTTTTCGGTGGGGGAAAAAGCTACTCAAAATTCCATTTCCGGACAAAAGCTGGGGATCCCCCGGGGGTGATTTTAAAAAAGGGGATGGATCCCCGCCAAAAATTTAAAGGGGTTTTTGGTTTTTGTAGCCCTTTATGTTTTGCCTGTTTTAAAAAAAGGGGGGAACCCTCCTGTCTCCAATATATATTTTTTGGGGCCCACCAATGTGGAAGGGGGGGTCCCCATCAATTTAAATTTTTAAAAATTGGGGTGTAAACCCGTCAGGTCCTGGAGCTTTCCCCCCGGAAAAAAGTCCTTTTTTCGCCGCTGTCACTTTTTCCCCCCCTCAATTGGGGTTTTTTTAAAAAAGGGGAAGCTGTAGTTTGTTAAGGTTTGGGAAAACCCATTTTCCCCCAAAAGGTCTGACCCTCCCCCCATCTTATGTTTTTCCCCCCTTTTAAAGCTGGGGTATTTCCCTTTTAGAATTTGTATTTTGGCCCCGGGGGTCGTTTCAGACCCAGTTTTTGTTTTCCAGTAATATGTTGATGGCGAATTTTTTTTCCTTTCGCTTGCGGGCTATTTTCTCCCGGTTTGCTACCCTAACTTTTAACGGTCCATAATTCAAAATTTCTTTTTCTCTCGGTTTGATAACCCATACGTGTAAGTCACCCCTTTGCCTGCTTTTCATCTATTTTTATCCTTTTTGATGAAGGTCTTGTTTCCCCTGTACTATCGCGAATATCCTGTACCGCGAAATTTTTTCCCCCTATCTTTTTTTTTTTCTTTGGCTGATAACCATTGTTTCAGCGCAAAATTCCTTCCCTGCTGCCCTAAATTCCCCTTTTCCTACTATTTCCATTATCACTTACATATTCCAAAAACCCCCGCTTCACCCCCTGTCAAATTCTCATCCATTAAAAATAGGGAGGGGGCCCCCAAGTTTGGCTCCCAAACTGAACCAATTTTGGAGGGGCACTGATTCGGGCCGTGGTCAGATAAGCAAATTTTCCATCTGCCTCTTCCCCCCCCTTACAGCCCTTATAGCAAATTTTTTTCTCTTCTGGGCCAAGAGCTGGGGCCCAAAAAAAAAGGGGAAAATTACTGACGGGTTAAGGGGGGTCCCCAAAAAACTACAAAATTATTTGTGTCTAGAAAGGGGTTATAAACGGGTCATTGACGCACATTCGTTCGCATCGCCCCACAGTTCTTCACGGGTTTTTGTTTTTCCCGTATTTAAGTCAGGGCCGGGGGGGGTTTTTTTCCCTCCAAAGGGCCCCCTGGGCTTGGCACCGGGGGAAAATTTGGGGCTCCCCAAAAATTCCCCCTCACTTTTGAAACGCGGGGAAAAAAAAAAGGGGGGGCGGGGCTTTTTTTTTTGCTCAAAAGGGGGAGTTTTATACAGAAAAAGTTTTCTGTTTGTCTTATTTTTTTGCGCCCCCAGGGATAAAAGGGCTCGAAAAGTCACTTTTTACGGGACACTCTTTAAAAAACCCCACACCTACCCTACCCCCCACAAAAAAGAATTTTTTACGGGGTAAAGCCTTGCGCAACAACTTTTTTTTTCCCTTCTTCAACATTCTACAACCCAAAAAATGCATGTTTTCAGCCGCAGCCTTTTTTTTACGACAGTAAACACAAACTTACCCACAGAGGCTGCCCACTGTCTACAACAACATAGTATTTTTCCTTTTGGCTATCCTTTCCTTTGTTTCCCTCCACTTGGGCCCCCAAACTTAAATTGTACAAGTTTTTTTTTATAATTTTTTTTTTTTTTTTTATGACATTAGGGGGGTTCATCTCATCACTTTATGAGGGCCAAACCGGGGACATTAATAAATGGGGTCCAAATAACAATTTTGTGAGTGAAATAATTGAAAACTGTGATTTTTACGATTTTTTTAAAAGTGATGAGATGCTATTACAAAACCATTGCTTCACTTTTTAGGGTTTTTTAAAATTTAGCTTTCCCTTTTACGCTCTTTCCCCAAATAAAAAAATGGACTTTTTTAAAAAATTTTCATCACTATTTTTGTAAAAAAAATTTTTGGGTGGTGGTTGTTCCATTTCTTGTTGCCAGTGCTTAATCTTTTTATTTTTTTAAGGGTGTTTTTTTTTTTTTGGGGAATTTTTAAATTCTTTCCTTTTTTTTGTCCTAGTAAAACTTCACTTTTTAATTTTGAAGACAAAACTTTTTGCAAGGGCCACGAAAAAAAGGGAAAAAACCCCCAAATTTAAAAAAAAACCCTTTTACCCGGGAAAAACAACGCCAGTTGTGCCAGAATGTTGCCCCCGATCAAAACAATCGGAGTTTTGGGGGGTTCAAAACCCCCTTTTTTTTCCCCCTCTGGGTGTCTGGAAAAAATTTTTGTTTGCAACTGCAAATTTTACTTCAAAATCTCATAGGGGGCCCCCCCCCTACATCCTCTTGCCCCTGGGCTCCAAACCCCCATTTTCCCGGGGAAAGTTCTGTTAGCACAGTCAACATTGCTCCTGTGTTACGGGGTTCATAATTCACTTTTCCCCCTTTCTGTTTTAGGGAAAAAAAAAGTCCTGCTCCCCCCCCCTTTCTCTTCTCACCCCCGAATTATTTAAGAAATTAAATGAAATTTTTAAGGGGAAAATTAAAAATTTGGGGGAAAATTTTTTTCATAGAAAAGGTTATACTTTACATTTTTTGGGTTAATATGAAAAAGAATAATAGTTTAATAAAACAATTGAGTAATTTAACAAAAAAAAGAATAAAGGGAAATTTAAAAAGAAGAAAAAGGGAAATAAAAAATTTAATTTTTATGACAAAGTTGGGGCTGCTGAAATTTGAAGGGGAATTTTTGGAAAAAATTAAAAAAAGGGAAGGGGCATGGAATTTTGAAACATACAAATTTGCCAAAATAAAAAAAAAGGTTAAAAACATTGTCAAAAATTTTTTTGTCAATCGAAAAATTTTTTAAAAAAAAAAATATTAAACTATCCAGGGGTTGGGTTAAAACATTTTCCTTAATTCTCCTCAAAACCCCCCCCCAAAACATTTTACAACCTTTTTTGTTTTTTCCCCTTTTTTTTTAAAATTATCCCCAAAAAGGGAAAAAATGGGTTTTTTTTAATTCCCCCATTTTGCCCCAAAAATTTCATTGGATTTCCGGGATCGGGCGGATCGCCGGGTATTTTGGTTTTCGGGGATACCATTCCCCATTCCGATACTTTGGATATCGGGGAAAAAACGCTCAAAATCACAATTACAACAAAAGACAGCTTTTTTGAATCGGCACAAAAAATTTTTCTTTTTATATTTTTTATTTAAAAAAAAATTCCTCTTTTTTCGTTTTCTTTTAAATCAAGAAACTACGGAATGTACCCAGCATCCAAAGAACCGACAAAAAAAAAACCTTTCATATACATTTTATTTTTTTTCACCACATTTCAGGCTTAAAAGGGTTTTTTTTTAGCCTTTTAGTCTATGAAAAGGGCATTACTTGAACTTATATTTGGGCAGGGGGGTACTGACAATGAACTGAATCAGAAAAAATTTGGAAATAAAAATAAAAGGGTTCAAACCAAAAACAAATTCAGCAACTTTTATTGCAACTTACACCGGCGATATATTGGGGGCACATTTTTTTTCCCCGATTCATTTTTTACACATTTTAAATCTTAAGGATGCCACACAAAATCCGCTAGCGCCGAAAAGCGCCAATGCATCGAGGGGGGTTTGTTTTAATCCTAAATCTCCACTTTTAGGATAAGTTAACGACGCTTCCCGTTCGATTTTTTAACGACTTTACGGTACAAAATACCGAAAATCCTAAAAAAAAGGGCCCCACAGCGATTAAATTTTACCCAGCGGGGCGCCGCGGGGAAAATGGGTCCGGGGGGTTTTTCCGCGACGAGCGGATCCAGCAAAGCTCGCGGGAACTGCCGCACTGAAAATATCGCAACGGGACGAAAAAATGTGACTTTTTAGCGTCCCGTTAGCGAAATTGTTTTTTGGGAACCCTTTAAAAAGTTGGAAAAATCTGCAAAAGGGACTAAAAAACCCACGCTCTACTTCCGACTTTTTTCTCTTCAATTGACAATTCACAAGCAAATTTGCATTTTTAAGGGGGGGACAAAAAAAAAAAAGGCCTTTTAATCGGACCCAAAAGAAACATCAGTACTAGGAAAACCCAAAAAAATCCAGGAAAAAAATTTTAGCGGGACGAAAATACGTTTTTAATAACATGGGTTATACCCCTTTGACCCGCAAAATGCTATGCATTATGGGGGAATTTAAATAATTATATTCATAAAGCTGACCAAAAATTTTACTGAAAAAATTTCTGTGGGTTTGACATTTCCAATTTAAAAAAAAGGAATTAATGTAATTAATGTAAAAAATTAAACTTTTTTTTTTGCGGAAAAAGCCACCAAAGGTTTTTTAAATTTATTTGGTTTTGCTTTATACTAGTTTAAACAATCATGTAAACTGATACTTGAAACTTTTTTTCCAACATTTTTTAAGTTATTGCTGTTGATTTATTTTTACAGGCAAACATTTTTTAAAAACCCCCTAGATATATTGAGGTCTTGTGGCTGTAATCACTATTGCCTTTTCACTATGAACTAAAAAATATATAAATGTTTCTATAAAAAAAATTGTAAGTTTTATAAGCCTTGGGATCTTAGTTCTCTTTTTTTTGAAAAAACAATAGCAACTGTTTTTCTAATCGTTTTGCAAATTGGATTTTTATAGAAGTTTCATTTAGTGGTAAAACAGTTTGCAAAACAATTTTCCCATTCATGACATATGAATAACTGGATCGGAAAAAGGTTCAAAAAAAATTAATTTTTAAGCACTAAAGCAAAACGAAGTTAACCCCACGTTTCCCCAAGTAATGATATTAAAGCCTGCGTCACAGCCTTGCCTTTCCCTCCCCCCCGCTTTTTAAAACCTTAAATACTGTAAACCCTTTGGTTGTTTTTTTTCTTGCAGGGGGGGAAGCACCCCCCAAAAAAAATCGGCATGTTTTCGGGGGCCCCTCTTTGTCAGGCAGCCAGGGCAAAAAAATTCCTTGGGTCTGCAGCAGGGGGGGCCGACCATGCCAAAAAATGGTTAAAAGGTTTTCGCATATCCCGGGGCCCCCAATTTTAAAAATACATGGATTGAAGTGCTTTGCAGAAATTGGAGAAAAAAAGTTGAGTCCCAAGAAGTAAAAAAAAAAAGTCAAAATAGTTATTTTTATGAAAATATAAAAAATACAAACAAAAAAAAAAAAATGATCAAAAAATTATGCCAATAAAAACGCATATTTTTTAAAAAAAACAAAATTTTGGAAAGCCCCATTTGAAAACAATTTTTAAAGCTCCATTTTTTTTAAATCCTTAGTGAATAAATCAAAAATGTGCAAAATAGTTTTTTCCACACAGAAAAAAACGCAAAAGAAAAGGAAAATTTAAAAAAAGAATTTAAAAAAAATTGATTCTGAAAAGTTGTCTTGGGAAAAAAAAAAAAAATTTCATTTGCCGTCATGGAAAAAAAAAAAGCTATAACGAAAAAAAATTTTAAAACCGCAAAAAAATTTTTTTTTTTTTTTTTGTGGAAAGGAAAAACCTAAAAAAAATTTTAAAGAGGTGGTATTATTTTCAATCTTATTGAAAAAAAAGCTTTTCTCCTTTTCCCCCTAGTGGTCAGCAAAAAAACACCCAAAAAAAAGGAAGACCGACTTGCCGGTAAGGGGGTTTCCAAGGCCGGTTTTTCATTGTGTAAGGAATGCGCTGAGGCATCCGTTCTGCGGCACAAGCTAGTAAAGGATGCGAGCGCCCAAAAGGAACCCCTTTTGTTCCCGCACCATTAAATTGGATGGGCGTTTTGCCTCATTTGTGACAGGGCCCCAGGGCTGCAGCGTTCAGGGGCCGTACCACAGCACGATGGGGCACTGCCTAGCGGATCGCAAACCCATCGCATAAGCATTTTAAAGGCAAGCTTGCGCATTCCCCTTTTAAAGCATGCATTGAGGGCTTACTAACGCATGTAACCACCAACACTTCAGTTAAAAGTATTTTGGGATTCTTAAAAACCATTTTAGCTGCTGTGGCTGCATTCCCATGACGTTTCCACCCCCAAAAACCCGGGGCTCCAAAAACCAAACCAAAAATCATGTTTGTGGCTGTCAAACAACCGCGAAAATTACCCCGGGGGAAAATTATTAAAAATTGAGCTATAAATTTTTATTTAAAATTAAAACAGAGCACACTCTATAACTTATCCAAGAGCTCGTTTTACTAAAGAAAACACCTAGATTGCGTTTTTTTCCCCCAAAAAATTCTCCCAAAAAAAAAAATTTTCAAAAAATTTTTGTATAAAAAATTTTTTCAAAAAAACTTAAAAACAGACTTTTTGGCAAAAAAAATAAAAGGTGATGCAAAAAATATTTTTTTTAAAAAATGCATTTTTTAGTGTTTGATAATTCCAAACCTAAAAAAAACGACAACGAATAAAAAATCGCTGTAACCGTGGAAAAACTGAAGAAAAAAGAAGCCCATCATTAAAAGCAAAGAGAATTTGCGAAAAAAAATAATAAAACCCCTTTTTGGGGTTTAATATTAATTCGCCTCCCAAGGGTTGCAGCAACCCTGCTCACATTCACCTCATTTTTAAAAACCCCGACACTACGGGGGTTCAAAAGTATTTAACCCCTTTAAATTTTTTCACTCTTTGTTTCATTGCAGCCATTGAAAAAAGCAAAATAGAAAAAAGATTTTTTCCAATAATGTCACTCGCTCCCCTCTTTCTGAAAAATTCAGAAATTAGAATTTTTTTTTCAAATTTTAAAAAAGAAAACTGAAAAATCACATGGGCTAAGTATTTCAGACCGTTTGCTCAGACATGTATTTACTTGTATTTTCACATGCTGTCCATTTTTCCCTTTTGATCCTCCTGATTGTTTACTCCTTCATTGGGTCTAAATGGTTTAATTACCTGATATTTCTTGATTTTGTAAAGGCAACCCTACTATAAAGACCCCACGCTCACAGTGCATGTCTACCAAATGAGAATCATGAGGGCAAAGGAAAGCCCCCTGGCACTGACAAATTG